>OY757936.1:51449540-51456346 GCA_963585895.1 Sepioteuthis lessoniana | reverse complement strand
AACGCCACGGAGACTCCCCCCCCATCTCTCTCTCTCTCTCTCTCTCTCTCTCTCTCGCACTCAAATATATGTATCTGGTCATATAAATCTGACATACCTATTTCAGCTTTTATATATATATATATATATATATATGTAGAGGATGAATTGGTTGTTTAGTGTCTCGAAATAGACGCAATCCAGTAATATGATAAAGATTTATTACTGAGACAAGTCCAGTGGCGGTCATTTTGAACACGTCCTGTAAAAAAAAATGCATCCTTTGAGTAAGAGAAATCAAATCAATGTATTTTTTTAATTATTATAAAATCAGCTTCCAGGACATGCAATCTTTTTTCAAGTTTCTTGTCTCTGTAATAAATCATCATCCTATTAATGGGCTGCATCTATTTTGAGAAAAATTTCGAACGATTTTGTTGCCAACTAAGGATTGAAGCAAAATATTTTTTCTCTCTTGTCCAAGGCATTTTGATTGAGGTATAATAGTTGTTATCGTATATTATTTTCAAATCTGAAACAAAAAAATTTTTTAAAAATACAACATTATTATAAGTAGAGTCATTAACATATATATGGGTCCCATGTATACTGAGACACCCTATATATACATCAAACTATTCTTATCTGTGTGTGAGTATTTTCTCTATTTTTATATTTGGCCACACACACAACAAAAACAAAGAGAAAGTACAAGAAAGAATAAAAGAAAGAAAGAAAGAAGAGTGGGGAAAGGAGGAAAAACAAAGACTGAAAGAAGAAGAAAGTAATGAATCATGAAAGAAAAAAAAAGAAACAAAGGCAGAAAGAAAGAAAAATATCAATTAGGAAAAGAAAGAAAACTATAGATTTGAGATAGGAGGGGGGAAAATAAAAGAAAAATGAAACAAAAAAGATAATTTAAAAAAAAAAAACTATAATCGTTTAAAAATAGGTAAATGAAATCATAATAGAAAAAAAAAATTCATTCCATGTAGAGAAAGTAAATTAATTGTCTCAAGAGCTTTCTAAGAAGAACGACGTCTGACAGACTGACAGACCATTTACTCGTAAAATACATTCTAGCTTCCTGAGTACCGCATAACTGTAGCTTAATACTGAACGAAGGTAAGGTAAAAATTAGTAAATATTGATTATCAGTGGTCCGAAATTAAATATAGAATTTTAAAAATACACCTCACCCAATTTACCTAAAAATAGCATTCAAGGAAAGTCATCCCGGTTTATTTTCTTGACTAAATAGGCAGGTAAAGATGTAAATCTTCTTGTATAAACAATAAGTGACCTACCCATGCATCTATTAATAAACAGACATGTTCTTTTCTTCATATCACGCTCGTGAAGTTAAATTCCTGGCAGAAAACTTACGCACTCCCAAGACGTGACGTCAGAAGGGTGTCGGTTATTTTACCTTTCACTCTTAGCGGTCACGATGTTATACTAGGGTAATCACTGATGTGTGTCCGAATAAATATATTCTATAGATAAAATGATTCGATACTAGGTGAGTCTTATAAAAAAAAACAAAAAGGACTGACGTGAATTATATTTATTAAAATCATAAGGAAAAGACGCCCAAAAGAAATGACGTCAGGAGAATCACTCCCTAAAATATTTGTTTATGGAACGCATCGGAAGTAGTGTTAGTTGACTGATTAAACTAAAAGCAAGTCAACTCGTATACAGTTATTTGGTGCTTAGAGGTTAGGGAATTGCATTCATTGTTCATTTATATATTTTTCTAGTTGTTTCTTTAGAGTTTTTATTTCTATTTATTTATTTAGAACCCGGATCAATCAAATATAAATATTTTTTAAATAAATCTAACAGGTACTGCTACGCTAGGTCAAAGTGGAACTGGGAGTAATGGCAACGAAGAGGTACTCCACTTCTCCTAGATCTCCAGTACTGGAACCTTATCATCAGATGCAGTCAAGTGTCATACCCCGAACAACCCCTTTTGGAGGCGGTTACTCCTCTGCAGGGAATACAATCAAATTCTGTCTATACGTATATTTTAAATATATATGATTTGTAAACACATTTTGTAGATAATATTTTAAAACGAGGCTGAGCTCATTTTTTTTGGCACACAGTTAAATGGTATCAAGAATTACGATTTAACTAACAATTTGATTTAACATCAGTCATTCATTTGCACACATATAAATAAAATTAGCTAGTAATTTTACTTTAAAATGAATTATATATATATATAGGGCTAAATTTATACATATACATATATATATATATATATATATATATATATATATATATATATATATATATATATAGGGCTAAATTTATATATATATATATATATATATATATATGGCTAAATTTAAACTATAGATAATTAACAAAATTTTTTTTTAAAAGCATAGAGTTAAATTGAGAATTAATGTAAATGAATAAATAAAATAAAATGTTAGATAGAAAATTGTGAAAAAGCATATAATACATATAATACATACGTACTACTCATAAAAAGTGTAACTGATTAATGGTTTCTAAATAGTTTTGAAATTTTAAAATATTTTAAATAAATTAAATATTTGTTTTAGTTTAATATATCTATTACTGCATCATTACGTCAGGTTATTGATTAAAGTTTAAATCTAATTTAATAAAAAAATCTGTAATTTAGGTCAAAATGTTATTAAAAAATAAAAATTTTTAAAAAATAAATTTACTACATTTCTAACCGAAATTAAAATTTAAAACGGAAGTGGGCTTAATGGGGAGATAACTCTTCACCCCTCTTCTATCCCCTCCCACTTTTTCTGTGTCTATTCTAGTTTTTTTTATCTAAAATATCTGAAGAAGTCCTGTTCATTTTTTTTCGTGTTTTTGGAAATTTCAAAAATGCGTAACAGGATGGAAATAAATTTATAATCCTATGTGACCGGTTTTGTTGTTTTTCTTAAAGTATATATATATATATATATTGCATCACATGTATTGTTATTGTTTAATACTGATAATTCTATATAATATTGATCATTTGTTTGCATTCAATGAAATGGTTACAAGTATTGCTACTTGTCACGAATTAATCAGTTGAACACTATTCATTCATTTGCATATAGTTAAACGCTTCCTTGAATTCCATACAAATAGTTTTATTTGCACATAGTTAAATGGTTCCACGTATTAGTAAATAATACTAATAATTCAATTGAGAAACACATTAAAATAGTTTTAAAGTGTTGGCATTTAAGTCTATTAATTCAACATTGCTCATTCGTTTGTGTACAGTTAAATTGTTTAAAGTATTACTATGTATCAGGAACAGTTCAATTAAACATCAGTCATTTGTTCACACAGTCAAAGAGTTCTATTTCTCACAAACCAATTTAGCATAAGTCATTTCTTTGCACACAGTTTAAATTTCAAATAGTTCTATTTAACCCATAGATAGGAACCTATTAGGTGCTACCACTCTGGGCTAAAGTGGACCTGGGAGTAATGGCAATGAAGGAGTACTCTACATTCCCAAAAGCTCTAGGAATGGGGCCATCAGATAGCTTTGTGTCATATCCAGGAAACTGGTTATGAGGGAGGGATCTTATTCCCCTGCAGAGGTGCAGTCGTTGTGTTCTACAGCCCCAGCCGACTGTGGTTTTATGTAATAAAGGTAACTTATAAAGAACAAAGTAGCCACTCTGACAGGCGCGGTTAGAATACAAAGGAACAACCCCTGCAGAGGGGTAAGACCTCTCCCCACAATTGCATCCGTTAATGACTCTCCAGATATAAAGATCTAGTAACAAAAGACCATAATTTCTTCCTCTATTTCATACTTTCCGGTCGGCACGGCTGAGAATACACTGACTGTATCTACTGTAGAGGAGTAAACCCACCTCCTAAATGGGGTGTCTTGAATATTAAAACTAAATTGCATCTGATGGTGAGGCTCAGCTTCTGAAGATCTAGGGAGTGTGGGGTATGACTTCTTTGCCATTACTCTCGGTTCTACTCTGATTCGATGTGAAAGTGCCTGTTAGGGGGGCCTATATGAGAGTTGTTCAAACTTTTCGAAGCCTCACCCAGAAAGAAGAGTCATAGCTGAATATTTTTCTTGTCGCAAGATAGTACCATTTCTTTAAAATAATAGAAAAAACATTCATATTTTTCCATCAATTTCTGTGCTGGCAAGGCTCATTGAAAGGTAAGAGGTATACGACAAATCTAAAATTTTGTTGAGGCTTTGAAATTTGACCCTCGTATGTGTCAAATAGATCTGTTTGAAAAAATATTAGTATTAGATACGAATTTTTGAAACCATATTTACAGAAAATAATTGGTATATGATAGGAATAGTTGAAACTATATTGTGTACAAACAAATTATTTCTACTGTTATTAAATAGGAATCATTACAAGTGTGAACAAATTAGTTGTCTTAAGAATACTTACTTGAAGCTGTAATTCTTTACAAATCCTAGACAAAGCTATTTGCATTTCCAATTACGTTAATACCCTTAATAAAGGTATGAATCTAACTATTCTCCCTCCAGGTATGGGTAAATAGTAGGACAGACAGGGCTCTTCAACCTTGTCTTGGAGAAGGAAATCTGAACTCAAATCTGTTAAACTCTGCTAAAAAAAAAAAATCAACCTTATGTCGCATCCTGCTCGGGTGAAGGATTCAGGTAATATATATACAGGGTGGAACGATAAAATTGTCGCCCTAGAAAAGACGACATGATTCCATTTTCGTTTAATGAAAACCGGTTTTCTTTTTTGTTGCAGACCATCTACTAGTTGTCCAGTTGTGTACAAATCCCAAGAGCGATAGGAGCCTTCTATCATGTCTGAAAGTGACACAGTGTTCAATGAGCGAGATCGGAGATGCGCCACTGTACAACTTTATGCGCTCTACCGATCCAAGTTATGACAACAGGACCATTGCCAGCACCCTCAAAATGCAAATCTGGATTGCCACGAATAACAGGGACGTGCCCAGGGTGATGAAAACAAAGTTTCCGGTTACGGTTATGGTCTTTGGTGTGCTTTCAAGTGAGGGCCACATCATGCCACTTCACATCTTCGAAGTCGGCTTGAAAGTCAACACCAAAGTGTACCTGGATGTGCTGAAGAGTGTGGTGACGCCCTGGTGCAATCGGGTGGCCGGTGGCAGACCCTGGCTGTTGCAGCAGGACTCGGAGCCGGCCCAGATGTCCAAAGAGACCCAGGCTTGGCTTCAGAATGAGTGCTACGACTTTGTACCCTTCTCTCACTTGACCCCTCCTCCCCCGACCTGAACCCGCTGGACTACTTCGTTTGGTCACACGTCAAGAACATCACCAACAAGACCTCCCACAATACCAAAGCCAGCTTGATGGTCGCCGAGCTCCCGGCGGTGCTGGTGGAAAAGGCATGCTCCTAGTTCCGGATCTGTATCGAGGCGGTGATTGAGGCTGAAGGTGGCTACATTGAATAGATGTCAGCTCTACTACATAATCAAGTTACCTGAATTGATTTTTTCAATAAAAGTTTTAAAATAAAGCTGTAGTGTTGTTTTCTTTAGGATGACAATTTTATCGTTCCACCTTGTAATTCTTTATAAAATAATTAAACTCACTTGTTAGTTGAATATAAAAAAACTGATTTCAGCATTAGATAACTCAACAAGGGTTGAGATGCCGTAAAACCAACCAAGTAACACGAACAAAAGGCTTCTGCACATACGTTCCTAATCGCAGACGATAATTTATTTTGATACTTAACGATTTAATATCATTAAAGAAATTGCTAATTGAAATAAAAGACACCAATGAAAACTTTACGTCCGGATGGATAGCTTTTCCAACGCCGCAGAGTCAAGAGTCCGTTTGAAAATTCCATGCCATCTGAATTGAGAAAGATGTTAGGGATATGCAGAAAATATTCGGGCCTTATCCAGGGGCAGCGCAAAAAGGATATTTTCTTTCTTTCTTTCTTTTCAGAGTTCATATGCCTTTTGTTGTATACCCACATAATAAATATGCATATATACACATATACATGCGGGATACATATTGACGCAATAATAAAGATGAGTGAAGACTTCTTTAAAAAATATACCTCTCACTTTATTTGAAAGGGTTGTGTGTGAGAGGGAGTTGGAGACCGAACAGAACTGCAATATATTGACCCCCACTCTTATGGCCATCAGTATTGTGTCTTTTTTGTTCTCCAGTGCTGCTCAACCGGAGGACCGGAGGCCCACTCTGCTGGGTGCGGGCTCTCTCTACTGCATCTTGTCATTAACTCATCTGATCTCCAACTCTCTGACTTCCTGTCTTCACCGAGTCATATAATAGTTCAATCGCCCACTCAATATCTTTGGAATGGCATGTTTGATCGTCATCAAGCGGAAATAACTGTCATGCAGTTCACAGGTCACTCTCTTCCGGTGCATCAGTCTATGAGTGTACCATGGGATTTGACCTTGTCCCATATTGTCAGCCAAGGCCGCCTACGCAATTTCTTCTCATAACTGCCATCGGAATGTGTCACTTCCTTCCGATGCATCACTTTGGAATGGCATGTTTGGCCGGGTCGATGGTCAATATACAACACTTTCATTTTATTTTACTTTTTTTTAACTTGCTCATGGTTGAATAGGCAGTATTACACAAGGGTAATTTGGAACTTTTCCCGCAACGTCTCCTCTGGGTCTAGCAAAAGAAACACCGGAAGAAAAACAAACAAAACTTGCAAGGCAAAAAAAAAAATTACTTCAGTACAAAGTAAAAATTAATCAAGGTACTCGAGATACATTTCAAATTTTGATCTGCGAGTGTGGCTATAATTGAGCATCAG
>OY757936.1:51347040-51444540 GCA_963585895.1 Sepioteuthis lessoniana | reverse complement strand
ACACACATAGATGCACTCATATATTCATACACATACATACATTCATATATTAACACACATAAATATATACACGCATATATTCACTCTCTCTCACACACACACATATATATGTATACATTCATATAAAAGTAAAAAGTAAAGTTGGCGACCTTAGTCGAGGGTGACTCGAAGGCTCCCTTTTCGATAGCTACTACACCAAGGTGTAGGGGAGGGCGCTACTCCTTTCCCTAGATTGCTCTACTTTACACTTGATCCTTACCTTATAATGCTGAGTGTTAAGCGAGTAGGTATCAAGTACCATTTTTTGAGTCTTTGGTATGACTCGACCTGAGATTGAACACAGGTCTCCTGGGCCACTTACGAACACTCCAACAATTATGCCAATGTCCGGTATATATATATAAAAAATAAAGTAAAGTTGGCGACCTTAGTCGAGGGTGACCCCAAAGCTCTCCTTTTCCTGGATTGCTCCACTTTACCCTTGATCCATACCTTATAATGCTGAGTGTAAGCAAGGAAGCATCAAGTACCATTTTTGAGTCTTTGGAATTGAACCCCAGTCTCCCAGACCATTGGTGAACACTCTACTCATTAGGCCAATGGCCACACACAATTATATATTCGCACACACACACACACAATCACTGTTACTAACGATGTGATGTAAACTTCTAATTAACAACTAAGATTGTCAATCAGAAAAAAGGAGAATTTTTGAGAGTTGTCCGTTAGTCTGATTGGTTTGGTTTGGTTGAATGTTATGGCATATCAAACATTGTTGGTTATTTAATGCCAAATCTTGTTTTTATACATTAAATATATATGATTTGTAAACTCATTTTGCTGGATATTTATCTGTGCCTCCCACCATGCAGGATTTAACACAAGGTCTTTTTTTAGAGGGGATTTAGGGGATGGGGAGGTCGCACACGAACCGAGACTTGTGCGCTGCAGGTCAGTGCTGGGCATCACTAAGTGCAATGTGAACTATGCTAGCTTTTGCTAAGTCTCCCGCATGAAGTAAGCTGACCTTGCTGTTCATAGATCCCCAAGGCCCGAAAGCCCAGTGAATGGTGGCCCGTTGCTAGACCGGATCAATAAATTAATGCCGTGGGCCTTGACTCTTGACTCGTTAGTCTGTGACCCGATACGTGTTTTACTGAATTCTCCCACTCGAGTAGTTTTCAACATCCTATAACAGAATTCAGTCCTTCTTTATTTAAAGACACCTTGTCCCTTCTTTTGTGAGAGTCCTTAGTGTCCTCAGCCGCTTGACAGATCTTTGGAGGTCTACACTCAGCTTATCAAGCTTCGTGGTACCCTATTACGGCAACTTTCCACGGATGTTTGAGCAGGTGTTTATCCGTAGCACATGACCAAACGTAGACCATCGTAGTTGCACCACCTATCTTGATAATAGAATGGTTTTGCACATCTTGTACAGAGACTTGATGGTTAGAATGAAGAGACCTTTGCGTTTAATGGCATATCAACCTTTGTAGGTTATTTAATGCCAAAGCCATTCTCCTAGAAGAACAGTAGTGGTACTATTTAACCCATAGCTGGGAGGATAAGGGGGTTCATACCTTTCCCAAGGGTATTTGCCTGAAAGTGAACATAATAGTGCGACTGGAGTACGAACTCGCTTACTACGATTCCGCAGTCCATCGCTTTAACCATTACACCACAAGGACCCCCACCTCCGTGGCTGTCTCTGTAAGAACCAAAAAAGTTAAGAAACTAACATCGTCAAGGAGTGTGATAGTGGAATAGTGTTGTACATCTTCTACAGAGAATGTTGGTTAGAATGAAGAGACTTTCACGTGGCTGTCTCTGTAAGAACCAACAAAGTTAATAAACTGACGTCGTCAAGGATTGTGATCGTCGAATAGTGTTGCACATCTTGTACATAACTTTATACGGAGATTAGACTGTTTGGCCATAAGTATTCAGTGATAGTTCTCAGGACCCATTCACGCTTGAACTCTTACCCAACGTAAATGGGTTCTTCAACTAGTTTATTTTGTTTTAATTCTTGAAAAAGGAATGAACATCTGTGAAATTCTCAACACAGATGTCACCAACTTTTCACCCACGATAATTAATTTTGATTTTTTTTTCTTACGTGGATTTGTTTTTGTAAATAAAATTCATACAAAAATTTAAAAAAATATGAATAGGTATTACCAGGATATGAAACCGCTCAAAATTGAACCTCTAAAACATTGAATAATTTATCAACGACAAACTGAAATACTGAAGCTGACATTTGAGATGAACATCCACGTCGACTTCCGTCATCAGCCCGGAAATATAACGCCAAAGTCATTTGTATTCTCGCAGTAGCATTCATCACGAAGCCTCATTTTCATTTCTGATCGATAAAGCTGCTTCTGCCTTGACAACAAGTCGTGAAAACTATCAGACTCCGAAACTCCGACATCAATCAATCATAAAATTTGAAAATCAGAACTTTAATGACAAGCGGCACGCAACATTTCTGGCATTAAGATTTGTGTGGATCGTAGTGTCCTGTCACAGGGATATTGATTGAGTAAATCCAAACGTGGCACAAGGATATCTTTAGAGAACAGGAAAGAACTAACTTGTAATGGCTTGCGAGATTTTACAATTCTTGGATGCGTCTAACGTTGGTGACTTCAGAAAAATAACCTATTCTTCATCGATTTCAAAATTTGGAATTATATATATATATATATATATATATATATAATATGAAATAGTGAGCTGCAGATGCGATCAGAAATATTCGCTCAGTCAATGGAAATAAACTTTATCTGTTCTCTATCCCTATAAATACATCGTTGGAATCTTCTACAGGTGATCACCATAATGTCAGAACCGTTTTTCTAATTAAAAATATCAGTAAATTCCAAAAATGGTTAATTCAGTTTTTAGCCGTAAAGATTCCTCTTATTCTGAATGACTGATTTTAATTGACAAAGCACAATCAGCTGGAGCTACAGAATACATCGACTGCACCCCTGCAGAGAGGTAACCCCCCCTCCAACGAGTGTTCTTAATATGACACTAAACCATCTGATGGTGAGGCAATTCGGGGAATATGGAGTACTTGCTTCATTGGCATTACTACCAGATCCACTTTAACCCGGAGTGGTAGCATCTGGAATTTAAAAATGAAATTACCAACAAACAATTCATTTACAAATCATATGTATATCCATTTAACTGTGTGTAAACATGATTAATAGCAAATTCAATGATTCGTGTTGGATAGAAATGCTTGAAACCAATCAATTCTGTGCAAAAAAAAATGAGCTCAGGCTTGTTTGAAAATGTTATTAACAAAATGTGTTCACAAATCATATATATTTAATATACATGCATAAAGAGGATTTGGCATTAAATAACCTACAATGATTGATATGCCATAAAACCCAACCCAACCAAATCATATATATTTAATATAAATATATGAATAGGATTTGGCATTAAATAACCTACAATGGTTAATATGCCATAAAACCCAACCAAACCAAACCAATTTGTTGCCACCCTGACAAGTTTTAGCTGACAAAATATTTGTTTCCAAATAAACCCGAATATTAATGATAAAACTATTTATTTAGTTTTGGTTTAACTAATTAGCGTCTTCCCTCACATTTTTCTTGTTTTCAACAACACTAACAATTATTGAACATTATAAGAAGATAATTTTGAATGAAGAATACAAATGATATTTTATCCCGGAAAATGCTGGTTAATCTTGCCAGAGTAGACTAGGAAATTGGTACGTTGCATTTTGGTCGATAGTTTTAATTCCGATTGTCTTAATCACAAATAGCATAGATAGAGGTTTATCGTAAGATTATTGAGTCATACTGAAAATTTAGTTCACGTAAGGTTGTTCATTTCTTATCTTGTCTTCTTCAGTGTCTACAATTGTTATATATAATTATCAAGCTTCGTTTAGGCAGGCTCAAGGTCAAAATTTTCGAGCACTCAGTAGGAGGGGGGTCAAAGTCAGTAATAATGGTTTGTGAGGGGATCTAGGAAAAAAAGCACTCAGCAAGAAAAAAAATATCTAGAGTAAAAAGTCTCCCAGAGCAGAAAGTAAAATTAACCTAGTTATTGGAGTAATTTTAACATCATCTCATTCTGTCTCAGGGGTTTTTTTATGCTCAAAGGTTAGAGAATCGTGCTCATTATACATTTTTATTTACATTTTTATGTTGTTGTTTCAAAAGATTTTTTTTTTGCACACGGTGCGAATTCAAATAATTTTTAAACAGATCCTTTCAACTCTCACAGATCAGAGCTAACCTTGGGAGTAATGGCAATGAAAGAGTACTCCACACTCCCTAGCATTTCAGAATCTGATGCAGTTTAGTGTCATACCAAGAACACCCTTGAGGGTGGGACTCTTACCCTTATGCAGAGCAATACAGGCAGGCTATCCTAAGCCCCACCGACAGAGCAACTAGTCGTTTGATACAGATTTTAAACATACATATGTAGCAAAATTTGGTCGTCGAGTCAACGGAAGCTTCAGATATTCATTTTCAAAATTTAATTTTGTGGTAACTTTGGCTCATTGGCTAAAAATGATTGATTGTTTGATTTTAACAGCCCGTCAACCCGTCTCAGGTTATTTTATACATAGAGGTCAAAGAACTGCATTCATTGTACGTTCACATTTATGCTTTTTGCGTTTTTATTTCATAAGTTTGTTTGGTTTTTTTATACACACAGTAATGATATCAAGTATTTCTATCAAATACAAATAAGTTACAGATGCATGGTTCCAAGTATTCCTATCTAACAATTAAATAAGTTGGTGACTGTAGTCGAAGGCGATCTGAAGGCTTAATTTTCAATAGCTACTACACCGAGGTGTAAGGGAGGGCACTACTCCTTTCTCTATATTGCTCCACTTTACCCTTGATACGTACCTTATAATACTGCGTGTTGAGCAAAGAGCTATTAAGTAACATTTTTTGCATCTTTAGTATGACTTGACCTGGGATTGAACTCCGGTCTCCTGAGCCATTAGCGAACACTCTACCCACTAAAGTAATTATCCCTATTTATTAATAGTCATTTGCTCAGAGTTTTATGGTTTCAAGTATTCCTATCTAATTCTAATAATTATATGGTTTGAAGTAATTATTTCTCTTTGATAATATTCATTTGTTTGCAGACAGTTACATGGCTTCAAGTACCGTTTTTGCCGGCCGGCATACAAGGTGCACAATTTTTAATAAAAATATTTAAAAATTCCCCTGCGTCTTATGTGCCAAATGTAGGCCTAAAATTCGCAATAGTCGGCCGAAATTAGCTCCATGGCAACTCCTGTTGGCTTAGTCTTTAGTGTAACTTTCAAATACCTATTGTCATTATTTAAAAGCTATAATGCAGATTAAAAGTGTTATCATTGATAATATTCATTATTTTAATTTCCTTACGTTTAATATTAGTACTTTGTTTCACTAAAATATTTTCTTAATTTGCCCTGCTGAAATTGGAGTGCATCTTATACACCCATACGTCTTATATGCCGTCTATACGGCAACTCATAATAATCCTTTGTAAACAATTATAGCTGCAAGTTACTATTCTCAATACAAATAATTTACACTTATACGGTATTCAGTATTCCTCTTAAATACGAATAAATTTTTAAACATCTATTTGACTAATAGATGAGACCCTACTACTGCGAGTCATAGAGGGCCGGGGAATAATGACAATGAAGGTTGTACTCCACATTCCTCAGATCTCCAGAATTGGATCCTCCTCATAAGATACAATTTCACGTCATACCCAGGACACCCTTTTGTAGGCGGTACAACCCCTCTTCAGGGGATACAATGTCACTGGCAAGGTGTTCATTATCTTAAAAGACTATTTTTTTTTAGTTTAACTTTGCCCATCATGGAGTTTTTTGTTTTTGTTTTAATCTTTATAATCTTTTTTCTTCCCTGAGTTTTTTTTTTTGGGGGGGGGGGGCTTCTGTTTTATTTTTTGGGGATACCAGTCTGTGAAACTAGCTTGCTTCATACTTCTTTGTCGAAGTGTCTTATATTGAAATTTCAACCCAGTTTGGAGTAGCACTTGGTCACCGATAAAGAGCACCCAGTGAGAATAAAGCTCATTTCAAAAGTAATTGTCCCAGTCGGCTAGGCTGCAGAATACACCGACTGCATCTCTGCAGAGGGGTAAGAATCCCCAATGACTGTCCTGGATATGACACTAAACAATCCGATAGTGAGACTTCAGTAATGCAGGAGCTTTGGGGAATGCGGGGTACCCCTTTTATTGCCATCGCTCCTAGTTCCACTCTGGCCCAGAATGGTAGCACCTGATAGGGTCCTATCTATGGGTCAAATAGAACTAAACAGAGTATTTATGCTTAACGGAATTATTTGAAATGGAATTGTTTTGACATTAAAACTGCGTACTGATTCTAAAATGGATTATTTGAAATAGAACTGTTTATATATATATATATATATATATATATATATATATATATATATATATATATATATATGATTTGGCATCAAATAACCCACAATGGTTGATATGCCATAAAACCGAACCAAACCAATACAAAGTAATGGTCTACAGGATTAAATTGCTAACCATCGTTTCCTTGCTAGGGATCTATATCGTACCGAAATTATTAAGCATGCCTTAGAGTTTGATTTAACGGCATGTCATCCTGTCTAGGGTTATTTTATGCCTAGAGGTCCATTGTACGTTTATATATGCACCTTTTATGTAGTTGACCCGTAAACTGGATTCAAACATGTACAACCACT
Organism: Sepioteuthis lessoniana; assembly: GCA_963585895.1. Classification (NCBI taxonomy): domain Eukaryota; kingdom Metazoa; phylum Mollusca; class Cephalopoda; order Myopsida; family Loliginidae; genus Sepioteuthis; species Sepioteuthis lessoniana. The sequence continues at coordinate 51,437,734 of OY757936.1, read as the reverse complement.
TCATTTCTGAGTGGACCTGAGAATAATGGCAATGAAGATGTATTCCACATCCTTCAGAGAGCCAGAAATGGTGCCTCACTATTTTATGCTGTATCGTACCTAGAATACTCCTTTGGGAGGGATTTTACTCCTCAGTAGAGGATACAGTCAGCTTATTCTAAGCCCCAACGATTGGACGGGTACCGTTTAGAGAGACGGCTCTATAAGATTAAGTAAAGTTTGCGATCTTAGTCGAGAGTGATCCGGAGGCTCCCTTTTCAATAGCTACTACACCAAGGTGTAGGGGAGGGCGCTACTCCTTTCCCTGGATTGCTCCACTTTACCCTTGATACGTACCTTATAATGCTGTGTGTTAAGCAAGGTGGCATCAAGTACCATTCTGAGTCTTTGGAATGACTCGACCTGGGATTGAAGCCCGGTCTCTCGGAACATTGGCGAACATTCTACTCATTCGGCCAATGGCTCGCAAACATAACGTTGGCGACCTTAATCGAGGGTGACGCGAAGGCTCCTTTTTCAATTGCTACTACACCGAGGGAGGGCGCTACTCCACTTTACCCTTGATCCTTACCTTATAGTGCTAAGTAAACGCTAGTAAATCTGCACCTATTAGACAAAAAGATTAAGGAAGGAGATTTGTTATCAGTTAAAGGTTTATAGTTTGATTAGATTTTATGGCATATCAACCATTGTAGGTTATTTAATGCCAAATCCTGTTTCTACATAATTATCAAGTTTATGTGATTTGGAAACAGATTTTGTAGATAACTTTTTAAACGAGCCTGAGCTCGTTTTGTTTGCACGCAGTTAAATGGCTTCAATTATTGCTATCTCATACTAATAATTCTATTTGATAATGGTAATTAGTTTGCACACAGTGGAGTGGTTATTACTATTGCTATTTGACACTAATTCTCCTGTTGAACACTATTCTCTCATTTGTATGCATTGTTAAATAGTTTTAAGTATTGTTATGTATCACAGACAATTCAATTAAACATCAGTCATTTGTTTGCACATAGTTAAATGGTCAAAAAGTTCTATTTGACCCATAGATGGGACCTTATCAGGTGCTACCACTCCAATTCTGATTGAACCTGGGAGCAATGGCAATGAAAGGAGTGGAGCCTTACCATCAGATGGTTTAGCGTCATATGAAGAACACTCGTTGGAAGGGGGGGGTCATACCTCCCTGCAGGAGTACAATAGGTGTTTTCTACTGTCCCAGCCGATTGGGGTGTGTTAAATCAAGTCAGTCATTCAGAATGAGAGGAATATTTACAGCTCAGATTCCTAGACTAAAAACTGAGTTAACCATCTTTGGAACTTCCAGATATTTTCATTAGAAAAGCGAATTTGGCATTATGGTGCCCACCAATAGAAGATTCCAACGATGTATTGACAGGAATGAAGAGCAGATAAAACTTATTTCCATAAAGAACTATTTTTATACCAGATATTTCTCGAATTCTTTATTTTGCATTTACAGATATAAAATTTATGAAAATACATTTAAGAATCATAACTGACTGAATGTTACTTTTTTTGTGTTTTCTTTTTCAATGTGATTTTACACAGAGGTAGGGAAGGATAGAATCATGCCTTTCCTGAGGGCATCAGAGGGAAGGGAAACATACATAGCCTTGTCCAGGATTTGAACTCGTCATACCGAGTCCATTTTCTTCGACGGTATCAATCTGCCTCACATACCTACAATACATAAACAATCTTATATTTTAACAGACCCTGTGCTAGTTTGATTGATCTCATTCTCTTTACATTTTCAGAATATTTCCATTTTTCGCAGATCCCATTCCAACCGCGCCCGCCCACACATACAGACCTTCCGCATCGGCACGTAGTCATGAAGACACAGGAGACAAAAATTCAGTTAAATGATGTTCATCTCTGTTCACCCTGATTATAATCGATGTGAAAGTTAGTTATTTATGAGTCGGTTCAATTCTATGTTGTTCCAACAGCGTCCTGTCATCTCCGCCCATACTGGACGTGAAGCCGGTCGTCACACGTCAGTTAAGTATAGTTATTGAAGATGTTGCTGACAAATATAGACAGAGAGAGAGAGAGGGGGGGAGCGAAAGAAAAAGATACAAGAGAGAATAGAGTTAGGGGAGAGATGCATTCGGATGTATTTGCTATGGTTTGATTAGTTTGACACAAGGTCAAGGACAACGCGTAGCTTAATCTAGTACAAGATGAGAGTAAAGTTAGGGAATGAAGTACAAAAGATTGAGAAAAAAAAGAGTTTATGTAGAGAGTCTAAACAGTTAATTGTTTGTTTGGATTTTATGGGATATCAACCTTTGTAGGTTATTTAATGCCAAATCCATTTTTACACAAATTAGCAGTTCTATTTCAAGCATTCAGTTTAGCAAAAGTACACAATTTAATAGTCAAAACATTTGTATTTCAAGTTATTCAGTTTAGTTAATTCTATTTCAAACAATTTAGTTTAGTATAGTTTTTGTTTACAGTTAAATGTCAAAACAATTCTATTTCAAAGAATTCAGTTTAGCATAAGTACACAGTTTAGTTCTATTTGATCCATGGATAGGACCCTATTAGGTGCTACCACTCCGGGCCAAAGTTGACCTGGGAGCGATGGTAAGGAAGAGGTACTCGGCATTCTCCAAAGCTCCAGCATTACTGAAGCCTCACCATCAGATTGTTGTCCTCGTGGTGTAACGGTTAAAGCGATGAACTGCGGAATCGTAGTACGCGAGTTCGTACTCCAGTCGCGCTATTACGTTCACTTTCGGGCAAATACCCTTGGGAAAGGTATGAACCCCCTTTTTCTCCCTCCAGCTATGGGTAAATAGTAGGACGGACTAGGTTCTTCAGCCTTGGTGAGGTAACTAGTCTAGGAGAAGGAAAACTCTGAATTCAAAACCTGTTAAACTCCGCTTAAAAATTGACCTTGTGTCATATCCTGCCCGAGCGGAGGGGTTGGTAAATAGTACCATCAGATTGTTGAGGTCTTACTCCCCTGCATAGAAGCAGTCGGTGTATTCTACAGCCCCAGTAGACCGGGCAATCTGAACAGTTAAGTATTATATATATATATATATATATATATATATATATATATATATATATATATATATATATATATATATACACACACACACACACACATATGCACACACTTGAAACCATATGTGTGCAAGCAAATGACTTATTAAATAGAAATAATTACATGAAACCATATAATTATTTGAATGAGATGGGAATATTTGAAGCCATATTACAGTGTGCAAAAATATTATCAAATAGAAAAAATTACTTGAAACCATATAGTTATTAGTATTAGATAGGAATACTTGAAACCATATAACGGTGGGCAAACAATGACCATTATTAGAAAAAATAATTACTTGAAACCATATGATTATTAGTATCAAAAAGGAATATTGGAATACAGTTGATGGCGACCGTCGTCTTGTGCGACCCGAAGGCTCCCTTTTCAATAGCTACTACACCGAGGTGAAGGAGAGGGTGCTACTTCTTACTTTAGATTGCTTCGCTTTACCCTTGGTCCATACCTTACAATGCTGAGTGTTAAGCAAGGCGGCATCAAGTATCATTGGCAAGCGCTAACATATATTTGTAATATAATGGCTGAGGGATTTCGTTTTATGCCTTTGGGTTTAGTTAGGCTGAGAACCTTTCGGCTCAGTGCATGGGTTACTTAGGTGCAAATTTAACGCAGGTGTTCACGCGCGCAGGCGGAGCGGACGTGTCACTCAGAGATGTCACAATAGCCCAGATGGGAAACGGGGATAGAGAGTGCAGGTGACGTCATGCACCGGAAGTGAGCGGAGGATTTTGGGAGATTTGAAAAAGTCAGTTAGTTGAGTTCTGCCTCGGGAGAAGATGGTTGGTTTCTAAAGCAAGACCGCTCCCTTCCCCTCCCCCAAAAACCATAAGGCCTCGTGCCTTCTTGTATCACATACAAGAAATAAAAGAAGATGGTTGGTTTCGCTTACTCGCCGAAGCCAGGCTAGTGGCGGGTGCCAGATGGAAAAGTCATCATAGAAAGATTGTGCATCTCTCTTCCTTATGTCGAAACCTTTAACTTAAAGGTAATAAAAGGTTTCGTACCTGAACTCAGAAGTCGTTACGTGTTTTTCGTGTTTTGGGACTCCTATGTTCTATGTATATATGTTATGAACATTCTATGTACAATTCACATATCCGTATCTGGCTATGGTACATATTCAAATAATTGTGCAAGGGTTGCCATTATATGTTTTCTCTATGCTATTTAATGATTTTAAGGCATGCGGACTAAGAAGCATTCTAAAACATCCTCTGGCGGTATTGAAGGAGTTTTTCCACACAGATGCAGAAACGAATGTTCACCCATTTGCGATATCATAGTATTTTAAGTCTATTTCACCACGATAATGTTTATGTTCTTGCAGGTATATAATGTCGATATTATGCTCGGGTTGTATTTAAATCCTAACGCTAATAGTTTCTATGTTATTATTACAAGAGAATAAAACAATGGAAAAAATGATAAAGGAAATATTCGGAAACTTATAAAATATGAAAGACAACCAGAAACGTCTGGAAGAAGAAATAAAAGAAATTCAAAGATAAACATCTTAACAGACCAACGAACACCACAACAAAGGAAACTCGAGGAAAGTAACACAAAATCTATAATGGAATACCTGAAAAGAAATTACCCCTATCTGCGGAATATGGGAGAGACCTCCAAAAAAAAAAAAAAAAAAAGGCATAAAAAAATTTTAAGAATTAAAATGTGGGGAAACCTACTAAACCCACGAAAAATAGCCTTCTTTAATACTATAAAAAGTGAGGAAACGGCAAAAATCGACAAGGAATTCATGAAAAAGGACGAAATATTCAAAGAAAAAAATACATCACAAGACACAGAAGAATAGAAAAAATAAAAATCAAAGCCAACCTTAATCTCGTGAAACTAAAAGCACAAACGGAAATACTGGAAGACAAAACTACCCATTCCAAAACAAAATACCAGGAAAATTGACAAAGAACTAATTACACAAATTAGGGAACTCTGCTCCATAGAAACACAATTCCCAACAGAGCTATAAGAAGAAAACTGGGGAAAAAATCAAGAAAAATCCGAGACAAAAAACTACATGGCCAAGAAACCTATTCCAAAAAGGAAAAAAAAAAGCACAGACAAAAAGATAAACAAAAACAAACAAATACAACAAACCAAAAACACGAGGGACATAATCCCCACACACAAATAGCAACAGACAAAATAAAAATTACCCTCCCCCATTCACACACACGAAATACCAAACGCATGCAAATTGCCAGAACACCCAAGAACAATCACCCTCTCTTAGATAAAAAAAAAAAAAAAAAAAAAAAAAATCACTTTCCAAATGAAAACAAGAAAGTTAATAAAATGAATCCCCTTAGAGACCATTACACACAAAGTTGGCCAAACTACTACACATACAGATCCAGAAAAATATAAACAACACAAATCAAGTAATCGAAACAAACTTTTTTTTTTTTTTTTTTTTTTTTTTTTTTTAGAAAACTCAAACCGAAGGGGAAACAACCGTTAAATCCAAAATTATAAATTTATCCACACATAAGTTAAAGATCAAATAAACTTACAAAAAAGACCTCAAAGAATTTGAAAGAAAATCTTGGCTAATAGGGAAAAAAAAAAGATATAATGATTACCTAGTAAAGAATAAGACCAAATGCACCACAGACAAAAGCAACAGTAGTGAACTAAAAACATTCGAGAAATTATGGAGTATCAACCTAAAAACAAGCCTTAACAAGAAAATAATTATAAAAGCAGACAAGGGAAACGCCGTGGTCATCTTAGATAAAACGTACTACAAAGCAAAAATAAAGAAATGAAACTAGCAACAACTTAATAGATACATAGACAATAATATATCAAAAATCACAATTCTGCAAAATGCACAAATCACTAACTAAAAAAGAAAGACTTCTGAACAAATTACATCCCCAAAACTAGCAACTTCTACGGACTACCAAAAATTCACAAGTCAAAAAAATGCCGGAGAAACGAGAATCCGAGAATTCCAAACTCAAGTGAACTCAAATTTATATCCGTTGTAGCAGACCCGTCGTGCCCGACTAACAGACTTAGCAAGCTAATAAACATTTAACTACAATCTTTTCAAAACAAAAGGCTATATTAGAGACAACATACATTTTAAAACTCTATACCACAAAAAAATTGATCCCAACACATTCGGTCACATTTGACGTCACAAACCTATACAGTAATATCCCCCATGAATTAGGAAAACAAGCAATCTCATTTTGAATAAATACCCAGAAACATTACAACCAAAATTTAACAAATTTATCATAGAGGGTATAGAAGTAAAGTAAAGTGGGCGACCATAGTCGAGGGTAACCCGAAGGCTCCCTTTTCGATAGCTACTACACCAAGGTGTAGGGGAGGGCGCCACTCCTTTCCTGGATTGCTCTACTTTACCCTTGATCCGTACCTTATAATGCTGAGTGTTAAGCAAGGAGGCATCAAGTACCATTTTTTGAGTCTTTGGTATGACTCGACCTCGGATTGAACCCAGGTCTTCCGGGCCATTGGCGAACACTCTAACCGCTAGGCCAATGTCCGGTGAGGGTATAGAAATAATCCTTAATAACTCCTAATTCAATAACATCAACTAAATCCATACCCTAGGAACGACTATAGGAACTAAAATGGCGCCAACATAACCTTAACATATTTAGAAGAAAATATATACGAAATAATAGGTAAAAAATACGGCAACAACATAAAAGGAGAATTTACAAAGTCATGGAAAAGATATTTAGATGATTGTTTCATATTCTGGAAATGCCCATGGAGAGACATTAACGAATTACATTACATATTCCAAAATGTACACCCAAAATAAAATTTACTATGGAACACAGCTCAAAAGAACAACCATTTTTAGACATTCTCATAAAGATGTACATGGTCAAATCATCACAGGTATCTACCACAGAAACCCAACAATACCTCAACTTCAATAGCTAACACCCCAAAAACCCACCCTTACACTCAAGCACGTAGAATATATACCATAATCATGGATAAAAATCTCAGAAAAACTCGCTTTAAAGAACGACACACAACCCGACACCAGAGAGGATACCCAAAAACACTAATAAATAAAGGATTCGAATTAGCAGAAAAAGAATCGCGGAATCCGAAAAAGCAAAAGCATACGTCACAACCTACAAAAACAACCCAGAACATTTTACAGAAATAATAAAAACTTAATAATAACTTAAAAACAATGACAAAATCAAAGAAATACAAGACAAAATTCATTAAAGAAAAAAAAAAAAAACAAACAAACAAAGATCATCCAAAAATCTTAAAAGAATACTCACCTCTTCAAAATTCGGGGAAAACACAGCACAAGAAGTTTTCAAATGCAAGGGGAAAAAAGTGGAGTATGTGATATAATTATCGAAGGAAAATCCTATACTTTTAAAAACCTGGAAACAAAATTAATAATAAATAAAGACTTAAGCTCCAACTCCAAAAAACGTAGTCTACATAATCCAATGTAATAAAAGTAAATAAATACACATGAGATAAACACCAGGCCCTCACTACCAGGATATCATACGAGTGAGTTCGAGTCTCATTGGGTGCCCCATTCATATGGCTTTGTGCCACATCTAAGCAAAAAGCTTAGTAAATTACCACTACCAGGATATCATTTTGCAAGAGCAGTATTAAAATAGAAAATTAAATGTATCGAAACACCTTTACGAATGTAGTCAAGCTAAATTTAAAGTTATGCCCATATATCAGAATAACAATTACATATTACTTCAAATAAAAGAAAAAAATTCATAGATAAGTTTAAGCCCCAACACACACGCACAAATGGAAACAAACATACGTGTGTGTGTGTGTGTGTGTGTGTATACACAACACACACACAAATTATTAGTAAAAAGTAATTACCAGTGAATTTCAAATGACACTTCTACACAAAAAAAAGCCCAAATCATGCATACGCACGCACACCAAGAAGAAAAAGTCATTGTAAATGGAATCCGAAACCCCTTTGACATACACAACAACCCAGGGAAAAACAACAAAAACATACCAAATATCAACGGTATTTGTCCTCCGCCCTACCAAACGGACGAGTGTAGCACAAGACCTTTTTAAGGTGGGTCCAGGCGCAGGGCGCTTGCCCAGACGCGCCCGGTATTCCCAAAAATGCATCGAGTCCCGTCGACATTCCCCTAAAAGGAGGTGCCAGGTGATAAACCTAACCCCTCCAAGGAGGGTTAAAACCTGGGAAACATACACGTATGTAAGAACGAAATAAATAAATAAACCTTTAAAAAATACAAATCTCTTCGTGGACCTATTCATTTTAAAATACATATACAATAGTAATTTACAAAGCTCTTTGCTTCGATGTGGCACAAGGCCGAATGGATGGAGCGCCCAATGAGACTCGAACTCACTCGTGTAGGTTTGCTAGTCGAGCTTGCTAACCATTACACCACCAAAGGTGCCCAAAATTCATATACAATATTATTATAAAATATATATCGAGAATATATATAGTATGTATATAATATGTACATAAAATATATCTATAGTATGTAGATACACATATAGGGGAGGTTGATTTTTCAACTTTTTTTTTTTAAATATCAAAACGTGTTTTCCCCGTGGAAAGTTGGTATTAGTACTGACACCAAAAAGTAGGTTTCTAACTTGCACCAATTTTTGAGTATTTAGTTCAAAAAATTGTCTAATATGAATCCACCCCCATCTTTGTTTTTGATACATTTACTAAAGAAATTGCTTAAAAATATTAAAATTTCAACCCAGAAGAGTTTGTCAATTTATCTTATTATATATATATATCGAAAGTGGCATTTAAAGTGAAATTATAACCCCGTCACCCCAACAGCTCAGATAACCCTCATTTTACTTCATTAATTGAGATACGTCAGTAATAACATTACAAGATATTGTATAGAAGTTATCTTTTTCTTTTCCTTTTCTTTTTGTTATCAATGAAACAAAAGCAAACAGATATGAACTCGGCAAGAAACAAATGAAGCGATGATGATTTTAAAATAATCTACCATTGTAATTTGAGCATTCCTCTAAAAAAATTACTGGTGACAAATAGTGGGTCTTTTAAGTTTCTGTTTTATATAATAATTGTATGACGTAATGTTATAAAAGACATGACAAAAATATATGTATGTTGTGAGAATAAGAGCAATTTTAATCATGCTGTCATATTAAACTTCTTTACATAAAAGCCCTTTGAAGCAAAGGAAGGTCTCATTACATGGCATAAAACTTTTGTTACAATATGCCTATGTTTTGCTTTAATTTTATAGACTTATTGGAAAGCTACAGTTGTTAATTACACTGTTCTTTCAACACTATAAGTGTAAAGGCAAATTAGGCAACTCTAATCTTGTCCTTCTCTTTAATGACTCCAGAAGTTCATAATCTGAAAATCCAGGCTCACAAACTCCATTTTGTTTGTTTTGATTTTTTTGTTTAATAGGATATCAAGCCTTGTTGGTTATTTAATGCCAAAGCCATCTTTCAAGAAGAACAGTAGTGGTACTATTTAACCCATAGCTGGGAGGATAAGGGGGTTCATAACTTTCCCAAGGGTATTTGCCCAAAAGAGAACGTAATATCGCGACTGGAGATCGAACTCACTTCTTACGATTCCGCAGTCCATCGCTTTAAGCATTACACCACGAGGACACCCCCACTCCATTTTCTGACAAGTCGATCAATTGAGACCTATGTATTGCATCATGATTTATTTTTGGTATTTTCTTTGCCTCTTTTTGGTTGGCTCTCCCCACCCCAAATCAATTTATTGAATTAGATTAAAAATTTTACCTTATTTGTGTTAATTTTTAATTCTTATTAGGAAATTAGAATATTACTTTAAAATGAAACTACAGGCCTTTGAAAGATGGGGCAAATTCTACTCGCCTACGGCCTACCAAAAGAAACCGTCGCAGCCATATTGATGCTGTATAGAAACACGAAAGTAAAAGTCTGTTCTCCGGATGGAAACACAGACTACTTCGACATTGTAGCAGGTGTACTGCAAGGAGACACATTAGCCCCATACCTCTTTATTATCTGTCTAGACTACGTGCTTGGAACATCTATTGATAAAATCAAAGAAAAAGGTTTAAAGCTAACAAAAGAAAGAAGCAGAAGGTACCCAGCACAAATAACAACCGACGCCGAAGACATAATCTGCTGCATGGTCTGGAACGAGCCGATGCAGTCATGGGCCTCTATGTCAATGCACACAAGACGGAATATATGTGCTTTAATCAAACAGGCGACATCTCCACGCTAAAAGGTAGCTCTCTGAAACTAGTAGACATGTTCATCTACCTAGGAAGCAATGTCTCATCAACCGAGACAGACATCAACACGTGACTGATGGTGAAGTTTCAGATTACTGAAGCTTTGCGGAATGCGGAGTACCCCTTCATTGCCATCGCTCCCAGGTCCATTCTGCCTCGGAGTGGTAGCACCTGATAAAGTCCTATCGATAGGTCAAATCGAACTAAACTGCGTACTTATGCTAAACTGTTTTGACATTTAACTGTTTGTAAACAAAAATTATACTTATACTAAACTGAATTGTTTGAAATGTCCCGAAGAGGGTTGATACGACGTAAATAAACCAACCAACCAACCCTTTGTTCTTTGTTTCTTTCCATCTGCCCACCCAATCTCTTTGTATAACAAAGTATCTTTACCATATCTTCTATCAACACTAATGCAAATATTGTTTCTGTTTTATCAATGTGTTTTTGATAAGCATTTTGTTGTTCTTTCTTTTGTAGTGGATGCATGTTATTGTTTAGTGAATATGTTACCTTCCAATTTGTAGTGAGTGCATGTAGCGAGTGAGAGTGAGTTCTCGTCCGTATTTTACGGGTATTACTTCACGATAAGTTCCACCACAAATACAACACAAATTTTCACAAGCACGTAAAACAAATGAAATATGACAACGAACATTAAGAAACAAACAATTTAATATTCATAACAAAACAGGAATGAAAATAAATGAGAAACATAATGTGCGAGTGGCTTTTGTAGAAATACAGTTATGGCCAGTTAAATGAAAATAGGGTTGTTCACACGTGTGTGTGTGTGTGTGTTTACATGTTAATAAAGTCCATTAAATAAATGGTTCCATGGTTGGCCGAAGTAAGTTGGATAAAAATAATTGTCTTTACTTACATATGTGGGTAAGTGTGTGTATATGAATAATGGACCGTAAGTATGAGTCTTTGCTTTCATTAAGTCCGCACTGTGTTTTTTCTTAAGATTTTGGCGACAACATGTCGCATTGATAAAAGAAAGTTGCAAGCCTTTCCCTTTGAGTCTATATTGCGGCTCTTGTTTTAGAGTCTAAAAGATTTTCTGTTAATTAGTTTCTGATCCGGATTTTCTAGAATGTTCTTATTCTACGTTTTTTAGCTGATTGGTTGAAAAATATAAAAATGTAACTTCAATGCTAATCAAAAATTTCTAGAATGTTCTTATGTATGTTTTTGTTGATTATTTTAAGGCTAAAAAAAATGTGTATTCTATACTTTTGGACGGTCTGTTTTAGATTTATCCAAAATTATGTTTTTGATATTAACACTCGGGTTGAAAAGGCCCATTGCTTGCAAATCTTAAAGAAAGGCATTTGCATAGCTTGCACCTAACTTCGATGAAACATCACTCCAAATCAACTCAGTAGCATACCGAGGAATTTTTCGAAGACTGTAAACACCCTTGGAATATCTATCAGGTTCATAATCTTCATCTATTTCTTCACTATTTGATGACTGGGAAAAATAACACCCTGATCATTAAATTTGGAGACAAATGAAATTGTTTTTATCGTTCTCCTTACACTACACTTTTTTGAGTTTTTGAATGGCAGCTTTATCCACAGGTCTAATTAGGAAACTACCCATCGGTCCAATTTTGGTTCTCTGCTCTTTTAAATTCTCTCTCTCTCTCTCTCTCTCTCGTACTGGAAATATTAGATTTGATTTATGCTGAACGAATATATCTCACCAATAGAAATCTCAAAATATTATTAAGATATTATTTTACATAGAAAGAAAATAGTACAAATTATTTTTCAAATTTATTTTCATAAAATATAATTATAGAAATTCATTTGAATCAAAATGTTGATGATAGTGGGATTTGAATTCATTTTTAAAAAAGAAAAGAAAAAATAACTTTACCTTATCTTTGAGAGGACAAGTACAGACGATGTGCCTAGTTTCACAATTTTCTTTTTTTGTACTTCATATTTTTGTCTTCACAACATCAAATTGGCAATTGACAGGAAGAAGAAGAAATGTCTAACCATGTATCCAGCGTTTTTACCATAATTTTCTTTTGCATTGAAGAGAGACATCTTCTATTCATCTGATGTGCTTTCTCGAAGCTGGTATTTTCAATTTATTTACAAGTTTGAAACAGCAAAATTTGTCAAATTTGAACAAGTATTTTTAGAAAATACTTTACTGGATAACTAGTCAAAAAGTTGACGGCTCTGTTTTATCTAATGGGCAAAGTGAACATCCAAATTTTGTAATGGAACTGAGAGTTCGTTTTCCAACTATATTTTCTTCTAACACTATCTGAAAAAAATGTTTATATATTTATGATAAGAAATTGAAGAAATTGAATCATAAATTCCAAAGTGAAATTTAAAGAAATGGAAAAATAAAAGATAAAAAAATATGTATTTTCTTACCTTACGGAATAAATGCAAATCGCTTAGTTGCGAATAAAAATATCTTCAAAAATAAAATATTTACTATTATGACGAAAATAAAGTTATTTATTTCTTTTTTTCTAATAATTAAGTTCGTTAGAATAAAACAAGGAATAGATTTAATGATTTTTGTGTTTTAAATCAGCTCAATAAACTTGAAATTCAAATGTAAACAACACGTTTTGATACGGTGCTGACTGAACAATAACTGCCGAAAACAAGCTCAAGTTTATAGTTCATAGTATCTGAAATGTTTTCTTTTTTATTTACTTCCACTTAATTGATACTGCACGATTTTGAAGGAAATAAAATCTTTTATTAACCCAATTTTTAAATCTTTTTCTTCTTCAAAACCCAGGTTTAATCAGACCTATATAACTTTTCGGTTAACACCGGGCGAAATTCAGACTGGCTATCCGATTATGTGGCTATTTAAATGCATTTACGCAAAAATTGGTTAACTTTTAGAAAAAAAATATTTTCTGCAGTTATTCTTTATGTTAATTAGCAACTTTCTTCGGGTATAGTTTGTTGTAGTTTAAAAATTGACATACCCTATAATATATATACTTACATGTATGATATATATATATATATATATATATATATATATATATATATATATATATATATATATTATCAAATATAGACGAACCAGACATGCATGACACTGCTGGAGAAGCAGGGACGAACTCATAAGAGATGTACTCTTATGGACCCCCACACATGACCGTGCAAAAGCAGGACGACCAGCATGAACATACATTCAGCAGCTATGTGAGGATACGGGATGTTGTCCTGAAGACCTACCTAGGGCGATGAACGATAGGGAGGAGTGGCGAGAGAGGGTGAGGGATATCCGTGCTACCAGCGCGACATGATGATGATGATGATGATGATATATATATATATATATATATTAAGAGACATATGTAATTAAATGGAGAAAAAATAAAAAATAAATAAAACATTTATTTGATTTGCTTGGGCCCTTTCATCTAATATTTGTCAAGTGACACTCTCAGAAGTCGTTTAAAATAATGTAAATGGATTAAATTGATTAAAAGCAGAGTGAAAATGAGAATGGTATCAAGACCAAGGGGGAAAATTAATTAAAACCTCCCTTAGTCAAGCAACAATTATCTCTGAGTAAATCTAAGGAGTGCTTAGGATTTTGGTTGCGTAGAGTTGGCTTATAAAGTAGGATGTAAAGGGCCTCGAGGACAGCTAAATGTTGTCTTGTCTTAGCTCTAAGCAAGACACCAAAGCACTCTTTTTTCCCTAAAATTGTAAGAAAACATACAATGTTAGGGGAGCATGAAGCCTCAAAATTTTTAAGGGGGAGGGATGGAGACTGTGTTATCTAGCAAGCCACATTCACCGACCCAGACGTACAATACAATAAACGACAACCATACATCAACAGGCGCGCAACAGTCACCAAAATACGAGAACCTGCTGAAAACCAAGTGAAATGAATGATTTATTTACAATGAAGACATATACACAATTTGAGCAATGATGGGGGAGGGGAGAAAAAACAAAATAATTGTTAAAAACAAGGATAAAACACCGTTTGGTTACCCTCCCGTCCCCACCCCCGGTCACTGATGTGGAGAACTGATTGTTTTCCAGTATCCAAGCGGACCGAAAACAAGCCGAGCTATTCCTATGGAGGAGTGGATCTAAACTAAAAGGATAAAAGAAACACGGGGGAGGGTGCAGCAAGGAATGGGTGGCATGGATAACAGTAATGTGGATCCAAGATCCTCACAAAAGATGGAGCAGGAGGAAGGTTAAGGTGATAAAAGAATGGGGGATGGGGAGGATCTTGGAAACTAACAACTAGGTGACGGGGCCAATGACGCACCTCAAACTGCCAACTTGGGAAAAAAGAGGTACAAGAATTCCAACTTACCAGGTGTGGGTTCCCGAAGGACCCGGACCACCGTCTCCATGCGCAAGAAGAGGAGTGAAGGATGACTCTAACGTTGCCCCCTTTCGTAGGACCAGGCTCGCTGCATGCACCCACCTTTTGTCGAATGTTATGTGATCCAAGCGTTTTCTATCGCATCTAATTTTGACCCTAAGCTGATGAACAAAATCCGATCATGACGAGAAAAGTTTGCATCGTTTTACAATCCCTTGCTTCACGTCTCCTATATCACAATTCTGGGCCAGCTAGGATTGCGAAAAACTCCACACGCTTCTCACCTTGATACGGAGGATCAATATTGTTCATGACGTAACCAACGTCGAGAAGCACGAACTGTTTGGGACTGATGTGGGCTGTCCACTCCTCGACGTGACTCCAAAACGCTGTAGTCGAAGGCGTGCATAGCCGTTTTCTTTAAACCACTGCCGAAGCGAGGACAGTCGGGCATGTCTGCCAAGTGCGCTCTGAAAGCCCAGTCGTTAAGGGGCAACGCGTTCCGGGCAAACCGCTTGGTGAGCGAGAACTTGGAGTTGTTCAAGAAGCTCATGCCTGGCGCCCAATTCCATTGAGAGCGAATCTCCCCCAGTGACCAGTCGAGTCGCTCCACGAGAGGATCCAAAGCGGAACCCACCACTAACTTCTGATACAGTTCCTTTCGAGGCCGAGAAAGGTTACTGGATGAAGGAAGTTTACGGAGGGCCATACGGCACTCGCGAGCGAACGGTGCTTTATCCCTAGGATTACGAAGACCTTCGGCTTCGGGATTTGACTTCAGGAGAGGAAAGACGACTCTCACCTTTTGTCCCCACACTGTGTCACTCGACAAGGATCGGCCCAGGCCAGCCAGTCTTTCAGCGAGTCAGTGGCTTTCCAGATCCGGCATCCCTAGACCCCTATTTCGAGGATGATGGTAGCAGACCTGTCTACGGGTCATCGGGCTTCGACTTTTCCAAAGTAGTTTGGAGAGAGGTTGTTTCAGTGCCACCCAGTGACCCCTAGACAGGGAAAGTACGGACAAGTGGTAAAGGTTCAAGGGAAAGATGTACACGGCCTTGCCCTTTTAGGACAAACACCTTCGAAGCCAGGTACCCACCTGCGCTTCTACCTTGGCTCGTACCTCCGACTAATTTCGCTTCTGCGGGAGGCCGGATCCGAGGATGCGGATGAGTCCTTCACTTTAGCAGAAGGGCCCAGGCTGGGGAACGCCACACTCCAGTCACCAAACCGCAGACCTTCACTCTTATCAAAATTGATCTTGGCACCTGTTACTTCCTCATCTCTCAACCCTCTTCTTTACAGTCAGTATGTCCAAATAGCGGGACACAAAGACTGATATCGGCGTACGCAGAGACCTTCGCCCTAACACGACCAGCAAAGGGGACTCCACGCTGGGCCGGATTAGCCTTCTCATCTCTAAGCCTACTGAGTAGGACCACCAAAGCGAGAACATTGAGAAAAGGAGACAAGGGGCAACCTTGCCGAACCGACCGCTCGATTGCAAACACCTTCGAACGCTTTCCGTTCACCAGTACCACTGCCAGCGGATTGTAGTACAACATGCTGATCCATTTGCAGAACTCTGATTTGAATCAGGCGGTCTCCAAAACCGTAGCCAAAAACCGATGATCCACCCTGTTGAAGGCCTTAGACTGATCTAAATTTATCAGCGCGGCTTTAATGTCGTCTTTTAACCCCTCTAGGATCTCCCGAACCAGACGCAAGTTGTCTTGGATCGATATTCCCTACACAACGTAGTTCTGTTCCGGTCAAGTCAGATTGCTGATGACAAGTTGCAAACGGTTAGCTAAGCCCTGGGCCAGAGTTATGGGCCTATAATCATCTAAGTTCTCCAAAAATGCCTACCACCTTTCTTCAGCAATGTGGTCACACCCTTGGTAATGCTAGCAGGAATGGCTCCCTGCGCAAACCAATGTTTGAACATATCAGTCAGAATAGGGACAAACATGTGTGACACCCTAAAGTACTCTTCGTAGGGCAAACCATTCAGTCCCGGTGACTTTTTGAGGCCGACCTGCTTCAATGCGTCACGGACTTCTCAGTTACCAAACCCGCGCAGATAGCCGCTTCCGCTTCGAAGCTTTTAACATCAGCCACTGCCAGCCAGCATCCGTCATCTGCAAAGACAAAATTGAAAATTGCATAAAGGCTGCGTCTAACTAGCAAAGAGACCCCAACGCTGCAGCGGCTGCCGAATGCTGAAATGACCACAAAGTCGCCCACCAGCACCCGACAATCCTCTGCGCAAATGAAGTGAATCTCTTGCACTGCAGCAACATTCACACAGAAGTTCGCGAGTTCACCAAGCAAGTGAGTACACTTGCTTGGATCCCTCAGTTTCCTCACGTTCAAGCTGGCAACATTAAGAGTCATTTTGACCCACTTACTCAGTGTCCTCGATGGTCCGGAAATCAACGGGGGTGAGGATGCCAACGACCTGTCTCAGAGAGTTGGTGCCGAGTTCAGTGGTAACTCGGCCATCCCTGGATACTCCTCCCACATCCATGGAGAACTGCACCTTTAAAGCTCTGTAAAACAAAGGGTGAACATAAATCGGGACCCTTACCGCACAGTATGATAACATTTTTAAGGAAGGGTGCTCCAATTCCGCCATCCTCACGCCTGCGTCAGTTTGGCTAGCCTTTTCCAGAAATTTCCACACTCCTGGGTTCGGCTGCCAGCCGAGTGGACGAAGGTAGTCACCATGGGCGCACCCCTGAAATTATACGGATTTGAAACCTTTTTTGTTCACTTTTCAAGTTCTAGCAGTATCTTGAGTATCTCCCGGGGCTGAAAATCCGCGATGGACTCCAGGACTATAGAACACTGGGCCACCACTGCCTGAATGGAGTCTTTATTTTCAAGCGGCGAGACCGATTTGGTTCTGCGCCGACTTTTAGAGTCAGTAGATGGGATTCGTGAGGCTCTGTCCTCTGATTGTGTCCGTGTTGCTGTCTGCGAGTGATGGAACAGTTCTAGTGGAAAGAGAGAAGGGAAAGGGAGTGAGGGGAAAGGTACACGCGAAGTGTTGGGATCGCTGGTTTGAGGGGCTTGTGAATGAGTTTCTTGTTGGATGGGGAGTTGTTGGGAATGTTCTTGAGAGGGATATTGTTGAGATCCTCTTTGAATGGGGGGTTGTTGGGATTGTTCTTGAGTGGGGTGTTGTTGGGACTCTTCTTTAGTGGGGGTTGTTGGGATTTTTCTTGAGAGCGGGTGTTGTTGGGATTTTTCTTGAGCGTGGGGGGGTTGTTGGGATTCTTCTTGCTTGGTTTGTTGGGGCTTGGGGTGGGAGTGGTTTTTGTTCTGCTGGAGGGGCAGAGATTTTTGGCATACCTTCCCCACTGTCCCTTCTTCTCTTTAAATTTTGAGTTACATCCATAGGGATGTCCTTGCTAGTCTGGGTCTTTTTAGGACTGGGGGAGACGATATTCCTTGGTGCTGGTGTGGGAGTCTTTTGGATCACTGTTGAAGGAGATGGTGTAGTTCTATTTTTGGTCACCGCAGTAGGTTCCTTAGGTACCGATGTACTTAGTTTCGGATCTCACATTGTGTCCTCGGCTTTTTTGGGAGTGTCGCTTTTTCTTCTCCACCGAGTCACCTGAGTCCACCCGCCTTCCGTACTTGGCGGTTTTTCCGTCTCTGAGGTCTCTTTAGTGGCTTCGACTTCCGGTGGATTAGGCAGCTGTGTAGTCTTCACCTCGTTTGGGGCTTTCCGAGGGCAGACTTTTGCAATATGGCCGACCTGCTTACAGTTCCAGCAGTGCGGCCGCTTGCCCTCTATCACCACCATCATTTGTCTATCTTTATGATAGATAGGGATGGCTTGAAAGCCTACCCTGTCAAGGCAGGCCCGGAACACGTCGTCTCCATGAGACGTCCCAGCGGCGGCTTGCAATTGCGATATAGCCTCGACACGGCCGTACACACCGAGGAAAGAGTCCACAATTTCTCCTTTAATGGTTGCTGGGATATTACAGACGGCCAGACGGATCCTACGCGTTCGTAAGTATTCCAGTTGTAACCGGAAGAACTTTGACAGCAGCACATACAACGTTGCAATTATCCTTCTGCAAAAATATTGTCCAGGGATGCCTGTTGTGCGAAGGAGCTTCTCAAAAGAGTCCTTCTCAAGCCGCGCAAATCTCCTGTTTTTGATGGCAAATACTACCAGTAAGACAATCAGGGATAGGCAAGATTACGTTGCCCTGAAAATAAGGGGCATACTTGCCCACCCTGTCCCTTTCGTAATCCTCTGGAGTTTTTTTGGTTGACTTTCCAGGGGGCTGGCCTTACCGTGGAGCTTCTATTGGCCTTTGTCTTGGTTGAATTGGACTGGCGGAAGGAGTAGTTTCATTGGTTCCGTTGGACGAAGAGACTGGAAGAGCTGGCAGTTCAGTGTTTGTTGCTCGTTCTTCCAACTTGGTTGGGAAGGCTTTCAAAGTGGGTCGGGAAGCTGCTGCATTTGCTTCCTTTCGTAGACTCTCGAGAGGTCCTGGAGAGAGTCCAAAAAGTTCTTGGGAACTTTTTGGTGAACCTATTGGAGATGATTCCTCCATGGTTGCAGGAGGCAACCAGGAGGGGCAGCGTAGTTTGGTGTGGTCAGGTGAAATTAACTAAGTAAAAAAAGAAAAAAAGATTAACTAAAACAGGATTATGAAAAAAGCAAATGAGGAGAACTATTGAGCAAGCTGCGAAGTTATTTATTTCTTTTTAGAAATAAATACACATTCGCGGCTGTCAGTTGCAAATGAAGTCTGACAACTGGACCTAGTGTGAGGGAAAGCTTGCGTCCAGCAGTCAACCAAAATAAAAGGTGGTAGTAATCCAAGAAAAATTCTGCGCGCTTAAAAAATTGTTCAAAGAAATACACCGAAGCACTCATCATCACAGTTAACCGCACAACTATTTATAGCATTCAAATGCTCGCAGATGGCAAAACCGAATAGTTTTGAATGTCAGAAGAGTACAAGACTAGACACGACTGGGTGGGCAAGGTGATCCACTGAGAAATGTGCAAGAAATTTAAATTTGACCATACGAACAAATGGTATATGCACAACTCAGCACATGTCCTAGAAAATGACACACGTAAACTCCTGTGGGATTTTGACATACACACGGATCACCTAATGTCGGCCAAAAGACCAGACCTTATATAAATCAACAACAAAAAAAGAGAATTTGCAAAATTGTCGAATTTGCTGCACCGGCTGACCACAGAATAAAACTGAAAGAATGTAAAAAGAAGGATAGGTACCTCGAACTTGCTAGAGAATAGAAAAAAACTATGGAACATGAAAGTAACGATTGTACCAATTGTGATTGGTGCATTTGGCACAATGACTAAAGGATTATTAAAGGGCCTGGACGATTTTGAAGTTGGCGGACGATTGGAGACCATCCAAACGACAGCATTATTGAAGACGGCCAGAATACTGAGAAGAGTCCTGGAGACTTGAGGAGACTTCCTGTCACTCAAACTCCAGTGAAAAACCATCTGTAGACGCTGATGTGAAAACCTCTAAAGTGTATAAAATAATAATAATAATAATAAAATTTATTGAATTTTATTTTTTTCTCCGTTTATTGTTATCTCCTTAATTGCACATGTTTCTTAGTATTTTTCTGTATAAATTCATATGTACCAATAACTTGTATATATAGGCAGTTTACAGATCTACCAGGAATGATGGGTGTATAGGATACACATTTATTTAGTTTTAAATAAATCAAATCAGAACACGTAGATAGGAATATTCCTGAAGCGATTTCAGTGAATCTGATTGGTTAAGACAGGTCACGGTTTGCGTTTTCACCGACGTCCACGCATTTGAACTTTATTTGACCAGTAATAAACTTTTTAAAAAATTGACTGAGATCCACTTTTATTCTACCCAAGAGTAAAAATAGCGGAGTTTTTATGTTCAAAGAGGAAGACCAATTTGTGGAGTACACACACACAACATTTGCACCCTAGATATTTTATTAGAGAAATACACTTAAAACGTTCTCAGAGAATAAAGTAATTTTAAGTCCAATCTACAATTGATTTATCATTTCTAGGGTCTGTCTTCATGTTAAACGTGATTTTTAGTCATCTATATACTACTTGTAAAGGAAGTAAATATGAGTTACCAATTAGGACTCTCTTTTTAAATAAAAACCATCAGTCTCATTACAATAGATTAACGGATCTGATCATGACTAATGCATTGAACTTGCTAATGATCAGGTAAGGGTCGCAAAAAGAGCTATTACGTGCTGTAAGAGAGGCATAGTTGGCCAAAAGTGAGAGGAGGTGAAACAAGATTTTCAAAAGTTTTAATACTAATCAACAATACAGCTGATAGGCAGCTTTTTTTATTCATCAAAATGAATACGTATATGATAGTAAGCAGGATATGTGAATAAGTATAAAATGACATCATCACCATCAGGTCACGCTGATAGCATAGAGTCCTTAACTCTTTGTTGCCATACATTTCTTTTGTCCATCATTCCTGGCAGGTCCTCTGGACAGCATTCGGTGTCCACACAAAGCTGATTTATATTAGTCCTTGCAAGTCGGCCAACACTGGCAGGTCCATGCGCAGGAATTCATTGGAGAATGTCGCTAATGAGATCATGTTTTCTTTCCCACCAGTGCCCAACAAATCTTGTTCATCTCACTTAGATGGTTTGAGATAGGACATAAGTGGTCGTACAGCTTCTGTTTTATATGATTTTTTTTCAAAACAGCATATAGCATTCTTGCGTAGCTTCCGTGTAGCCTTTTCGCCGTGCGTTTCGTTAGCATCCACTTGGTGCAACTATGCAGTAGTACTGACACGGTCTCAACTTGAAAGAAATCCCGGTTTATTTTTATTTGAGCGATCAGATTTTCATATCATCGACAGCCTTTCAGTGGCATCCTACGCCTTTCTTATGCGTATATCGCCTTCAGTAGACGAGATATTGCTACCGAGGCATGTGAACTGGTCAATTAATTTCAGAACCTTGCCGCTTAAAATGAAGATGGTTTCATTTTGTTTAGAATAGATTAACTCTATCTTTTCCGAGTTCACGTAGATACCAACGCCTCTCGCTGCTTGCTCCATATCAGGCAGCAGGGATTCAGCTTGAGCAGATGTATTTATGAGAAGCGCTTGATCGTCTGCGTATACTATATCAGTCATAGTTTTTTACAGGATATCGTTTGCTTCTTGTCGTTTTTAATGTGAAACCATTTTCTTTCATTTGATATATTGACGTTCGTAGAACGTAATTTTCTTTTATTTTCTTTTTACTTTTGATAAATTTCATTTTTTTTCTGTTTTCTTCTTTTGATGAATTCACTTTTTTAGATTTTATTATTGTATTTCGTGTATTAATTAAATAAACTATATCAGAAATATTATTAAAACGGAGAAAACAAAAGCAAAATTAAAGTTTTATTACATTTTTAAAATATAGCAAATACAACTTTTAAAAAATTCTGCTCACAAATAATTTCTCTGATTTTCAATTCGTGTGAGTTGTCAGTCATTTCAGGTACACTTTCCACATGCCAATAAAAGTTGACAATTCTTTTCTTACATTATGAAGCGAAACAAATTTCCTCAGATTTTGTTGTGCATGTTGTCTGTCGTTTCAAGTACACTCTTCACGCCTACATGAGTTGTAAAATCTACCCTTACTCATGTTATGAAACAACAACAAAAAATCCTCATATCCTTTGGTGTGAGTGAATTTTCTTTAATTTCAGTCACCTTTCCATTAAAATAAATCTTTGAAACAAGCCGATATAGATTTTACTTACATTCCTATTCGGAATGTTTTTTAAATGCATATAAAATTGGATTAGTTCTACATTTCAATTTGTTTTATCTTGAAGTAAAAGCATCTTAAATATTAAATTACATTCTACTTTTCCTCGGGTAGAAATATGCCTCGGGTTTAGGGACAAATTATCAAGACTTTGGAAAATGTTAGTCACGAAAATGGTTCTGCAGAATGCTGGCCACAGGTTGGTGACTTTTGTGGCAAAATAATTCTTTTTTTTTTTTTGAGAGGAGGGGTGAGGAAGTGTTGCTACTTTGGTTCATCATTTATTAATGAGAGTTTTAGTGTTATCTCCCTTTTTCTCGCTCTTTTTCCTTTATTGTCTGATTGATGGTCATGGTTTCTTTCGGTTTTCAAACATTTAAAAAGTGTTGTTGTTTAAACATTTCCAGCAGTTGGGACTGTTGAATACACCGACTGCATTTCCGCAGAGGGGTAAGGCCCCACCCCAACAAATATCCTGTATATCACACTAAACAATCTGATGTTGAGGCTCCAGTCCTGGAACTTTGGGGGATGCAGAGTACACCTACATTGCTATTGCCCGCAGGTCCACACTGACCTGCATTGGTAGCACCTGATAGGGTCCTAAATATGAGTCTAATAGAACTGTTTGACATTCAAACAAATGATTTATGTTAAATTGAATTGTTAGAAATAAAACTGTTTGACTATGTAACTGTGTGTAAACAAAAAGCTGTCAAATTGAATAGTTAATTATACATAGCAATATTTAGAACTATTTAACTGTGTAGAAACGAATTAGTAATGTTGAATAATATTATTAGTGTTAAATAGCAATACTTAAAATTCTTTAACTGTGTGTCCTAATTGAATTATTGATATTAAATAGCAATACTCGGAAGCATCTGACTCTGTGAAAATGAATGAATAGTGTTGATTAGAATAAGGGTTAAACACTTTATTGTCAGAAAACAAACGATTAATGCTGAATAGAATTATTAGCGTTAAATAGCAACAATCGAAACCATTTAACTGTGTGTAAACGTAATTAATAGTAAATATAATTATTTATATTAGATAGAAATACTAGAAATCATTTTGCCGTGTGCAAAAGAACAGCAATTTAAGCTCATTGAAAAATGTTATGAAAAAATGTGTTTGCAAATCATATATGTTTAATATATATGTATAAAGAAAATTGTTGATACGCCATAAAACCAAACCAAACCAAACCAAATCATATATATCTAATATATATGTATAAAAGGGATTTGGCATTAAATAACCTAAAATGGTTGATATGCCATTAAACCCAACCGAACCAAATCATATATATTTAATAATGTATATAAAGGATTTGACATTAAATGACATACAGTGTTTGATATATAATAAAACTCAACCAAACCAAATCATATATATTTAATATATATGTATAAAGGATTCGGCATTAAATAACCTACAATGGGTGATATGCCATAAAACCCAACCAAACCAAATCATATATATTTAATAGATATGCATAAAAAGTATTTGGCGTTAAATAACATACAATGTTTGATATACAATAAAACTCAACCAAACCAAATCATATATATTTAATATATATGTATAAAAAGGATTCGGCATTAAATAACCTACAATGGTTGATATGCCATTAAAACCAACCAACCTACATCATATTTATTTAATATATATGTATAAAAATATTTGACCTTAAATAACGTACAATGTTTGATATACAATAAAACTCAACCAAACCAAATCATATATATTAAATACATATGTATAAAGTAAATCTTGCATTAAATAACCTACAATAGGTGATATGCCATAAAACCAAACCAACCAATCATTTCCAGCAAGCCAATTTTAGTCTGAGTATGTCACCCACAACATAGAAGCTGAGTAATCATTGTCTTCTATCGACATTCCATCTGATGACCCCTTGTTTCGTTTATCCGGTTGGTCATCTGTTCACTTATCTGTCTGCTGGCCGTTCGATATTTTCACCTCTATAATTACTCACCAGTATACTCGGCACATTACGAGAGTGTATGTGTTAACTTATATATATATATATATATATATATATATATATACTCATGTGTCTGTGTGTCTGTGTGTTCTATTTTTGCATATTTTTATGTTTTTATAAATACTATGCGTTTGCGTGTATGCGTATGTATGTATGTATGTATGTATGTATGTATGTATGTATGCTAATGTTTGCGTGTGTATACCTTGACCGTATTTGAAGGTTTATAAGGCGCACCTCAAATTTAAAAAAGATGGTTTTAAACTACGAATGTCTGGCGAAAATCATTCACCTGACATTTGAAGCCTTCCCTGATATTAGGACACTTTTAAAGTTTCATGTATATTCAGATCCTAATTAGATTCCAATATCTCATTTAAAAACCTTAATAGGTTTGATTAGGTGCATGCATGGTAAGGCGTCAACAGTAAGTTTTCTTCCTGACTGGTATAATTTTATATGAAGTACTTGTAAGTATTACTGTTATACATAGTTACTTTACAAAAGTGATGGTGGAGAAGCAATCGTCGTCTTGTTTTTATTTGCGGAGATGTTTACTGTTTAATTTAAGGGCCACTGTAGCACTAAAACTCCACTAGCCAGTAACCAAAAGATGAACCTTGACCTCATAATATGCAAATTAATTTTCTGACGCATTTTTGGAAAGAAAAATGCGTTTTATAAGCCGTAAATTACGGAAATTGATATCGTTTACTTCTTTAAGTTTTCATGACAAAAATCTGAATTCAAAGGAAAAATAATCAAATTCCTTGTCGAAATAAGGAGAAATTATTCGATGAAATTCCCCAGTGAGTGGAGAACGTGAACCAGGGAGGAAAAAAACCGTTTTACACGACGAATGTCGAGTGAAAATCGTTCACCTGATATTTGTAGCTTTCCTCTTGATTAGGTCATTTTAAAAGAGTGCATTCAAATTGTTATTTAATCCTTATAATAGGAAACGACTCAATATCGAGGAGACCTTTAAACGACTAAATTGTAGAATTTAGGCAGCTATGGGTAAATTGTTAGGTTGACTGAGTTATCTAACCTAAAAAAGGCAACCGATTTCAGGAAAAAAAAAAACAAAAAAAAAAACCTCTGAATTCAAAGGCGCCGTACTTCTCTTGAAAACTGAACTAGTATTATGACTTGCCTATATCGGAGGAGCTGTGTATGTCCTCTTTGAATACGGGGGACAAAAAAAAATTAATGAAATCGAAAGTCTAAGTTGAATGATTTTATTCTATATGTTGGTCACGTGACTACAAAGAAGTTCAGGTACCTCGACAGCAGCGTCTGTCTCATCCACTGAAAGTGATGTCAATAAGCGCCTAACGAAGGCATGGACGGCTATTGATCATATGAAAATCTGATCTATCCGATAAAATAAAACGAGATTTCTTCCAAGCAGCGGTTGTGTCAATACTACTGTACGGATGCACCACATGGACGCTGACGAAAAGCATCGGGAAAAAGTTAGACGGGAGTCGCACAAGAATGCTACGAGTTATAGTGAATAAATCCTAGAAGCAACACTCCACAAAATAACTGCTGTACGGCCACTAACTTCCCATCTCTAAAACCATCCAAGTAAGACGAACAAGACCGGCGGGACATTACTGGAGAAGCAAGGATGAACTTACAAGTGACGTTCTCCGATGGACTTCTGCACGTTGATGTGCCAGTGTTGGACGATCAACAAGCGCTTATTTACTTCAGCTCAGTGTGGACACTGAATAAAGATTGGAGAACCTACCGGGAGCGATGGATGATAGGGACGGATGGAAAGAGAAAGTCGAGGAAATCTGTGCTAGCAGCGCGACTTGATAATGAAATTGAACAAAATAAAGGAGTGACTGCTTTTCAGTGTAGTAGATTTTGCGTTGTATGTTTTTTCTTCGGGAAAGAATTGTTTTCTCTCTTTCAGATCCGTGAGTCACGATACTACGTGTTTCTTTCCTAAATAACAGTATCTGAGTACTTTATCGGTTAAAAAAAAAGTAAACCAGCAACAAATGTAGACGTGACACATATAAACATGTGCTTCTTGCAAAGAGAAGCTTAAGATTGTCATAAGAGCAAACCTGTTTTTCTAATTGAGAAATATTTTTCTTCTACAGACTGAGACGTTTGGAAGATTTCACGCCAGTCAGATATATAATGGTCTTTCTAGTTGCATTACGTGGGTCGTTCAAAAAGTTCCAAGCTTCTCCCAAAAAGAAGAGCCATAGCTAAAAATTTTTATCCCTTACAATATTCGGACGACACTCTTCATTGTTATATTGTGAGTGAGTTCGAGTCTCATTGGGTGGTCAATTCATTCGGACTTGTGCCACATCGAAGCAAAGAGCTTCGTAAATTACTATATCCGTTATACCATATGTCCAGCTTGATAATTCAAAGTAAATTTTGGGGATATTTTATCAACACTGTGAATTACTACATGTACGTTTTTTCCCTTGTTTCATATTGCATTATTTTTATTTATCTATTAATTTATTTATCGATCTATTTGCAGGTCCATTCCTGACTACCGATAAAAATAACACTTGTACCTGATTATGGTTAACGGGATTGGAACAATCTAACGTCGTGGATTAAATAAAGGGTTCGGTTCGAAGTTCCGTGTAGGCTAACGAGTTCAACAAGAAACACCTGAAGAAAGCCGAAGGATGCATCGGCAGAAACACTATGAATGCAACAATAAGGATGAAGACGACAGTCCGAATACTCTAAAGGATAAAAAAAGATTATCAAGTTTCATCTAAATATTGTATATTGACCTACGACCCGTCCGGGCTGTCAAAATAGGAAATTCACCGTGGATGGGTTGAATGAGTGCAATTGTGACGCCCACAAGAAGGTGGGCGTTGAACTATTATATAACTCGGTCAAGACAGAAAGTCAGACAGTTGGAGATCAGACGAGTTAGAGACAAGATGTGGTAGAGCAAGCCAGCACTCAGCAGAGATCTGGGCCCCCGGGCCTTCGGTTGAGCATCAGGAAAACGAGAAAGACACAACGCTGATAGCCATAAGAGTGGGGGTCAATATATGTTGCAGTTATGTTCGGTCTCCAACTCCCTCTCACACACAACCCTTTCGAACCTTGCAAATAAATTGAGAGGTATATTTTTTAAAGAAGTCTTCGCTTGTTATTATATATTGCGTCGTTATGATTAAGGAGGTGCCCATGGTGTAATGGTTATCGTCGCAGGAATTGGACACGGCGACACGAGTTCAAATCCTGGACTGATTGCATTTCACATAGCACTAATACCCTTGGGAAAGGTATGAATCCAATTATTCTCCCTCCAGCTATGGGTAAATAGTAGGGCAGACTAGGTTCTTCAGCTTTGGTGAGGCAACTAGACTAGGAGAAGGAAAACTCTGAATTGAAACCTGTTAAACTCCGCTTAAAAATTGACCTTGTGTCATATCCTGCCCGAGCGGAGGGGTTGGGTAAATATGATGATTCAACATGAATCTGCATAAAAATTTTTGTGAGAGCGAATCTGTGTATGCTTATTTTTAATTAGTTTCGATGTTTCTCATCGTGTTTGTGTACATGTGCTCTGTTTATCAATGTGCTCCCCCGTGTTTATGTGTATGTATTTTTGAATGTGTATGTATCGGTGCGGTTCTCAGTGTAAGTTTCTACGTGTATGTGAGCTTTTGTGTGTGCGCATGTGAGCATTGTGTCTGTATGTTTATGTATGTAAATATGCTTATGCGTATTAGAGTGTATGATTTCATGTCTATGCATGAATCGTTGAGTGTGTTTTCTTCCGTGTGTGTGTGTGTGTGTGATCTGTGTACGTATGTTTGATTAATTGATTTATTTTAATGACTTGTCCCTAATTTTGTCTTCACTTGTAGCGTTAATAGGATATTTTCTTTATTTTTGATTTTTTAGATGAAAATTCAAATTATATTGTTATTATCAATTTTAACAAGTATTTTTTTCATTGAATTTTACTAACTTTGTTTTTATAATTCGCACAGATTGTAACAACACCAAAGAACAATATGCGAGGTGTGTTAAAAATGTATTGAAACTGAAGCTGTATTTACCAAGAAAGAAATGAACAATAAATGAAGTATTAATTTTAGTCAAAATACAGTGAGTTAAAAAAGAATGGAATTTTAACCTGTGTATACAAAAAAAAAAAAAAAAAAAGAAAGAAAAAGAAACGAGCAATGAATGAAACGTCAATTTTCTTCAAAATATGAGCTGTGTTCAAAAAAGTATCGAGACTGATGCTATATTTACCAAGAAAGAAATGAACTGTGAATGAAACGTTAATTTTAACAAAAAATACGAGCTGGGTTCAAAAAGTATTGAGGCTGGAACTGTATTTTCTAAGACAGAAATGAATGAAACGTTAATTTTTTTTTTTCAAATTCAAGCTGTATTAAAAAAGTATCGAGATTGAAGCTATATTCACCAAGACAGAAATGAACAATTACTGAAACGTTATTTTTATTCAAAATACGTGCTGTGTTCAAAAAAGTATCTAGATTGAAGTTGTATTTGCCAAAAAAAAGAAATGAATAATGAATGTAACGTTAATTTTCTTTAACGTGTAAGGCGAGTTTAAAATGTGTGTAGACTGATGCTGTTTTTACCACGACAAAAATGAATGAAACGTTTTTCCAGAATAGTCTTCTTAGTATTTAACGTACTTTATTCTAGCGAGTTTTACACGAGTCGAAGAAATTGAAACTCTTCTTTTTATATAGTTTGAAGCTGCGCTATCGTATTTTTAAAACTCCTTACCGTCTTTAAATCTTTGCTTTGAGATGACTGTTCAGTTTAGGAAACAAAAAAAATCACAAGCTAAGTCTGGTGAGTATGGAGGACGCTGCCCTTGCACAATTCTGTGCTTCAAAAAAAAAAAAAAAATCCATCCCTCTAAAGGACACGTATAAGTGGTCGGCATATCTTTCCAAATTAACCAATCACTGGCTACTAAGATGTTGACATCAGATATCAAAGACATGTCTAAGCCACTTTCTACAACTAGGCTTGGTAACGAATAGAAATAAAAATTGTCTCTGCTAAAATTCCAGCCATGGACTGGAGCTGTATGAAGTACTTTAAACTTTCGTATATAAAACACAAGGACATCAGTTAAGTGGACTATTACATGGTGCATTCAATAAGTTTCGAGACATTTTTGTACAGACATTTAAAATTGTCGTAGACTTTTGAAAATTCACTATGTTATTGCTATACATCTTATGAGATGACTGACCAATTTTTTATGATTTCAGGTTCAAATAAACAGCTACCGCAGCAATTGGAATATACTCTGATTGTCACTGCTGGTGAATTTCAAAAATGCAATCTGGACGTGATGACACTTTAGAAGAACGATATGCAATAAAATTCTGTTTTAAACTTGGAAAAAATGCCACAGAAACATATTGAATGCATCAGACTGCTTTTGAAGCATCTTGCATGAATCGAGCATCAGTTCGTGTGTCATAAGAGACTCAAGGAAGCCAGGGAGTCTGTGAGGGATGATGAGAGGTGTGGGAGGAGTAAGGAAGTCAATACACCAGAGTTGATTGACTTAAGGGTTAGGGTTAGGGTTACTATGTTGAGGTTTTAAGGGAGTTCAGGAAGAGATTCCTAGGGAAGAGGCCAGCACTCTTCAAATCAGGTCAGTGGCATTTCCTGCAGGACAATGCACCAGTCAACAACTCCATCCTTGTCACAGACTATTTTACCAAGATGGGTATCAAGACACTTCCTCAGCCTCCCTATAGTCCAGACCTTGCTCCCTGTGACTTTTGGTTATTCCCTTATCTCATAGTCTGTAGTTATGAGACAATTGAGGAGATGAAAGAGGCTGTGACGAAGGTCATTGACACGCTCCCACAAGAGGACTTCGATGGGGCCTTCCAGACGTTGTTGGTACAGTACAACTAGTGCATTGCCGCTGGAGGAGATTATTTCGAAGGGGATTAGAGTTTCATGTGTGTACTATCAATAAAAGTGCCAATACGAAAAAAGTCTGGAAACTTATTTAATGATCCTCGTATACGTTTATTTTATATATTATATAGCTGCTAACAGAACACTTGTTTGTAGCAGTAAAATAATACTTTAAAATGCCAATGTGTTCATTTTTTTCTCGATTGTTTGCTTTTCACTTAACGATATGTTTGCAGCCCAAACTTACACCATTATGTCTATATTTTGCAAACATTTTGCCATATTTTTAATACCTCTTTAAAAACATTTTGTTAAAAAAGAATCGTACCTGGCTTTATATATATGTTTATTTTTAAATTTGTCCCTCTCTAGTTTAGACTTCACTTTATTTTATAAGACGCTTAGCTGCGAACACTTCTTTCAATTAATTTTTTGATTAACAATTTCAAAGTTTCAATCATGACATTTTGTATCCCACCTTATATAGAAAAAAATGCTCTTACCTAAAAAGATAAGAAAATTTTCAACCAAATTTGTAACTAAATGATAATTTTGTGGGGTTTTGCGTCCACACTGAAGGTCACGTTTTTTCTATCATCCAAGATCTCGATATAACAGATAACTATAAGATGCTGATTACATTTTTCTTTTACTCCTTTCTAAATAAAAGCATTACTATCATCGCGGGATGCTATAACAGGAATATATAAATCGATAATTTTTCTATATTTATTCCAAGGTCTGTTATATCTGGTAGCCCAGAGGGATGAATTTTTAATCCTTAAAACAAAGACGCATTTATAGATGCCAGATGTACTTAGTGCATATAAGTTGGGATAGAAGTAATCGGTTAGTCAGTAATATTTGTGTTGGTATTGACTGCCTTACAACAACTTCTTCACACACACACACACACACACACACACACCAATATAAAGTAAGTAAAGTTGGCGACCATAGTCGAGGGTGACCCGAAGGCTCCCTTTTCAACAGCTTCTACACCGAAGTGTAGGGAAGGGCGCTACTCCTTTCCCTGGATTGCTCCACTTACCCTTGATCCATACCTGAGAATGCTGAGTGTTTAGCAAGGAGGCATCAAGTACAATTTTTTGAGTTTTTGGTATGACTCGACCTGGGATTGAACCCGGTCTCCCGGGTCATTGGCGATCACTAAATAATGAATACATATTTTGTGTATATAATTTTTTAAGATCCTTTCAAGTTTCCTTATAAGTGTCTTGGTTTTAGGTTGAAATTGGCCGATGAATATACCAAAATACCAAAATTTACGGGGGTGCCAGTGGTGTAATGGTTATTGTCGCAGGATATGGACACGGCGACACGAGTTCAAATCCTGGACCTGACTGATTGCATTTCACATAGCACTAATACCCTTGGGAAAGGTATGAATCCAAATATTCTCCCTCCAGCTATGGGTAAATAGTAGGACAGACTAGGTTCTTCAGCCTTGGTGAGGCAACTAGTCTAGGAGAAGGAAAACTCTGAATTGAAACCTGTTAAACTCCGCTTAAAAATTGACCTTGTGTCATATCCTGCCCGAGCGGAGGGGTTGGTAAATATGATATACAAAAATTTGCCCCAGTGCTTTCGGACCTTTCATAGGCCATCATCTTTTTTTTTTTTATAACTTAAGTTTTTTTTTATTACTTATTAAATATTTTTAGAACATATTTGAAAAAAAAATTTTAATTCAAAAATTTTTCTAAAATGATAATATTTTATTTCTGTCGATAGCTTTCTGTTTTAAATTTGTTCGATGTCATCTGCATCTCAGTTTAATCCAACAATACGTTTACGCAATTTTTGCAATGTTATAAAAAAACTTCGGCTTTCTTCAGGTGTTTCTTGTTGAACTCGATAGCCTTCACGGAACTTAAACCGAAACCTTTAAAAATTACATTTGTAAGCAACATCTGATGATGGTCTATGAAAGGTCTGAAAAACTTGTACACCATAACCATAATAATGTCAATCACAACTGTGATACAAACACATTTACAATACAGGCGGACTCTGTTGTTTCAGGTACGAACGCGTTTATTAATTCCTGACTTCGGTTTATGGCGATACGAGGAGAGAGACATAATTCTTACTATGCTAACCCCATCCCAATGCACTGCGCATCTTGTGATGTCTAAGATCTCTGTCGGTAGAGATCCGAAAAAACCAACTACATCTTCAACGGCCCAAATCCAACTTTATGCCTCAATGGCAGAAACTTAACTCTCAGCCTTCGTGGTCCAATCTAAACTGACTCTCTTCAAAATCCTCAAATTCTCAGGACCATCTCTTCCGGGCATGACGTCATCCACACTCCAGGGGCCCATTTCCTGTCTGGGGGTTTATTATGACAATGGCGAGTGTCATATTCTTTGCGTGCAAGCATAAATATGCACCCAATGACTATGCACCTGTACTAAGAGACCGAATGTTTCAAGGCCCTACCAAACTGAATGATAAAATATGATTAACGAAAAATGATTGATATAAAAAAATCATTCCTTAATTATATAACAAAAGCGCTCGGGGCAATTTCGGTAAATTCATCTACCAACTCCGAACTAAAACCAAAGCACATGTCAAAAAACTTTAAAGGATCTTAATAAAATCATGTAGACAAAATGTGTCTTTATTATTTAATCCAATATGCATTTATATATATATATATATATATATATATATATATATGTGTGTGTGTGTGTGTGTGTGCCCACGCTGTAGCCTTGTGCCAGATTATGCGTCAGTAAATGATTAAATAATAAAAAAAATTAAAAACTATGTTGGGCATTGTCTTAATTTGGAAAAAAACAAGTTACGAGGTGCATACAATAAGTTTCCAGACTTTTTTCGTATGGGCATTTAAAATTGTCGTAGACTCTTGAAAATTCACTATGTTATTGCTATACATCTTATGAGATGACTGAGCAATTTTTATGATTTCAGGTTGAAATCAACAGTTACAGCAGCAATTGGAATATACCCTGATTGTCACTGCTGGTGAATTTCAAAAATGCAATCTGGACGTGAGGACACTTTAGAAGAACGATATGCAATAAAATTCTGTTTTAAACTTGGAAAAAATGCTGCCACAGAAACGTATGGAATACTTCAGACTGTTTTTCGACCATCTTGCATGAATCGAGCATCAGTTTGTGTGTGGCATAAGAGACTCAAGGAAGGCAGGGAGTCTGTGAGGGATGATGAGAGGTGTGGGAGGAGTAAGGAAGTCAATACACCAGAGTTGATTGGCCTAAGGGTTAGGGTTAGGGTTACTATGTTGAGGTTTTAAGGGAGTTCAGGAAGAGATTCCTAGGGAAGAGGCCAGCACTCTTCAAATCGGGTCAGTGGGATTTCCTGCAAGACAATGCACCAGTCAACAACTCCATCCTTGTCACAGACTATTTTACCAAGATGGGTATCAAGACACTTCCTCAGCCTCCCTATAGTCCAGACCTTGCTCCCTGTGACTTTTGGTTATTCCCTAAGCTCAGAGGCTGTCGTTATGAGACAATTGAGATAAAAGAGGCTTTGACGAAGGTCATTGACACGCTCCCACAAGAGGACTTATATGGGGCCTTCCAGTGGTTGTTGGAACGGTACAACAAGTGCATTGCAGCCGGAGGAGATTACTTCGAAGGGGACTAGAGTATCATGTGTGTACTATCAATAAAAGTACCAATACGAAAAATGTCAGGAAACTTATCGTATGCACCTCATACCTTGTGTGGTCTATTGCTTAGTAAGCTAGACATGCAGACCGTTGTCAGTGAACTCATTTTTTTGTTTGATTTATCTATTTTTATTGGGTCTTATGCTAAACAAAACAAAAGGTTTCCTATGTAACTCAGCAAATTTGAGTTTGTGATATCGCGGTAATTGGTTTTGTCTCGGGAGGGTCATTCTCAAGGTGGTCATTACAGCAAAAATTTCAAGATGGTCGCATCGAAAAAGGCGTTGACAATGTGGCAAGCGAACGATGGGAGGAAATAAAATTGAATATTTGCTGGTTTGAATCTTCTATCTACAATAGGATTATGTTAAGAAAACTCTTGTCATTTTGATACAATATACGGCTATTAAGTCTTTTTTAACGGACGTCCTTATTTATTGAGCGATCCAATAACCGCCCATAACTTAAAATTGATTGATTGATTTTAACGGCATGTCAATCCGTACATACATAGAGGTTAGGGAAAGGTGTTCATATTACTCAGTTTTATCGAACATAATTTAAACAGATCTAGATCCATGAATGGCATGCTAACAGTTACTACCACTCTGGTCAGAGTGGACCTGAGAATAATGGCAACACACTCTCCAGATTTCCAAAACTGGAGCCTCACCATTAGATGCATTTTAGGGTTATACCCAGGGAGCCCAGTTTTTGGATGAAGGAGGGATCTTACTTCTCTGCAGAGAATGCAATCAGCGTATTCTAAACTATCGCTACTCAAAATGGTGGTACGAGTATTGGTGTTGGTATGCAAGTCATTGACTGCCGGTATGTGGTGAGTTACTGCTAGAGAAGCAGGGATGAGCTCATAAGTGATGTACTCCTATGGACCCCCACATATGGCCGGGCAAAAGCAGGACGACCAGCTCGAACCTACATTCAGCAGCTATGTGAGGATACAGGATGTAGCCCTAAAGACCTACCAGAGGCGATGAACGATAGGGAGAAGTGGCGAGAGAGGGTGAGGGATATCCGTGCTATCGGCACGACATGATGATGATATATAGATGTATAAAAAAGGTACTTGATGCCTCCTTGCTAACAATCAGTGTTATAAAGTACGAATCAAGGGAAGTGAAGCCATTCTGAGAAAGGAATGGCACCCTCTCCAACTCAGTGTCGTAGCTATTGAAAAGGGAGCCTTTGGATTACCCTCGACTTCAGTCGGCCAACTTACTTATATATAAATATATAATATAATGTTAAAATGAAAACGCATAAAATCTTTCTGTATTGTTTTATAGTTTTTCACGTTGTGATACAATAGATAGACATCCTTGGAATTTAATCAGAAATGAAAAATATGCACCAACTCGTTTCTACCTGTACGTAGTACATTGGAAAAATATCCTGTCAGAACGCCATTGCAGAGAGTTTGAGAAGCACTTTTGTAGGCGAAGTTGACAGGGAGTCTAAATTAAGAGGATCTACCCATTAAACAAACACTTTTTAAAATATCAATGCTGATTTATGATTGAAAATATCATTTCAACACCATTAAAAGGAATCTTATTTGATCACAAAGCAAATATGTGATGATGAAGAAAAACATTTCCGAGCCCCCCCCCACCCAATACTTTACAGATATATTAAAGAGAGTCCTTGTATCAATTATTTCAAAAGTTGCGTAGGATTTGAAAGAAAAAAAAAACAATTAACAATTGTACTCAGAGACGCTGGGTAAGCTGAGCGTGAGTGACATTGTATAACCCCGGGTCGACGTGAAAGCTTGGCTGGGATTGGGTAGTCTCAGTAATGAGACCAAAAAGTCCTATGTTGGGTTGGCTGAGGTCAGCAGTATTAGTTGGGGCTGGACTGGAGTGTTAGTCACGCCCCCGGCTTTTTAGCTGGGCCGTCTGGCATTCGTGCCGGATGGGTGCTCGAAACCAAGAGCAGACTCGGGGCCGAATAGGCCCCCAGCTTCGGCTGGGCAACCTTCGGGTGGGCGAGCTGCACTTTTGTCCCCTTTGTACGGCACTAGACCAAGCGTCTAGTTTAAGCCGTAAACTGGCATACGTGCCCGGACCCACATTTGGGTTCGTGAAACTGCTTGCCTCATCAGGCTCACATTGCACTAAGTGAGCCGATGAGCAGCACAGACAAGCAGGGTTCGAGTCTCGGCTCCTTCCCGACCTTCCCCTCCCCTTTATCCCCACTTTAATCGGCCTTCGGGCTTTTGACCTTGTGTCAAGTCGTGTCTGGTGGGAGGCAGCGACAAATACATGGACTGGAGTGTTAGTGGCGCGTATGGCGTGACGTCTACTTGACGACTGGTCTCTGGACATCTGGTTTATTTCATTGCCGAAATACAATGAAGGCACAAGGCCTTGAAATTTTGGGGGGAGGGGGGAAGGGAGGGGGGAAGGGAGCGGTCTTTCATTGACTATGTATTCTAAGGGAACCTAGCTAGCCACATTCGCCGACCCATTCAACAGTACAATATATTACCACTCATCCATCGCCATGCGCGCTGCGATCACCAAAATACCACATTTACTCTATGAAAAAGACCTACTTAAAATCCCGGATGTAATGTATGATTTTATATACAATTTATGATTTATTTATTATGAACTTTGTTGGATGGTAATGGGAGAAAACCCCCGAAATGTACAAAGAGCGAAAATAAGGAAAAAATTCCCCGTTTGGTTGCCCTCCCATCTACGAAAATGGAGGCCTACTGTTTTCCGGTGTCCGAAAACAAGCCGGACCTACCCTAGGTGGGACGAGGTCCTAGTCTATGGTAATTTACAAAGCTCTTTGCTTCGATGTGGCACAAGGCCGAATGAATGGGGCGCCCCATGAGACTCGAACTCACTCGTGTAGGTTTGCTAGTCTAGCTTGCTAACCGTTACCCCACCAGAGGCGCCCAGGTCCTAGTCTATGGTGCGGCTACTACGATTGGATGCCGCTTATGTATCTTCTATATGTGTGCTGTACAGCTATATTTGCATAACACATGTCTGTCCGTGCAAATATGCATATTGATAAGCCAGCGGTGTAGCTTCATCGATACGTCCCTGAATAATATTTTTCCACAGCTATACATCTTATAACTTAGAAAAATAGTTTAGAATTTAATCACTAAGTACCTAGAAGTTAAAATACCATATGTGTGAAAGATGGAATACTCAAATTTTTCCACCTTTGTTCAAAGAGCAACTCCTCGAATGGAGTCGGGTTATATGAAAGAAAAAGATGTCTGCGATAAGAAAGTAGAAAAGAAAGGTGAACACAAAAATGGCTGAGTATCAATTCTTCACATGAGATGTTTCCGTCTTGGAACGTCACATAGCCCAGTCGGCTGGGGCCGGAGAATATTCCAACTGCATCTCGACAGAGGGGTAAGACCACCCCAACGAGTGGCTGGATACGACACTAAACCATCAGATGGGAAGGCTTTAGTCCTGTAGCTTTGGGGAATCTGGAGTACTCCTTCATTACCATTACTCTCAGGCCCACTCTGACTTGGTGTGGTAGTACCCGATAGAATCCCATCAATGGGTCAAATATTTACAATACTTGAAATCATTTAACTATATACAAACATACGATTAAAATTAAATGAGATTACCTCTATCAAATAGCAATGATTAAAACAGCTTAACCTGATAAACAGAAATATCAATGTTAGAAATACTTAAAACCATTAAACTGAAAACAAACAATGATAAGTAAAACTTTAAACTAATATATAATAACGATATGTAAATGATAGATAGTTTGGTTTGGTTTGGTTTTATGGCATATCAACCACTGTAGGTTATTTGATGCCAAATCCTTTTTATAAATAGCCTCTGTATGTGAACTCTTTCATCTGAATTCACATAGAGACAAATGCCTCCAGCAAGCCTGCTCCAGATTCTGCAGCAGAGATTTAGATTGAGCCAGTGTAGTGGCAAGAAGTACTAGATTATCTGCATAGTCTGCATCATGGAATATTGCTTGCTTCTTACCTTTTTAGGGTGAAGCTGTTTTCTTTTATTTCATCTATTGACCTTTGTAATATATAATCTAGGCAGATAAAAATAAAATTATATACATATATATATATATATATATATATATATATATATATATATATATAAACTCATTATATATTTATTTCAGCTGTTCGCTCCATAAGAGAAACTAGCCTCTAATGATAACCAAATGACGGCCTGTTGAATTTTTCCAATCATATGAATTTGCTCCTTATGAAATTTATATATTCATATATTAATCATCATACATTGAGCACTCCTGGAGATTTATAAGATTCCTTTCATATATTTTTAAATTAAATAATTCCTAACTCATCTTCTTTGGATATTTTACACACACACACACACACACACACATATATATATATATATATATATATATGGCGCGGAGGCAAAATTAGGAATATTCTAGTATTATAATAAAAGACTTTATAATAACACAAGATTAATCTTAATTTAAAAAAATAAACAAAATAAGAAGACACAAGACAGTAAATTTACTTCATATGACGGCTATTTTTTCCATTATTGTTTCAATACGCCTTCAAAACGAGTTGCAAGCCTCCAAAATAAATTCTTCAGACATTTTATTCCATTCCTTCTCAATAACAGTCTTAAGCGAACCAATATTTGGATAGGAAATTGCATTTGTTTTGTTTTTGTAAAACGATAGCGTAATCAAAGGGGTTATGGTCTGGGCTTAAATCTTGTTTAATTGCCGTCCTCACAGTTTTCTCGTGGATTTTCAATTCGTTAACATACTTTCTTATTGACGCTGTTGGGTCCTTCTTAATCGTCGTAGCGAGGGCAGTTAAAAAAGGCTTCTTTTCGTTTTTTCTTCAATCCTCCTCTCCCACTTTTCTTTAAAAAGACCATTTTCAGTAAAAGAAAATGTTTTTCCTTTGTATATGGTCGATTCTTTTCTTGCTCACTCATATTGGGCCGAATTTTAATTTTTAAAAAGTGCTTGAATAAAAGCGGAAATAATAAAAATGTAGATTTATAGGGACTTTTTTCAAAAATTGGACAAATCAGACTAAAAAAGTTTTTAAAATTATTCCATATTTTGCTTCCATAGTATATATATATATATATATATATATATATATATATAGTACAATTGTCAGAAGACTACTAACATGCTTCTCTCGAAGTCGCGACTTCGAGAGAAGCATGTAAATAGTCATCTGACGAGACGGAGAGTATAGTAATATTCTCCGCCGAAATAAATTTATAATGACGACTTAACCGAGTTTGAGTCTCCATCAAATGGTACTATATACGCTCTGAATGTGAATTTTGTTATACCCCAGCGAATAAATAGGGAACTAACAATAGCCATACACTGAGCACTCTCATAGATTTATATGATTTTCCTCATATATTCTATGTAAAGAATAATCCACACTCACTGTCTTTGGACGCTGACTGGATATTTTAAAAATAAATAAATAAATGTATATATATGTAAGTAAAGTTAGCGACCATAGTCGAGGGTGACCCGAAGGCTCCCTTTTCGATAGCTACTACACCAAGGTGTAGGGGAGGGCGCTACTCCATTCCCAGGATTGCTCCACTTTACCCTTGAACCGTACCTTATAATGCTGAGTGTTAAGCAAGGTGGTATCAAGTACCATTTTTAAAGTCTTTGGTATGACTCGACCTGGGATTGAACCCAGGTCTCCCGGGCCATTGGCGAACACTCTAACCGCTGGGCCAAATATATTAGAAATTATATCATCTTTTTAATAAAAATATTTGCTATTTGGTTTGCAGATATTTTCCAAACGTAGATATTTTAGAAGAAAGTCATAGACATTATACTCTCTATTTTTATTGATTAAAAAAAAAAAATACTCCCCACCCTGTAGGTGAGGCTTAGAATATGCCGACTGTATCCCCTGCTGAGGGACAGGACCTCAACAAATGGGGTATCCTGGATATGTCACTAAACTGTCTCTGATGGTAAAACTCCAGATTTAGAGAGCAGAGAGTACCCTTTTATTTTCATTACTCCTAAGTCCACTCTGACTTGGAGTGGCAGTGCCTATTACCGTCTCATGTATGGGTCGAGTAGAACTGTTCAATCATTTACAAACGATTATTATTATAAGTTACTTAAAGTCAAATGGATTTATTCAATTTATTTTTAAAATGTTATTAGATTTTGGTTGGTTGTGTTCAATAGCATATCAATCCTTGTGGGTTATTTAATGCCAAATCCTGTTTATACATGCATATATAGATAAGTATATAGTAAAAGTAAAGTTGGCGACAGTAGTCGAAGGCGACCACAAGGCTCCCTTTTCGATAGCTACTACACCGGGGTTTAGGGGAGGGCGCTACTCCTTTCCCTGGATTGCTCCACTTTACCCTTGATACCTACATTATATTGCTGAGTGTTAAGCAATGAGTTATCAAGTACCATTTTAAAAGTCTTTGGTATGACGCAACCTGGGATTGAACCCAGGTCTCCCGGAGCATTAGGTGAACACTCTACCCGCTTGTCAACGAATAGTTTTTAGGTAACATAATTTTCAAACTAGCCTAAGCTCATTACTTTTAAAAAAGTTAATTAGTTTCAAGTATTGCAAACACGAAGCGTTCTATTTGCACACAGTTAAATAGTTTCAAGTATTGCTATTTAATATTAGTAATTCTATTTATCAAACATTCCTATCTAATTTAATACTAATCATTTGTTTGCACACAGTTAAATGGTTTCAGGTATTGCTATTGGACGCTTATAATTCTATTTGATATTAATAATAAGCTCTAGTAAAAGATGGAATAGTTCTATATAACCCATTGATCGAAGCCTAATATGTACTATCACTCAAGATCCGAGTGGACCAGAGAGTAAATGGAATGTAGGGATACTGTACATTCCCCAAATTCAAAAACTGGAGCCTCACAATCAGATGCAGCTTAACCTTATACCCAAGACACTAGATGGTTTCATCTAACACAAATAATTATATTCAAAATGATTCATTTATTTGTACACAGTTAAATGGTTTTAAGTATATTAAATGATAAAATAGTCTTATTTGACCTATAGATGAGAGATTAACAGGTACTTACACCCCAGGTCAGAGTGGACAAGAGACTAATGGCAATAAATGAGTACTCTGCTTTCCCCAAAGCTCCAGAACAGGAACATCACTATCAGATAATTTAGTGTCATGTCAGGATACTCATTAGGGTAAGGGTTTTACTCTTCTATAGAGATGGAGTCTGCGTATTTTTCCGCCATAGCCGACTAGGATATTTGTCATTAGAAGTTTTATATATTGTTAATTGAAGGTGCCGAGCCACGCGGGAATTGATAGGCTAACTACCAGCCAATAAAATGCGTTCCTACCGATTCTCGGAGGAGATCTTTCTCGTCAAGTTTTCTCAACGGCGAGAATATAAAAGACGAAGGAAATTAACCCTCGCTGGAAGACCGCCAGAAACGCACAACCAAGAAGACGAAAGTGGCTTTTAACCGTTTTCAGTTCACCTCTGCACCTGATATATGACGTTTCACACACACACACAAACGCACATATACACATGTGGGAATTGACTACATGGCGCTGATAACCACAGGGAAAATAGACTACCATAAAAAGAACTTTCTTTTATCTAACAAGCTAAATGTACGGACTTAGCAAATACATTTCTTATTGTGTTATAACCGTTCTAAAGTCAGAATAAATAAAATCAACCTTTCCTAAAAAAAGACATGAGCCTTTAATTTCCCTGAATAGAGACTATTATAAATATCAAATTGATTTATTAGTGTTAAATTGCAATACTAGAAACCATTTAAATGTCAGCAAAAAATGGCTAATATTAAATAGAATTATCAGTGTTTGCAATGACTGAAACCCTTTAATTGTAAGCAAATAGAATTATTAGTGTTAGATAGCAATATTATAAACCATTTAGCTGTGTGCAAACAAACGATTAGAAATAAATTAGATAGGAATGTTTTCGCGAATGTTTCAGGAGACCGGGGTTTAATCCCAGGTCGAGTCATACCCAAGACTCAAAAAAATGGTACTTGATACTGCCTTGCTTAAAACTCAGCATTATAAGGTAAGGATCAAGGGTAAAGTGGAGCAATCCAAGGAATAGAGTAGCGCCCTCTCTTATACCACGGTGTAGTAGCAATTGAAAAGGGAGCCTTCGTGTCATCCTCGATTAATGTCGCCAACTTTACTTACTTACTTGATAAACAGAATCAACGCTACTCACCAAATTCTTGGAACTATTTAACTGTTTGCAAACAAATGAGTTCTAAAAACTGGTTTAAAACTGAAGTTAACAGCAAACTCTTCACTTAAATATCATAAACAGGATTTGGCATTAAATAACCACTAAGGGTTGATATACTATTAACAAAATAACCTAATCTAACATCAACAGGTAAAAGTTCTGTGTACCAGTACTCACAGAATTAAAAAAAAGAAGTACATAATATATATATATATATATATATATATATATATATATATATATATATGGTAGAGTTAGTGTAGCAACTACTTCCGTTAGATAAGTTGCAGAGAAAGACTTTTAGTGACTGGCTTTTTACCATATGCAGATTAGAGAAGCTTATGCAGTACTTTATCAGATTAGATCCAGCTTATTTTCACTTTCTTCCTGGTTATGTTATTGCGGGGTCGATGAATATATCGATCTCGTACACATTTGAAATCAATGACGACAGCTAAAGCAAGAAGAACAAAGACAAAGTGGTTATGTTAAAAGGGCCAATTTTGAGGAAAGTTCTTTCTGCTTATGTCAAGAGCGTAGACTTAACAATCAAATAGTACTTGACAGTGAGTCTGGATGAGGCTTGAATTGATTGCTGGTGCACCTTTGTGACCAGGTAGTCAGCAGACGGCCCGAGGGTTTCGCGTGTCTGATCACTGAGGCAAACTAGTCCATATCCATACAGTTGATCGGCAGCTAACATGAGGTTTGGTCGGCGTTAGCTGCGAGTGAGGTGATGAAATCGGCCAGATATGCCTCTGCTACGTCTGTCCGGTAGTCGCCCTGGGAAAGCTGCCTGAGCCACGTCGGCTGGTGGGCTGCTAGTTGGTCATGGTCGTCGTTGGTGTCGCCCAGAGGGAGTGAACTTGCATGCTAATGTAGTTCTAGTATTAACGATAGTAAGAAAAGTGACTTGAAAAGGACAGTAGTTGTGGTAGTCGTGGTCTGGAAGTGTAGAGCAGCCGGAAGAGCATCACACTTTAATCTTCTTCGCCTGGACCAGACAGTGTCTGGTATTAATCCGACTTTCTACCAAGCTAGAATGTAGAACAAGGCCATTTTATAGTAGGGACCACGCACGGATCGAGACATATGCACGGCAGATGTAAAATATGCTTGGTCCTTAAGTTGCAAAGTGATAAACTTAGCACCGGTGGGCGGGCTCTTAGGACCGGTGTTCACCAAACCAGGATGTCTGGTACCAGGGGAACCTTTGTTTGTCATCGGTTCACTAGGCCAAAATGCCAGGTACAGTGTAAGTCTCAGACACCAAGAAATGAACGTTGTCCTGCAAATAAGTAAATCCTGTGGGGACAACTTCTTGAGGGTAAGTATTTCAGACGGAACGTTTAATACCACCCACGGTGCGAGCCGGGCAGTGCTTTTTTTTGGTGTCAGTTTTTGGCTGCTTATTTAAGCTGAGACAGTGATACAACAACGCAGATTTTTACTAGATTTCTTGCTATGAAAAAAAACAAACAATAAATTAAAATATAAGGAGTAGCTTTAGGCTACAACAATACAAACTAACAACACTGGAGGTTTTGAGGTCAAGCAAATCCACAAAATGAAAGGCTTCTACATAGAGTGAAGATAACATTGTTGGCGGGAAATAGCCCTTCCTCTACCATGATAGTCATGCTAACAATCACGAGGAAAAGAGAATAAAAAGAACATTCTTTCTTTTATTTAATAACTAAATGTACGAACTTAGCAAACGCATTTCTCATTGTTGTAATGTTAACACTTGTCTTCTTTCATCTTTGTTATTCTTTTGTTTGTTGGTATGTGTTTGTGTGTATGTGTGTTGCTTTAGTAACGCCGGCCTGGAAAACCACTCTCATGGAGGAAAAGAAATTTGTTATGTCCCAAACAAGGCTCACACTCCATTATATACGGTCGATTCTTCATTCGCTATTAATTGTATCCCCTTCTTCTGAACCTTTTGCTGTGAAAAGATTATATATATATATGTGTGTGTGTGTGTGTGTGTGTGGTTGGGTAGCAGTCTTTCATTTAAGCATGTTTGATTAAATAATAAAGACACATTTTGTCTATATAATTATATTAAGATCCTTTCAAGTTTCCTGATAAGTGTCTTGGTTTCAAGTTGGAATTAGTGAATGAATTTACCAAAATTGTCACGAGCACTTTCGGACCTTTCATAGGCCATCTTCAAGGTTTGCTTGCATGTATAAAGAGCG
The DNA here is from genome assembly GCA_963585895.1 of Sepioteuthis lessoniana. Taxonomy (NCBI): domain Eukaryota; kingdom Metazoa; phylum Mollusca; class Cephalopoda; order Myopsida; family Loliginidae; genus Sepioteuthis; species Sepioteuthis lessoniana. The sequence continues at coordinate 51,392,935 of OY757936.1, read as the reverse complement.
TTTTTTAAAGAGTTTTTTTTTCAAGAGTTTGTTTTTAGTTTTTTTTATAACATTTCAAAAGATTTAAATTCTTTAAATTCATCAGCATTTCAGTTTTATCCATCTCTGCGTTTACTTAATTTTGTAAAGTTATAAAAAAAAACAAAAAAAAACTCTTTTTAAAACTCTTATAAAAACACTTTTTATACATGCGAGCAACCCCTGATGATGGTCTGTGAAAGGTCCGAAAGCGCACGGGACAATTTTGGTAAATTTATCCACCGACTCCAACCTTATCAGGAAAATCGAAAGGATCTTTATAAAAATGTATAGACTAAATGTGTCTTTATTATTTAATCAAACACGCTTATATATATATATATATATATATATATATATATATATATATATATATATATATGCGTGCGTGTGTGTGTGTGTGTGTAGGGGGGCATTTCCTTTAAGATAGAAGCGGAATTAAGGATAATAAACAGAAATTAAAGATTAAATTAAGTACATCGAAATAATTCTGAAACGTCAACTAAATTTTTCCAATATTGGTCTTTACACGTATTAACCTCTAAGTTTAACTTACAAAACAAAACCCGATGAATACGAAAGAAGTTTATACTATGATTATTTTACTCTTTTGAGTGTTTTTCACACCAAAGTTAGCAGGTGGTTTCTCACTGGAATGTGAATGACAGCAAGTCTCCCTAAATCTCTGGAACTTTTCTCAATTTTCTGGCTGATCCTAATAATGCTGTAGTCTTGATGGTCTCCACCCGTGCTCTTATTCCCACGTCCTTTAGTCCCTCTACCAATCCTTTCATAGTTTTTTTCAGTTCTCTAGCAAGGTCTAGGAACTAATCTCTCTTTTTGCTTCCTTTCAGTTTTGCCCTGTAGTCAACTGGAACAGCAAAATCCACGATTCGACAGGGTTTTTCTTTTTTTTCTTTTTGTTGTTGTTGTTGTTGACTACCACTAGGTCTGGTCGTCTGACGCATATTAATATCACTTTCAGTAGATGAGACACTGCTGCTGAGGTATGTGAACTTAACTGTCAATTGAAACAGAGAAAAGGATAGTAAAACTCATTTATGAAGTACAGTTGAGTGTGGTGAAAGACGGTTATTCTCTGCTAGTAAATATAAAACAAATTGGGCTGATTAAAAAGGAAAACATTCTGATTGACCACGAAAGATTTCACAGCGCCAGGATAGAAAAAAACAAAACAATATACCTTGAAAATAAAAAAATATACTACAAAACCATCATCAGGACTTAGAAAAGGGAGGAAATTATATATACAGAGAAAGAGAGGATACCGTTTAATCAGTAGATGAGACGCTGCTGGCGATGTACGTGAACTTGTCCACTGATTTCAGAGGAAAGCCATTTAGAGTAGAGATGGCTCCTTCTCTATAAAAACCCATATACTCTGTTTTATATGCATTCATGTGTGTGTGTGTGTGTGTGTGTGTGTGTGTGTGTGTGTGTGTGTGTGTGTGTGTGTGTGTGTGTGTGCTATCTTTTGTTTCTTGTTACAGAGTTGTTGCAATTTCAATTTTCTCTAACGTTTTTCAATGCTATAGAGTTTAGTAATAAATAATGTTTAATGATATCCGTTTTGAATGTAGAATTTTCCAATGGAAATAATAAGATGTTGTTTCGTTTGATTTAGAAGAAAACTAATTATAAAAAAATTGGGGGTGTACTTATGGGCTAAACTGTATATATGTGTGTGTGAGAGAGAGTTTAGAATAATTCTTAAAGAGACTTATTATTAATTGTCATTTAACCGGTTAGAGTGTTCGCCAATGGCCCGGGAGACCAGGTCGAGGCATACAAAAGACTCAAAAATGGTACCTGATGACGCCTTGCTTGACACTCAGCATTATAAGGTACCGATCAAGGGTAAAGTGGGTCAATCCTGGGAAAGGAGTAGCGCTCTCCCCTACACCTTGGTGTTGAAGCTATCGAAAAGGGAGTTTTCGGGTCACCCTCGACTACGGTCGCCAACATTACTTACTTTTTACTTTTGTCATTTACACTGCCTATTCTTTCGATAGGGCTTAGAATACACTGACTGTCTCCCCCACACATACAGTGAAGTAAGACCCTCCCCACTCCCGAGAAGAAAAAGAAGCTTCCCGGATATGGTACAAAAATGCATCTGTAGATATCTCCAGTTCCATAGATCTGGATAGTGCCAAGTTCCCTTTTATTGCTACTACACATATGTCCACTCTGACCTGGAGTAATCACCTTTTAGGTTTGGTTTGGATTTGGTTTCATGGCATATAAACCCTTGTTAGTTATTTAATGCCAAACCCTCTTTATACATTTATATCAAATATATGATTTGGTTTGGTTTGGGTTTGGTTTCATGGCATATAAACCCTTGTTAGTTATTTAATGCCAAATCGTCTTTATACATTTATATTAAATATATGATTTGGTTTGGTTTGGTTTGGTTTGGTTTTATGGGATATCAACCCTTGTTAGTTATTTAATGCCAAATCCTCTTTATACATTTATATCAAATATATGATTTGGTTTGGTTTGGTTTAGTTTGGTTTCATGGCATATCAACCCTTGTTAGTTATTTAATGCCAAATCGTCTTTATACATTTATATTAAATATATGATTTGGTTTGGTTTGGCTTGGTTTGATTTTATGGCATATCAACCATTGTTGGTTACTTAATACCAACTCTTCTTTATACCCATATATGAAATATATTGGAAATCGTCGCTTATGAGTTCATCCTTACTTCTCCAGTAGTGTCCCGCATATCCTGTTCGTCTTATTTGGATGGTTATAGAGATAGGCGGTCGGTGGCCATACTGCTGTTGTTTCGTGGAATGTTGGTTCCAGGATTTGTTCAATATAGCTCGTAGCATTCTTGTACAATTCCCGTCAAGCCTTTTCTCAAAAATCGCGTTTTATAACTGTTTATACATATATATTAAATATATATGACTTGTAAACACATTTTGTTGAATACGTTTTTAAATAAGCCTTAGCTCATTCTTTTCCATACAGTTAAATGGTTTCAAGTATTGCTATGTATCACTAACAATTCAATTTAATATCTGTTATTTGCTTACATATAGTTAAATGATCAAATGGTTCGATTTTAAACAATTCAATTTAGTGTAAGTCAACAAATTTAGATGTTTTCAAGTATTGCTATGTATAATTAACAATTCAAATAAACATAAGTAATTTTTTACTCACAGTTAAATGATCAAACAGTTCTTTTTCAGACAATTTAATTTAGCATACGTCCTTTGTTTCCACTCATTTTCAGTGTCATAAAGTTCAGTTTGACCCATAGATAGGACCCTATAAGGTGTTACCACTCCGGGTCAAAGTGGGCCTGGGAGCGATGGCAATGAAAGGGTACTCCGCATTCCCCAAAGCTCCAGGATTACTGGGGCCTCACCATAAGATTTTTAGAGTCATACCAGGACACTCATTGGTAGGGTCTTACTCCCCTGCAGAGATGCAGTCGGCGTGTTCTATAGCCCCAGCTGACTGGGATCGTACCAGTTAGGGTTCAATAGATGGGTCAAATAGATCTGTTTAAAATTGTTAATATTGATTAGAAATACTTTATATCCTCTAACTGCAAACTATTTGTGTTAACAATGATTAATAAAAGCTATCATTGTGGTGTAATCGTTATCGTAGGAAATGGACACGGCGACACGAGTTCAAATCCTGGACGAGGCTGATTGCATTTCACATAGCACTAATACCCTAGGGAATGGTATGAATCCAATTATTCTCCCTCCATCTATGGGTAAATAGTAGGGCAGACTAGGTTCTTTATCCTTGGTGAGGCAACTAGTCTAGAAGGAAAACTCTGAATTCAAACCTGTTAAACTCCGCTTAAAAATTGACCTTGTGTCACATCCTACCCGAGTGGAGGGGTTGGTAAATATGGAATAGAAGCTATCATTGTTTAGTAAGAATTAATACTAGTTATTTGAAACAATAAAACTGTGCAAATAAATGATTATTTTTTAAATAGAAATAATTATTAGAAACCATATAATTATCAGTATCTAATAGGAATACTTGAAGCCGTACAACTGTGAACCAATTATTTGTATTAGACAATAATTCTTAGGAAACAGAAGAAACAATTACACAAAAATATGAGTATAAATCTACAATGAACGCAATTCTCTAACCTCTATGCATAAGATAGTCTTAGACGGGATGACATGTCATTAAAAGTAATAATTCAATCAATTAATCAATCAATTAATCAAACCATTATTCATAGCAAGTAGAGTGTAAAGCGTCCCATTAAATAGATCTGTTTAAAAGCTGTTCTTCCCATTAAATAGATTTGTTTAAAAGCTGTTCTTCCCATTAAATAGATCTGTTTAAAAGCTGTTCGTCCCATTAAATAGATCTGTTTAAAAGCTGTTCGTCCCATTAAATAGATCTGTTTAAAAGCTGTTCTTCCCATTAAATAGATCTGTTTAAAAGCTGGTCTTCCCATTAAATAGATCTGTATAAAAGCTGTTCGTCCCATTAAATAGATCTGTTTAAAAGCTGTTCGTCCCATTAAATAGATCTGTTTAAAAGATATTCGTCCCATTAAATAGATCTGTTTAAAAGCTGTTCTTCCCATTAAATAGATTTGTTTAAAAGCTGTTCTTCCCATTAAATAGATCTGTATAAAAGCTGTTCGTCCCATTAAATAGATCTGTTTAAAAGCTATTCGTCCCATTAAATAGATCTGTTTAAAAGCTGTTCGTCCCATTAAATAGATCTGTTTAAAATCTGTTCGTCCCATTAAATAGATCTGTTTAAAAGCTATTCGCATGTACTCAAAAGGCCTATTAAGAAGCTGTTTTTCAAAAAATGTAAATATGAGCGTACAATGAACACAATTCCTAAGCCTCTAGGCATAAAATGAACCATTAAATTAATCCATAAGGCATGTTTGATAATCCCTGCATGATATAGGTGTTGTATAGCAGAAGAAGACAACAGCGCTGATGTATAAAAATATTATCTGCTTCTTTTCTTTTCCTTTTATTACCCAAAATGTACGTATAGGTTGAGTTAGAAAGAGAATCGGAGATGTCCGGGATGCACACATACAGAGGTGACGGCGTTGTTCTTCTGTGAAATCTCTCAGCCTTTCTGCTTCGTTCTCTACTTTCGCGAGACTGGAACAAGGCCACATCAAGGCATCGAATCATCTTAGTCTCGCCTCACCGCTCTGCTTTCGCGAGTCTCGTACATCTCAGGCTTTTCTCTACCTCTCTAAGACCAGATCCCAGAGCGACGGGGAACCTAGCAGCTGTCTTCTGCCCGTCTTCTCTCTCTCTCTCTCTCTCTCTCTCTCTCTCTCTTTCTGGTCTCTGCTCGTCTCTGCTGGTGATATAATATTCTGGACGCCCACGCTAAATCTTGTGGTTACACCTCTCGTCTACACGTTGCACGTGGACACACCTCCTTCTAGTATGCCACCCAGGTACATTATGAGGCAATTTCGCTGAGGAACAGCCTGCGTCCTATTTACTTTATGAAACAGGTGCACTTTTTGTTATGGTACCCACGCACTAATGCAGCATTTCCGATGGGAACAACCCGCGTCTTGTTTACTCTAGGAAATGGGTGCACTTCTTGTAATGCAACCTACGCAACTTATGCGTCATGTCAAAGTGATCTTTCAGTCAATATCCAACGTAGGTCCCAGCAAGGAAACTATGGTTATACCGTTAAAATCAATCAAAATATTAGTCATGAAAAAAAAAAAAGTGTTCGGGTCCAATCTTTGAATCAAATCGGTTTTGTTTCTTAGTTGAATGGCATATCAACCTCCATGGGTTAGTTAATGCCAAACTCATCCTTGCTAAACAAAATTAATGATACTATCTAATCTATCGGTGAGGGATCAAATTGATCTGTTTATAACTTATTTCTTTTCAATTGGTCCGTGAGCAAAAAAAACAAAACAAAAAAACAAAAAAAAAAAACCCTCTTTGGAAACAAGTAAACAAATACAAATACAAATGTATGCGATTCCCTGTTCTATAGGCATAAAATCACCTTATACGAGTTGACATGCCGTTAAAATGAATCAGTCTTCTTTCGCTATAAAATATTATCGCCAGATTTGAAAGTTTTTTTTTTACGGAGAATGTACCGAAAGGAATATTAATATTTCTTTTTAGCCAAAAAATTAGAGAAGAGAACGTGGCAGCTATCAAGTCGACCATACATTCAGAAGTTGGTCATGACCTGAAACCCAGCTGTTAGTATGAGATAAAAAAAATCTGACGAATGTGTGCCGATTTAGCCCCCACTTAAAATATTCAGGGTTGGTAGTCGGGGTTTAACGTATAGGCATATTAGCGACACAAGATATCAATTTATTTTCTAAGATAAAGCTCATTTATACCTACTTAGACTTTTTTATATTGGTTGGTGACTGATATTTATTATGACAAGTAGGACTTATTAAAAAGATATTCATTTTTCAACATAATCTCCTCTTTCATGAAGCATTTATTTCAGTTGTGATTAAAACATTTAACAGTGAAAATTTCCATTCAAAATATTACTCCGCGCTCGTGAATACAATTGACACACTTTTTATATATAAGTAGTTTGTCATATTTATTTATAAAGTGTGCTCAATATCGGTGATAGAGCATATGTAGATAAAACTTATTGACTGTCAGATTGTGTCCACGCTGCTCTAAGATAGATCTATCTCTGATACTGAGCATTCTTTATTTATAAACGAACTGCATTGATTATATTTTACTGATAAACATTGTAAACTATATATATATATATATATATATTTGTGTGTGTGTGTGTATGTGTCTGTGTCTGTGTGTCGTAGGAGTATTCGGATACCGATATCAGCAACATGATTAGCAACTTACTCATAGAATTGCAGATATCTACGAACAAATTCCAGGGAGTACATACTAAATTATATTTCTTAACATACCAAACCATGGAAATTTTGTAAACTGTACTGTACTTTATAAATATATATATACATATATATATAAGAAGTAAGGTATTCAGAGAATTAGTTAATTTGCAGATGAATTTTTGCCAACGTCCCTTTTGGGGGGGGGGTGCCAAACCATCATCAGGGCAATGTTAATATGTAATACTGTATCTATGTTTGTATCTTCTGAATTATCAGATTCTTTGGGAAATATTGCGGAAACAGTTGAAAAGGATTTCTTATGAATTGTGGTTATTGAAAACCTTAAGTAAATAGGACCAAACCATACATTTTGATTTTCTCCCAAAATACAGTTGCATTTATTAAGACAGGTATATGGAACATTTAATCTTCTTATAGCTTGACAAATGTCCGTCTGTCCGTCCGTCCGGCTAATGCTCTGCTATTTTCGGTCATATGTCAACCAAACGTACAGAAATTATTAGAGTTATGCCTGGAAAGATTTTTAATTATATCTGAGTAAGTTGGCCAAGCATAGACAAGGAACCCGAAGGCTCCCTTTTCAATAGTTACTACACCGAGATGTAGGGGAGGGCGCTACTACTTACCTTGGATTGCTCCACTTATCCTTGATACGTACCTTATAATGCTGAGTGTTAAGTTAGGAGGCACCAAGTACCATTTTTTGAGTTTCTGGGATGACACGACCTGTGATTGAACCATGGTCTCCAATTGGCGAACACTCTATCATCTAGTCCAATGGCTAGGCATAAAGATTTATTTATACTGCTTTTTCGATTGGATCTGTCTTTCACTGTCTCTCTATTTCTTTCACTCTCTCGGTGTAAAAGGGTGACCCTGGCTTGTCGTTGGGGTTTAGAATACACCGACGGTATCTCCCGCAGGATGGTTAAGACCCCTCCCCCACGAAACACCCATTATGAGGGATATACTGGCTTCTACTCTAAACTGCATTTGATAGAGAGGCTTCAATCCTGGAGATTCAGGTAGTGTGGAGTACCTCTTCATTGCCATTACTCATAGGACCACTCTGACCTGTTAGGATCACATCTATGGGTTAAATAGATAAGTTTAAAATTACTTGTATTGGATTGGCATACGTGATACAACTTAAATGTGTGCAAATATGATTATAATTGAATAGGTTTGGTTTAGTTTCCTTTTTTTAATGGTATATCAAACTTCGTGGGTAATTCAATGCTAAAGTCATCATTGTAGAACAGTAGTGTTACTATTTGCCCATAACAAGAGAGGTTAGGGAGTTCATAACTTTTCCAAGGATATTAGTTCAAAAATGAATTTAATATCGTGAATGGAGTTCGAACTCGTTTAATACGATGTCCGCTATGGAGACGCTCACTATTATTAAATAGGTATACAAAGTTAAAATGTAAGCGGAGTATCGCTGTATGTAATACGGGTTAATATTACTTGTTTCATCTCTTTTTTATGACTTGTAATCAGGAATACATCGATTTTGGCATGTTAGTATTTAACTTTGTCGACGAGGAATGCCAATCTCGAAGATTTCTTTCGAAATAAATGTAAACTAAAATGTCAATCAGAAACCAAAATACTTATTCCATAGGAATTCTTGCTGTTACGTCGACTACATTCTTCTTTGTCTCTTCTCTGCTCTCACCCCGAACCCATCGCTCACTCTCTCTCTCTCTTTCTCTCTTTCTCTCTGCTTTCACCTCTAACCCATTTCTCTCTCTCTCTCTCTCTCTCTCTCTCTCTCTCTCCCAATCATGTGTTAAATAGTATCACTCCTGTTCTTCTACAAGGATACCTTTGGCATAAAATAGCTCATTAAAGTTGATATGCCATTTAACAAAAGAAACAAAACCTCTCTCTCTCTCTCTCTCTCTCTCTCTCTCTCTCTTTCCCAGTCATGTGTTAAATAGTATCACTCCTATTCTTCTACAAGGATAGCTTTGGCATAAAATAGCTCATGAAGGTTAATATGCCATTAAACAAAAGAAACAACTCTCTCTCTCTCTCTCTCTCTCTCTCTCTCTCTCTCTCTCTCAGTCATGTATTAGATAGTATCCCTCCTGTTCTTCTACAAAAGTAGCTTTGGCATAAAATAGCCCATGAAGATTGAAATGCCATTAAACAAAAGAAACAAAACTTTTCTCTCTCTCTCTCTCTCTCTCTCTCTCTCTCTCTCTCTCTCTCTCTCTCTCTCTGTTTCTGTCCCTGTCTCTGTCTCTGTCTCCCCCCTCTCTCTCCCAGTCATGCATTAAATAGTATCACTCCTATTCTTCTACAAGGACAGCTTTGGCATAAAATAGCTCATGATGGTTGATATGCCATTAAAGTAAAGAACCCCCCCCTCTCTCTCTCTCTCTCTCTACTTATTTTGTTTAACTCCCTCTCTTTCACTTCTCAACCATATCAGTATCATCTCAACAACCTACTCTAAAAGATTATTATCATTATCACTCTATCTCTCTCTCTCTCGGTCTTAGAACTAGTGGCGTGTCCTGGGGGATATTAACGTGCTTCTGTTGCTAAGGATCCAGTTATAGAGCTTAAGCGGATATAGAGTCACTCCTTTATTGCTTGTCGACCCACTCTAAATCGAAGTGGTAACACCTGTTAGGATCCGATCGATGGGACAAAATAATCTGTTTGAAAATTCTAAGTATTGCATAGGAATACTTGAAACTATAAAATTGTTAACCCAGTCTGTAGAATACACCGACTGTATCTCTGTAGAGGGTAAGACTCCCCCAACGAGTGTCCAAGATATGACGCTAAACAATCAGATGAGGCTGCAGTAATGCTGGAGCTTTGGGGAATGCAGAGTGCCCCTTCATTGCCATCGCTCAGATGTCCACGTTGGCCCGGAGTTGGTAACACCTGAAAGTATCCTATCTATGAATCAAACAGAACTATTTGACATTTAAACTCAGAGAAAACAAATGACTTATGCTTAGTTGAATAGTTTGAAATAGAAGTGTTCGATCATTTAACTGTGTTTAAACGAATGACTTATGTTTAATTGAACTGCTAGTCATACAAACCAATACTTGGAACCATTTAACTTTGCTGACTTATGTTTTTAAATGATATATATCTGGTGTATATATATTAACCGGGTGTGGCATTAAATAACCTATTGTAGTTGATATGCCATAAAACCAAACCAAACTCTTAAACCCATAAAATTGTGCACAAACAAATGATCCTATTTACCCAACCCCTCCGCTCGGACAGGATATGACACAAGGTCAATTTTTTAAGCGGAGTTTAGCAGGTTTGAATTCAGAGTTTTCCTTCTCCTAGACTAGTTGCCTCACCAAGGCTGAAGAACCTAGTCTGCCCTACTATTTACCCATAGCTGGAGGGAGAATAATTGGATTCATACCTAGCACTTCTCCCAAATACACAAGCGCAAACAAAATCCCTGCTGCATAGGCCTCTACATGAATGCAAGTAAAACAGAGAACATATGTATCAAACAAAAGAGAGCCATCTCCACTCGGAGATGTTTTGGGGAGGTGCCCGTGGTGTAATGGTTATCGTCGTAGGAAATGGACACGACGACACGAATTCAAATCCTGGACGAGGCTGATTGCATTTCACATAGCACTAGTACCCTTGGGAAAGGTATGAATCCAATTTTTCTTCCTTCCAGCTATGGGTAAATACTAGGACAGACTGGACTAGTGCTACTCGTGCCCGGCACGATCAATAACTCGGTAAATGTTATTCAAAATGGATTAAAAATCATCCATTAATTTCAAGCAAACATACTTAGTCTGATCTCAATTAAATTACGTATCTATTCAAGTTTCGATAACTAAGTCGCCAAAAGTTCATAAATATATCTGGGAATAATACAACGATGCTGTTTTGAACGGATGGTCTTTGTCGCCGACGTCATCATCATCGCTATGGTAAATGTTGGTTAAACGGCGTGTTTTAATTCGTTTTTTCACTAACAGATGTCTATTTCTTTAATGAATGTTGCATATATTACATTCTGTAACTAAAATTTGTTTATTTGAATACATTTTCAACAAATAATCTTTATTTTAAGCGAAATTGAAACTACTAGCTGTGTCTGTGTATGTTGTCATCAGTTTCTTTATTCTAATAAACATATTTTTCTCGTCATAGTAATGAACATCTTCTCTTTTCTTCTATACTTTTGAAAGGAAAAAAAATTATCTTATCGACTGTATTAACAAGACTACAAATTATATAGTATCTTGATTGTTTACCCAAAAAAAGAAAAAAACACCATGCAAGGTACGTTTGTCAATCTGTGCTATACAATGGAGAATCACGCAATAGCAACTATGATGACTTACTTTGGGTCCACGGACGACGGGTTGGGAACTGAAGTTGACAGAGGGCGGGGGGCACGAGTAGCAAAAATAGGCTAGAATCGCCACTGATATATATATATATATATATATATATAGATACATATAACTGTATATGAGTGTGGGGGTATATATATATATATATATGTGTGTGTGTGTGTGTGTGTGTATGTGTTTATTACTGTAAAGATATAGGTATATCTTACATGCGTGTATGCATTTATGTCTCTGTACATGTAGATATATTATTATCATATTATACTATATCAATAGATTCTATTGATATACTCAAACGGCATTATCCCAATTGACTGCTTAATGTAAAGTTTTTAATAAACGTATATAAGCTTATGCAGACCAGAATATCATTGAGAAACAAGAAAATCAATATGTTCCATTATTTATTTATCTATTTCAGACGTTTGCTAGTGCATCATTGTGATATATATATATATATATATATATATATATATATATAGTGTAATCGGATAGAAACTTAAACCTGGTTAAGTTGTCATTATAAATTTATTTCGGTGGAGAATATTACTATACTCTCCGTCTCGTCAGATGACTTTTTACATGCTTTTCTCGAAATTGCAGAACAGCAAATGTGGAGTTACAGTTTGTATTTAATAAATAAAAAAAAAATGAAAAAATAAAAAAAATAATTTAAATTCACAGGCGAGGGCTGAGGCGGTCAAAATATTAGGTGTTAGAAGCATCAAGAAACAGGAGTGGGGTTTCTTTATAGGTCAACCCATCCTAATTTACGCACTTGTCGGTGGTTTCGTAGCTGGTACGATTTTCTAAACAATCCACGATCCTAGAACGAATGACTATCCCCATATATATTTTACATTTACTCCTATGGTGCCTTCAATAAGTTTCCAGACTTTTTTTGTACAGGCATCTGAAATTGTCGTATACTCTTGAAAATTCATTATGTTATTGCTATACATCTTATAAGATGACTGATCAATTATTATGATTTCAGATTCAAATGAATAACTACAGCAGCAATTGAATATACCCTACTAAAGCCTGATTGTCACAGCTGGTGAATTTCAAAAATGCAATCTGGACGTGAGGACACTTTAGAAGAACGATATGCAATAAAATTCTGTTTTGAACTTGGAAAAATTGCTGCCACAGAAACAACGTATGGAATGCTTCAGACTGCTTTTTGACCATCTTGCATGAATCGAGCGTCAGTTTTTGAGTGGTATAAGAGATTCAAGGAAGCCAGGGAGTCTGTGAGGGATGATGAGAGGTGTGGGAGGATTAAAGAAGTCAGATCACCAGAGTTGATTGGCCAAAGGTTTGGGGTTAGGGTTAGGGTTACTATGTTGAGGTTTTAACGGAGTTCAGGAAGAGATTCCTAGGGAAGAGGCCAGCACTCTTGAAATCAGGTCAGTGGCATTTCCACCAGGACAATGCACCAGTCCACAACTCCATCTTTGTCACAGACTATTTGACCAAAATGGGCACCAAGACAGTTCCTCACCCTCCCTATAGTCCAGAACTTGCTCCCTGTGACTTTTGGTTATTCCCTAAGCTCAGAGGCTGTCGTTATGAGCGAATTGAGGAGATGAAAGAGGCTGTGATGAAGGTCATTGACACGCTCCCACAATAGGACTTCCATGCGGTCTTCCAGAAGTTGTTGGAACGGTACCACAAGTGTATTGCAGCTGGAGGAGATTACTTCGAAGAGGACTAGAGTTTCATGCGTGTACTATCAATAAAAGTGCACATACGACAAAAGTCTTGAAACTTATTTAATGATCCTGGTACATCTGTTAACTATCTCAGCTCTTGTAATCCTAGATATTCCTCTTCAATTCAATTAAGAACACGATGATTAAATAAGATAAAAGTAAATAATTTTTTAAATTTCAAAATGAATAAGTCCACAAAGAGATTTATATCTTTTTAAGAATTATTCATTTTGTTCTCACGTACTTTTCCAGCATGTTGCTTTCTTCAGAGAACCCTTAATGGGTTTTTTTTCAGGTGTGATATTAAGTTTATATAAAGTTCACAGATGGACTGATTGTTTCTTTTAATTTCATGATAGATTCCTTGTTAAGTTTGGTTCTTTCTTTCTCTTCTTTTTTTCCCTCTTTTTTCTTACTCAGTGACCTCTACATAAACTTAATACCACATCTGAAAAAATATTAATGGTTCTCTGAAGAAAACAACATGCTGGAAGCGTACGTAAGAAGTAAATAGATAATTTTTTAAAAAGAGAATCCGACTCATTGGTCGTGTGGGTAGAGTGTTCGCCTATGGCCCAGGAGACCGCGGTTCAATCCCAGGTTAAAAAATAGTACTTGATATCTCCTTGCTTATGACTCAGCATTATAAGGTACGTATTAAGGGTAAAGTGGAGTAATCCAGGGGAAGGAGTAGCGTCCTCCCCTACACCTCGGTGTAGTAGCTATCAAAGAAGGAGCTTTTGAGTCGCCCTCGAGTACGGTCGTTAACTTTACTTTTTATTAATAGCTTTGTGACCTATTCCTTTTGAAATATTTACTTCTTTCTCTTTGAACCAACAAAAACATTTCACACACACACACACACACACACACACACACACACATATATATATATATATATATATATCATAAAGAGGAGTTCGTGATTATTGTCGCAGGAAATGGTCTAGGCGACACGAGTTCAAGTTCTGGAAAGACTGTATAGCATTTCACATAGCACTAATATCCTTTGAAAAGGCATGAATCCAACTATTCTCCCTCCAGCTACGAGTAAATAGTTGGGAAGACAGGGCTTTTTAATCTTGGAATGATAACCGTAGATAGAAAACTCAGAATTCAATCCTGTTAAAATCTACTTAAAAAATGTCCTTGTGTTGTATCCTGCTCGTGCGGAGGGTTAAGTAAATATACATACATACACCATTTTACACATATGTATATTTATATATATCATTATATAAAGGTTCATATGAATTATTATATATGCACATGTGTATATAATCATAAATTCATATATATATATATATATATATACATGTATATATATATATAATGATATATCTATATATGCATTTATATAATGATATATATTAATATATGTATCATTATATGCACACACACACACACACACACACACACACACATATATATATACATATATATATATATATATTTGCCTAGTCGGCTGGGGCTGCAGAAGACCCCCCTAACGAGTGTCCTGGATATGACAGTAAACAATATGATGGTGAGGTTCCAGAAGTGCTGGAGTTTGGGGAATGCGGAGTACCCCTTCATTGCCATCACTCCCATGTCCACTCTGGCCCGGAACGGTAGCACCTGATAGGGCCCTATCTATGGGTTGAATAGAACTTACAGCATACTTATGCTAAAATAAATTGAGTAAACTGAATTGCTTGAAATGGAAACGTTTTTGACAATTAAACCGTACTTACATTTAAACTACGTGCTTATGCTTAACTGAATTATTTGAAATAGAACTGTCTTTCGACATTAAAAGTGTATTTACACTTAACTGAATTATTACATTTAACTGCTTCAATAGTTTGAAATGGAAATGTTTTTGACAATTAAACTGTGTACTTATGCTAAACTGAACTGTTTTCAATAGAACAGATTATTTACATAAAAATGGATTTGGCATTAAATAACCTACAAAGGTTGATATGCCATAAAACCAACCAAACCAAACCAAACACGCACACACACACACACATATATATATATATATATATATATGTGTGTGTGTGTGTGTGTGTGGCTCTTTTAGAGAAACATTTAATGCCTTTCAAGATTGTAAGATCAAAAGAATTATTAGGACGCTTGAAAGAAAGAATTAAAAAAACTTGAAAATAATAAGGATTTCTTTTGCTTCATCAAACCTGTTTGGATATATATTGTATCTTTTATTTCTTCAGACATTTCTTCACATCTTTCTCAATTCTGCAATGAGCGTCCGTGAGCACGTATTTTCTCTGTTCTGATTCACTCTTGTTAGCTGCACATGTGATAAGTCAAATACCGGTCTGTCGTATTTGCATTAACCTCTTACACTCTCATACGTGCTGCGCCGCCCCCATTCTTTGTCACATGTTTCACACAAATTGACTCTCGGTTGCTGAGCAAGGACTAGTGTAAAATCAGCCTGTGATGGTTTGCTATCATGAAATCTCACGTGACTAGTTGGTCTGGTTTTGAACAAATAGAACCTCCTGTCGATTTCACAAACAATTTAAGATTGAAAAGTGTTCGGAATCGAAGTCTACTACCGTTGAGGAAATGCTCGTTTCAATATGAACTGTTCGATTCTCCTTATTTCAAATGCTTTACAACCATCGTAGATTACTTATTTATAAACCGATCGATTTTCCGTCACTTGCTGCCAATCTTCATCTACATTTCACACATACACACACACACACGCATACATATGTACGTATAAGCATATATATGTAGATATAGGTTTATATATATATATATATATATATGTTTGATTAAACTTTGCAAATATTTTTATTGTAGAAAATTTTGCCTATATATATATATATACATATGTATATATGTATATATGTATATCTATATCTATATATATATATATATATATATTGTCAGACGTGTACTTGTTTATGGGTAATACAATAAGTAATCTGATTTTTTTTCTTTTATTTTCCTTTCTTTTTTATGTCCGTTACTATTGAACGTCCTTTTTTGATTCAACGTAGCAGACATTCGGTATTCTTAGGAGAACTTACAAACTTTAAGAAAGAAATTTTAACTCGTTGAACTCCAAAATGTCATTAAATCATATAGTATCGATCATATCTAAGGACACCTTTAATATTTCTTCAGTAAAATCTCAAATTTCTTCTCAAGCAAAAATATCAGAATTTTTTCTAATATATAATGGATCATTATACCATAAAAACAGATATTATTTGGTATCATCTATAACCAAACTCTATAGTACTGAAACTGTAAACAAAATTAAAATTGCATATATATAAAAGTAGCGTATATATTTTGGGACTGCTACATGTTTCTATTTTAGGTCAGGAAGGTTTTTTTATGCTGTAGAGTTCTGTGATAAATAGTACCTAATAATATTCGTTTTAGTGGTTTGGTATTTCTTTAGAATAAATAGAATCAAAGAATGGTTGACTTAGAAGAAAATCAACTTTAAATGAAAGGATTGTCAGGGTTTTACATATGTATAGATAATACTGTATATATATATATATATATATATATATATATAAAGGGAAAGACAGACAGACAGACAGACAGACAAACAGAGATATTTTGAAAGCAAACATATCAATCACACCTGTCCGTTTCCCGTTTTCATAATCTTGTGATTATGATGATCATGTGTTTATAAAAGATTTCTGTTTGTGAATTCATTATTTTCATTATCTCGTTGTTTACCTGAATTCTTTCGTTTTTATTTCAAATCTGTTTTATTATTCGAAAAGTCTTTGATTTTATTCGAAAAATACATTCTAAATTAGTCCTTATATTCGAAAAAAAAAAAAACCCTCGTATATATCAGAAGCAAATCAACAATTTTTGTTTTTCTTACTTGATTTTTCTCTAAAATTTTTCGATTTTTCTCCTTCAGTCTGGCTCTGAAAGGTATTACAAAATAACTCTTCTGGCACCTGCATTTGGAAACGAGCTCTGTTTTTTTAATCCTATTTATCAACCCCTCCGCTCGGGCAGGACATGACACAAGGTCAATTTTTTAGTAGAGTTTAACAGGTTTGAATTTAGAGTTTTCCTTCTGCTAAACTAGTTGCCTCGCCAAGGCTGAAGAACCCAGTCTGTCCTACTATTTACCCATAGCTGGAGGGAGAATAATTGGATTCATACCTTTCCCAAGGGTATTAGTGCTATGTGAAATGCAATCAGTCTCGTCCAGGATTTGAACTCGAGTCGCCGTGTCCATTTCCTTCGACGATAACCATTACACCACAGGCACCTCTGTTTTTTTAATTAATCTGTGATTTTGGAATAGAAAATTTATATTGTGTAGCTTTTCTTCCAACAAACATTTATATATATATATATATATAGTAATTTACAAAGCTCTTTGCTTCGATGTGGCACAAGGCCGAATGAATGGGGCGCCCATGAGACTCGAACTCACTCGTGTAAGTTTTCTAGTCAAGCTTGCTAACCGTTAACCACCAGAGGTGCCCTATATATATATATATATATATATATATACGGGGATCATTAAATAACTTTCCAGACTTTTTTCGTAGGGCACTTTTATTGATAGTACCCACAGGAAACTCTAGTCCCATTCGAATAAATCTCCTCCGATTGCAATGCACTTGTTTTACCGTTCCAACAACTTCTGGAATGCCCCATGGAAGTCCTCTTCTGTGAGCGTGTCAATGACCTTCGTCACAGCCTCTTTCATCTCCTCAGTTGTCTCATAACGACAGCCTCTGAGCTTAGGGAATAACCAAAAGTCACAGGGAGCAAGGTCTGGACTATATGGAGGCTGAGGGACTGTGTTGATGCCCATCTTGGTCAAATAGTCTGTGACAAGGATGGAATTGTGAACTGACCCGATTTGAAGAGTGTTGGCCTCTTCCCTAGGAATCTCTTTCTGAACTCCCTTAAAACCTCAACATAGTAACCCTAACCCTAACACTTTGGCCAATCAACTCTGGTGTATTGACTTCCTTACTCCTCCTATACCTCTCATCATCTCTCACAGACTCCCTGCTTTCCTTGAATCACTTATGCCACACAAAATGATACTCGATTCATGCAAAATGGTCTAAAAGCAGTCTGAAGCATTCCATTCGTTTCTGTGGCATTTTCCAAGTTCAAAACAGAATTTTATTGCATATCGTTCTTCAAAAGTGTCCTTACATCCAGATTGCATTTTGGAAATTCACCAGCTGTGACAATGGGGTTTTAGTAGGGTGTATTCCAATCGCTGCTGTAGCTGTTCAATCGAATCTGAAATCATAAAAATTGTTCAGTCATCTCATAAGGTGTATAGCAATAACATAGTGAATTTTCAAGAGTCTACGACAATTTCAAAAAATTCTGGAAGCTTATTGAAGGCACAACCCCCCGCCACACACATATATATATATATATATATTATCATATTATATATATTATATGATATATAGATATATAAATATGTTTATATATATATATATATATATTTTAGTAGTGATGGTTACCATTGTAGGAAATGGACTAGGCGACACGAGTTCAAATCCTAGACGTGGCAGTTCGCATTTGATATAGTGCTAATACTCTTGGAAAAGGAATGAATCCAACTATTCTCCTTCTAATTGTGGGTAAATAGTAGGGTGACTGGGCTATTTAACCTTGGCAACCAATCTAGGAGAAGGAAAATTCTGAATTCAAGCTTGTTAACCTCCACTTGAAAATAGACCCTGATATATCCTGATCAAGCGGATATATATATATATATATATATATATATATATATATATATATATATATATATATATATATATCCCTCTGCTTGATAGATATATAGATAGATAGATAGATATTACATATTGACCTTCGATCCAGCCGTCAATCGAGAAATAGGTGCATCCGGTCGAAGATATCAAGATATAACCTTGACCGTGGACGGGTTGAATTCGGTGCAAATGCGACGCTCACGCAAAGCAGGTGGGTGTCAAACAATTATATAACCCGGTGCCACGGAGAGTTGAGCTAGTTGGAGTCAGTTGCATTTGAAGTTCGAGTTGCAGTTCGAGGCAGTGAGAACCAGTATCCAGCAGAGAGCTTGGGCCCTCAGGGCTCCCGGTAGAGCAGCCAGCAGAATGAGAAAGAAGTGCTGCTAAAGACAGAGAAACTTTGGGATCAACATGTTGCAGTCTGTCCAGTCTCCAACTCACCTCTCACACACAACCCTTTCGCAACCCTTTTGAATAAAGTATGAGAGGTATATTTTTCTAAAGAAGTGTGTTCGTTCGTCATTATTGTTGATTTTGTTTCAGCATGTATATGTGTAGAGTTGTATATGTATTACGGCTATGCAACATAGAAAGATGCGCATAAGTCGGATTTTATGTATTTGTTTGTATATGTATTTACCCTCACTCTCCCCAACAAGCTGGATGCGACTCAAGGTCAATTGTTTTACATGGAGTACAACTGGTTTGAATTCAGTGTTTTTCTTCTCTTAGACAGGTTGTCTTACCAAGGCTAAAGAACCCAAACTGTCCCACTATTTATCCATAGCTGGGAGGAGAAAAGATGGTTTCATATTGTTGCATATCCATGATATACGAATATGGCCATGTACGAAATGGAGATGGAATGTTGGTAACATATATACATAACGTAGAACACAGGAATCTCGAAATTCGAAAACACGTAACGACTTCTTTATTCAGGTACGAAACCTTTTTATTACTTTTGAGTTAAAGGTTTCGACATAAGGAGAGAGACACAATCTTTTTATGCTGGCTTCTTCATCTGGCTCCTGTTTTGTGCGGCACCCATGGCGCGCAAATTCGTCTCACCTCAGCGTGCCCCAAAAGTCCCGTCTCGTACGGTGTCTAGCTTCAACTCTCTAACTTTCTTCGAAATCCCCAAAATCCTCCACGCGCTTCCGGTGCGTGACGTCACCCGCACTTTGTTACCCATTTCATCATCTCAGGCTATTGTGACATCTCTGAGTAACATGTCCGCTCTCTGCGCGCGCACGTGTTACCACCTGTATCAAGGTTGCACCTAACTAACTCATGTGCCGAGCCGAAAGGTTCTCAGCCTAACTAAACCCAAAGGCATGAACCGAAATCCCTCGGCTATTATATTACAATATTTTTTCCAAATACATCAGAACAAAGTGAAATGCAAACAGCCTCGACCAAGTTTCGAACTCTGGTCACCAATTCCATTTTCCATGACGATAACTGTTGCACTATGTGCGCCACTATGCGTTTATTTATCTGTCATTTGTAGAGAACATAACTGAACGTAAAGCCATTGGGATTTTTTATTTGGAAAATATTTTGATCTCGGATTCCAACGCAGACTCTGCTCAGTGGCGCTCGTGGTGTGATGGTTAACGGCGAACTGAGTTCACATCCTGGAACAGACTGTTTGCATTTTCCATAGCAATATTATCCTAGCGAAATGTGTGAATCCATCTATTCTCTTTAACCTTGGTATGGCAATCAACCTAAAATGAAAACTCTCAATTCAAACCAGTTAAACCCCGCTTAAAAATTGACCTTGTGTCGCATCTTACTCGTGCTGAGGGTTCGGGTAAATGCATACAATACTAGGTTGACCTCTAATACAGTGGAGTTCAACAGAGTGCAAAATATGCCATTTCCGGTAAAACTGTGTGTTATAGATTCTTTGATATCAAATGCAAAAATGGTTTTGATCTTGTAAATACTGAGATGTACAAGGTCGTATCTATTAGTAGAGGTCATCAAATGCTGAAATATGCAATTTAGTAAAAACAGAGAAAAAGTACAAAACCTTAGAAATCGTTTTTATACAATGTATTAGCTATTACATAGAACGTTGCATGTGGGTACTATCTCTTAGTTCAATATAACCAATGTGCAAAAGAAATATATTCAATTCCTCTCTGTTCTTTTCTAGTCTATCTCGCAGACCGTATTTAAAAAAAAGTATTTTGCCTCAATTAGTCAACTGACAGTGTTTTGTTCATATACCATCTGCTGCAAAATATCATAATCTGTTTCTGCACATTAATGCAATATAATGCAGACTTTGTCAGTGGATGGTGCCATTATGCTCAAAGCAGAAGGCCATTTTTATCAGCATAAAGCATTGACGCCATCTGGTGTGCACTTGCTCTAATGCACTGAAAAAACGTTCTTCTGGCTTTTCGGCATATTCAAGAACATTCATTGTTGTTCTTTAAATTGCACCCAAAAATTTGCAAAAGATGGAAAAATAAGAGCTATGGTGTACTAGAATGAACCTAAAAGTATCAAAATACATTTTTTCACATTAAAAATATTTTTGTGTATTTACGTCCCTTTCTATTTGTGCATCAATAGAGTCTTGTTAAAATACAAGGAATTATTTCATCAACATATTTTTCTAGTTTTACCTCAACTAATATATATATATATATATATATATATATATATATACACACGCGCGCGCGCACACATACAAGCATATATATATACATATATATATACATATATTTAATTGAACAATATAGACGTGTTTTGTCTACATATTTTTATATATGTCCTTTCTAGTTGCCGAATTGATTCCCGCCGGACAATTCAGCAACTGGAAAGGACATATACAAAATATATAACAAAACGTGTCTATATTGTCCAATTAGATATGCATTAATGAAGAAATGCAGCCGAAATACACACACACACACACACACACACACACATATATATATATATATATTCGAGAGAGAGAGAGTAAAAGAGTGAGGGAGAGAGAGAGAGAGAAAGATATTAATCTGTATTTTTGTGTATTTTACTCTTATCAGAGCTCCAAAACTGGAACCTCATCGTCAGATGAGTCGTAAAGTAAGTAAAGTTGGCGACCGTAGTCGAGGGTGACCAGAAGGTTCCCTTTTCAATATCTACTACACCGAGGTGTTGGGGAGGGCGCTACTCACGAACGGGATGCAATGGGTGTGCATGTTTTTATGGATATGCCATGATTTTAATTAATTAACAGAGACAAATGAGTTTAAAAGGATGTAATCCTTTTAAACTGTAACTCTGGTAAAATTTATTGCCAATGAAAGTTCTCAGTTTGAAATTAACAACAGCTGAATATATTTTACCAATCGACGGGGAATGTAGAATACGACCACTGCACCTCTGCAGTGAGGCAAGAGTCAACTCCCTTAAGGTGACCCCTGTTGGCTGTGAGTTACGACACGTAATGCTTGAAGACGGGTTCCTGGTGACTAAGTAGTCCTTGACTCGGCAAGCGAGTGGTCAAGTGACTTTCAGCACTCCACTTTTGACCTTATTGGGCAAGACGGGTGGTCGGAGAGGCCCGATTCAATGAAACGGCTGGTTATGTCAAGCTGATTATGTCAAGTAACTATATGTTTATGCTAATCGCATTCTTCATATAGCTCTTGGGGCAAAAAAGTACCCTACCCTATTTTATCTTAAAGATGCTAGAACGCAGTTGCTGAGAGTCAATTGTACTAAGATAGCAATACTTGAAACAATTTAACTGAGATAGCAATACTTAAAACAATGTAACTATGCAAACAAGTGATTAATATTAAATAGAATTATCAGCGTTAAATAGCAATCATTTCACTGTGTACAAACAAATGATTAATATTTGATAGATTTTTAGTGTTAGATAGAAATACTTGTCAGCAAACAAATGAGGTGAAACTCGTTTAGAAATAAAAACGTCAACAAATTATTTTCTTACAAATTATATAAACAATAAGCATTAAATAACCCACAAGGGCTGATATGCCATTAAACCCTAACAACCAACCAACCAGTCAAAATATAACCCCTGAATATGCATTTCTGCTAACGATTAAGTAGTTTATTTAAGCCAGTACGTTAGAACTCTAAAGGTTTTGAAGCCAAGATACCTCTAAATGCAGTTTCTACTTCTCCTTCAGAACTCTCTCTCGCTCTCTCTCTCTCTCTCTCTTTCTCTCTCTTTCTATCTATCTATCTATCTATCTATCTCACACACATACACATTATATATATATATATATATATATATATATATATATATATATATAAATGCCTGCAGAGTCAAAAAGAAAGTTTTCTGACTCTGCAGGCATTCATTTTTCACTCAACTTACGTTTAGCTTAAGGAATTCTGTTGGTGTTTTTTTTTCTTTTGGCAAGGCATGCGTTATTAGTTGATTATTTTCAAGTAGTATGCTTTCAGTCTTTTCTTTTCTTTTATGGAATTTTTCCCGGATACCAGATTGTGTAATATTTCCTGCAGAACATATGGTGCACTGAATAAAAGTGTTAGTCTGAAAGTGCTTCTGAATTAAATCATCTGGAGGTCCCAGGTTCAATTCCACCTACAGGTAAGATAACAAAGAATACTTACAAGTGTTTAACACTTGTATCCGGTCATGGTTAACGGAATTGGAACAATCTACCGCCGAGATCAGTTCGAGGTTCTGTGTAGGCTCCCGATGGGCATGTAGGTAAAAATTTTCAGAGTATAACAATGAAAATGTAGACAATAGTCCAAGTATAGTAAGTGATATATATATATATATATATATATCCACTCTGATGAGTTCTGATAGAACGAAACAGATCTGTCTGTGGATGACAATATATATATGCTCCCCTACCCCTGTAGGGTTGAGCTCTCTAGCGAATGAAGTAATTGTGTTGCCATTAGCGTATATGCGAGGCTCTTCGTATGAATCGAGCTCTAGGTTGCTGTCAAGCGGAAATATGTAAACAATAACAATTGCGATTCATAACCGTTTAAATTTACTTCGCTGGCGCTGGCTTCCTCGTGGCTGAGTGGTAGAATCTTCGATTGGCGTTTGAGTCAACCGGGTTTCGATCCCAGCTTTGGGAATCTAGCCCGTCTAGCCACACTGATGAGTTCTGATAGAATGAAACAGATCTGTCTGTGGATGACAATATATATACATATATGTATGTATGTATGTATATCAAAATCCATATGGTTTGTTGAAACTAAAACAGCATTAAATTCAATAATAAATGAAAGTATTCAATGCACAAAATCGAAAATCAAATATAATATTCCAAAGTACAAAATAGAAATGAGTGAACATCTAAATTAATAGAACTCTTCAAAATGGAAGATAAAATTCTTAGTCATGCGACAAAATTTTGGTCTGTAATCCACCATCTCTTTATAAACTAATGTATTACGTATTGAGCATTTCACCCATGTTACAAAGTAAATAATTACTCACTGTCGAAACTTGCAATCGGGAGATCGAATTTTCTTTGTTGGCTTAATTTCCTTGTAGAATGATATAACCGTTTCACTTCCAAGTGACTTTCTACTTCGTTACAGAATAATGCAAACCCTCCACTCTTATGCAGAGTACTACTTTCTCGTAGAATAGTGGAAACTTTCTAGAACTTTATAGAACAATAAAGACTTCCGACTACTTAGAAAATTCCTTGTAGAATAGAATGAACTTTCTACTTCCTTGTAGAAAAGTACAAATAATCTATTTCCTGTAGAATACCATTGACTTTCCACTACTTTGTAGCTTCCTTATAGAATTGTAAAAGCTTTATACTTTCTGGAATATAGTATAGACTTTCTATGTTGTAAAATAGCAAAGATTTTCCAGTTCCTTAAAGAATTGTACAGACTTTCTTGTAGAATAGTATAGGCTTTCTACTTCCCAGTAGAATTATATAAACATGATACTTTTTCTGTAGAATAGTATTGCCGGTCGATATGATATATTAAAATAATATATATATATATATATATATATATATATCATTTAATATATATATTATTCAATATATATATATATATATATGTGTGTGTGTGTGTGTGAAAATATTCGCAATGCCCATATTCGGATATATACATACATACAAGAGAACAGATTAGTGCACACGGACAGACTTAAATAAAAAAAGAAAGAAAAAGATTATATATATATATATATATATATATAGTCACACACATACAAACATATATATAGAGAGAGGGAGAGGGAGAATGAGAGACAGAGACAGAGACAGAAATAAATGTTTGTCCATATTTTTCGCTCGTAAATTCTATTACAATATATTTTTCTTTTGGCTTCTTATATATATATATATATATATGTGTGTGTGTGTGTGTGTGTGTGTGTGTGTGTGTGTGTGTGTGTGTGTGTGTGTGAAAATATTCGCAATGCCCATATTCGGATGTATACATACATACAAGAGAACAGATTAGTGCACACGGACATACTTAGATAAAAAAAAGAAAGAAAAAGATTATATATATATATATATATATATATATATATATAGTCATACACATACAAACATATAGAGAGAGAGAGGGAGAGAGAGAATGAGAGACAGAGACAGAGACAGAAATAAATGTTTGTCCATATTTTTCGCTCGTAAATTCTATTACAATATATTTTTCTTTTGGCTTCTTATATATATATATATATATATGTGTGTATGCTAAGCTGATGTCTTTTATTTCTCCCATTAAATCTTTAAGGTCATTCGGCAAGGCGAACAGCAATTCAGTGGAATGAAAATAACAAAATTGGTCAAAGCATCCGCGATATCGTTCGTTAACCTTTGCGCACATAAAATATCTGCTTTTTAAAAAAGCCTAATATATATATATATATATATATATATATATATATATATATATATATATATATATATAAGTATTATCCAAACATTTAGGGAATGGGAATAGATTAACCGGTTTCTGGATCAAATTAGTCAATGTCTTTCTTGCCTCGACACACATTTTACACATCTCAAAAATCACACCACTTTATTTTCTATCAGATTTTGTTTCTTCGAACAAGCCAATTCGAGCCTTAACTTCCCGGAACTGTTAGTTGGGACTTGCATACACATATCTGCGTGCGCAGACACACACACATGCACGCACACACGTGTGTACGTGTAAGTGTCTACAAGGGCAGATCAGTTAATATGTGGGGTGACACAAATATCTAGCTAAGTTTTCGCCTAGAATTTTAGGCGGGTTTCGATCCTAGCTTGAAGTGTCCTGCGTGTCTAACCATGCTGAAGAGTTGTGATACAACAAAACAGTCGGTCTGTGGATGAATATATATATATATATATATATATATATATGGCATCCGAGGTAAAACCTTGTTTTCAAATATGGATAGCACCCTGGGATAAAATGTCTCAAAAGAAATATTTTGAAGAGCATTAATGTATAAGTGACCATTGTAAATAATATTTTGAATATCAAATTACTGGATTTTTTCAGAATTTACATTATATATATATATATATATATATATATATATATATATATATATATATTGTAACTGTGTTGGTTGTCACTAATTCACTTTTGGGGTTTGTGGCGAACCAAGTGCGATATAATTCGGAGAGTGCTCAATATCTGAGATAGAGCTATTATATAATGATAATAAATAAATCTATATTAGGTCGCAATCAAACTTCCTTGGCATTAGATATGTAAATCTAATATATATATATATATATATATATATATATATATGGTTTGGCTTATTTGTTTCATTTACTTCATTCATTTGATTTATATGTTTTATGGCATATCAAGTCCTCATCAGGAACCTATGTATGGCACTAGACCTTGGTGTCTAGTTCAAGCCATAACCCGGCATACGTGCCCGGACCCACATTTGGGTTCGTGAAACTGCTTGCCTCATCAGGCTCACATTGCACCAAGTGAGCCGATGAGCAGCACAGACCAGCAGGGTTCGGGTCTCGACTCGTTCCCGACCTTCCCTCCCCCTTATACCCACTTTAATCGGCCTTCGGGCTTTTGACATTGTGTCAAGTCCTGTCTGGTGGGAGGCAGCGACAAATAGTCCTCATACATTATTTAATATGAAAATTTGATTCATTTGTAAATGTCGGATTACAGTCATAATGATATTTTCGGTATTCAATAAAAACCATTTTTGAAAAACTTCATTTGTCTATAATCATTTGTTTGCACACGGTTATATGATATCTAGTTTTCCTATCTATTACAAATAATTTGTACACAATTTTATAGTTTCAAGTATTCACATCTAATATTATTAATTCTTAGAAAATTATATGGTTTCAAGTAACTATTTCAATTCAATAATAATTTGTTTGTTCATAGTTATATGTTTTCAATAAACTAATAATTATTATCCTTAGTATACAAGTAGAGGTTCAAGTAACAACTCTTAATATAGATAACTTACATACAATTATAAGCTCTCAAGTATTCTAATCTTAAACAGATTTATTTGACTCGCCCAGATGCAATTCTAACAGGCACTATTACTCTGAGCCAGAGTGGACCTGGGAGTAATGGCAATGAATGGGTACACTACTCTTATCAGAGCTCCAAAACTGGAACCTCATCGTCAGATGAGTCGTAGTAAATATATTTATACGAACAGGATGCAATGGGAGTGCATGTTTTTATGGATATGCCATGATTTTAATTAATTAACAGAGACAAATGAGTTTAAAAAGATGTAATCCTTTTAAACTGTAACTCTGGTAAAACTTATTGCCAATGAAAGTTCTCAGTTTGAAATTAACAACAGCTGAATATATTTCCTAACCCTTCTTCCAAAGTATGTATTTTTTTTAAATAGTTACATGTCATTTTAACAGAGACTTTTGGGCCAAAAGTGTTGAGGTGTGAGACTTATTAAAAGGTAGAATGCTTCAGATGTTCACCAGGAAATGTGATGATATTAATGAATTCTAGACAACATTTCAACAATAAGATAAATGGAAAAACGTAGCATTAAATGCATTGACAAGGAGCTTTTTTGAAAAAATGAATAATTGTGGAGCAAATAAATGTTTTAGTTTACCAAAACTACATTATGAATGGAGTATCAGCGACATATATATATATATATATATATATATATATATATATATATATATATGTGTGTGTGTGTGTGTGTGTGTGTGTGCTTTACCGCCGCAGTCATTGACCTCCATGTCAATGCACACAAAACTGAATATATGTGCTTAAATCAAACAGGCGACATTTCCACACGAGAGGGAACCTCTCTGAAACTGGTAGACAAATTCACCTACCAAGGAAGCAGTGTCTCATCAACCGAAAAGGACATCGACACGCGGCTAACGAAGGCATGGACAGCTATCGATAAGCTATCGTTCATATGGAAATCAGACCTGACCGATAAAATGAAACGCATTTCTTCCAGGCAGCGGTCGTGTCGATACTGCTGAATGGATGCACTACTTGGACGCTAACAAAACGGCTTGAGAAGAAGCTAGACGGCAATTACACAAGAATGTTGCGAGCAATACTGAACAAGTCCAGGCGGCAACAGCCCACAAGGCACCAACTATACGGCCACCTGCTCCCCATCACGAAAACTATCCAAGCTAGACGAACCAGACACGCAGAACACTGCTGGAGAAGCAGGGACGAGCTCATAAGTGATGTACTCCTATGGACCCCACTACGTATGGCCGAACAAAAGCAGGACGACCAGCTCGAACATACATACAGCAGCTATGTGAAGCGATGAACGATAGGGAGAAATGGTGAGAGAGGGTCAGGGATATCCGTGCTGGCAGCACGACATGATGATGATGATGATATACTCATATATGTATACATACACACGAATATACATACATATATATACATACACATGCAGATACATATACACAAACATACATACCATATATGAACATATATACACATACATATATATATACATACATATATACGCATATATATACTATGCATACCGTTTATACAATATATATATATATATACCAGTGTCATCTCGTGGTTGCCGTTAGAGATCAAGAGACAGCAAGTCTCTTCGAAATTATCACTCTTTCCTCAGTGTTGTATATTGACCTACGACCCGGCTGGGCTGTCAAAATAGGAAATGCACCTATGTAAATAACAGGTCCATCCGGTCGAGGAATAATCAGGATATTATAGCCTTGACCGTGGACAGGTTGAATGAATGCAAAATTGTGACGTCCACAAGAAGGTGGACATTGAACTATTATATAACTCGGTGAAGACAGGAAGTCAGTTAGTTGGAGACTAGATGCGGTAGAGAAAGCCAGCACCCAGCAGAAAGGACCCTCGGGACCCCCGATTGAACAGTTTTGAGACCAGTCCAGTTTGGAGACCAGATCTGTTGGTGACAAGATGCGGTAGAGAAAGCCAGCACCCAGCAGAGCGGGACCCCAGGCTCCAGATTGAGCAACACATGAGAACTGGAAAGAAACGCGGTTATGGCCAATAGAGTGGGGGTCAATATGTTGCACTTCTGTTCGGTCTCCAACTCCCTCTCACACGCAACCTTTCAAATAAAGTGAGAGGTATATTTTTCTAAGAACCGTGTCGCTCGTCGTCTTCATTGTGTCGTTGTTTTCTGCATGCATATGTAGATGTATATGTATTGTGTGTTTGTATAGTTAGTCATGGTCATGGCTATACAACACTCACTATTATTTCATACCAGCGTTATCCAGTGACTCTCACTGGAGGTTAAATGACCACACATTTCTTTCTTTCAGTATTTTTGATCATTTCAAGAAAGCTGTCACTTGGATGACTTCACTTCCTCTTTAGATTTCCGCAATTGTCAAACAAGTTTTTCTTAAAGTGATTTTTATGTACGACCAACATTTGTTTCCTGGTAGAATTAGACTGTTTAAAAAAAAAACTTTTTCCTCGATTCATTTAGATTTCCAGCGGATTGTACTTACTTTCTGTACAAATGAGATTCTTCTGATTAATTTTATGCAAAAAGTTGCAGTGGCTCCTGCGGGTGCCAATTTTATTTGCTTTTTTGTCGAATTTGACCAATTTTAAACCAAAATATTTCGGAGCGGGGAGTCGATGTATACTCCAAAATACAAATAAAATACTCCTTGTGGTCAAGGGAATTCACACGCCAAGTTTTATCAAGTTGTGCTGATTAGACGAGAAGCATTTTGATTACAAAGAAGCAAGAAAATGAATATATATTTAGAGAGAGAGACACACACAAAGGGAGACAGACAGACAGAGAGACAGACAGACAAAGAGTTAAAGTATTTGGGCAAATGTCAAGAATATTACATGGCCAGAATCAAATGGTTATTTAAATCTTCGTAAGTTAGAAAAACGGTAACTCTTGAATTAAGAACAACGGTGTTTCAATGTTTGGAATATTTTTTGTCTTTTTTTTTCTTCCAATATCAGGTTTTGTCACTTTTGATCCTTCGTTCTTTCACTAGACACTCATCGATTTAAACACAATTTCGATACTTATGAGAAAGGACAAGTTACAGAACACAGATCTGTCTTTTCAGATGGGTTGACTTATAAAAGGCACAACAACTGAAAACAAATGTATTTTCCAGTGGCGGCGCTCAGTCTGACTGTATCCCGATTCAGTAGCTTAAATTTGTGCCCCTCTTAAAAATGTATCGAAACCTCCATAGATTGAAAAAGAAAAAAAAAAAAAGAAAAAAGAAAAAGGAAATAAAATTATTTAAAAATTTGAAAACTAAAATTAAAAACGATATGTATCCAATAAACGTCTAAACTGATGCGTCGAATTGATTAAAAGTGGTATTAAGTGCATAGACAAACTAATCTTGTGTTTAAGTGTATTGAGAAATAAAGATTTTCTCCAAAATAATTAACCTACACACCCACATTCCCCTCATCTCTCTCTCTCTCTCCATCTATCTATCTATCTATCTATCTATATCACGCACATACACATTATATATATATATATATATATATATATATATATATATATATATATATTGAAATCCATTCTTAGTTGCAAACAAACGAAAAACAAATGGCTCGAAACAGGAATCAATGCTTCCGACAGAACTTTAAGAAATTAGCTAAACTACCTTGATAAATAGTAAGTAAAGTTGGCAACTGGAATCGAGGGCGACCCGAAGGCTCTCTTTTCAATAGCTACTACACCAAAGTGTTGGGGAGGGCGCTACTCCTTTCCTGGATAGTTCCACTTTACTCTTGATACGTACCTTATAATGCTGAGCGTTAAGCAAGCAGGTATAATTTTTTTGGTCTTTGGTATGACTCGACCTGGTATTGAACCCCAGTCTTCCGGGCCATTAGATATAGTCTCAAAGTATCAAGGTTGTCATAAAAGCTCGAGGGGGGGCAACTAAGTATGAATTTTAATTTTTTCGTCAATGAATTGTATAATTTTCTTTATATAGTCCAGTCGGCTGGAGCTACAGAATACACCGACTGCATCTTTGCAGAGGTACAAGATTTCTCCTCCAACGAGTGTCCTGTTTATGATACTAAACAATCTGATGGTGAAGTTCCAGTACTGCTGATACTTTGCGAAATGCAGAGTACCTTTTCACTGCTATTGTTCCTTGGTCCACTCTGACTGGGAGTGGTTGCACCTAATATGGTTCTATCAATGGATTAAATAGAACTGTTTGACATTTAAACTGAGTGCAAATTGAATTGTTTGAAATAAGAACTGTTTGATCATTTACCTGTGTGTAAACAAATGATTGAAGTGGTAGAAATACATTGCAATACTTTGAACCATTTAACTTTGTTGCATTGTGCTAAATTGAATTGTTAGAAATAGAACAATTTGATCATTTGACTGTGTGTATCTACAAAATATGTTTACAAATCATCATCATCATCATGTCGTGCCGCTTGCTCAGATATCCCTGACCCTCTCTCGCCACTTCTCCCTATCGTTCATCGCCTCTGGCAGGTCTTCAGGGCTACATCCCGTATAGAATTTGGCATTAGATAACCAGCAATGGTTGGTATGTCTTAAAACCATAACAAACCAATTTTTTTTTATATATTCCATAATATGCATAGGTTCGAAAAACATTATACCATTATAATACCATTATTTATATGATTTTGTTTTCGGAATATTTAATGAAGCAGGCTAATAAGAAAGATTATTTTGCCTCATATGTGTTAGTTTATTGAAAATACTGAACGAATTTTAGTCATCATTACTTTTTTATCGTATTTACCCAACCCCTCCGCTCGGGCAGGATATGACACAAGGTCAATTTTTTAAGCGGAATTTAACAGGTTTGAATTCAAAGTTTTCCTTCTCCTAGACTAGTTGCCTCACCAAGGCTGAAGAACCTCGTCTGCCCTACTATTTACCCATAGCTGGAGGGAGAATAATTGGATTCATACCTTTCCTAAGGGTATTAGTGCTATGTGAAATGCAATCAGTCCAGGATTTGAACTCGCATCGCCGTGTCCAATTCCTGCGACGATGACCATTACACCACGGGCACCTCCATCCATCATTACTTTTTTATGTAAGTTGTTCAGCTCCATTGTTTGTTTAAATTTAAAAGTTGAAAAAATAAAGCTTCAGTCTCTGTTCCTTTTGATAATACCTTGTGCATTGAAAATATAATTAATAGACTAAAGATAGGGTGAAAATGCTAAGAGAGATTAATTTGGTTAAGATATGCTTGATATATAAGAGCTCATTTGCTTACCGCAAGACGGATCAACAACTGAAAACGCAAGGAGTGTCAGCATATCTTGCTGAGAATGAAAAACAGCAAATTTCATTTTGTAATTAACATTCTGGTTTATTTGTAAACAAATATTTCATCGGCTACATTTTGTATCCGGGTAGCAACAAATTGTCTTTCATTATTTATTTTCTTTATTGCATCTTATTTCTTCTAGGTTATCAAAGATTCTTTCTAAAGGAAATATTGTGAGGAGATATCTGATTGCATAATATTATTTTGTAAATCTTATTGTTCTCCGTTAAGGTTTGGTTTCTTTGTTTAATGGCATATCAACCATCGTGGATTATCTAATGCCAATGCCATCTTTGTAGAAGATTGCAGCTGTGGTTCTATTGAATCCATAGATGTGGGGGATAAGAGGTTCATGCCTTCCCCAAGATTATTAGTCGGAAAATCAACATCTCGCGACTGGAGTTCGAACTCACTCACAGTCCCGCAGATTAACCACTAAGCCATGGGGACTACCAGATAGATAGAGAGAGAGAGGGAGAGAGAGAGAGAGAGAGAGAGAGAGAGAGAGAGAGAGATTGATTTGGTTTGATTTGGTTTGGTTTGATTGTTTTAATGGTATATCAACCTTTGTCGGTTATTTAATGCCAAAGACATCCTTGTAGAAGAACAGTGGTGGTACTATTTAACCTAAGAGCTAAGGGATAAGGGAGTTCATGCCTTCCATTTGGGTATTAACCTGAAAGTGAACATTATAGCACGACAAGAGTTCGATTTCACTTATTGTGATGTTCCAGTCCAGCACATTAGCCACTACGCCAGGGGGACTCTCCTCTTCGCGAAGTGAAAACTAATAAAGCCTTTTTGATACAGCCGGTGCAGAATGTTAGGAGAATCGAAATGCATGAGTCCGTTGAGTATTTCTAGGAGAATATTCTTAATCATCTGCTGGTGAAACTCGGGTTCTTGATCTCTTGAGTGCACGAAGGACACCTTTATTGCCTTTAATCTCTGGTCCTCTCTGACTCATAGTGGTAGAATATATTCGGGTCACAGGTCAAATAGATTAGTATGAATTTTATTAGTATTAGATAGGATTACTTGTGTGCAAATTATTTTAAGTATTTTAGGTTGGTTGGTTGGTGTTTTTATGGTATATCAACCATTATGGGTTATTTATTACCAAATCCTGTTTATATATACACATACACTCACACACACATATAAATATATATATATGTGTGTGTGTGTGTGTGTGTGTGTGTGTGATTTTAGCGAATAATTTGTCGATAACTTTATTTTTAAACAAAAATAGTTGTTAGCAAACAGTTAAGTGGTTTCAAGTATTCCTATTTAGCACTAATAATTCTATTTAATATCAATCATTTGTTTGCAAATAGTCAAGTGGCTTTAAGTATTGCTATTTAACATTAGTAATTCAATTTAACTTGCATTCCTATTGTATATAAGTAATTTGAGCATAGCTGTATTGCTTTGTATAACTAATAATAATAATCTGTAGTAAATGATTGAAAAGTTCTATTCGACCCTGAGATGAGACCCTAACAGGTACTACCAATCCAGTTCGGGGTAGAGCCGGTAATAATGGCAATGAAGAAGTTCTCCACATTCTCCAAATGTTTAGGACAGGAGCCTCACGATCAGATGCAGTTTTGTGTGATAACAAGGACATTCGTCAGAAGGTTATCCTTCTACAGAGGTGCAGTCAACGTATTCTACAGCCTCAGCTTTTCAGGATCGGAGTCTCACCGTCAGATACAGTTTGGTGTCTCCAAATTTCCCTACCAAGGCCAGAGATCCCTATCTGCCCTACGTATATATGTATTTACCCAACACCTCCTCCATGGGCAGGATGTGAAACGATGTCATGTTTTCCATCTCTTTAGCCGGTTGCCATACCAAGGGAAAAGAGCCAAGTCTGAACCTGAGAGTAATGTCAACGAAAGTGACTCCACACTCCTTAGAACTCCATAACAGGAGCCTCACGACCGGATACAGTTTAGTGTTATACCCAAAATATATTTTTTGGTGGGTGGGGGATCATATCCTTTTGTAGCGTATGCAGTCGGCGTATTTTAAGATCAACCAATAAGATAAATACTTAGATGAATGATCCTTTTGAATTAACAAGTACTGAATACAACCAAGGGCCTTGAGAAGAAGATTTAGTGAAAAAAAATAAATAAATAAAAAGAACAAGGGTTCTGTGTTTAATAAAAATGTTGTTTTGCTTGTCCTACCAGAGAATTTTCCAACTATTGTAAGGCCTTTTCAATTGGTTTAGCTTGGTTTCTTTATCTAATGGCATATCAACCTTCGAGGGTTATTTAATGCTAAGCCATCTTTGTATAAGAATATTAGTGGCACTATTTAACCCAGAGTTGGGTTGGGGAGAGGCTTCATACTTTTCCAAAGAGTATTTGTTCGAAAATGAATTTAATAATGCTACTAAAGTTCGAAATCGTTTACAATAGTGTTGCCGCCCAGCACGTTATTCACTACGCTTTTAGTTGGTAATTCAGAATTCTTTACCATAGCAACAAAATCACTGGCAATAAAACCAAGATATAATTAAAGGTCCAAAACAAATGAACACCTTCTGAGCAATATGACTTGTAATAAACTTCCCTGGAATAAAAATGATATCTATATTGACTTTATTCTTTTTGTTGCTAAGCAAAATCCGATGGAAAAACTCTGATTGCTTTTCCGAACGTTTTAGTTCAATAAAAGCCTTTAACCATTAATTGCTTTTACTTAATGCATTACTGTTTTCGAAGTGTAGGCGAAGATGCAGGGATAGTTCATTTACGTCATGGAAACTCTTCCACATCACGAGAAATGTGTTTACATAGGACAACAGTCAAAACCTATTTAGCGGACACATGGCGTAGAGAATAAGGCATTTGGCTGGAAGATGCTTCTGAGTAAAACATTTGGAGGCTGCAGGTTCAATTCCTCCAACAGATAAGAATATCAAGGAATACTTATAATAGCTTAACCCTTGTAACCGGTCATGGTAAACAGAATTGGGACAGTCAGTTGCATATTGACCCTCGGCCGAGCTGTCAAATAAGAGATGCACCTGTGTAAATAACAGGTGTATCCGGTCGATGATATCAGGGTATAACATTGACTGTGGACGGGTTGAATTGGGTGCAGATGTGACGCCCACAAGAAGCAGGTGGGTGTCAAACAATTATATAACCCGGTGCCACAGACAGGTTGAGTTAGTTGGAGATAAGATGCTGTAGAGAGAACCAGCTCCCAGCAGAGGGCTGGGCCCTCAGGACCTCCGGTTGAGCAGCCCAGCAGAACGAGAAAGAAGTGCTGCTACAGACAGAGGAACTTGGGGTCAGTATGTTGTAGTCTGTTCAGTCTCCAACTCACCGCTCACACACAACCCTTTCGTAACCCTTTCGCAACCATTTCGAATAAAGCGTGAGAGGTATATTTTTCTAAAGAAGTATGTTCGTTCGTCATTATTGTTGATTTTGTTTCCGCATGTATATGTATTACGGCTATGCAACAAGTCTACTCCTGTGGTTCAAATAAAGGGTTCAGTTCGAGATTCTGTGGACTACTGAGTTCGACATGAAATTCCTGAAAAAGGCTGAAGGACATATCGGCCGAAACGTTGTGATTATAACAATAAAGACGTGAATAATAGTCCGAATATTCTAAATAGTTCTCATGAATAGCATTTCATATACGAGGGTCGTTCAAAAAGTCCTAAGCTTTACCTAGAAGGAGTCGAAGACACAAAACACTTTTTCACTATTTTTCAATATAATCTTCTTTAACATCAATTGTTGTATTCTCATATGCTACAACTATACATATATACATGTTCATGCAGGATACATACTGACGCATTGAATAATTACGAGTGAAGACTTCTTTAGAAAAAAATGTACCTCTCACTTTATTGTAAGGGTTCGAAAAGGGTTACTCAGGGTTTGCGTGTGAGAGGGGGTTGGCGACCGAACATAACTGCAACATTTTGACCCCAACTCTTATGGCCGTCAGCGTTGTGTCTTTCTCGTTCTCCAGATGCTCAACCGGAGGCCCGGGGGCTCACTCTGCTGGCTTTCTCTACTACATCTTATCAGCAACTGCTCTGGACCCCAACTCATCAGGGCCCCAAGGGCCCCCTCCGCCGGGCTTTCTCTACACATCTTGTCTTCTAACTCGTTTAATCTCCAAATCATCAGGGGCTCCAAGGGCCCTTAGCAAAACGATCAGAGGTTGAGCTTCTGTCTTGCTTTCTGTTTCTACAAATCTATCAAGACAACTCGGTTGAAAAGCATTCAAATACTCGTCCATGTTTAATGGCCAGTTTTAACCTGGGCATTAGAGTCCTCTTATTATGACCAGTTTGTTCTTGTGTTGATTACTAAAGATGACAACTGAAGAGAAGACAAGGATTTTGCAAGCACTGATATTTTGGGGTTCTTTTTGTTTTATTTTTGCTCTTTGTTTGCTTTTTTGGGGGGCAAAGCTATTGTTGTATAGCCAATCAATAACCATGACCATGATTAACTACACAAACACATAATACATATATATGCGGAATACAGACCGACGCAATGATAACAGACGAGTGAAGGTTCCTTTAGAAAAATACGTACCTCTCACTTTATTGTAAGGGTTCGAAAAGGGTTACTCAAGGTTTTATGGTGAGAGAGAGCTGGAGACCAAACAGAACTGCAATATATTGACCCCCACTCTTATGGCCGTCAACGTAGTGTCTTTCTCGTTCTCCAGGGCTGCTCAACCGGAGGCCCAGAGGCCCACTCTGCTGGGTGATGGCTTTCTTTACTGCATCTTATCAGCAACTTCTCTGGGCCCCAACTCATCGGGGGCCCCGAGGCCCCCTTCGGCCTGGCGTGGCTTTCCCTACCACATCTTATCCGCAACTTATCTCCAACTCTAACTGTCTGACTTTTTGTCTTGACCGAGTTATATGATAGTTCAACGCCCACTCAATCGCCTACTCGATCTTTGAAATGGCATGTTTGATCGTCATCGAGCGGAAATAACTGTCATGCAGTTCACAGGTCACTCTCTTCCGG
Organism: Sepioteuthis lessoniana; assembly: GCA_963585895.1. Taxonomy (NCBI): domain Eukaryota; kingdom Metazoa; phylum Mollusca; class Cephalopoda; order Myopsida; family Loliginidae; genus Sepioteuthis; species Sepioteuthis lessoniana. The sequence goes on along the minus strand of OY757936.1, from coordinate 51,355,288 downwards.
TGCATCAGTCTATGAGTGTACCATGGGAATTTTAGCTTGTCCCATTTTGTTAACCAATTTCCGCCCATGCGATTTCTTCTCATAACTGCCATTAGAATGTGTCACTTCCTTCCGGTGCATCACTTTGAATGGCATTTTTGGCCGGGTCGAAGGTCAAAATATAACACTATCATCTGATTTGCAGGGCCCTCCATCACTTTTGCCAGTCTAAAATAATGTATGTATTTACCCAACCTCTTTCACAAACAGGATGAGACACAAGGTCAATTTTTTGACAGAGTTTAACAGGTTTGAATTCAGAGTTTTCTTTCTCCTAGACTGGTTGCCATACCAAGGTTAGAGAGTCAAATCTACCTTACTATTTATCCATAGCTGGAGGGAGAATAGTTGAATTCATACCTCTCCCAAATAGTCTCCTTTAGTGCAAACTGCCTTGTCCTGGACTTGAACTCGAGTGGTCGTCTCCATTTCCAACGACGACAACAATTCCACAACGGACACCCCCAATCTAAAAGAATGTATAGTTAGTTGTGAAATGAAATTGGCGACCGTAGTCGAGAGCCACCAGAAGGCTCCCTTTTCAATAGCTACTACACCGAGGTGTAAGCGCTAATTTTTTTAAAGCGATGATAAAATAAGACGATCATCAAAGATTTGAGAAAAATATAACCAACAAACCTACTAGAAGGCTCCCTTTTCAATAGCTACTACACCATGGTGTTATGGAGGGCGCTATTTCTTTCCCTGGATTGCTCCACTTTACCCTTGATACGTGTCTTATATCGCTGAGTGTTAAGCAAGGGGGTATCAAGTACCATTTTTAAAGTCTTTGGTATGACGCGACCCGGGATGGAACCCAGGTCTCCCAGACCATTGGCGAACACTCTACCCACTAGGCCAATGACAAGTGGCTTTCTGTTTATTATTCACCTCAGAAACCAAATTGTATCACGAAATAAACATGTTTCCTGTCAGATATGTTAATAAGGCCTCAAAAAATAAAATAAAAATAAATAAATTGTATGGTAGTGGAAGAATATTATTCAAGGACGATTCGATAGTGTAACACCGCCGGCTAATGAATATGCATATTTGCCCGCACAGAAACGTCCTACCAAATATGGCCATACAGTACACATATAAAAGATATATAACCGGCGTCCAACAGTGGTCGTGGTTTTTGTATACCTGGAGTCCAGTTGTCGATTAGACGTCATTCCGTACGCACCGCCAACGCTCTGACCTCAACTAATGCAAATACTGCCGACCTCAACCAATCCAACGTAAATAAGAAAAAATAAACGAATAAAACCAAATAGAGTGGACACACGTGTTTAATCACCTAATGTACCTCTTAAAGTAGCAGATGCACAAAATTCTTTTTTTTTATGTAAGAATATGCATAATGTTACTAAATATAGTAAGGAAATCCATTTCCCGAATATAATTATTTCAAGAAAACGGTTGTTCTTTCAAGTTATTGTTTATCACTGATCCAGTCTAAAGGTTACGCCTCTCAATTCAGCAGCCTGGGACCTCTCGCCCAGCCGTTGGGAATGCTCACTTCGTCGCACACAAATCATTTTCTCTCACCGTTTGAGTACCCTCGGCACCAAAAATGTGCTAAGGTTATTACATCATGTCACCATGGGAGTAATTCAACATTACAACCATTTTCCAGTTACGAGAGTGGCCTACACACACACACACACATTGATCGAAATGAACAGGTTTACAAATTATTTCAATTTTGGTATTTAGTTCTTATCATAATTATTATTTCATATATTTGTGTACTACAAGTGTTTCGGACATTTTCTTCCTCTTAGGGCGTTTTTAATTTTGGCTATCTTAACTATTCGGCTAAAATACAAATACCTAAAGAAAAATTACCTAAACACGTGTAGAACACAAGTATATGAAATAATAACAATAATAATTAGGAACATGAAGGTGACGGTGATACCAGTTATAATTGGTGCACTCGGTACAGTCACCAAAGGATTAGTACAAGGACTGGAGGATTTGGAAATATGAGGACGCGTGGAGACCATCCAAACTACAGCATTGTTGAGATCGGCCAGAGTACTAAGAAGAGTCCTGGAGACTTGAGGAGACTTGCTGTCACTCAGACTTCTGTGGAAAACCATTAACGTTAGCTGATGTGAAGAACTCTTAAATAAGTAAAATAATAAGTAGATATCAAACTTGAAATCATTCATGGACATATTCATTTTAAAATACTTGCTTTTCTCCTGTTGGACAAATAACAATTTATCTGTTTATGGCAGGGTTCATCTAAGAAATAAGGGGAATTTTTTTTTAAGAAAAATAATTTTTTTCTGTATTTTTTCCATATTGCAAAAATTATCTTAATCTCAGAAAAATATTTGTTTTGGAACTATTCAAAATGGCGACGGACGAAACAGAGTGCTTCAGGCTTAAACTGAGGTCTCTGATCAAATTTTTGATGGCTGAGAAGTGCAAACCGTGTGAAATTTACAGAAGAATGTGTGGTGTGTACAAAGAAGCACGTTTTAGTCAAGAAAATGTTTAAAAATGAGTTAACCATGGGTTTTCCACAACGAGCCTGAGTCAAAAACACAGTTCATCACGTTGAAATACACTTTCTAGTAAAGAAAAAAATTCAAGCTCAGCGGTGAATAAAGAGGATCATGCAGACAATCTTTGGGGACATGAAAAGACTCAGGAGTGTTGATTTCTTTGAAAAAGGTGAACCTGTAAACAATGCTTTCTTTTACCAACTCCTACGACAAAATTCTCCCTATTTATAGAATAACTCTCCAATGTAAACTATAGGAGTGTGTGTGTGTGTGTGTGTGTGTGTACGCGCGCATGGGTGTGTTTCTCCATGCATGATGGAATCTTTGAAGTTGGTAGTGCATTTTTATTTCTCCCACTATGAATCATAGACAACTTTATCAATTGAAACTTGTGTTTATACGATAAACACAAGATTAATTTGTGTGATTAAGAGATGAACTTGGCGGCGGAGGGATACGTGCGTGAATGCACGATTTGACTTTCGGAGAGGTAGGAAGCGACCAATTCAACAATTTTATAATAAATCATTAAACTCTAGAACAAAATGGGTTTTCAAAAATGAAATTTAGTTTAAATTCCCTTGAAGTCTATAAACAATCAATCCCCGTTCTTTTAACGTTTGTTCATTTGTTTATGGCATGTCAGTCCCCGTAGGATTATTTAATGTCACAAGCAATCTGTTTTCCAAGCAATTGCACAGTTTTAGATAATATTGCATACACGAATATGGCCATGTGCGAAATGGGTGAAATGGACATTTAATGTTCATAACGATAGAACGTAGGAATCTCGAAATTCGAAAACACGTAACGACTTCTTGTTCAGGTACGAAACCTTTTTATTAACTTTGAGTAAAAGGTTTCGACATAAGGAGAAGAGATACAATCTTCTATGCTATCTTATTCATTTGGCCCCCGTCTCGAACGCCCCCCCATAGGGCGCACGTCTAATCTCAACTCTTTAACTTTCTTCAAATCTCCACAAACCTCTACGCGCTTCCGGTGCGTGACGTCACTCTCACTCCGTCACCCGTTTTGTCTCGAAGTATTGTGACATCTGAGTGACACCTCCATCCGCCCGTGCGCGCCCGCATTAACACCTGCCTCAATGTTGCACCCAACTAACCCATGTGTTGAGCCGAAAGGTTCTCAGCCTAACTAAACTCAAAGGCATGAACCGAAATCCCTCGGCTATTATATAACAATAATTAATCATCATAAGTGATCGACAATCATAATTTTTTTCATCTGCACTTTAAACAGGATAATATACTACATAAAATATTTCATAGAAAAACGTTAAAAATTAGTTACTCCTGCACGAAAAATATTTTTACGGAACCTCCCTGAAACTGGTTGACAAATTCACCTACCTAGGAAGCTGCGTCTCATCAACCGAAAAAGACATCGACACACGGCTAACGAAGGCATGGACAGCTATCGATAGGCTTTCGCTCATATGGAAATCAAACCTGAGCGATAAAATGAAACGCAGTTTCTTCCAGGCTCCGGTCGTGTCAATACTGCTATATGGATGCACTACTTGGACGCTGACTAAACAGTTGGAGAAGAAGCTTGACGGGAATTATACAAGAATGATGAGAGCAATATTGAACAAATCCTGGCAGCAACACCCCACAAGGCGCCAACTATACGGTCACCTACCACCTATCACGAAAACTATCCAAGTTAGACGAACCAGACATGCCTGACACTGCTGGAGAAGCAAAGACGAGATCGTAAGTGATGTACTCCCGTGGACCCCCGCATATGGCCAAGTAAAAGCAGGACGACCAGCTCGAACATACATACAGCAGCTATGTGATGATACGGGATGTAACCCTGAAGACCTGCCGAAGGCGATGAATGATAGGGAGACGTGGAGAGAGAGGGTCAGGGATATCCGTGCTAGCCGCACGACATGATGATGATGAAAATCATAATAAAGAGATAATTAAGGAATTTCAGGACGGAACTAATAATAATAATAATAATAATGACAATAATAATAATAGTAAAAAAAAACGAACGTAATTGTAAAACTCGAAATGATTATGCTACGAATGGATTATGTAATTTAAATGATGTAGTATATCAAGGAATTATTTATCCAAAAGAGAACATTATGGATAAAAAAACTTATATCGGAATTTCCTCCACGAAATGGAAAATTAGATATGCGAATCATAAATATTCGTTCTCCCATGAATATCTGAAACACCAAACAGCCATATGTAAGCATTTTTGGAGTTTGAAAAATAAAGGTTTAACCCCTGAGATTCAATGGTCCATATTGAAAAAGTCAGATACTCCAAAATGTTTTGATAGTAGATGTAATCTATGCATAGAGGAAAAATACAAATAATGATGTACCCAGACCCTGAAAAATTGTTAAATAGGAGATGTGGATTAATAGCTAGATGTAGACATAGGACTAGATTTAAACTATAGAAAAATTATCATAGATAATGATTAAATAAAAAAAAAACATAGTATTAAATTGAGATTTAAGGTAAATGAATAAAGATAAAATAAAATGAAAAAAATGAGAAGAAACCATTCATGTATACGTACTCTTCAATAAAAGGGTAACTGAATTAATAGGTTCTAAAATAAAACTGAAATTAAATAAATTTTAATTTTAAATCTTGAATTTAATTTAATATAAATATTACTGTATCCTTACGTAAAGTTATTAAATAAAGTTATTTTATCTAAATTTGTATTAAATCTGGAGTTTTAAGTGGAAAAGTAATTAGATTTAAAAAAATAAAAATAAAAAAATCAATTTACTATAATTCCAACCAGCAATAAAATAAAAAAAACCGGAAGTGGGCTAAATGAGGAGAAAACTCTTCACCCCTCTTCTATCCCCTCCCACTCTTCTTTCCTGTGTCTATTCTGAATTATTTTATCCATAAGATCTGAAGAAGTCCTGTTAACTTTTTTTTTTCGTGTTTTTTATTTATATCAAAAACACATAACAGGATGGAAATAAATTTATAATCCTAATGTGACCGTTTTTGTTTTTTTCTTAAAGAAATTATTGCTCTGTAATGTCAGTTACATTGAGCTCTCTACCAGGAAAATTTAAATGTTCACTGTTGAATTTTTTTTGGGTTTTTTTTTGTCCTGATGGAATTACTCCCAACTCCGGTTTAACTGGACCGAATAATACCAATATATATATATATATATATATAAGTAAAGTAAAGCGAGCGACTATAGTCGAGGGTGACCCGAGGCTCCCTTTTCAGTAGCTACTATACCGAGGTGTAGGGGAGAGCGCTACTCCTTTCCCTGGATTGCTGCACTTTATTCTTGATCCATACCTTATAATGCTGAGTTTAAAGCAAGGAGGGATCAAGTACCATTGTTTTGAGTCTTTGGTATGACTCGACCTGTAATTGAACTCCGGTCTCCCGGGCCATTGGCGGACAATCTAACTGCTAGGCCAATATATATATATATATATACATTCTACTTTATTTTCAAAAATATTTCTTTCAATTGCTTGTTTTTTAATTATCAGTTACACTTAATGCCCTCTCACGGGTCAGGAGAGGTAAGTGTATTTAAGATCAGTTTAAACTTTTAAAAAATAAGGCTTTACGCAAAGTGAGATATATCTTTCTGGATGGTCAATCGGATGAGTCACATTAGTACAGCTGGTACCAGCCAGTAAGTGGAGCATCCTCTACTAAAGTCGGCCGGGTGTGTTAAGTAAATTCTTCCGCCTGAAAAGCATCAGACTAAGAGGAATCGTTTGTATCTGTATGTCTGCCAGCTATGTTTGCCCCAGTCAGGCAAGGCAAAGCTAAGCAAGGCAAGCTTGGAGTCATGACAACGATATTAATACATTGTAGTAAATGAAATAGTCAAACAAGTGGTGGACCTTCCACCATTTCATGAATCCTCCGTCTGACGTGCATTCGCCAAGATAAACATGAAGGAAAACCAGACAAATGACAGTAAATTTTAAACAAACAACACAAATGCATGCACGAACAAACGAGCGCGCATGCGCGTACACGCACACACACACACACACACCAGTGAAAAACCATCAGTTAACTCTGGCGTGAAAAACTCTCAAAAGAGTAAAATAATCATGGTATAAACTTCTTTCAAATTCATCAGGTTTTGTTTTGTAAGTTAAACTTAGAGGTTAATACGTGTAAAGACCAATATTCGAAAAAAATAGTTGATGTTTCAGAATTATTTCGATGTACTTAATTTAATCTTTAATTTCTGTTTATTATCCTTAATTCCGCTTCTAAAATAATGCGAGTGTTATTTGCTTACTCCAAGCATATCTTAAAGAAAATGCCACACACACACACTCATACACACACATGAAAGGTTAGTATATCGTTCAGAACATGAGGCTGGAGTTACTTTTTTATCATTCTGATAGAACGATTCTCCAACCAAGGAGCATTAGAACGAAGGTGATATACAAAAATTTTAGTCTAAGAGTTTATTTATCTTGGAGTATCCGTTTTCTGAATGATAAAAGTTTAAAAAAACATGCGTACATTTATATCCGTGTATATATATATATATATATACACGTATATATGATGTATATGTATATGCCTTTTATATTAGTAGAAGTTGTCGACATTAGTCAAGGGTGACCCGAAGGCTCCTTTTCAATAGCTACTACACCAAGGTGTAGCGGAGGCCGATACTCCATTTCCTGGATTGTTCAATTTTACACTTGATCCTTACCTTATAGTGCTGAGTGCTAAGCAAGGCGGCATCAAGTAACATTTCTTTAATCTTTGGTATGACTCGACCTGGGATTGAACCCCGGTCTCACGGACCATTGGCGAACACTACTTGTTTGGCCAAACTATTAGATTCTGATCGTGTGAAAATAAACCGATGATACCATTTGCAAATAAAAATTATGCAAACTGATACCCGGGAAAATTCAATAAAAAAAGAAAAGACTTACGTCACCTTTACTATTTGAAAATAATCAAATAGTGCTGCGATGCCTAGCCAAAAGAGGGGATGTCCTCGTGGTGTAATTGTTAAAGCGATGGACTGCGGAATCGTAGTACGCGAGTTCGTACTCCAGTCGTGCTATTACGTTCATTTTCGGGCAAATACCCTTGGGAAAGGTATGAACCCCCTTATCCTACCAGCTATGGGTTAAATAGTACCACTACTGTTCTTCTTGGAGAATGGCTTTGGCATTAAATAACCTAAAAAGAGTTGATATGCCATTAAAAAAAGAAACCAAACCCCAAGCCAAAAGAGAAAAAAACACCGGGAGAATCAACTAAGCTAAGAGTAAAAACTGCTCGATACACTGAGTAGATACTTCTTGATGATCAAGTTGGTGAAATCTCAGTAGATTAATCTATATATGTTGGTTGGTTGGTTGGTTTGGTTTGGTTTCTTTGTTTAATGGCATATCAACCTTTGTAGGTTATTTAATGCTCATACACATATGATTTGTTAGTGAATAATTTGTAGGTAATCTTTTTTTTAATGAGAGCTAATTTGTTTGCACACAAGTATTACTATTGTTTGCACATAGTTAAATGAAATACTTGAAAGTATTACTATTGTTTGCACATAGTTAAATGAAATACTTGAAAGTATTGCTCTATAATTCCAACAATTCAATTTAATATTTACCATTTGTTTTCATATTGAATCACAAATAG
>OY757936.1:51127040-51342040 GCA_963585895.1 Sepioteuthis lessoniana | reverse complement strand
TCGTGACATATCAACCCTTGTGCTTTAATTAATAACAAATTCTCTTATATATATATATATATATATATAGATATAATTTGTAAGCAAATAGTTTGTCGGTGACCTTTTTCAAAAAGACATTTGTTCGAGCTCATTTGTTTGCACGCAGTGAAATCTTGTCAACTATTCCTATCTAACGCTAATAATTTTCTTTAAAATTAACCATTTATTTTCACTCTGTTAAATAGTTTCAAGTATTGGTATTTAACATTAGTATTTTTATTTATCAAGTATTCCTGTGTAATATGGATAATTTGCACACAACTATATCATCATCATCATGTCGCGCCGCCTGCGCGGAAATCCCTGACCGTCTCTCGCCATTTCTCCCTATCATTCATCGCCTCCGGCAGGTCTTCAGGATTACAACCCGTGTCCTCACATAGCTGCTGTATGTAAGTTCGTGCTGGTCGTCCCACTCTTGCACATCCATGAGTGGGGGTCCACAGGAGTACATCGCTTATGAGCTCGTCCTTGCTTCTCCAGCAGTGTCCTGCGTGTCTGGTTCGTCGAACTTGTATAGTTTTTGTGATGGGGGGCAAGTGTCCGTATAGTTGGAGTCTCGTGGGGTGTTGTCGCCAGGACTTGTTTAATACTGCTCTCAACATTCTTGTGTAATTTCCGTCCAGCCTCCTCTCCAGCCGCTTCGTAAGCGTCCATGTGGTGCATCCATATAGCAGTATCGACACAACCGCTGCCTGGAAGAAGCTGCGTTTCATTTTATCTGTTAGGTCCGACTTCCATATGATCGAGAGCCTATCGATAGCTGTCCATGCCTTCGTCAGTCGTGTGTCGATGTCCTTCTCGGTTGATGAGACGCTGCTTCCTAGGTAGGTGAATTTGTCGACTAGTTTCAGAGAGGCTCCGTCTAGTGTGGCAATGTTGCCTGTTTGGTTGTAACACATATATTCGGTTTTGTTTGCATTGACATGTAGGCCAATGCCAGCTGCAGCTCGTTCCAGACTATGTAGTAGTGTCTCTGCTTGATTAGGCGTATTCGCTAGTAACGCCAAGTCATCAGCGTAGTCGGCGTCCGTGATTGTTTTTGCGGGGTACCTTTTGCTTCTTCTCTTAGTCAGCTCAAAGCCATTTTCTCTGATTTTGTCGATCGAAGTCCTAAGCACATAGTCTAGACAGATGATAAAGAGGTACGGGGCTAGTGTGTCTCCTTGTAGTACTCCTGCAACAATGTCGAAGTATTCCGTGTCTCCATCTGGTGAACGTACTTTTACTTTGGTGTTTCTGTAGAGAATCATTATCGCTGCTACGGTTTCTTTTGGTAGGCCGTAAGCTAGTAGGATTTGCTCCATCTTCCCTCTGTGTATGGAATCGAAGGCCTTGGTAAAGTCGACAAATAGTAATGTCGCCTGTAAGTTTTTTGCCTGAACGCCTTCCAGGATTCTACGAATGGTCAGTATTTGTGAGGTTGTGGATCTATTTCTCCGGAAGCCATTTTGGTTTTTCCTAAGGATGTTTTCCATTTTGGGTTCTATGCGGTTTCGTAGTAGGGCATTGTAGATTTTGGCTGCTATGGATGTAAGTGTTATCCCTCGGTAGTTCTTGGCTAGTCCGAGGTCGCCTTTTTTAGGGAATGGAAGGATGCATCCCTTCGTCCATCGTTCTATCCTATTTTGACTATAGACTGCGTTGCATTGGCGGAGCAGTATATCGTCGAATTGTCTCGTCTTCCACACTTCTGGGGGGATCTCGTCTAGCCCCGCCGCTTTCCTATTTTTAATTCTTCTGAGAACCGTGTCGAGTTCTTCTTTGGTGAAAGGACCTAGTTTTACGTCTAATTGCTTACTAATAATTCTGGTGATCGGTTCATCCGTTATTTCCGGTGGGTTTCCTAGTAGATTTTTGAAATGCTGTTCCCACAGTTTTATTCTTTCTTGTTGGCTTGCAGCTTTCAATTTTGCTTTGGCTGTGCTCTTCCTTCCACTTACTTCGTTTATTGTTTGCCAGGCTATCCTGGATTGCCTATCTTCCACCGAGTCTCTAATCTTATCTATCTGATTTTGTACGTATTCTGCCTGTTCTTTTAGGTATATTCCTGTTAATTGATGTTGCGCCTTTTCTAGTTCTCGTGCATTTGTATTTGTTGGGTTCTGTTGATAGTTTTTGGAGGCAGTCTTCACAAGTGCACGTTTTTCTCTAGCTGCTAGCGTTTCCCAAGGGACTCTATATTTAGTTCTAGGTTTTGTTGGAATACACTTTTCTGCCGCCTCCAGGTGTGCTTCTACAAAATTTTCATATTCGTCATTTGGGGTGCCTATTTCTACCTTCTCTTGTAGTGCTTCGAATCTGTTTCTTAATTCTAATGCATATTTATCTCTAATATCTCTGTTGTTGAGTAGGGCCCAGTCATAGTGCTTGGTCGTCGCTTTACGTGTGGCGTTTTTTCTTAGGCTTAGTCGTACTTTGGCCGTAACTATTCGATGATCGGAGGACACACCCTCGAAGGAGGAGTATGCCTCGCAATTCATCGCACTATTCTTCCATTTCCTGTTTATAAGGACGTAGTCTATCTGTGCTTTACTCTTATTCGCGTATGTGTAGGTCCATAATTTCCCCTCCCTTTTTTGAAAGTTTGTATTGAGGCAGGTTAATCTATTTTCTATCATGAAATCTATTAAATGCTGTCCATTCCTGTTAGACGCGTAGTGTAGGCTGTATTTGTTGTGTCTGTTTTTCCCGATTTGTGCATTCAATTAACGATAATCATTATAAACCTTAATCAATGAGTGAACTATATGATCCATAGATTACAATTTTGACCCATGAAAAAAAACCAAATCAGAGAACCGTTCTATTTTCCCTCATAAATGCGAATAGGTACTACCATCCGGGTCAGGGGGTGTCCTCGTGGTGAACTGGTTAAAGCACTGGACTGCGGAAACATAGTAAGCGAGTTCGAACTCCAGTCGCTCTATTACGTTCACTTTTGGGAAAGGCATGAACCCCCTTATCCTCTCGGTTATGGGTAGTAGTACGGCTACTGTTCATCTAGAAGGGTGAATTTGGCATTAAATAACCCCAGAAGGTTGATATGCCATTGAACAATAACAAAATATCCGGGAGTAATGACAATGAAAGAGTACTCAACATTTCCTGAAACTCCATGGTTGGAGCCACACCATCAGATGCAGTTTATTGTTAGACCCAGAATACTTCTTATGAGGTCTTGTCCATTTGCATAGGTGCAGTTGGCGTATTTTGCAGACCCAGCTAACAAAGCCAGGGGGGTTGAGGTAATTTACAAAGCTCTTTGCTTCGATGTGGCACAAGGCCAAATGAATGGGGCACCCAATGAGACAAAGCCAGGGGGGTTGAGGCTATACTATTTAAAGTCCTGACAGCCATACAAATAGAGTCTATGACTGGAGGCAGGCATATTGTAGCCTAAATTACTAATTATCAAAAATTATTTTTAAAAACTCTTTAGCCAGGAACTTGGTAGTGATATCAAATCATCAGTTATTATTATTTCTTAAAATTCTTTAATTGAAATTTAAAGAATATAACTTTGATTCAGGACAAAGTTGCGCAGAATTTGCATATTTATTCCGAATCATAGTTTTGATTGATTGATTGATTGATTTTGACGGCATATCATCACGTCTGGTCATTTCATGCCTTGAGATTAGGGAATAGCGTACATTGTTCGTTAATTTTAACATTCTTGTGTCGTTCTATAACAATTTTTTACACGGTTATATGATATCAAGTATTCCTATCTAATACAAATAATATGCAAACACATCTATTTGATTCATACATGGGACCCTAACAGTTACGACCACTTCCGGTCAGAGTGGCCCTGGTAGTAATGGCAGTCAAAGGTTACTCCAAACTTGTCAGAGCTCCAGAAGTAGAGCCTTACCACTAGATTCAGTTTTGTGTCATACCCAGGACGCCCCGTTTTTTTTGGAGGGGGTACCTTCTGCAGGAGACGCAGGCAATCTATTCTGACCTCTATTGACTGAACGAGTAAATATCAAGTCATACTGACAGCACGGTGTCCCTTAACTCCACTCTCTCTCTCTCTCTCTCTCTCTCTCTCTCTCTCTCTCTCTCTCTCTCTCTCACTCTCTCATTCATGGTTCCCGACCAGTCTTCTAGACTGCATATAGTGTCCGGACAGAGCTGAGATATATAAATCTTTCTTGGTATGTCAACACTGATGTGTACATATGTGGGAATATATAAGACAACGTCGCTAATGCAGTGCTCCACATGTTTTGTTCGTCTAACTTAGGTGGTTTGTGAGATGGGGGGCAGGTAACCCTATTGCTGCAGAATTGTGAGGTACTACTTCCAGGATTATTGAAAACAGCCCTTATATAGCACCCCTCAAGCATATCTCCAACCGTTTAATTATAGTTAATGGGCCAATGACTGGACATCACTTGCAAATCCCAGGAAAAATTTATTTTCATTATTTGTTAGTAGTAATTTAGGCTACCGAATGCCTGCCTCTCGTTAAAGACTTCAATTGTAAGACCAGGCCTTCACTTTGTATTGCCTTGGTGTGTGTTAATTGCAACCCCAGTTCAAATGAAAGTGATTCTAATAAATGATCTTCTTGAGTAAGTAAATTTCAGTTAATTATGTACATACATGTGTGCATGTTAATAAATATATGTGTGTATTAATGCATGGAAGTCTTTACGAATGTCTGTATGTGTGTGTGTTTGTGTGTGTGTGTGTGTGTGTGATAGTTATCCAACCTTCCACCTGCTAGGATTTAATACAATGTCATTTTATTGTGGGGAGTTATGTACGAACCGAGACTCATGCCCGGCCATCACAAAGAATGTTTGATCCCGTTGGCATTCTCCTATTGACGTGCCTCAGGTGCCAAACCATGCATTCAGCCTTGCATTGCAGATATTGCCTCGAAGGACGGCCTCCTGAGACCAGGTGATTCAGATCAACGGCACCCACCCAACGCGAACGCCAGGCAGACAACCGTTAAATGTGTGTGTGTGTGTGTGTGTGTGTGGCACAGGCAGGATGCGACACAAGGCCAAACTTTTTTAAAACGAAGTAGAGCTAGTTTACAGGCACCTAGACTGGTTAGCTAACCAACATTAAAGAACTTAGTCTTTCCTAATCTTTACTCATAGCTGGGAGGAGAACAAATGGATTCATGTCTTTCTCAATGTCATTACCGCGAAGTGAAAGGCGAACAGCCTCGTTCACTTCTTAAAACCATAATCATTAAGCTGAATATGCCTCCACGATCTTTAGTGTAGTAAGTATAATTCTGGCTCGGTGCTCCAACGAATGGGGAGCTCGTGCTTAATGAAGCAAATTTTTGTAGATATCTACATAGACCTAAATCTGATTGTGGTACATTAGAAGGAGAGTAGGCAAAGATTACAACTAGCACTACATTAAAACAATAAATGAGGGCGTATTCGAGTTGAATATCATGAAACAATACCGTTGCGTTGTTTTAAATTAGGGCAATTATGAATATTAAGTCTTATCTCGATAGAGTGGACAACGTGATACGCCTAAAATCACATAGTTCAGTCGTTGGTTTGCCTTCTTCTCTTTATATCTATTCCTACCAATCAATCTATTTATCTCTACCTTGTCTAGTGATACAACTCTGAATTCAAGTATGGTATATATTTACACATTCACTCTATTACGGGAAGGACGTGACACAAAGTGAGTTTTTTTAAAGAGGAGTACCGCTGGTTTGAATTCATATGTTTCCTTCTAGATCAGTTGCCATACCAAGAGTCCAGTTTGTCTTGTTATTAACTCATAGCAATCCATTTTCTTAGACGATAATCATTACACCACAAACACCTTAATAATTCAAGAATGGTATATTCAATTCCAACGGTTGATCAAAAAAGGTTTCAGGACTCTAATATCACAGGTATCACTTTCGGAGAGAAACCAGATTTTTTTTTGCTAATTCTATTTTGAGAGCAAAGTATTGGATAATTTTTTCGTTTTCTTTCACGGCAGGAATAGCTACGTCAATAATTTATCATCTAATTCCCATTATATGTAAGCTACATTATAGAATGGATGTACACATAGTGTAACGGTTATCGTCGTTGGAAATAGAGTCGGCGATACAAGTTCAAATCCTGAACGAAACTTTGCGTTTCTCATTTCTCCAATGCCCTTGAAGCATTAGTCCATCTTTAATCCCTTTAAGTATTGGTAAATAAGAGGACAGACTGGGTTCTCTAGCCTTCGTAAGGTAACTAGTCGAGGAGAAGGAAAAACGGAATCCAAACCAGCATTATTCCGCTTAAAAAATTGACCTTGTGTCGCATCTGTAAATACAGACAAACACAAACTATATATTTTTTTACTCCTAAAAAGTAATATATATATATATATATACGCGCGTGCACACATACACATACACACACACACACACATATATATATATATACATATATATATATTTACAATTCAAGTCGATAGCTTAATGATAAAAAAGCATATATTTTTTCACAAACAGTTATTTGTCAACTATCTTCATCTTTACCAACGCACTTAATTCAGTTGGAAATATTAATCAGATAAATCAGACATGATACAGTAAAACATTTACTTCAAAATCTACCTAATAACGACGTGTCACGCTACAGACTTATAGGTCCATCTTCTTATGATTACTCGTAGCAATGTATAGTAATTGTTTTCCCAGGTTTTGGAGCTGGAAGCTGTTAGTGTAAATAAACACCGTGATATCGGTCAGGTTGAAAAGGAAGATATGAATAGACTGGCCTCGCAGGCTGGTTGGCTGGAAACTGAGATTAACAGAGAGAGAGAGAGAGAGAGAGAGAGGGGGAATGTGTGTGTGTGTGTGTGTGTGTGTGTGTGTGTGTGTGTGTGTGTGTGTGTGTGTTCGTACGCATTTAGAAAGATTACAAATTAAAATACATTTGAGTGATAGAAAAATATGAACTGGCAGATTTAACTGTATGGTTGGTTTTAGGGTATGTCGACCGTTTTTTTTTCTTTTGGCAGGCAGGCAATTATATGGTTTCAAATAGCTATTCCTATTTAATGATAATAACAATAGAAGAATAGCAAGTTTTAGATTATATGGTGACAGAAATGAAACAGTTAATCTCATAATAAACGAAACTGGAACAAAATAAACACAAGAGTCGGCAGCGGAAGTCCCCATGGTGTAATGGTTAAAGTACTAAACTGTGGCTTCGAAGTAAATGAGCTCGAACCCCGTCGTATAATATGCCGACTGCACCTCTGCAGATTGGGTAAGACCTCACTCCCAACGAGCGTCCTGGTATAACACTAAACAATCTGATGGGGAGGTTCCAGTCAATCTGGGGCTTTGGAGATTGCAGAGCACCCCTTCATTGCCATTGCTCCCAAGTTCACTCTCGTTCGGAATGGTAGCACCTGACAGGATCACATCTATGGGTTAAATAGAACTAAACTGCGTTATTATGCTAAACTGAATTGTTTGAATTAGAATTATTTGACTAAACTGAATAGCTGGAAATAGAAATGCTTTTGACAATTAAACTATGTACTTACAATTAGATTGTGTATTTATGCTAAACTGAATTGTTTGAAATGAAACTGTTTTGACATTGAAACTGTACTTACGCTAAACTGAATTGTTTAATATAGAACTGTTTTAACATTTAACTGTGTGTAAATAAAATCTATATTTATACTAAACTGAATTGTCTGAATTTGAACTATTTGACTAAACTGAATAGCTTGAAATAGAAATGTTTTGGCAATTAAACTGTGTACTCATGCTAAACTGAATTGTTTGAAATAGAACTGATTATTTGTATAAAAATGGATTTGGCGTTCAATAACCTACAAAGGTTGATAAGATATAAAACCCAACAAATCAACCAACCAAACCATTACGAAGTACAGTTTCGTGACATACCGATGAAACTGAAAGACAGAAGAAAATTATTAAGATGGTAAGATTGGAAAAACTGGTACAGTCAGAAATGAAGAAAATGTAATAGACAGATAAATAGGAACAGGTTCTGGCAAAAACTCAGCACCTCTTTCCCAAACCTTAGTTAACTTCAATTCTACACAACATTTATATATATTTATAAAAGTAAAGTTGGCGACTGTAGTCGAGGAAGCCAAGAAGGCTCCCATTTCAATAGATACTACACCGAGGTGTAGGGGAGGGCGCTACCCCTTTCCCTGGATTGTTCCACTTTACCTTTGATGCGTACCTTATATTGTTGAGTGTTAAGCAAGGAGGTATCAAGTACCATTTTTTAAAGTCTTTGGTATGACGCGACCTGTGATTGAACCCAGGTTTCCCGGACCATTGGCGAACACTCCACCCACTAGCCATTGAGAACTGTGGAATGTTATTATTTTAACCCGACCTAGTTAACACAGTTATTTTGTATGATTGAAATGTCTGTATAAAAGATGTTTACCTTCATTTTAGGTCATCAACTGAGGAAAATTTTACATGTGACACATTTGAAAGTCAATTTCAATCCTTGAAGACGACATTGGAAATGATTTCATTGGTCGAGAAAGTGCATAATTTGAGCTTTCCAAAAATCGTCTGAAACTTGTTTTTGTATTTTTCCCCTTTCTCGAGAAAATTGCACATAAGCATTTTTTTTTTTGAGTACCAAAATTTAAAATGTTGGCAACGAGATAAAACTTTCAAATCTATGTGATATAATCAGTGTTCGAAAATTTTATTCTAAAAACGCAGTGTATTTCCTTAAAAATCATATCACATCAGTCTTTGTTCTTCTTCTCACCCTATTTGACTTGTTGGCTTCTTTGAGACTTCAGGGAACTATTACCTTTTTTGATTCTTTTTCATTTCTAACCCCCACTCATCTATGTTCTTATTTTATTCATATCTACTTATTTCAAACATTCCATTAGCCATCTATCTCAGTGTCAGTCTGAATCTTTCAATCTCTCTCAGTCTATTTGATACATCTGTCTGTATATCTAAGTGTATATAAACAATGAAGGCAAATTATTTTAACTTTAATTACATCACGTAAATTTGAGACAGAACGACTCCTACGGAAATAGAATGTTTAAAACGTTCTCTTTTTTTTTCTTCGTTTCATTAAACAATTCAAACGCTTTGATGATGGTATAATATTTTCATATTTAAAACCGAAACATTTAACGTTGGCAAGTAAGTGTTTGGTTAGTTTTTGGGGTTTATGGCATATCAACCTTTGTAGGTTATTTAATGCCAAATCCATTTTTATACAAATAATTATTTCTATTTCAAACAATTCCTTTTACCTTAAGTACATTTAGAAGTCAAAAGAGTTTTGAGCAATTCAGTTCCCCATAAGTACACAGTTTAAATGTCAAAACAGTTCTGTTTCAAGCAATTCAGTTTAGCATAAGTACACTGTTTAGTTCTATTTGACCCATATATTGGACCCTATCTGGTACTACCACCCCAGGCCAGAGTGAACCTGGTAGCAATGGCTATGAAGGGGTACTCCACATTCCCCAAAGCTCCAGCATTACTGACGCCTCACCATCAGATTTTTAATGTCATATCCAGGACATTCTGTGGTGAGGGGTCTGACCCCAACTGCAGAGATGCAGTCAATGTATTGTACAGACCCAGCCGACTGGGCAAAAGTAATTGTGTGTGTGAGTGTGTGTGTGTGTGTGTGTGTGTGTGTGTGTGTGTGTGTGTGTGTGTGTGTGTGTGTGTGTGTGTGTGTGTGTGTGTGTTTGCACGATATTTTTCCAAAAGTTCAAACCTCACCAAGACTTTAGATTTTTCGTACTTCTTTCATCTTTCTATAGGCATTGCCTGCACCGAAATTAAAGCAGAAATCTGAATTAATATTTCTCGTTTTATAAGAAGTAGAAGTGTGTTGCCATAACAAATGTTTAGCCATAACATTTCTTTCTGAGCGAGGTTTAGAACTTTTTGAATGACTCTCGTATATATATATATATATATATATATATATATATATATATATATATATATATATATATATATATATATATATATTCGTTAACAGCTGAGTCAGGAGTTAATTATATTATTGGCTGTCATATTAATTATGTTCAACCATAAATTGTAAAAATGTAGTAGATATACAAAATATACAAAAACATCTGCAGAATCTCATTCAAATATTTTTTGTCAAAGCCAAGGTGACTATAATGGATTTATGACAATGATTTTCATGCTTCTAAGAATCCAAAATTTTAGATTTTTTCTCTTCTACATATATATATACATATATGTATAATCTTTATATTTATATGGAAGATATGTGGAAATAGAACTTTAAAAATCATATATATATATATATATATATATATATATATATATATATAGAGAGAGAGAGAGAGAGAGACAGAGAGAGACAGAGAGACAGAGAGACAGAGGGAGAGAGATGAGCTTTGTTAGAAGTAAATTCTTTATTCTTTACTGTTCTAATGATTATGTTCTGCTTAGTATATATATATACGAGGATCATTAAATAAGTTTCCAGACTTTTTTCGTGTGGGCACTTTTATTGATAGTACACACATGAAACTCTAGTCCCCTTCAAAGTAATCTCCACCGGCTGCAATGCACTTGTTCTACCGTTCCAACAACTTCTCGAAGGCCCCATGAAAGTCCTCTTCTGTGAGCGTGTCAATGACCTTCGTCACAGCCTCTTTCATCTCCTCAATTGTCTCATAACGACAGCCTCTGAGCTTAGGGAATAACCAAAAGTCACAGGGAGCAAGGTCTGGACTATAGGGAGGCTGAGGAACTGTCTTAATGCCTATCTTGGTCAAATAGTCTGTGACAAGGATGGAGTTGTGGACTGGTGCATTGTCCTGGTGGAAATGTCACTGACCCGATTTGAAGAGTGCTGGCCTCTTCCGACGGAATCTCGCCTGAACTCCCTTAAAACCTCAACATAGTAACCCTAACCCTAACCCTTTGGCCAATCAACTCTGGTGTACTGACTTCCTTACTCCTCCCACACCTCTCATCATCCCTTACAGACTCTCTGGCTTCCCTGAATCTCTTATGCCACTCAAAAACTGATGCTCAATTCATTTAAAATGGTCGAAAAACAGTCTGAAGCATTCCATACGTTTCTGTGGCATTTTTTCCAAGTTTAAAACAGAATTTTATTGCATATCGTTCTTCTTAAGTGTCAGATTGCATTTTTGAAACTCATCAGCTGTGACAATCAGTCTTTAGTAGGGTGTATTCCAATTCCTGCTGTAGCTGTTTATTTCAATTTGAAATCATAAAAATTGGTCAGTCATCTCATAAGATGTATAGCAATAACATAGTGAATTTTCAAGAGTCTACGACAATTTTAAATGCCTGTGCAAAAAAAGTCTGGAAACTTATTGAATGCGCCACACACACACACACACACACACACACATATATATATATTACTTATGGACACCATAGATAGATAGATAGAGAGAGAGAGAGAGAGAGAGAGAGAGAGACGTGAGTTCTGTTATAGGTAAATTGTATATTATTTACTGCCCCAATAAATATGTTCTATCCAATATATATATATATATATATATATATATATATATATATATATAAGCTGTTGTTTTTTAAGATATGGACCGCATAAAATCTTTAGCGAACGCTTAACCCTCACAGTTAAACAAAATGTCGGTTATAATTAGTTAATGTTGATCCCATTGTTCTATTGTTTACTTGATTGAATTTTGTAACAAACTTACAAACCATTGTTAATTGGTCTCCCGCCAACTCCGCCCAACATATATATATATATATATATACATATATATATATATATATATAAATATATATATATATATATATCATCATCATCATATCGTGCTGGCAGCACGGATAGATATATATATATACACACACACACACACACATATATATATATATATATATATATATATATATATATATATATATATATATATATATTAAAAAGGAAAAAGAAAACATTTTACGTCTTATTAAAATTAGGTCTTTCTCACAAGACACAATGTTCTTATGAAGTCACATGGTTCAGTCTTATTTTTTTTTTTTTTTACTTCATCGCAGAAATTATTTAATTCTTTTTTTTTTTTTTTTTTTGTTTGGCATGAAAATTGAATTTAAAACTTTAGAGGTTTTATTGTTTGTACATGTCAGTTTGTACAGATTTTTCAAAGCTCACTAACCTCGGGGCAACAGCAAATAATTCAATTTCCTAAACAGAGTGTTTCACAAAGGGCACAACCCAAAAGATAAGATGGTAGGATTTACGCGCACGTCACTTTTAAGTGACAATATTAGTCACGTGGCTATACTTTACTCCGAGATAAAAGTACAGGGCGATTCAAAAAAGAAATGTTAGCATTTCTATGTCAGTTCCTTTATGATAATGAGAAATGTTAACATTTCTGAGTCAGATCGTTTATAATATCATGATTTTAAAGAATCTACTTGTTTGCCATCCCTGTCAATAGATTATTGCAATCTTATCCGGGTGGTCTCCGTAGTATCAGTTCTGCTTTTCTAATAAAGATACATCTATAGAAATATTAACATTTTTTAATCGCAATTAGGAGATTCAAAGAATGTGTTGGCATGGATGATGAATATGTAGAGACTGTTTTGATACTAGGTAAATTCATTGTATCAGATTAATTGCTTTGATGATTTAGGGTTTTGATAACACTTATTCTTTAGCTCTTGTATTAAAATTCTTAAAAGCTGTGATTTAATTTTGAATACAGCTATGGATAATTCACCTAAGATGAATTTACTGGCGATGAATTTGATAAACGATGAATCTAGCAGACACAGTGTTTGAAATTTATATTAAAGTTTTTTACGGAGGTGCCCGTGGTGTAATGGTTATCGTCGTAGGAATTGGACACGGCGACACGAGTTCATATCCTGGACTGATTGCACTTCACATAGCACTAATACCCTTGGGAAAGGTATGAATCCAATTATTCTCCCTCCAGCTATGGGTAAATAGTAGGGCAGACTAGGTTCTTCAGCCTTGGTGAGGCAACTAGTCTAGGAGAAGGAAAACTCTGAATTCAAACCTGTTAAACTCCGCTTAAAAAATTGACCTTGTGTCATATCCTGCCCGAGTGGAGGGGTTGGGTAAATATGATAATAAAGGTTTAGCAATTAAAATGACTTGAATGATTGGGTAACCTTTTTTGAGCATCCGTCACTCTCTGACAGGAACACCAGTTAGGTCGTTTGCCAAGGACCGACACGTACTCATTGCTGTGACGTGTTTTGCTTATTAATCTTTCACGCATCTTTCTTTGACAATTTTTGAAAGATGTGGTGTGTCTGTATTTGGAGAATAGCAATTATGATTTGCTTATTTTAAAACCTCTTTGAGCATCACTTGGTTTTTACAATCTTCTCACATCAAAAAAAAAAAAAAAAAAGAAACTTTGTATAGAATATATATATACTACTAATACCACATTTATATACAGATAAAATTCATTCGATAGTTCCCAAAAATGCCAACGTAAATTCTTTTTCTTATAATTTAAATCATTTAATTAAATCTTATTTTTTAAAACACTCTTGCTATTTTCGATCTGAATAGGTAATCGGTTTATTAAATATATTTCTCTAGTTGCAAAATAAAAATCCAATTGGTAAGTTGACTTAGTTTTTGAAATCTGTTTTGACAATATATTTCGAGTTTGAGGAAAATATTTTAAAAATTTCTACTAAAATTAGAAATTCCATTGCTTTAAAAGTTTCTATTAAATCACCGTGAAGCTCTTTCTCCATACATTTAGTTAGGGTCCATATGAAAAAAAAAAGCTTGATAGCAATTACACAAAAATGCTGCAAGCAATATCGAACAAATCTAGGAGGCAGTACCCAACAAGACAGCCACCTACCACCCATCACGAAAACTATCCAAGTTAGACGAACCACACATGCGAGACATTCCTGGAAAAGTAAGGAAGAAGTCATAAGCGATATATTCTTGTGGACCCCTTCATATGAACGAGAAAAGGCAGGACGAACAGCTTGAATCTATATACAACTGCTCCGTGCCGATACAGGATGTAGCTTTGAAGACCTACCGGGAGCGATAGACGATAGAGACGGGTGGCAAGAGAGGGTCAGGGAGACCTGTGCTGGTGGCTCGACATGATGATGATGATGATTAAATCACCTCTCATTCTTTTTTCCAACAAAGTAGTTAGTCCTAATTTCTCTAATCCTCTCCCTCCAATAGTCATCTTACTCTACTTATAATTAGTTGTATCGTGTTAAGGAAAAGATATACCGTGAAATAAAGTTAACTAAAGTGGTACAGTCCGACTAGTATTATAAGTAATGCGCTGTTGGTGTTATATCCGAACTTGGTCTTACTACTGACCAACGTCCTTCGGAGCTATCTCTCTGCTTCTATTTCTACTTCTGCTTCTGCTTCTCTGCGCTTAAGAGACACGGCGTCTTTTATGCTTCCACGATACCGGAAGTCGCGTGGTACGAGCCACTATACAACATTATTTAAGCCAATCTTTTTTGTATCCCCTTCAATTTCACTATTACATTCTAATTTTTCATGTCTCGACTCTGGAGCCCAGACCTAAACACGATATTTTATATGAGGTCTTATTAGGGTTTTACATATCTTTAAAACAACATTTACCTCCCTTGAAATAGAATTTCTCACCATACAGTTAATCATGTCATTTGCCCTCGATACAATAGACAAATTTGAAGGTTAAAACTGGAAGGAGGAATTTTAAATACGATTTAACAAACTTTTTGAAAGGTGGCTGAAAATATACTTAACAAGTATGAGCTTGCATCTTGTTAAAAATGCATGTGTAATTAGCGTATTGTATTTTTTGCAATATGCACTTTTAAAACTAGTTTAAGTATAGGTTGTCAATAACATAGTTGCATACCTTTTTTAAACACCTTCTATTCATAATCTATAAATGGAGCTTATAGAAGGTGTTTAAAAATGAGGAATGCAATGCAATACCGTGTATAAAAAAATAGAAGAAAAACCTTAGTCTTTCCAACGGGGCGTTTCGCAAAGGGCATAACCCTAAAATTAAGATGGTAGGATTTACGCACACATCTACCTAGATTATAGATCTAATAAAAGAAAGTAGATTGTATATGACACTAAACAATCTGATGGTGAGGTTCCAGTTATGCTGGAGCTTTGGGGAAGGTGGTGTACCTCTTCATTGCCATCGCTTCCAGATTCACTCTGGCTCGGAGTGGGAGCATCTGATAGAATCCTATCTATGGGTTAAATAGAACTAAACTCTGTGCTTATGCTAAACAGAATTGCTTGAAATAGAACTATTTTGACATTTAAACTGCGTATTTATGCTAAACTGGACTGTTTGAAATAGAAGTTTTTAAATAGAACTAAACTGTGTACTTATGCTAAACCGAGTTGTTTGAAATAGAACTCTTTTTGACATTTAACTGTGTGTAAACAAAAAACTATACTTATACTAAACTGAATTGTTTGAAATACCACTGTTTTGACATTTAAACTGCGTACTTATGCTAAACTGAATTGCTTGATATAGAACTAAAAATGGATTTGGCATAATAACCTACAATGGTTGATGTGCCATAAAACAAAACGAAACCAAACCAAACAAAGATGCCACATGTAGTTTTGAAAAAATCCTGGAAATAGCTCACTATAAAACAACAGTTGTACGACCATTAACATCTCATCTCACAAGCTATCTAAATTAGACGAACAAGATATGCTGGGCCTGGATAGTGAAGTATGGACGAAGTGACGTTCTCCAATGGACTCCCACACATGGACATACCAGTGTTGGCCGAACAGCAAAAACTTACCATCATCAACTCTATGTGGACGTTGGGTGTCATCAATAAGGCTCACTAAGAGCGATAGCCGATAGGGACGGATGGTGAGAGAGTCAAAGTACAGTTGGCATGTTTTGATGAATTTGATGATGATTTTGATGATATTTCTACGGTGATGTATTTAGTGCAATATATTTTGTTATATTTTTGATACTTTTGCTCCGCATGATGACAGGTTTTTTTTTTTGGTTTTTTTGTTTGTTTGTTTTTTGTTTTGTTTTTTGGCTATTCCACGTTAAATACACCGTTTCTCATCTGTTCACCACCATTGTCGGTGGAGCTTTGAATATGACAGCTTCACCCTCTACCGAGGGCCAGCCTCCCACCTCCTAAAAAAATAGAGGTGTCCTGGGTAGGACACTAACTGTATCCAGTGGTGACACTCCAGTACTGGAGAGAGTCTCTTGGTTGACATTACGTCTGGGTCCATTCCCAGGGAAAACGTGCTTATCGTAACGATTATGATCGTAAGAAATGGAATCGATGATCGGAGTTCGAATCCAAGACGGAGCTATTTGAGCTTCGCCTCTTATTGATGCCCTTAGAAATAGCATGAATCAATCTGTTCTTGCTCCAGCCAAGAGTAAACAGTGGGACAGGCTGTTCTTTAGGGCTGGTAAGGCAACTAGTCCAAGAGAAGATAAACTGAATTCAACCTAGCTTTACAACGCTTGACCTTGTGTAACATTCTGCTCGTTGCAGAAGGGTTAAATAAATACAGACGTGCAGGTTCACACTGCCCCGAAGTGATAACACTTGTTAGAGTTCAATGAATAGGGTGACCCCCCCCAAAAAAAACAGAACCCATTATTACTTCTACAAAAATATAGGGGTTCTGTTTTTTTTTTTTTTTTGTTTTTTTGTGGTCACCCTGTATAAGTTAAATAGATCTGTTTAAAAATTATTCACATTAAATAGAAATAAGTGAAATTACATGAGTGTGAGTAAACAAATAATCATTATTAAATATAATTAGTAATGTTTGATAATACTTTAAACCATTCAATCGTGTGTAAACTTCTATTAAGAATAATTACTTGAAGCTATGATTGTTTACTAACAAGTAGTATTATTGGTTATTTGGGATCATATAAGAAAAGTTGGTGACCTTAGTTGAGGGTAACCTAAAGGCTTCCATTTCAATAGCTACTACACCAAAGTGTAGCGGAGGCTAATACTCCATTCACTGGATTGCTCCACTTTACCTTTGATACTTGCCTTATGATGCTGACAGTTAAGCAAAGCGGTATCAAGTACCATTTTTTTAGTCTTTGGTATGACTCCACCAGGGATTGAACACCGATACCCCGGACCATTGGCGGAAATCATATATTTACTAGCAAATTATTGTCGTAAGATAGTAATGCGGGAAACTATTTATCTGTGCAGATGATATAAAATTGGAATAGTTCTTTTAAAGCATATATATGTGTATGAATTATTAGTATTAGATAGGAATACTTGAAACCATATATGTGCAAATGAATGATAAAAAGTGCAATGGAACATGGAAAATATAGGCATTACAATTAAACATTTACAAATGAATTAAAAATTGACATTAAAAACCCATAAGGAGTTGATATGCCGTTAAACAAATAAACCAAACCAAACTAAAGTTATGATTACTATCAAACACTTACAAACGAATTTCGGCGTTAAATAACCCATAAGGAGTTGATATACCATTAAATAAATAACCCAAAACAGTAGGATTTTACGAAAGGAATACTTTCAAGGAAACAAGAGCAGGCGGAGGAACTCAGTAACACTTAGTTATGTAGGAAGAAAGTGTCGATACCAACCCGTGGGGTCGAACACGGATCTCCAGGCAACAAACGTAACTGTTGAATGAATTGTGCTATTGGAATCACGTGACCATAAATATCTAATATGTAAAGCATTCAGACAGAAGTATTCGGCATTTGTGTTCGATTCTAATTCTGGATTCGGAATCAAGTATTTCGGTATTCGGTATTGTACGTCAGGGAAAAGGTTGTCTCTGAGAAAATTACTCAAGAGAAATATCTCGATCGCATTATCGTGAATTATTCGAAGGATTCGACTTGTACGTTGACTTGACGCGAAGATACAGGAATATCATAACTCGCTAATAGCAAGTCACAAAGTTCCCTTCTGAATAACATTATTAAATTCAGACGAATATTTCGGTTTGGTTTCTTTGTTTAATGGCATATCAACGCTTTTTAGGTTATTTAATGCCAAAGCCATTCTCCAAGAAGAACAGTGGTGGTACTATTTAACCCATAGCTAGGAGGATAAGGGGGTTCATACCTTTCCCAAGGGTATTTGCCCGAAAGTGAACGTAATAGCGCGACTGGAGTACGAACTCGCGTACTACGATCCCGCAGTCCATCGCTTTAACCATTACACCCACGAGGACACCCCTACGAACTAACGTTATAAAACACTGAGCAAGTTTTCAGCTACAAAACACTATTTTTTCCCATATAGTCACCACCACTGTCTCCTGATTTTAGCCAGTGATCAACAAGTCAGTACGGCTGAGGTGGCCGTGGTGTAATGGTTATCGTCGAAGGAAATGGACACGGCGACAAGAGTTCAAAGCCTAGACCAGGCTGATTGCATTTAACATAGCACTAATACCCTTGGGAAAGCTATGAATCCAATTATTCTCTCTCCAGCTATGGGTAAATAGTAGGGCAGACGAGGTTCTTCAGCCTTGGTGAGGTAACTAGTCTAAGAGAAGGAAAACTCTGAATTCAAACCTGTTAAACTCCACTTAAAAATTGACCTTGTGTCATATCCTGCCTGAGCGGAGGGGTTTGGTTAATAGAAAGTATTAGTTAAAGCACAAAGAAATTTAGTTATTGTATGTTAGTTCAAATACTTATGAGCATTTCTATCTATCTCTACAGGTATGGTTTCGGCTTCATAGGATTTCAACCTTCGTGGTTAATTTAATGCCAAAGCCATCCTTGTAAAACAAGATAGTGACAATATTTGACCTATAACTAGGGAATAAGGGGTTTCATGCTTTTCTCAAGGTATTATTTCGAAAGTGAACGTGATAACACGATTATAGTTTGAACTCAGTTACTATGATGTCACAGTTCTGTACGTTTACCATTACGCCACGAGATCATTATGAACTGCTGTATTCATATTGTTGCTGTTTAGGGTCGAATCTATGCATCATTCTTTGTACATTACCATTCCTTCCCAATCAGTTCGACTATTTCAAATCAAGTTCTCCATATTTATTTTCTCGAAGGATTGACAACTTCATCTCTAACTGAACTTTAATTATTAGAATTAATAATGTTTGTACGTGTCAAGAATTGAACTAATTACCAGAGTGAAAAATAGCCGGTCCAGTTTATTCCTCTTTTCTGTATTTGTATTCATAACAAATGTCTATTCAAAAGCTGCAATAGACAGGTAATGATTGGTTTTCTCTTTATTGGGATCAAACAATTGCTAATATCAGTCGATATACATATATGTAGGCAAGCAGATGGGCAGGTTGGTAAGGTACATGGATAAATATTAAGATGTAAATGCTAAAAAATAGAATCTGGCTTCACTCATGTATATCTATTCATATTTACCAACCCTCCGCTCGGACAGGACATGACACAAGGTCAATTTTTATGTGGAGTTTAACAGGTTTGAATTCAGAGTTTTCCTTCTCCGAGACTAGTTGCCTCACCAAGGCTGAAGAGCTCAGTCTGTCCTACTATTTACCCATAGCTGGAAGGAGAATAATTGGATTCATACCTTTTCCAAGGATATTAGTGATATGTGAAATGCAATGAGCCTCGTCCAGGATTTGAACTCGTGTTGCCGTGTTCATTTCCTACGACAGTAACCATTACACCAGAGGCACCTCCTCTGGTCAAATTGTTATCTGTTGCCTGAGTCTATCACCTTTCCTACCATGCTCTTCCTAGTCTTGTATTAATAATAATTATTATAACTGGCATCTTACCTTTTTTCAATTGGACATACTTTTCAAGGATAAGATTTACAATAATTTCCCTACGATGATAACCATTACACCACGGGCACCTATATCTATTATCATTTGTACATCGACTACTACTCCGTGGCGTAGAGGCTAACGTGCTGGACTGTGACGTCCTAGTAAGCGAGTTCGAACTATAGTCTCGTTATTAAGTTTACTTCTGGACTAACACTTTTTAAAAAGGCATAAACTCCCTTATCCTTCAAGCTGTAGGTTAAATTGTAACCACTACTATTGTTCTACAATAATAAATTTGGTATTAAATAAACTACGAAGGTTGATATGCGATTAAACAAAGAAACCAAATTAAATTACGACTTCTAGAAAAAATTATGGAATTAGGACACTTAAAGGATGTCCACCTTGGGTTTATAACTAGCAGTAAATCAACTAATAACAAATAAGAATGAAAACATCTTTTATTTAATCGTTGAATATTCTGGCTTCATAGAATATACCTTAAAAGATTGGATTATTTAAATTAATGGAATAATGTTTTTCCAAGCCATGCAGAGGGAAATATTCTGGGATAATTCAATTTCGAGGAGAAATATTATGGAATAAACAAATAGAAATAACAATAGAAAACTTTCTGGAATAAGTGCACCCGTTTTAGTCATTATTCATTTCTCTCTTGTAAATAAGCTTCAGTATAGATATTTTTCGAACTCACCTCGTTGACAAAGTCTCGTCATTATCAATTATATAAGTTGTTCTGTTCTACACACGTCTTCAATTAAATCTTAAAATTAAACAAATATAAAGCTTAACTTGGTTGATTTTAAGACAGGTCAACCTTTATCGGGTAATTTAATGTCAAGATCAATTTTTTCAAGCCATTATATGGTTTCAAGTAATTGATGATATTTATCATTTGTAATTATTCGAAGCTATAATAATTACCAAAGGATTTTTATTAGTTACTTGAAACCATTCAGAATTTTTCACAATTGTTGAAAGAAATTAGCGGCCTCTCAGTTCTTCCCTCCTCATTTTGTTCTCTTTCTCTTTTCAGATTATTGTTGGCAAATACTTAACATTTTCATAGATTCAACTAAATATAGCGAAATCATGTCCTAGACGATGGAACAGACCTTTTACATAAAGACATATCACAAAAGTAAGTCTTCAAAATTTTTCAATTAAAATAGAGAAGGAACTTCAATTTCAACACATTTACAAACAGAAGTCAAATTTTCAAGTTGATCAAGAACTTTGAAGCTCATGGCACTTGTGAAGATCGTAGAGCAACGGTTCCTCATCGTCCGGGTCTCCAATCACCCACAACTTTGCACACTTTTTTCAATAGTGTTGTATAGCCATGACCAACTATACAAACACATAATGCATAATCATAACGACGACACAATAAAGACGAGCGAGACAGTTCTTTAGAAAAATATACCTCTCACTTTATTTGGAATGTAATATTTTGACCTTCGACCCGGCCCAAAAATGCTATTCCAAGGTGATGCACCGGAAGGAAGTGACACATTCCAATGGCCAGTAATCGAAAGAGATCGCGTGGGCGGATTAAGGCTGATAATATGGGACAAGGCGAAGGTCCCACTGTGCCACTACAGAGTGATGCACCGGAAGAGAGTGACCTCTGAACTGCATGACAGTTATTTCCGCTTGATGACGATTAAACATTCGAGTTCAAAGATCGAGTGGGCGTCGAACGATTATATAACTCAGTTGAGTTCGACGAGCCAGTTCAGTTGAGTTCCGGTTCCAATTGAGTTCGACGGTCAGTTGGAATCGAGAGGTGTTAGGGAAAGCCACACCAGGCCGAAGGGGCTTGGGGCCCTGATGAATGGGGGTCCAGAGAAGATGCTGATAAGATGCAATAAAGAAAGCCATCACCCAGCAGAGTGGGCCCTGGGCCTCCGGTTGAGCTGCTCTAGAGAACAATAAAGACACAACGGGACGGCCATAAGAGTGATGGGTCAAAATATTTCAGTTCTGTTCGGTCCCCAGCTCCCTCTCACACGCAAACCTTGAGTAACCCTTTTCGAACCCTTACAAATAAAGTGAGAGGTACATATTTTTATAAAGTAGTCTTCCTGCGTCGTTTATTCCTGCGTGCGTCTTTGTCATTGCGTCTGTTATTATTGTGTCGTTATGATATGGCACATGAGAATATAGCATAAATCGATTTGGTGCCAAAAACCAGACATATCGTCATGATATGGTTACGGACTGGGTTTCCACGGAGACGATCAGAGAAAACACAAGGCCCCCAGAAAATAAGAAGAAAAGAAAAAAAAAAACGGAAATAATTTTTTTTTTAAATGTGTGATCCCAAGATAAAAATTGAGATTACTGCTATTTGTAATGTATCATAGTAAGGGGGAGAAAGACAATGGGAAACAGAGATGACTGTGGGACAGTTACTGTCCGTTTTTTGAGAGACACTTTATATAAATAATATTGTCATAAATGAAATTTACAATAGACGGGGTCATTGTGAGTAAAAACTTATAGTAAACAATAAATTTTATAAATGGAATTTTTTAAATCGTAAATAGGTCTTTGTGAGTAAAAATTTGTAGTAACTTGTCAGTGGTCCGGACAAGTGGTGATTGAAAATTAGAATTTCAGTCAGAGATCTGGAATCCCGCATATCTGAAGTTAAGACTTTTGGGGCAAATTTTCATGTTGGGAACTTGTGGATTGGAAATGAGAATTTTCTTCCGAGAGATAGAATCCTGGGAACATCAGTGGGATTGTCAAAGAATTTCGCACATTGGTGTTTGTCCGAAGAATGCGCACATACTTTTTCGATATTTATGAAGTGGGGAGAATCGATATTTTCGGCGCTGGTAGAATCAGGCCGGGTTTTTTTGTGGAAGTTGTTGATACCAATTATTGAAGACATGGGTATTGTCTCGGATTTGTTGTGGTCTGTATTGATTGAAAATGGTCTCGCCGTGGAGGCAGAGTAACTAAGAGACAGATGTTTTTTTGTGTCTGACGAGGCAGACAGGTATTTTGTGAGTTCCCCCTGGAGTGGAGCTTTGAGGTTGTTATTGGGAAAGATATTTTGAAACAGGGTTTTGGATATAATTAAGAGATGCGCAGAATTTTGACGGAACCAGGTGTGGCGAAGATTCACAGATTCGGATTAGGAAATATTTTGAATAGGGAAATGTTGGCTGAATTGATAAAAGTTTGGATTGTTAAGAAAAAAAACACCCGGGATATTTTGTGCAAGAAAAAGAAAAGAAGACTTAATTTATGGTACTATAGATCGAAATTGAATAAACTGGGAAGCGAAACTATAGTTATTGAGTTAAGGTAAAGACAGAGAGAGGTAGGTATAAGGTTGAAAAAAAAGGGACATCGAATGAGCAATTCATTACGAAAAAAAAAAAAAGAAAAAAAAAGAACAAAAAAAGAAAAAAGAAAATGAAAACCAAAACAAAAACAAAAAGCTACAGGACAATGAAAATGGAAAAAAAGAAAAAAAAAGAGAAGAGAAACTTGAACATTGTTGAACACAGCATATAGAAAGAAAGAAAGAAAGAAAGAACAGACATTTTCAGTAAAATAGACAGTACATAGATTGAAAAAAGAAGAAAAGAAAACTGAACATTTTTTAACTGTGATTGTAATATTGTTTTGACTTGTTGTAAAGTGAAAATTTTTGAGTTTGTTTGAGTTTAAAGGCGACATTAGAAAAAATCTTTTTCCTATTTCATATTGTGAAATTTGACGAAAACCATTAACAGAGGATTTCACACTAGGTTTAATAATAATTGCAATTATATTGATTCTAAATGCTTTTTTAGAATTTGGGTTTTCGTGGAATAGGAAATTTTTTTTGGGGGGGGGGTTCTGTTTTGACGAATCGATGGCTGACGCGAGAATAGGACAGACATTCATCCCAGTGATGTTACAGATTGTTATTGGGTAGACGGCAAAGAAAGTAATTCTATCGAAGAATTCGCCGGCCCATGAAGTTGTAAAGGCCTATGGAGGCTTCTATTTTTTTAGATTGGAGTTCCGAGGATGGAATAAAAGAAAAAAAGGCGTGGCCTACTCCAATATTTTGTGGATGATGTCTGAGTCTTTCAGTCACGATGGTGTTTTGGATTCGTGTGTGATTTTGGCAAACGAAACGAATCAGGGAAAGGCGAGGTGCCTATATATTGGTAGCCACGAGGGTTCCTGATTAAATTGAAAAGAAACCCGGCGCGGGTTTGATCAGGTAAGGCATGTTCCTCAAGGACTTGCAAACCAATGGGCATGGAAACAGAAACTTAATGAAAAAAAAAATGGGTAACACATTGCTAATTAGTATTTTGCGTGGACTATTTTGGGTGGCTTACAGCATGCGTGCCAGATTGTGATACATTCGGATGTATTGTGATACTTTGTTTTGGGCCATGATTTTTGTAGTTTATGGGGAATGCTTTGGGCCTTGAAGATATTGTGTTTTAGTTTATGAAATTCTCCGGTTACTCCAGGTAGGAACCTGTTGAGCGAAGAATTGGAGTGTGGTCATGAGGAATCCAGGCGAAATGTATTGCTGGAATGACCAGGGTCACGGGGTTTGTGACCAGGATCTGGGACCAGAGTATGGCCCTTTTAGGGTTTTGAAATTTCTTCAAGGAATTATGGAGGGCCCGTTGTGTTGAGAGGATAAAAGATGCATCCGTATGGTACCTTGATGCACACATGTCAAGATGGCCTACCACGCAAATATAGTAAAAGAAATTTAGATAATAATTAGCCGAGCAAGTGTTACATAAGGAGAAGGTCGCCTTCTAAATAAGATTTTGTTTGCTGTGGTTCAAGTGATTCTTTTTGTGTTTTCAGCCATTATTGTCCTTGTAAATTATTCTGTAAAATATGTGTGAGGGTGATGGAGACGAACGTGAAGAAAATTCCACATGTGGAATTTTGAAAAATAATTAACGGATGATTGTAATATTTTGACCTTCGACCCGGCCCAAAAATGCTATTCCAAGGTGATGCACCGGAAGGAAGTGACACATTCCAATGGCCAGTAATCGAAAGAGATCGCGTGGGCGGATTAAGGCTGATAATATGGGACAAGGCGAAGGTCCCACTGTGCCACTACAGTTCAAAGATCGAGTGGGCGTCGAACGATTATATAACTCAGTTGAGTTCGACGAGCCAGTTCAGTTGGAGTTCCGGCCAGTGCCAGTGGAGTTGCAGCCAGTAGAGTTGAAGATCGGACGGAGTTGGAGGCGAGATGTGGTAAGGAAATCCACACCCGGCCGAAGGGGCCCTCGGGAAGCCCTGATGAATTGGGGTCCAGAGAAGTTGCTTATAAGATGCAGTAAAGAAAGCCAACACCCAGCAGAGTGAGCCCCTAGGCCTCCGGTTGAGCGTCAAGAGAACAATAAATATTTCAGTTATGTTCGATCTCCAGTTCCCTCTCACACGCAAACCTTGAACAACCCTTTCGAGCCCTTGCAATAAAGTGAGAGATATATATTTTGCTAAAGAAGTCTTCCTGCGTCTGTTTATCATTGCGTCAGTAAGAATATAACAGGAAGTTATAACTTAAAAGTTTCTTAAAAGTATAATTGTTTGCAAATGTCAAGGTCACGTCTATTAATAATTGTTTGAATAAAACATTGACTTCGGCATTAAATAACCCAACAAGCGTTGATGAGCCGTAAAACCAACCAACCAAACCAACCAACCAACCAAACCAACCAACCAACCAAACCAACCAAACGAAATGCGCTCAGATATAATAAAGTTTAACTTAGGTTGGCACAAGGCTATGGCAGTGAGAGGAATCAAACTTACTACTCTCAATTACTGACCATCATTCTTCGACAGATTCTTCATTTTGATATTGAATAAATTTAGCTTAGCTTGTGTCGAATCCAACCTGTGGCGAAGGGGTTGGGTAAATACGTATCTTGCTCGTAAGAACCAGCTGAAGCGACCAACTTCTTTCGGGTGCTATTTTACCAAATTGCTGCTCAGTTGCTATTTATCGTAAAAAAATATGGATTATTAGAGGAAAGGTTCAATCTCTACTGCTATGCCATCAACACGGACCTTGTGGGGGAATATTAAAATAGGTGTTTTTTTTTCGGAGTGACCCTCTTATGAGTGAATTATGATTGAATTATAGAAGCTTTGTTCCCATTGCGCTCAGCGGGGTAGAATCTGAGTTAATTTGTCATCTCTGCCTGTAAATATAATCTTTTAATTATTTTTGTTACTCTTCTTTGTGTGCCCTCTAATCTCGATGTTACACTCCAATTTCCATGTCTACGAACTGGAACCCAGGCCTGAATACAATATTATATATGTCTTATTAGGGTTTTATATATTTTTAAAAGATTTCATGAGGAGTCTCTTGGCTAACATACTGAATTGAGACATCGTAGTCAGTCAAATCGAAGGTATGAAGCTCCTTATGCAGTTATGGATTAAATAGTACCGCTACTGTTCTTCAACAACGATGGCTTTTGAATTAAATAGCCCACGAAAGTTGATATGCTATTAAACAAAGAAAAATTCTTACCATTCAGCCAACTAAGATAGCAGTTACAGTTAAGAGATTAGAGAAATTAGGATTTACTACTTAAATAGAAAGAAGAATGAAAGATTATCTAATAATTTCCAAATAATCAATTAAATTTTTAATTATGGTTAACATTTTTTTTCAATGTTTCTCACCGAACGGAAAATTTACTGTCAGATTTTAAAAACTATGTCAATTAACCAATTGGATTTTTTGTAAATAAAAAGTAAGTAAAGTTGGCGACCATAGTCGAGGGCGACTAGAAGGCTCCCTTTTCAATAGCTACTACACCGAGGTAGGGTTGCTGAGTGTTAAGCAAGAAGGTATCCAGTACCATTTTTAAAGTCTTTGGTCTGACGCCACCTGGGATTGAATCCAAGTCTCCCGGACCATTGGCGAACACTCTTTGGAACAAATTGCATAATCAGATAAAAAACAGCCATTGTGTAAAAAAATTGATATTAAATTGGATGATTTCAGAAGTAATGGCAAAAAAAACCCCAGAATTTAAGAGGGTATTTTTAGGAACTATCGGATTAATTACTCAATAGAATTTGATTTAAAAAACGAGAGATGACCAAGGAGGCACAAAAAATAAATAATAATAATAATAATCTGAAGGAAAGTGAAAAGAAGGATAAGTACCTCGACCTTGCTAGATAATTAAAAAAAACTATGGAACATGAAAGTAACGATTGTACCAATTGTGATTGGTGTGTTAGGCACAGTAACTAAAGGATTATTAAAGGGCCTGGAGGACTTGGAAGTTGGCGGACGGGTAGAGATTATCCAAACGACAGCATTGCTAAGAACGGCCAGAATACTGAGACGAGTCCTGGAGACTTGAGGAGACTTGCTGTCACTCAAACTCCAGTGAAAAACCATCAGCTAATACTGATGTGAAAAACTCTAGGGGAGTAAATAATAATAATAATAATTTCTGATACTTAAAACGTCCCAAATCCCGGAAAATCCCACAAAACAGCAGCCATACGGATACTAGCAGCCCCTCACCCCAATCTCAAAAACTATTCGAGTATGATTAGAAAGACACTGCCGGAGAAGTAAGGATGGAGTCATAAACAACGTTCTCTTATGGGCTCCTACACATGGACACACCAGTGCTAGCCGACTAGCAAAGACTTACTTATATCAGCTCTGTGCGAACACTGGATGCAGCCGAGAAGACAGGCCAGGAAAAATTTGATGATTGGGGTAGATGGCGAGAGAGAGTCAGGGAACTCCGTGCTCAACCCGACTGGATAATGATGATGATGATGAAACAAACTCCAAGTTTAATGCTGATGAAACTGCGTCCCTACCTTCATTTTAGAGTGAGGTGTCCCCATTTTAAACTCGACCACATGTCACATTCTTCTCACGTAAGAAGGTGGACTTCATAATCCTACTTTGCGAGACTAGCTTATCAACAAGTGCCAATTGGATTAATATTACCCAACGGCAAGCGATTAGTTATCTGCTAAGCTTAGCTAAGTGATGGCTCCCTCGTAATATACTTTAATCTGATAAAGGCCACCTAAGAACGGAAATTTGTACGTGGCGTCGAATTAGAATAGCAATGGTCTACGTGACTATTTCATTAATCATAGGTATTCAAGTCGGTTTATTCATATAGTTTGGAAATGCTTGTTAGTCAAGCAAGCATTCCTTTTATTTTGTAATAGAATCAACCTATCTTCAAATATCATGTCATATGTCACTAGAGTTGAATATCGACATGACAAACTCGTTGTCTTTCATTACACATTAATGAGCAATCGGAGTTGTTGAGAATGTACTAATTTTATCCCCTACAGAAGGACAAGACCCTCACCCCAAAAAAGGGGTATCATTGCTATGACACTAAACTGCATTTGCTAATGAGGTTCCAGTTCTTGAGATCTGGGGTTGTGTAGAGTACTCTTTAATTGCCATTACTTCCAGGTGCACTTTAACCACTAGTGATAGTACCAGTTACAGTCTCATCTCCGAGTCGAATAGATCTATTAAAGAATTATTCATATTTGATAAGACCATGTGAAAAAAAGCTCTTAAGAAACAACTAACCCCCAAAATGTAAATAATGAACGCGATTCCCTAACCTTTACACATAAAATAACCATAAACGGGTTGATATGCTGTGAACATCAACCCACTACATTATATAAGTTTTGGCAAAAAATATGAACACATCTGAGTTAAAGAATGCATCTTCTGTTATCACTCACTATTAATTCTTATATACTTTCCCAGGTAAGAAAAGATTTATTTGTTTAACGGCATATCAACTCCTACTTATGGGTTATTTAATACCGTAATTCGATATATACAATCATAAGTAGATTTTGGTCTGGTTTAATTTACTTGGTTAACGGCATATCAGCTCTTTATGGGTTATTTAATGCCGAAATTCCATTCACTTGTAAATATTTGACCACGTATTCTCAATGTCCTTTTGCATTTTAATTGCTCTTTTTATGTGTCTGTGATCATTTGTTTGTACGCAGCTATATTGTTTTAAGTATTCCTATCTAATACAAATAATTTGCACTCGATAGTATGATAAGCATTCTTATCTAATATTAATAATTATATGGTTTCAAGCAACAATTCCTATTTAATAATGATCATTTATTTCTTCAGAGTTATATGCTTTCAAGTCACTAATGATAATAATCCTTTTTAAACAATTATAGCATCAAATAACTATTTTTAATACAAATGATTTGTAGTTATATGGTATCAAGTACAAAAGACTTCTGATCACGAGTCAAACAATTTTGTTATCTGCTTTTAATGATGAGGCTAAATCTGACGGAATATTGATAAGAAGATTATATGTCAGTTTAACAAGTGAAGGTGGTTTACCTTGAAAAAATTTGAAGGTGAAGAGAAAGATTAAAATATGAAGATGGAGAGAGACAGACAGACAGACAGACAGAGAAAGAGACTGAGAGACAGAGAGAGGCCAGAAGATGAAAAGGAAAGCGGAGAAAAAAAAAGAAAGCTGAAGATAGAGAGAGAGAGAGAGAGAGAGAGAGAGAGAGAGAGAGAGAGAGAGAGAGAGAAGCTTGAAGAAGAGTTGAAAAATAAAAATATCAATGACAGCTGAAAGATAGAGAGAAATCAGGGGACGAAGGTGAAGAGAGAAGTCAGAATATGAAGGTCAAGAGAGAGAGAGAGAGAGAGAGAGAGAGAGTGTGTGTGTGTGTGAGAGAGAGAGAGAGAGAGAGAGAGAGAGAGAGAGAGTCGACAAAATAAGAAGGAGGGTTGACAAATCGAAAGAGAAAGATCAAATAAATCTGAAGAGAGATAGAAATCACTTTTCAGATTTATTTGATCTTTCTCTTTCTTGAAAAGAGAAAGAGAGAGCGAGAGAGAGAGAAAGAGAGAGAGAGAGAGAGAGAGAGAGAGAGAGAGAGAGAGAGACGTGATAAGAAAGAGAGTTTAAAAAAGAAAAAGAGAAAGAACAAAGACAGCTGAAAAAGGTTGAGAAAAAAGAGGGGCCAGAAAAGGAAAAGGTGGGTTAAAAAATAAAAAAAGAAAGATCAAAGAGAGAGGTAAACAAATGAAATGGGGCTAGCAGATAATGATAAAGAGAAAGAGACGGTTAGTAGATGAAGGTAAAGAGAGAGGGAAAGAGAGAGAGGGGGAGAGAGAGAGGGGAGAGAGAGAGAAAGAGAGAGCGGAGCTGGAGGATGAAGGTGAAGAGAGAAAGAAAAAGAAAGAGGGCAGAAGATGAAAAAGATGATTTAAGAAAGAATAAGATCAAAGAGAGTGGATAGCAAATGATGATGGACAGAAAGAGAGAGAGAGGAAGAGAATAGAGTACAGATGAAGGTGAAGAGAAAGAAAGAAAGAAAGAAAAAAAGAAAGAAAGAAGGTAGGAAATAAAGGTGGGGAGAGAGAAAGTCAGACAAAAGGATGAAGGTAAAAAGAGAAAAAAGAGAGAAAAGACAGATGATGAAAATGAGAGTTAAGAAAGAAAAAGAGATAGATCAAAGACAGAGTCTATCACATAAAAGTGAAGAGGCAGAAGATTGCAGATGATGGTGGAGCGAGCGAGCGAGCGAGAGAGAGAGAGAGAGAGAAAGAGAGAGAGAAAGAGAGAGAGAGAGAGAGAGAGAGAGAGAGAGGCTAGCAGATGAAGGTGAAGAGAAAAAGTGGCTAGGGTATGAAGGAGAAGAGAGAGAGAGGCGAGAGTTGAATGTGAAGAGAGAAAGAGCGAAAGAGAAAGAGGGCGAGAAGGTGAAGAGAAGGTGAACAAGAGAGAGGGTTTGCAGATGAAAGTGGAGTGAGAGAGAGAGAAAGAGAGAGAGAGAGAGAGAAAAGCTATGAGATGAAGAGATAGAGAGAGAAAGAGAGGGAGAGAGAGAGTGAGAGGTCAGAATATGAAGGGTACGAGAGAGATTGAGCATAAGGCTAGCAGGTGAAGGTTGAGATTGATAGATAGAGAGAGACTGAAAGAGAGACAGACAGAGAAAGAAAGGGGGCAGAGTATGAAGGTGAAGAAAGAAAAAAGAAAGTAAGAGACTAGAAGATGAGAAGGGGTATTAAAAAAGAAAAAAAAAAGATTAAAGAAAGCTTTTTGATGGATGAAAAAAATTCTCATTTTGATTCTTTTAAGAATTTGTTTCTATGCTGTGAGACACTTAAGAATACGTTCTGAAGACATATAACTTTGGATTCATCAATTCTCGATAGATATTCTCAAAGTAAAAGAAAACATGAAGGAAGTGTTCCACCGAGGTACTCGCAACATAAAATGCGCCTTCCCGACTAAACCTGCATTCAGCATAATTTTTTTTTTTTCATTTTAAAGAATACATGTTGCATCCGCTGAGAAAATATTATTACTGTGGATGTTCAGATAATTCACTTTCTATTATTTATTTATTGCGGACTTTTCCCCCTCATCTTGGTAGTTTTTGTGTTGTTTTTTCTTTTGTTGCGATAGACAACAACTATGGAAGGCAGTAATTACTGGGGATACAGTTACAAGACTCAGCATTCCTATCCGAGGTCGCGGTAAAATCACCTGAAGAAGGCCAGAGGGAATTTGGCCGAAACGTAGTGAAAAGAAAAAACAACACAAAAACTACCAAGATGAGGGGGAAGAGTCCGCAATAAATAAATAATAAAAATTAATTCTCGGATTATAAAAAAAAAATGCCTCATCTCAAAAATGATTCCAATTAAGGACAATATACACTTTCTATGTTCAATATTTTGGATTTTCATTCATTTATACCAGTGAAATACAGTGTTAATATTTGCACCTCAAGGTTATTGTAGTATACTGACAATTCAAAATCAGAAAGTTAATCTGCCACAGATTTTTACACATGTGTACAGGGCCAAGGGCTTACCCGCGGTATAATGGTAATGGTCGTAGAAAATGGACTCGACGACACGATCTCAAATCCAGGACGAAACTAATTGCCTTTCCTTTGGGAAAAGCATGAATATTCTCCCTCCAGTTATGGATAAATAATATGACCGACTGTGCTCTTCAAGCGATTTAGGAGAAGGAAAAAGCTGAACTGAAACCAGTTTAACTCCACTTAAGAATTTATCTGGTGTTTCATCCTGTCCGTGCTGAGGGGTTGGTAAATACATAAATAGACAGGTGGAGAGATAGCGTCTTTACAAGCCTAGCAACTGACACAAAAACCCTGCTCAAGTACAGTTCCATAACTTATAATCATATGAAGTGCGAATGCCTTTTAGAAAATTTTAGAATTTCTTTCATTTTCGAAATAGAAAAGACCCTTACTCTCTTCCTACCCAACAGAACTCTAACAAAAAAATCAATCATAGATTAGATTTAAAAAAAAAAAAATCACGTAATAATTAATTATTGCTTTGTAGACTGTTGCTGATCTTTTAGAATTTTCTTTTACCCAGTCGGCTGTGGCTGCAGAATACACCAACTGCATCTCTACAGAGGGGTTAGATATCCCAGCGCCAAAGAGTGACCTGAATATGACATTTAACAATCTGATGGTGAGGCTCCTGTAATGATATAGCTTTGGGTAATGTAGAGTATCCCTTTATTGCCATCGCTCCCAGGTCCACTCTGGTGGCCCGGAGTGGTGGCACCTCATAGAGTCCTATCTACGGGTCAAATAGAAGTAAACTGTGTATATGTGCTAAACTAAATTGCTTGAAATATAACTGTTTTTACTTTTAACTGTTAGTAAACAAAAAGCAGTGTACTTAGGTAAAAATGAATTGCTTGAAATAGAACAGTTTATATGTATAAGAATGGATTTGGCATTAAATAACCTACAATGGTTGATATGCCATAAAACCAAACCAAACAACTAAATTAGAATTTTCTCGAGTTGAATATATTTTTTGTATAAGTTATGAAGGAATATTGTATAATTGAATTTGATCAAAAAAATTTTACCGTTTTCTGACATCGATGTAAAGGCCAATAAAATCTCCCCCACCACTGTGCCATTTTCAAAATTCAATAACTGAACTGTTCTTTTTCGGGAAAGGTTAGCAATTAAAATAAAGACAGACTTCAACTGTAGATAGAAGTTAAAACTTAATGATTTAAACATTTGACACATGCGCAATATATATATATATATATATATATATATATATATATATATATATATATATATATGTGTGTGTGTGTGTGTGTGTGTGTGTGTGTGTGTGTGTGTGTGTGTGTGTGTGTGTGTGTGTGTGTAAAACAAAGTTCTTTTTCAATATTTCTGGGACACCACAGTATTAACCCTGTGCACCATCTGTTATTCTGTTTGACACATGCACACATACACTCATGCACACTGACTAGTGTATTTAAATTGAAAGAATAAGGCATAAAACCCACGTCAATATAAACATGTTCATCTATACACAACCTGTAAAGAATGCATGTTGTGTTCCTTGAGAAAATGTAATTACTGTAGAAGTCCTGATAATTCAATTTCTATGTTCAATATTTTGGACTTTCATTGATTTAAACCTGCTGAAGACAATGTCAATGTTCGTACCACGTGTTTATTGTAGTACGATATTGACTACTCAAAGTCAGAAAATTAATTTTCCCCAGATTTAGCGTACATGTATATGGATAGAGGTGTCGAGGGGAATAGTATCTTTAGCCCAATTATTCGAATAATTTTGAAACAGTAATGACAAGGAAGTGATACACTTCTCTCACCAAATTGGAACTCACTACCAGATGCATTTTACTTTCACACCTAGGACACTTCTTTTGGGGGAGGGGATCTTATGCAACTGAGGAGGGTACAGTCGGTGTAGTGTGGATTTCAAAAAGATGCTTTCATCTTTTTAAGACTTTGTGCTTAAAGCATAGGCACTCGTGTTAGGTGAGGTATTAAAATGAATCAGCTCGGCTTTAGGGAGAATTCCTCCACTCCGCCCCCAGAAGAAGGTCGCACCAGCGCACTTGTTTTAAAAGGGTAAGGCTTGTGTTTATTGCCTGGTGCTTGAAGTGCACCATAAAGAGACTGGCAGCTGTGCTAAATATATTTAGCACTACCCTCCTACCAGAAGCTTCTTTATCTAAAAATATCTATCTCTTCCGAATCCAGCTCCCAACAGAATACAACATGACCAAGAATTGTGTCTTGTGGTAAAGTATAAAAAGGTGAGACATGTTGCTCATTAAGAAGAATATCGAAAAGCAGTATGTCGAGAAGGCAAAAAGTCGGTTATGACTAATCATATATGGAAAGAAAATGGAAACTATCTGCCTTTATAATTGAGGAAGAACATTGGAGAATAAAACGTCTTAAAGAAGCAGCGTTTATGTTAGGCTACAGTGATCTGTTGAGCAGACTAAGATGAATACCATATGGGAACCAATAATGAAAAAGGCAAGATGAAAAAAAAAAAAAAAAAAGACTAGATAAAAGAAGGACGCATGGGCCGAAACTTGGTAAATCTAACAATAAAGATGAAGACAATTGTCCAAATCCTCTAAGTGATAAAAAATTATTAACCTTTATCGAAGAAATTTACTCAAATCATAAAAAAAATTAATTTATCACTTATATGTGAAACCAGTCCTGCAATGGATTAACCCCCACCACCCACCAAAAAAGTGTCTTGGATATCACACTAAACTGCATCTGATGGTGAGGCTCCATTGCTGGAGCATTGCAAAATGTGGATTATCCCTTTGTTGCCATTACTTCCAAGTCCACTCTGACCTGGTGTGGTAGGGTCGCATGTATGAGTCAAACAGAAATATTAAATAATTTTTCTAAACTTGAAACAATTTATCCGTGTGCGAACAAATGACAGATTTGAACTTTGATTATTGATATTACATAAGAATACTAGGAACAATTTAACTGTGTGCAAACAAATAAATAATGTTGAATAGAATGTGTTCTGGCTGGTTTGAAAATTTTTTCCTGCAAGCTATCTGTTTATAAATCATATATATTTAATATATATGTATGAATAGGATTTGGCATTTAATAACCTATAAGGGTTGATATGCCGTACAACACAACCAACCAATAGATAAATGCTGCAAACTTTTGTATCAACCTACTAGGGATTTTCCGGAGGTAATGATGTTGTATAGCCAAGACCATCACTAAGTATACTAACACATAATACATATACATCTACATATGCATGCAAACGACACAATGAAAATGAGCGACACAGTTCTTAGAAAAATATACCTCTCACTTTATTGAAAGGGTTGTGTGTGAGAGGGAGTTGGAGACCGAACAGAACTGTAACATATTGACCCCCACTCTTATGGCCATCAGCGTTTCTTTCCCGTTCTCCTGGGTTGCTCAAACGGGGGCCAGCCTCTCTGAGTGCTGGTTTTCTCTACCGCATCTTATCTCCAACTCGTCTGATCCCCAACTCTCTGTCAGAGGCCTGAGGGCTCCCTCTGCTGGGTGCCGGCTTTCAATACCACATCTTGTCTCCAAACTTGTTGAATTTCCTGTGCACTGAGTTATATAATAGTTTAATGTCCACTCAATATCTCCCCATAACTGGCCATTGGAATATGCACTTCCGCGTCTTTGGAATGGCATGTTTGATCGTCATCGAGCGGAAATAACTGTCATGCAGTTCACAGGTCACTCTCTTCCGGTGCATCAGTTTGTGACTGTACCGTGGGATTTTTACCCTGTCCCATATTGTTGTAATATATTAACGTGACCTGCGGGTGTCAATACAGCGGATGTTGTTGACAGATAGATTGATAAGACCGGTGTGATCACCGAAATGTCATCATGTCCACAGGTGCTGTGTATTAGAGGATGTTGACAGGATCATATCCGCTCAAGGATAATATCAACAAGGTGATTGCCGAAATGTCACCATGCCCACAGTTGTTATGTTGAAAACAGGTGCATCCGGTCGAAGATATCGGGAAATGACCGAACAGTGGGCGTCGTTGAATTCGGTGATAGTGGCAGATGCGTACGCCCACAGAACCGGGCTTGGGCAAGTAGCCAATGGGAAGCAGACAACATAACCAATAAAAAGCAAAGAAGTGAGATGTGGGCATAACCATGGTTAACGAAAAAGAGGAATTGCTGCAG
The DNA here is from genome assembly GCA_963585895.1 of Sepioteuthis lessoniana. NCBI lineage: Eukaryota > Metazoa > Mollusca > Cephalopoda > Myopsida > Loliginidae > Sepioteuthis > Sepioteuthis lessoniana. Next base: position 51,306,023 of record OY757936.1, on the reverse strand, counting down.
GTCACGTGAGAGTTATAGACTATGTAAGTTCCCGAATTTCGTCTAAAGTCAGTTGTTCACTGGCTCGTCCGTCTCCCGACAGCCCCTCCGTGTGCGCAAACTCTCTGAGATTGCTCACTGCTCCACACAAGTATCATCACCGAAAATAAAAATATAATCTTATATTTTTATATACATACGTGTTACTCGTTGTTAATAACGACACAGTGTACTATACAACATTGTCAGCCAAGATCGCCCACGCCAACAGAATATGCACTTCCGCCGTCTTTGGAATGGCATGTTTGGCGGGGTCGGAGGTCAATATACAACAATGATTTCAATTTATTTCCATGAAAACCTCGACAGACATAGGGAACACAATTAAACCGTAGAATAGAGCAAGTTTTCATCTACAAAGCATTATTTTTCCATGTAGTTCACATCAGTGATTACACATATTCGCCTGTATTTAACAAGAACTTGCATCGCTCTAAAAAGATAAGTTGTATTAAAACGAAACAGATTGTGTGCATGTTCAAATACTTATGTCCAATATGTTTCAGATTAAAGGATATTGTGATCCTAGAGCCTGGGGGCTTACTCTCATAATTTAAAGTTGGTTGGTTGGTTGGTTGGTTGATTTTAATGGCATATCAACCTGTATAGGTTATTTAATGCCAAAGCCTGTTTACACATATGTATGGTTTATAAACACATAATTTGATGATACCAAACTAAAACCAAACAACTCATTTACTCGCATACAAGTAAATATTTGCAAGTATTTCTATATGACATTAGTTTATTTAGTGATGATAGATTTTTTATTATTATTTCTCACTACTATTCCTACTAACACAATCATCATGGTATTTCTATTCAGTAATAATTTGCTTTCAGTTGATTAGTTTGTTGTATTTTCAGGATTGTAACCAAGTCTATATTTTCTGGTACAACCCGGTCTCTTTCAAGAACAACAAAACATTATCCATGTAGTCGTTCTCAAATAAGTCCTTCGTGGTATTTGCGTGGAAATAGTGCTTTCTGATGCCATTAAAAACTTTACACTCAAGGAGAACGTGTTTGATTGTGCAGAGTGTTTGGCATGTTGAGCACTGTGGTTGTCATAACTTAAAGCTAGCAGGATACGTGAAAAGGGTAGGGCTGTACTCATGTGAAAATCTAAGGTGTTGGACAAAGAAAATATTTTGGAGTCCTGTTCATCACTTTAGTGACTTCATCTAGCAACTTTCTCTCCTTCTGTGAATAAAAAGCATGGCGTGGGCAGAGAGATCTATTGTCGTGAAGAATACTGACGTAGTCTATCCGTGCCGAACAACACAATACCAACGGGGACAAGTAACTTTCAGCATCGATAATAAAGTCAAAATTTGCATCTATTTGATATCTGTAAATTTAAAAATGACTTAGGTACTAGTTGTTAAAAATTGGATGCATCTTTTCACTTTTTTTTTTTTTTTTTGGTAAATATTTTGTACCTTTTCATATAAACGTTGGTGTCGTCGTTGTCCGTGTATTCCTTCTTTTATGAACTCGACTTACTTGGTTGATACTAATCTTTCCAAAATTATATCTTTAAGTAACTATTCATAATTGAAATAATTTGTGTACAGTTATTTAGTTTTAAGTATACCTATCAAATTCATAGATTTCAAGATCTATTTGGCCCATTGATGGAACCCTTACAGGTACTTCTACTCTGGGAGTGAGTGAACCTTGGAACTGCCGCCTAGTTTCATACCCAAGAAACCCCTTTTTTGGAGGGTACGTCTTTACCCGCTCGGCAGGAAAATTAGTGAGAATATTCTTAGTCCCATTGACGGGATGTGTGTGCATATATATAAATATATGTATATATAGTAGTATTATTTGGTCCAGTTAAACCGGAGTTGGGAGTAATTCCATCAGGACAAAAAACCATTCAACAGTGAACATTTAAATTTTCCTGGTAAAGAGCTCAATGTAACTGATATTACAGATCAATAATTAAGAAAAAACAAAAACCGGTCACATTAGGATAATAAATTTATTTCCATCCTGATTTATATCAAAACCCACAACAGGATGGAAATAAATTTATATTCCTAATGTAACCGGTTTTTGTTTTTTCTTAAAGAAAAAAAAATATATATATAAGTACAAGTTGTCAAAAATATTACTGCATCTTTTCAAATACTCTCTACTTTTATTCAGAAAATGTCTTCACGTAGTCCCTCTTTAATCGGCCCAATTTGTACCGATGGGCAGATTAAAGTGCTCGCTTTTTCGTGTATTGACAACGGCGTTGGATGTGATTCATCACTCGTACAGTATTGTTGTCGCAACTACTGAACCGCATTGCCAAACGCCAGAGAGTGCTCAGATGCACTGCACAAGTCATCAAAAAATATCGTTACTTCCTCTTTTTTTATAACTGAATAATGATACTATGAATTTATAAAAAGAATGAATAATTGATAATTTAACAGGAAAATGCTGAAAAACTTTGTACCCGCTAGAATAATTATAAACGCGTAATAACAACGACAAAATAATGAATAAAAAATTTTAGTTTAATCGAGATTTATGAGAATTGTGTTCAATTTAAAAATATTCTAAGCCTTTAGGTCTTAAATTACAACAACCAACATATTAAAAGTTTACAAAATTATCCGAATACAAGTCGCTATAAAGTATAACTCTACCTACATTACCTCGCAGAATCTATCTCTGCCTAGTCCTATAAATCTAACAGTAACTGTCAGGCTTGGCGAAGGGGGAGAGAAACGTATGAAAAATAAAGGAGGTGAAAAAAAGGGATTGGGAATGCTAACCTAAAAGAGAGGTGTTTCTATATTTCTTGAAAATAACCAAAAGAAAAAAAAAAGAAGGGTACAAAAAATATAACGACTGATTTGCTCGAAGCAATGCCATCAACCACCAGTTTAACTTTTGTTAATGATAAAATACTATTCTTTGGTATTTTATGTCAAAGTTCATTTTGAAACTTGAATTTTTAGGGTTTGTTCTTTTTCTCGGGGTCTCCTTCTTTTGTAGAATCAACCTGGACAACCGTATTCTTCAAGTTTCCCGTGTAGACTTGTTGAAAAGGAAGTTTACTATTTCTTTAAGTTAACTTCGAGTAGACAATCGCTTCCTCCTCCTAGAGATGAAATATCTTTCTGTTTCAACTCGAATTTTCTTCTGTTGAATCTACGGAGGCATTTACCGAATCTAATGACCGGGCCAGTGCTTTTCTTGTCAGAAAGAGTCCAATAATTCAGCCTTCAGACATTAGACTTAACTTTCTTTTGAAGGGGACAGCATACCAAAACCACAAATAGCCTACAGTAGGCTAATTGTTTCAATAAATAACAATAAAAACCTGTTGAAATTCACTTTAGTCAGTAATAACAGTGGGGCCAGAGGTTATCTGCCCGAAACCATTTTTGTAGGGGAGAGTTACCTGCCCTTAGACTTTTTTTTTAGTTGTTGTTGTTATAAAATAAATGAAACACCTCGTGTGTTGATAGCAGTCCCGATGTGTTGCCTCGTTATTTGACTGGAAGTTATCACATGTCTAAATGACTAACTGCACTTGCCAGAAAGAAAAATGTATGTCTTCTTTTTTTTAAGGGTTTAAGTCAACAAATTCCCAACCATAGGTTATAGAACCCAGAAAGCGCGAGTCACGTCGAGCACATTTTTTCCGCCATCTTTAATTTGTCGTTCTCGGAAGAAGTTTTTGTGTCGTTTATGATTTAAATATCTTTTATATTATTTATAATTGAAATATTCTTGAATATAGTGATGGAGACAAAACTTGTTAATCTTGTACCGCTGAATGGGACAAATTATGCTACTTGGAAGGTACAATGCAAAATGGCATTAATAAGAGATGGTGTTTAGAACATCGTTAATGGAACAGAAATTTTTCCCGATTCTAGAATAGAAATGGGATTACATGCGAAGTATTTATCGTGCAAAGATCGCGCATTGGCGACAATTGTACTCTCTCTAGAACCGTCACTTTTGTACCTAATTGGGGATCCAGACGATCCGGGGGTAGTATGGAAAAAATTAGCTGACCAGTTTCAGAAGAAGACTTAGGCTAACAAACTAGCATTAAGGAGGAGATTATATTCTCTTAAAGTGAAGGAACGTGATTCTGTTCATAATCACATAAAACTGATGACAGAAACATTCGATGGGTTATCTGTTATCGGCGATTCCCTTAATGAAGAAGATAGAGTAGTACATCTCCTGGATAGCTTTCCCGAATCTTATGATGTATTAGTGATAGCACTTGAAGCAGGTCAAGATGTACCTATATGGGCCTTAGTCACACAACGACTGATATACGAGGAAAATAGAATGAAAGAAAAACAAACTGGTGGTGCTGAGCCAAAAGCCATGACATCAAAACACCATATCAACAAAAAGGGACCAAAATGTTTTCACTGTGGTAAATTTGAACATCTGAAACGTAACTATCGTCTACCCGGAGAACACTCTAAAGAAAGTGTAAAAAAGGACTATCCAAAGAAGAAAGCTTTCTAAACGAAGAAAACGAAAGTGGAGCCTAGTTGTTCTAAAAACGAACACGTTGTTAGATTGTTTGCTCAGCATGCATTTACAACCAATAATAATGAAAAGAGCTCATGGATCGTGGACTCTAAAGCGACATGTCATATGTGCCGTGATATTGATAAGTTTATCAATATGAAAAAATTAGATAAAGCAGAGGATATAACCGTCGGTGATGGACACTCAGTTAAAGCATTTGGGATAGGGACTGTTGATTTAAATGTGAGAGTGTCTGACGAAAAACAACAAAGATGTAGATTATTTGAGACACTATATATTCCCAAGTTATCTTACAACTTGCTTAGTTTGTCTCAGGCTACCAGATCAGGAAAATCGTTTACATTCACAGAGTCATGTTGTCATCTTCTGGATGAAAAACGGAATGTAGTAGCTACAAGTTCAAAAGTTGGTAACATATACTACTTGAACTGTATTGATGAACAGGGAACAACCGATGCAGCAACTATATACTCGAGTGGTGACACAAAGGAGGAGATTTGGCATCGACGTTTTGGTAATCTTGGAATGAAGAATTTACAGAAGCTAGCAACAGATCAACTAGTAAATGGACCTGACTATGACGTAACAAAAGACATAAAATTTTGTGATCCACGTGTGGATGAAAAACATCACCGTTCTTCATTTCCAAAATCTGGCGGTAAGCGAGTCACAAAACTGCCCAAAATTGTGTACAGTGATATTTGTGGAAGATTAGAGGCAAAATCACTAAGTGGAGCAGAATATTTTGTCACATTTATTGACGATAAATCAAGATATGTATGGATATACATTCTTAAAGACAAAAGCGAAGTTTTTAAAAAATTTCTGGCGTGGAAATCCATGGTGGAGAAATCCTGCGGTGAAAAAATCAAGACACGACGCTCTAATAATGGCGGGGAATACACTTCAAAAGAGTTTGAAGATTAATTAAAAAAGAATGGTATTCGTCATGAGCGCACTGTTCCTAAAACAACAGAGCAAAATGGAGTAGCGGAGAGAATGACTTGGACATTGGTAGAAACTGTACGAATAATGTTGTCAGATTCGAAGCTGCCTAAGAAATTTTAGGCAGATGCCCTATCGACAGCTTCATATGTTCGAAACCGAAGCCCAACAACTGCCGTAAAAGCAATGACACCATATGAAGTATGGAAAGGCTACAAACCAAATCTTAATCATTTACGCATTTTTGGATGTAGTGCTTATGCTCATATACCAAAGGATGAAAGATCTAAAATGGATCCTAAAGCAAAGAAGAGCATCTTCCTGTGATATGGCATTGGTCTTTGATACAGACACATCGAAAGTCTTCCATAGCAGAGATATCATATTTAATGAAACAGCATCCATAAGTGAACAGGGGACAGAAGAAGTTGAAAATCAAACTTTAGTAGAGGTTGAATGTGAAAACATCAGCAGTGATGATGATGAGAATTCACGAGAGGCCACAGAACCCTGAAGATCACCAAGGATTAGAAAAGCTCCAGATCAGTATGGTGACTGGGTATACAGTGCTCACAGGTTGGATGACCCATTAACAGTAAAAGAAGCACTTTCCAGTCCTGAGGAAAGGGAATGGATGAAAGCAATGGAAAGCGAAATAAATTCACTAAATACTAATAAAGTATGGAATCTTGCTGAATTACCCTGTGGACGAAAAGTAAGTAGGTGTTCAAAAGAAAATATGATAGTGGTGAAAACATGAAACAACACAAACCTCGACTCGTAGCTCAAGGTTTTCTTCAAAAACATGGAGTTGGCTACGATGAGACCTTTTGTCCAGCTGTAAGGTTCGAATCAGTTCGAACTGTTATAACATTGGCAGCTAAACATGATCTCAAATTACATCAGTTGGACATAACCACAGCATTTTTGAATAGTGAGTTAAATGAAGACATCTATATGAAGCAGCCGGAAGGATTTGAAGTCAAAGGCAAAGAGCATCTTGTCTGTAAACTGAATCGAAGCCTATATGGTTTGAAACAGTCGCCAAGATGTTGGAATGAAGCCCTCAACAGTCAACTGAAGATGCATTTCAAACAGTTAGAAAATGATCCTTGTATCTACACACTAACTTTAGGAGGAGAGATCTTCATAGTAGCTGTTTATGTTGATGATATTATTCTGGCAAGCCAGTCTTCGACACGTATCCAAAAATTCATTAAAAGCATCTCAAAGTTTTTGACATCAAGGATATGGGAAAACTCCATAACTTCTTGGGTGTCAATATTGCTTATCCAGGGTCAGGAAAGATCTGGATCGGACAACCAGCATATACACCAGAAGTCTTGAAAAGATTTCAAATGGAAAATTCCAAACCTACAGCAACACTAATTGATACTGGAGCAAAGCTAATCAAAGCCACTGAGAACAGCAAGTTATTCAATCAAGAATTGTATCAGTCGGCAATCGGAAGTCTATTATATCTTTCAATAAGAACAAGACCTGATATTGCCTATACTGTCAGTAATGTAGCCAGATTTTGTTCCAAGCCTACTATGGAACACTGGAAGTCCATTAAACACATCATGCGTTATCTAAATGGTACACGGAACTATGGGTTGCTGTATGACAAGGAGAAGGTGACGGATTTCATTGGATACTCTGATGCAGACTGGGCTGGTGATTTGGATGACCGCAGGTCAACTTCAGGCTACCTATTCAAATTGAGTGGAGCTACTGTCAGTTGGAGAAGCAAAAAACAATCTTGTGTGGCATTATCTACAGCTGACGCAGAATACATGGCATTGGCAAGTACAGCACAAGAAGCTGTATGGATGCAACGTCTTCAAAATGATCTCAATGAAGCCTCAGTTAAATCAGCACTCGTATATGAGGATAACCAATCCACAATATGCATGGCGAAAAATCCACAATATCATGGACGAGCAAACATATTGATATTGAGTTCCATTATATCAGTGAACAAGTTGAAAAGAAAGCTATTCAACTTGAATATAGTGAAATCAAGAAAATGGTTGCTCATATGTTGACAAAAGCACTTCTGAGCGCACAATTTGTGAAGCTCAGAGAAATGTTAGGTGTTAGAGAAATTATTGAACAAGTCTGACTGCAAGTGAGGAGGGGTGTTGAAATTCACTTTAGTCAGTAATAACAGTGGGGCCAGAGGTTATTTGTGTAGGGGTGATTTACCAGCTCTTAGACTTTTTTTTTAGTTGTTCTTGTTATAAAATAAATGAAACACCTCGTGTGTTGATAGCATCCTGATGTGTTGCTTCGTTATTTGACAGGAAGTTATCTCATGTCTAAATGACTAACTGCGCTTGCCAGAAAGAAAAATGCATGTCTTCTTTTTTTAAGGGTTTAAGTCAACAAATTCCCAACAAAACCCTGTCAGGAAAAGAGTGGGTCGTGGTAATTTTTCGTTGGCTGTTTTTATTCTCATCTATTGAAGCTACCCTTACAGATGAGCAGCCGTAGTTCCCCGATCGAACTACTTGATCCAGGCCGTTGAACCGTAGGATTCATACGTCCAGGGTCTGTTTAGGCTTGGCGTTGAACCGTCCGTGGGTTTATCTGCTGGCCTTTACGTCCACCTTGCTGCTTCCCATGGCTAAGTGACATACTCTTGTAGACCCCTTCACATGGACATGCAAAAGCAGGACGACCGGCTAGAACCTATATCACCAACAATGTCACAGTTCGCTGAGTTATTTACGCAACATTCTCCATTGATTTTATTTTATTCAAATCTCAGTTATTAAGAAAATTGATTCATATTATCAATAGTTAGCCTTATCTATATCCATTTAACATGCAACTGTATTTTTGTATACGACCAAATAGCGGTTTACAGTATGAACGAGAAGGCTAATTTACGTATTGGTCTTACAAAATAGATTATTATGAATATTTGATTGGCATTATTGATTTCTAATTGCTTGGTTTTATTTTAATAGATATGAGCAAAAACCCCAGTGACAAATCTTAAAAGAAACTCATTGACAAAAAGAATTTAATTATATTCTTTACTGTCTAATTTAGTCAATCAAATTTGGAAAACTTACCAATAAAAGCCGGGAGTGATGAGAACAGCAAACATCTGAGCTGTTTTACCCTTTCATTATACAGGGGTTCGTTGGTCTTTCTAATCAAATATAACATTTTATTACATTAAAACTTAAATAGTTTCACCCGGAGAACTAACATTTTTTGCTAGTTTAAATAATTGCAAAAGTGAATTTGGGCACGTGCAAGATAAATCTATCCGGGCAAGTGTCAAGAATTGTCATAATAATAGTTACTCTGTATCAGTAGACAAAAGCGTCTTACAATTTAATTTCTTGTTTACAGCAGTGATTTCGTTGTTTAATGAGAATAGCATCTCGGGATATCTTTTATTCATTCCATTACAGAAGAAGACAATAAAAAAATTGTGTGGGGGCTCCCACTTCCAAGCAGCAAAGTGTCCGCCTCTACAGTATGTTCATCTGTCGTTCAGTCGTATCAGAGAGAAAAGCGTTTTTCCTTCGCTCGTCTAAGATATCCCCAGATGGATTTAACACACTAAAAACAATTTGATTAGTTTTTCGTATTTATTTTGCTGCTTTATCAGTGGTATATCTTTCATTTCTGACGAATCACTCACGATCTTAGCGGCACCATGGTGCCATTTTTGTTTACACAAGTCTGGGTTCAGTGAATATGGCAAAAATGGTTTCCTTATATTTTAAAAGCCAATTCCGTTGTGGTGTTTTTGTTGTTGGTTTTTTTTTCACGCTTTGGTTGGTTGGTAGGTTGGTTGGGTTTATGGCATATCAACCCTTATGGAGTTACACAAGGCTTAAGTCAGTCTTTCTTTAATTTGTTGGTTGGTTGACTTAATGGCATATTAACCTTTATGGAGTTGTATAAGGCTGAAGTCAGTCTTTCTTTCTATGGTTGGTTGGTTGGTTTTATGGCATATCAACCCTTATGAAGTTACATAAGGCTGAAGTCAGTCTTTCTTTCTTTGGTTGGTTGGTTATTTTATTCCAAGCGGTTAGTGAATAAAGTTTGTTTGATCATTTGTTTGCACATAGTTAAATAATTTCAAGTGCTGCTATCAAACATCAATAATTTTATCTAATATTAATCATTTGTTTGCACAGTTAAATGGTTATTGCTACTTAACATTAGTTATTCCTATCTAATACGAACAACTTCCACACAGCTGTATGGTTTCAAATAACTAATAACAACCTTTAGAAAATCATTGAACTATTCTATTTGACCCATAGATGGGACCCAGACACGTGCTACCACGGCAGGTCAGAGTGGACCTGAGAGGGATGCAGTTTAATGTTATACCCAAGACACTCAACGTCTAGTTTTTCTCAATGCAATTGAGCCTCACCCGCAGTCTTCTTGTACCTTTAAGGTAAAAAGGGCTACAGATTTGTTTACCCCTGGAGCAATTAGAAGAATACGGTCGGGACAATCAGATCGGTGCTTGGACTTGACGTCACCAGTTGATTGATCGGATCGGATCGTTCCGACCGCTTGTCTCGCCCAGAAAGAGCAAAAATGCAGTATTGCACATCACTGGACAATTTTGGTAGCCGGATCAAGGACAGCTCAGCCACCAGGATCACGTTCTGAAGCATTACATGGTTTGTTTTTTTTTTTGGTTAATGACATATCAACCTTTGTAGGTTATTTAATGCCAAATCTATTCTCCTAGAAGAACAGTAGTGATACTATTTAACCCATAGCTGGGAGGATACCTTTCCCAAGAGTACTTGCGCGAAAGTGAACGTAATAGCGCGACTGGAGTACGAACTCGCTTACTACGATTCCGCAGTCCATCGCTTTAACCATTACCCCACGAGGACACGCCCTGAAGCATTACAGGTCATCACCTACGGTTAACAGGTGGCATCATTGGTGCATGGGGAGGTCTTACCCCTCTGCAAAGGTACAGTCAGCGCCTTCTGTAGGCCCAACCAACAGGCCACATTTTTCTTTGATTTGGTTTCCTTGTTCAATGTCATATCCACCTTCGTGAGTTATTTAATGCCAAAGCTGCTATCGTGTGCTACTAACTAACTTAATTTTTGATGTAATAAGGGAGAGTTTGTACCTTTCACAAAGGATTTTTTCTACCTTTGCAAGCATTGACCTAATGAGTAGAGTGTTCGCCAATGGTCCGGGAGACCGGGATTCAATCCCAAGTCGAGCCATACCAAAAACTAAAAAATAGTACTTGATGCCGCCTTGCTTAACACTCAGCATTATAAGGTAATGATCAAGGTTAAAGTAGAGCAATCCATGGAAAGCAGTAGCGCCCTCCCTACACCTTGGTGTAGTAGCTTTTGAAAAGGGAGCCTTCGGGTTACCCTCGACGAAGGTCGCCAACTTTATACAGGAAATACTTGAAACAATATAACTGTCTAAATCATTCATATCAAAAACAGTTTAAACACACCTGTATTCAATGAAAATGACAAAATGGCAAAAATAGCTTCCTAATATTTTAAAAAACAATTCCAGAGTAATGTTTTTTACGCATTGGTTGGTTGGTTTCTGGTTGGTTTTCAGCTTGTCAATCCTTATTTGGTTATTCAATTGTAAAGTTAAACTTGTTTTTTTTTTGTGTTTTTTTTTGTTTTTGTTTTTTTCGCAAGCAATTATATAAAAATATTTGAAACCATATAACTGTGTTCAAACAAATTATCATTCCATAGAAACAATATTTCAAACAATCGAATAGTTTTAAATTTTTCATGTAATATAACAGTTTTATGTTCGAGGATCATTAGATAAGTTTCCAGACTTTTTTCGTATGGCCACTTTTATTGATAGTACACATGAAACTCTAGTCCTCTTTGAAGTAATCTCCTCCGGCTGCAATGCACTTGTTCTCCCGTTCCAACAACTTCTCGAAGGCCCCATCAAAGTCCTCTTGTGTGAGCGTGCCAATGACCTTTGTCACAACTTCTTTCATCTCCTCAATTTTCTCATAACGACAGCCTCTGAGCTTAGGGAATAACCAAAAGTCACAGGGAGCAAGGTATGGACTATAGGGAGTCTGAGAAACTGTATTGATGCCGATCTTGGTCAAATAGTTTGTGACAAGGATGGAGTTGTGAACTAGTGCATTGTCCTGGTGGAAATACCACTGACCCGATTTGAAGAGTGCTCGCCTCTTCCGACGGAATCTCTTCCTGAACTCCCTTAAAACCTCAACATAGTAAACCTAACCCTAACACTTTGGGCAATCAGCTCTGGTGTATTGACTTCCTTACTCCTCCCAAACCTCTCATCATCCCTCACAGATTCCCTGGCTTCCTTGAATCTCTTATGCTACTCAAAAACTGATGCTCAATTCATGCAAGATGCTCCAAAAGCAGTCTGAAGCATTCCATACGTTTCTGTGGCATTTTTTCCAAGTTTAAAACACAATTTTATTGCATATCGTTCTTCTAAAGTGTCCTCACGTCCAGATTGCATTTTTGAAATTCACCAGCCGTGACAATCAGGCTTTAGTAGGGTGTATTCCAATTCCTGTTGTAGCTGTTGATTTGAAGCTGAAATCATGAAAATTGGTCAGTCATCTCATAAGATGTATAGCAATAACATAGTGAATTTTCAAGAGTCTACGACAATTTTAAATGCCTGTACAAAAAAGTCTGGAAACCTAATGAATGCACCACGTATTTTAAGCAAATACATAGTTCCAAATATTTCAAGCAATTGTATAGTTCTACATATTTCAAGCAATTAACTAGTCTCAAGTATTTCAAGCAATTAAGAGATCTATTTGACCCATCAATGAGACCCTAACAAGTTGTACCCCAAAGTGGACGTGAAAGTAATAGCAACGAAGGGATGACTTCATACTTCCCGGAACTTCAGAACAGGAACTTCCCATTAAACGCAGTTTAATGCCATAAGTAGAACACCCTTTTCTGCGTGGTGGTGGTTCTTAACACTCTGCAAGATTACCTCAGCGCATCTAGGCCAAACCGATTGGGAGTTTCACGCACTAAGAAGCGCCTTAAAATCTCTCAAAATTCCTTTTATATTTGTTCGTCACTTTTTATACCATGGAAGAATTTATATGTATATACGTATTTACTAACCTCTCCAGATGGGCAGGATGTTACACAAGGTCAATTTTTAAGCAGAGTTTAACAGGTGTGAATCCAGAATTTTCCTTCGCCTAGACTGGTTGTCATACCAAGGTTAAAGAGCGCAGTTTTTCCGACTCATGTCCGGAGAGATAATTGTTGGATTCATAGCGGTCCCATGGGTATTAGCGCTATGTGAAATACAAAACCGCCTTAACTTGGATTTGAACTCTGGTCACCGTATCCATTTCTAATGATGATAAGCATGAGACCACGAGCGCTTCCTATTTATATGTAGATAGGAATACTTGGAACAGTATAACTTTGTTCAAACAAATTATTATTATCAAATAGGAATAGTGACTTTAAATCATCTCATCATCATCAAGTGTTGATAGCAAGGAGTCTATTGACTCTTTTGCCATCTGTCCCTATCTTCTATCACACCAAGCAGGTCCTCTAGATGGCATCCAGTGTCTGGACAGCGCTGATATTAAGAATGGGTTCAGGAAATATGATAAAATGGTTTACTTATATTAAAAAAAAAACAGTTCCGAAATTATCTCTTTTCATACATTAAATGGTTGTTTTATGGCATGTAAACCCTTCTTGAGATATTTAATGCCGAAGTCAGTCTTCTTTCTTTCTCTTTGATTCTTTCTCTCTCTTTTTTTTTTTTTTTTTGCAAATAATGATATTAATCTTTCCAAAATAATTATAGTTTCAAGTAAATATTCTTAATACAGAAAATTTGCGCTGTTTTAAGTTATCAAGTATTCCTATCTAATACAATTAATTTATACACTGCGTTTTTGTTAAATTCTAACAGTTTTCAAAGTGATCTACTTGATCCATAGTTGAGACTCTAACAAGTACGACTATTAATTGTATTAGATAAGAATACTTGAAACCATATAAGTATGTGCAAATTATTTGCATGATCTAGAGGGTAGAGTGTTCGCCAATTATCCGGGATACCTGGGTTCAATCGCAGATCGCATCATACCAAAGACTTTAAAAATGGTACTTGATACCTCCTTGCTTAACACTCAGCAATATAAGGTACGTATCGAGGGTAAAGTGGAGCAATCCAGAGAAAGGAGTAGCGCCCTCCTCTACACTTCGGTGTAGTAGCTATTGAAAAGGGAGCCTTCTGGTCGCCCTTGACCACGGTCGCCAACTTTAATTTTATTTTTATTTGCATTAAGAATAGTTACTTGAAGTTATAGCTGTTTACAAATTATAATCATTAGTTACTTGAAACCATTGGATTGCTTGAAAAAGATCGACTTAGGCATTAGGTAACCCAGTAAGGGTTGAAATGCCATAAAACCAATCAAACAACATACTCAGACTTCAAATCATTTTATCAGGTTGTATGAGGTGAGCTAGTCTCAACACATCTTCAATAAGTCGCTATCAGAATTAATTATTTCATTTTCATGAAACATCGTTTAAGAAAAGAAAAAAAAAAATGAAAATCCCTTGTTCGAAACTTCACAAACTATTTTTGACACGCTAGATTATTCACACCTTCTTCATATACTACATAAGTCTATTTTTAGCCTTGTAAACTTTTCTTTTTTTTTTTTTTTTTTTTTTTTTTCTTTTTGTTAAGAAAAGAATAATACACCGGAAATGTTATTTCCTTTCATTTTCAGTATTAAAATCAATTAACAAAAATAGACAATGATTCTTTAGCACTCAGTGACACGAGAGTTATTAGAAGACAATTAAAATCTATCTTCTTCATTAAGGTCAAATTAAAACTATCCATGTTACCTAACTATAAAAAACAACGAACTTTCTTTTTACGAACTCGCAATTTCCTATCTTCAGTTTAATTTGACGCTCGCTCTATCGATGGGGTTTAGAATATACAGACTGTATCCCCTTTCGAGGGGTAAGACCCCTCTACCCAAAACGAGGAGTCCTGGGTATAACCACTGAACTGCCTTTGATAGTGAAGCCTCAGTTTTAAAGATCTGGAGAATGTAGAGTACTCCTTCATTGCCATTACTCTCATGTCCACTCTGAACTGAAGTGGTTGTATTTGTTAGGTTCCTATCCCTGGGTCAAATAGATCTGTTTAAAAATTATTTGTATTTCAACATCTTACGTTAACAAACCTTCAAAAAGAAACTACTACACAAAAAACATATATATGAACGCACAATGAACACGGTTCCCTTAATTAAAATAAATTAAAATTACCCTAGATCGGTTGAAATGCCATTAAAAGTCCATATTTACCAACCCATCCGCTCGGGCAGGATATGACTCAAGTTCAATTTTTAAGCGGAGTTTAACAGGTTTGAATTCAGAGTTTTCCTTCTCCTAGACTAGTTGCCTCACCAAGGCTGAAGAACCTAGTCTGCCCTACTATTTACCCATAGCTGGAGGGAGAATAATTGGATTCATACCTTTCTAAAGGGTATTAGTGCTATGTGAAATGCAATCAGTCCAGGATATGAACTCGTGTCGCCGTGTCCATTTCCTACGACGATAGCCATTACCCCACGGGCACCTCCATGCCATTAAAAATCCCTTATCTTGAATTGAAGTCAAAAGTTTGAAAAACCAAGAGTGTAACGAATTTACGATTTATTAATAATTGTCTGCTAAGTTACATGGTATCCATTATCAAAAAAAAATGCATCCCCAATAAATATTTGTGTCTTTAGTATGACAAAAGACTGTATCCGGTCGGGAGTTCTGAGTAGAGTCGCTTCCCATGGTCATTGATCCGGAGTGGCAATATCTGTTAGCGTCCTATTTATGGGTCAAATAGATTTTTGGGGGAATATTCTTTTTCAATGATTGTGAACTTAATAAATACATTAGCTCTTTAAACATTTATATTGCACGTAAGTAGGAAGTGTTTATCAATTTAAAATGATTAGGAATATTTATGTTTGTACCGTACATAACTGGAGACTCTAATTATTAAACTGACTTTGCTTAAAAATAATTTAATAATCATTGAGTAAAATATGGAGTTTTTTCTTTTTTTTTTCTTTTTTTTTTTTTGGTAGGGGAAGTGCTTAAATGAAATCAAAAGAACATACGATAGAATTATAAAACTATAAAAACGGTTTACGTTATCTATAGGACAATTTCCTAACGAAGTAAAATACATTTTCAATGTGTGATTAATTTTTTTTTTTTAAGATCTAGATTAGGGTTCGATATGGGTTTGTTAATCTTAGAACTAAAGAAATGGTTATATTGTTCACACTGCTGTGTGGTGCTATAGTTTACTGTGTACGTTTCGTCACGTTCTTAACGTGACACCAATTTTAAATCAGTACCGAGCTCTGTTTGCTGTGTCCGTTTTCTATATTCGTATCTATTATACGCCTTCTCCACACTTCATGGTTATATATATATATATATATACATATTGTCATCCACATAAAGATTATTTCATTGTATCACAACTCATCAGTGTTGATAGACACGCGAGATGGTTCAATCTGTGATGGAAACCCGGCTGACGGTCAGAAATCTTTCCGTAGAGCCATTAGCAACCTCAGCGTAAGCGAATGAAGTTAACGCATATGTATTTTTTTAGATGTATGCTTAATGACAACCGTGTGCTTAGTTCATGAGAAGAGATTTGCATTACGTGAGTGGCAAGTGGTAATTCCTTCGTGAGAGTGCTCAACCCCCGGAGGTACGTTCAAAATTTTAGAATAGCTTTAAGTAAAGTATATATCATAAGTTGTAAAAAAAGAACCTTTCCAAGAATAACAAAAAGAAAACCTTACTAATAATTCTAGGCAAACTTTGTTTTTTCCCCCTTTTGGTGGTTTTTTTTTCTTAGTTTTATTCCTCTTTATCGCTTGCTTTTGCTTTTGTCACATAGTTCTTTGATGAGACGTGACCGAGAAAAAGCTCATTTTTTTTAGAACTTATGATGTAGACTCGACTTATAGCTATTCCAATATACATACATATATATATATATATATATATATATATCATCATCATGTCGTGCGGCCAGCACGGATATCCCTGACCCTCTCTCTCTCCACGTCTCTCTATCATTCATCGCCTCTGGCAGGTCTTCAGGGTTACATCCCGTATCATCACATAGCTGCTGTATGTCTGTTCGAGCTGGTCGTCCTGCTTTTGATTGGCCATATGCGGGGGTCCACAGGAGTACATCACTTACGAGCTCGTCCTTGCTTCTCCAGCAGTGTCCGGCATGTCTGGTTCGTCTAGCTTGGATAGTTTTCGGGATAGGTGGTAGGTGACCGTATAGTGCTTTGTAGGGTGTTGCTGCCAGGACTTTTGAATATTGCTCTCATCATTCTTGTATAATTGCCGTCTAGCTTCTTCTCCAGTCGTTTAGTCAGCATCCAAGTAGTGCATCCATATAGCAGTATCGACACGACCGCAGCCTGGAAGAAACTGCGTTTCATTTTATCGTTCAGGTTTGATTTCCATATGATTGAAAGCCTATCGATAGCTGTCCATGCTTTCGTTAGCCGTGTGTCGATGTCTTTTTCGGTTGATGAGACGCTGCTTCCTAGGTAGGTGAATTTGTCCACCAGTTTCAGAGAGGTTGTCATCTACAGACAGATTGTTTCGTTGTATCACAACTCTTCAGTGTGGCTAGACACGTAAGACGCTTGAAGCTGTGATCGAATGTATATATATATATATATATATATATATACCAAATTTTGCCAAACGTGTAATATCAAGAACAAGCTATGCTACACGCACCTCAAATCAACCAAGTCCTCCACCGACTTCACATCTATTTTTTAAACCACGTATCAAATTGCAGATGCAAAAATATAATACATTTATTAACTTGCTAAACATTTTTTTGCTTAGATATGGCATAAGACCGTATGAATCAGACACGAAAGGAGAACCGAACTCACTCTTGAAGGTTTGCTAGTCTAGCTTGCTAACCATTAAACCACTCAAGGTGCCCAAATTTAATTTATTCACTGGATTGCACACGTTGATGAAAACAATACATCGGACATTCAGAATTGTCATTTTCTTAAGACTAATTACGGACACAAAATCAAATCTGTAAATTACAACAGTCTCAGCTATAAATATTTATTCATTTTTTTTTAATATGATGGAATTTAATTTTAGACCGAAACTACCCGAATTTTATCATTTCTAGTGGAACATCATATAATCAAAATGGATATTATTAGATACAGTATCACCCATACTGTATCACTTACAAAGAGTTAATTTTCTTCTAAACGAAAAATACAAGCATTTTATCATTTCTCGTGAAACATTATACAATCAGTATCAGTTATAAATATTCACCCACCATTTTTTAAAAATAAGAATGTAATTTTCTTCTAGACTAAAGATACCAGTTTTAATCGTTTAAAGGTAACAATTTTTAAACGACCCTGAGTGTATTCGTTTGTACACAATTAAATGGTTTCAAGTATTTCTGACACAGTTTTATTTGCACACAGTAAAATGATTTCAAGTATAGAAAATGATTAAATTTCTATTTGGCCCAAGATGGGATTCCAACAGGTACTACCAATCCAGATCAAAGTGGACCGGTAATTAATGACAACGAAGGGATACCCACTATTCCCCAAAGCTCAAGGACTGGAGTCTCACCATCAGATGTTGTTTAATGCCGTATCCAGGATACTCGTTGGGGGAGGTCTTACCTCTCTGCAGAGATGCAATCGACGTATTCTACTGCCCCAGCCAACTGGGCTTTGTTTTCAATTTGGAGGGAATATTCAGCTTGCTCAAGTCATTTTGCCAGGAGTTTTTTTTTTTAGTCACTTTGATGGTTTTACATGCTCGGTAAAATTTGAAGAAGATTAAATTGAAGGTTTTTGGTTCAGTGTGGACTTTCGGAGAGTTGCGAGTCGAAGCTGAATAGTATCTCTACATTCTTTGCTGAACCTCGAAGGGAGTAAGTTTTGTTATAGCTTTACTTCCTACTGATTCTAACACAATAAATTTTGAAAAAAGAATGTCCACCTTCCATAGATATCGCAGTAAGTCAGGGAGTAAGTTTTGTTATAGCTTTACTTCCTAATGATTCTAACACAATAAAATTTGAAAAAAGAATGTCCACCTTCTCTACATCACTATCCGAATCTGTCTCAGAATCATGTAGCTTTGATATTTCGGGAAGTGCCATACATATCGCACTCTATATTCATAAACCATGCTCCCAACCCACCTCGGAACCAAATTGTGGGAAACGATCAAGGGGAAAATCTATTCGCCTCGGCACAACAGGCCTACACAGGAAACTTGTACCAAGAGGGAGTATCCTGGGTACCTGGATGTTATAAGGTTCTGCATTTAAGTATACGGTCGCTTAGACCATTATATCAAAATCCTTAGAGTGATCCAAGATCCATCACCTTCTTATTCTGATTTTACTGGTGCTAAGCGCAGCCAATCTCGTTGGATAAAGCTTAAAAGCAACGACTAAGCATGACCAGCCGTCTAGCCCAGTGAGGATTAAAGTCGGTTGCCGGGCCAAGGAGTGCTCAGCCACCAGGATCCCTTCCTGAAGCGTTACTGATCACATCAGATCTCATCTATGGGTCAAATATTCAATCATTTACTAAGGATTATTATTATTATTAGTTATTTGAAACCATATAAATGCCGGACAGATAGGGTCTCATCTATGGGTCAAATAGAACTGTTCAATCATTTACTAAGGATTATTATTATTAGTTATTTGAAACCATATAACTGCTGGACAGATAAGGTCTCATCTATGGGTCAAATAGAACTGTTCAATCATTTACTAAGGATTATTATTATTAGTTATTTGAAACCATATAACTGCTGGACAGATAAGGTCTCATCTATGGGTCAAATAGAACTGTTCAATCATTTACTAAGGATTATTATTATTAGTTATTTGAAACCATATAACTGCTGGACAGATAGGGTCTCATCTATGGGTCAAATAGAACTGTTCAATCATTTACTAAGGATTATTATTATTAGTTATTTGAAACCATATAACTGCTGGACAGATAGGGTCTCATCTATGGATCAAATAGAACTGTTCAATCATTTACTAAGGATTATTATTATTAGTTATTTGCAACCATATAACTGCTGGACAGATAGGGTCTCATCTATGGGTCAAATAGAACTGTTCAATCATTTACCAAGGATTATTATTATTAGATATTTGAGACCATACAGCTGTGTGCAAATTATTTATATTACATAGGAATACTTGATAAATAGAATTATTAATGTTAAATAGTAACCATTGAAACCTTTTAACAGTGCGTAAACAAATGATCGATATTAGATAAAACTATTAGTATAAGATAACAACATTTTAAACTATTTAACTCGTTTAGAAATAAAATTACTTTTTAACTATTCGCTTAGAAATCATATAAAACAGAATTTGTCATATAATAGCTCTCAAGGGTTGATATGCTAACAAACACCAACTAACTCTTTAACCATATCTGACCTAAGGCTGTTAGAACTAATTGATAACTGCACATTTCCGGTTAGTAATGAGCTCAGCTTCCAAATAGACACACCCTTTTGTGGTCGTCCCCATTTCATGACATCATCTGGCCGTCTCTATTAGGTGTGTGCAAAAATTTAGATGTTTTTTTGTTTATAATTTGAATTACTATGACCAGAAATTCCGGCAAGCATTGCAGGTGACATACTTAACCACTGGACAGCTGTTTCGACCTTATTAGGTCTCATCAGCAGTGTATACCCTGATCTCCCTACTGGAGAACCAGCGACCACAGAATGAAGAGCCGAAACTCTACCACTGGCCTACAAGTCCACATCGCAAACAAGCGATGCGAAATTAACTAACCATGGTAAATTAACCTGATGTGTATTGTAGTTACATCCGTACTCTTACAGAGGACACAGTCACCTCCAGGGCTACGTCTTCCCAAGAGGATTGGAGAGACGCATCCGCATAATCATAAACTCATGGGCAAGGAAATAGACATGCATTTATATCTGTTTCTGTTTGTTTTTATAAAAATTAAATTAACTTAGTTAAATCTATTAAATTAGATAAATCTTAATTAATTTTTATAATAATTTTCCCATATATTTACTGATCATCAAAATATTAGATTTTCTATTTACCCTTTTATATGCCATTCATGAAATAAACTTTCAAATACATTGACTGTACTTTTGATCTCACAAATTGCAGTCAGATCCGTGTTTTTTTTTTTTGCGTGGTCAGCTATATGTTAGATGTTCATAACTAATGAAAGAGAACTTGTATATATACATATATATATACGAGGATAATTAAAACAGTTTCCAGACTTTTTTCGTATGGGCACTTTTATTGATAGTACACACATGAATCTCTAGTCCCCTTCGAAGTAATATCCTCTGGCTGCAATCCACTTGTTCTACCGTTCCAAAAACTTCTCGAACCCCATCGAAGTCTTCTTGTGTGAGCGTGCCAATGACCTTTGTCACAGCCTCTTTCATCTCCTCAATTGTCTCATAACGACAGCCTCTAAGCTTAGGGAATAACCAAAAGTCACAGGGAGCAAGGTATGGACTATTAGGAGGGTGATGAACTGTCTTGATGCCCATCTTGGTTAAATAGTCTGTGACAAGGATGGAGTTGTGGACTGGTGCATTGTCCAGCTGGAAATGCCACTGACCCGACTTGAAGAGTGCTGGCCTCTTCCCAAGGAATCTCTTGCTGAACTCCCTTAAAACCTCAACATAGTAACCCTAACCCTATCCCTTTGGCCAATCAACTCTGGTCTATTGACTGCCTTACTCCCCCCACACCTCTCATTATCCCTCACAGACTCCCTGGCTTCCTTGAATCTCTTATGCTACTCAAAACTGATGCTCGATTCATGCAAGATGCTCCAAAAGCAATCTGAAGCATTCCATACGTTTCTGTGGCATTTTTTCCAAGTTCAAATCAGAATTTTATTGCATATCGTTCTTCTAAAGTGTCCTCACGCCCAGATTGCATTTTTGAAATTCACCAGCTGTGACAATCAGGATTTAGTAGGGTGTATTCGAATTTCTGCTGTAGCTGATCATTTGAACTTGAAATCATAAAAATTGGTCAGTCATCAGATAAGATGTATGGCAATAACATAGTGAATTTTCAAGAGTCTACAACAATTTTAAATGCCTGTACAAAAAAGTCTGGAACCTTATTGAATGCTCCACGTATATATATATATATATATATATATATATATATATATATATATATATATATATAATTTCCTGTCCTTGTTATTAACAGAGCTATTATCCCTGGGGATCCGGGATTCCGACCGCGAAATTGGCTCACCTTCATAACTTGTTTAGCTAAATTTTTCGTTCTTTGTGTCCAACTGCTGTTTACTACTCAAGATTCGAACTCACTAATCTGTGGTTCAATTCCTCTGATTCACGACGGATTATTCCTTCGAATCGATGGAGTTCTAACGTCCGAAAAAAAGATACTGCTCTTCAGCCTGGACCTCCCAGAACAAAAGTACTTATTACTAACGTTAAAATCTTGAGTGTATCATGAATATTAAAAAAACTAACTCTTTCATCCCCATCGACAAATCTTTCTCCTTCAGTTTAATCATCAGCCAACCTCCCTGACTTATTTAGGTATCCTTTTGATACTACTAAACACACATTCATGTAAATACATAAGTTCCTATGCCTCCCCACACCCGTACAAATACGCTAATTCCCACATGAATATACATGCATATACATAATTACCAACCCCTCCGGTCAGGCAGGATATGACACAAGGTCAATTTTTAAGCGGTATTTAACAGGTTTGAATTCAGAGTTTTCCTTCTCCTAGACTAGTTGCCTCACCAAGGCTGAAGAACCAATTTACCTATAGCTGGTGGGAGAATAATTGGATTCATAGCTTTCCCAAGGGTATTAGTGCTATGTGAAATGCAATCAGTCTCGTCCAGGATTTGAATCCGTGTCGCTGTGTCCATTTCCTCCGACGATAACCATTACACCACTGGCACCTCCTCAATATATTCATGCATATAAGGCACACCTTCACGAAAACACACTCATAAAGGCATGCTCGCTCTCACTCGCATATGTATAATTGGATTTTCGTAAGTGCCCCTTGAAACAGAAGAGATGAATTGATTTTAAGGGCATGTCAACACGTCCAAGGTTATTTCAAGCGAAGAGGTAAGAAAATTGTATTCATTGTTCATTTATATTTACATTTTTTGTGTGTTATTTCTTAGCGCTTTTTTTTTTTTTTTTTTTTTTGCACAGTGGAACCCCTGTTATCGGATGACTATCAAGTCGATCAATTCAGAGTTCGACTAAAAATTTTGAGTAAAAAAAAATGCCTCATTGATCGGATAAATGTTCGGAGTTCGAACACACAAGACGAGCCGACGAAAATGAAACGCGGGCGAATGACTGCCGAGTCAAACCGAACAAGACCAAATAGCTGGCCGAGTCTACCCGAGCAACATTGTTTCAGTTTTCGAACGAATCGGTAGTCGAACATTATTTTAGAACGAATTATGTTCGACAACTGAGGCTCTACTGAATTTTTATCTAATACAAATAATTTGTATTGAGTTGTATAGCTTTTAAGAATCTAAAACTAATAATAATCAAGTTTCAAATAATTATTTTTATTTAATAACAGTTACTTTGTTGCACACAGTTATATGCTTTCAAAAAATAATAATCCTAGGAATACTCCGTAGCGTAGTGGCTAACATACGGGACAAAGACATTATAGAAGTAATAATTGATATTGAGGAAAAAATTACGGAAGGATCTACATTCAATAATATTTGCCTGGAGTAATATACCCGGACGGCTTGAATATAGGCTGGAAATCCTAATTTCTGTATCGCTATTGCCAAGCAACAAAACAGTCAATGGGAAGTGCCCTGACATCTGAATTATGGTCAGTGTATTCGACAAGTATTTGTACCATTATTTGGGTGGGTATTAAATAACAGATTATCATCATCATCATGACGTGCGGCTAGCACGGACATCCCTGACCCTCTCTCTCCACGTCTCCCTATCATTCATCGCCTTCGGCAGGTCTTCAGGGTTACATCCCGTATCATCACAGAGCTGCTGTATGAATGTTCGGGCTGGTTGTCCTGCTTTTGATTGGCCATATGCAGGGGTCCACAGGAGCACATCACTTACGATCTCGTCTTTGCTTCTCCAGCAGTGTCCGGCATGTCTGGTTCGTCTAGCTTGTATAGTTTTCGTGATAGGTGGTAGGTGGCCATACAGTTGGCGCCGTGTGGGATGTTGCTGCCAGGACCTGTTCAATATTGCTCGCAACATTCTTGTATAACAGATAATAAAATATTATATTCTGGCCATTTTTCATCCAGAAGCCGAGGAGGTTTGTTTTAAATAAGAATGCTATCATCTTATTTATGGTCGAGTCACGCCTCACCATCATATTGTTTAGTCGTATCCAGGACTCTCGAGAGGAGAGTGTAGTTGGTGTATTCTGCAGCCCCAGCCGACTGGACCAAATAGTTGATAGGGACGGATGGCGAGAGAAAGAGGGACAATCAAGGGAATCCGGGTTGTTTGCTCGACTTAATGATGATAATGATGATGATAATGACTACATTCATACAAGACCAATCTTCATTCGTCTGTACTATAGCTTCCATTTAACAACTGTTTACACCTGATCAGCGAAGTTGAGCACAGATGATGTTTAGTCATATCCAGGACTCTCGAGAGGGGAGTCTTCCCCCTCTGCCGAGATGCAGTCGGTGTATTCTGCAGCCTCAGCCGACTGGGCCAAATAGTTTATTGGGACGGATGGCGAGAGAAAGAGGGACAATCAAGGGGATCCGCGTATATATATATATATATATATGGACACGGCGACACGAGTTCAAATCCTGGACTGATTGCATTTAACATAGCACTAATACCCTTGGGAAAGGCATGAATCCAAATATTCTCCCTCCAGTTATGGGTAAGTAGTAGGGCAGACTAGCTTCTTAAGCCTAGGTGAGGCAACTAGTCTAGGAGAAGGAAAACTCTGAATTCAAACCTGTTAAACTCCGCTTAAAAATTGACCTTGTGTCATATCCTGCCCAAGCGGAGGGGTTGGTAAATATGATCAAGGGGATCCGCGTTGTTAGCTCGACTTAATGATGATAATGATGATGATAATGACTACATTCATACAAGATCAATCTTCATTCGTCTGTACTATAGCTTCCATTAAACAACTGTTTACACCTGATCACCGAAGTTGAGCACAGATGATGCTGTTAAGTGCTTAAGCGAATGACCAGTCAAAAATAAAATAAAAATTACTGTAAGCAAACGGAGGTCTGCATACCAGACTCAGCAAAGCCTCGTAAATAACAAGAATATCAACTTTACTTATTTCATTCATTCTCATTTCTAAGGAACGTAAATTATCATTTTACAAAATGATCATCTCATCATAAATCCATCGATCAGTCCGTCCATCCCTCAGTTAGTCCGTCTGCAAGTAATCTGAAGGTTGTGAGTTTGATCCTCACCCGAAGCATATTTGTTTGGGGAGTCACTATGGCGTAATGGCTAAAGTGCTGGACTGCGAGTTCGAACACTATAATATAATTGCGGAGGGATTTCGTTTTGTATATCTTGCCTTTCGGTTTAGTTAGGATGAGAACCTTTCGGCTCAGTGCATGGGTTAGTTAGGTGCAAACATGAGCGCAGGTGTTCACGCGCGCGCGGGGAGGATGCGTCATTCACAGATGTCAAAATAAAATCCCAGATAGGAATTGAACAGGGGATGTGGGTGACGTCACACACCGGAAGCGTGGGCTGAGATTTGAGAAAAAGCAGAGAGTTGAGTTCCTGCCTCCGAGCAAGAGAGTCGAGATTCAGAGCTGGGCGAGGCCAGACAAATTTGTGCGCTATGGGCGCCGCGCGTTGGTTGGCTGACGATTTAAAAGCAGTCAGCATAGAAAGATTGTGTCTCTCTCTCCTCATGTCGAAAAACCTTTAACTCAAAGGTAATAAAAAGTTTCGTACCTGAACTAAGAAGTCGTAAAGTGTTTCGCGTGTATTTCGGATTCCCTATGTCTATTTCACACATCAGTATATTATGGGTATATTACAACACCAGTCGTGCTATTCCGATCATTTTCTGACTAATACCTTTCGGAAAGGTATGAATTCATTTATCCACGCACACCCCCAGCAATGAGTTAAACAGTATCACTGCTCTCCTTCTACAGAAATTGTTTTGGCATTAAATAACCACCAAAGATTGATATGCCATTGAACCAAGAAACCAAACCAAATCTCAGGCCCAGCATCAGAGCCCACTCTTTAATATTCATATCAATATAATCATTACGAAGAGTGAATAGCTCTCTTCCTCCTGATATGAACTCACACAAGGTGTTGTGATAAGAAGGAATCTATTTTATGTAAAAAAAAAAAAAAGCTCATTTATTTTTACAGGTTTTTGAGGATATCTGAGATCTAAGAACGAAACTGGAGCTACTTTCGGTACGCAACCCTCGATTTAAACAAGACAGTAAGCTTTAGTAAATAAAATAACGGGTACTATCACTCCAGGTCAGAGTAGATCTGGGAGTAATAGTAATGGAAGGGTACTCTACACTCCTTAGATCTGGAGCCTCATCATCAGATGCAGTATCATATCCAGAACACCTCTCGGGAGTTGTGGTGAGGGAGGTGTCTTTCCCCTCTCTAAGAGATATAGTCATCATATTCTTAGCCCCATCGACAGGGTGAGAAGGGTTTATTGCGTCATACTTTATATATCAATAATTATCCCGTAATTTATTTTTAAAAAAATAGACATACTGTTGCTTTTATTAATGACCATCTTACAACCCTTACGTAATATCGGACTGTACAGCAAGCTATAATTATAAATTTTGATTTGTATTGCCAATTGAGTTGCGTGAGTGAATTTGAAAAATCGACCACAAATGAAAGGAATGAAAGAGAAAAGTTGGACGTGGGAGCATTATAGTGAAAATGTGAAGCCTATTAAAATTCTCCAGTACATCAACAGATTGTAATCCCAAGCCCTCGTGTTTCCTAACATTGCCGTTTTCATGGTAATCTGATCGCTCAGACTACATCAGTATTACCATCAAAGGCAAAGCATCTCTCTATAAACAAGCGATAAAAGAGAGCGTTTCTCTGAATAGGAGCCAACTACACAGTTAAGGAAAAGCTGTTTGAGTTTATTCATTATTGGCAGTCAGGTTAATCAGGTAACCTCACCAAGAGTCCGAAAAGTTAAATAAATAAAAAGAAAGGCAGAAAGTAAAAAGAAGAAAAAAATACGGTGAGCGTTCTGAAACTAATGCCTCCTATCCACTCCGACAAAAAGTAAAACACAAGAAGCACTGTTGAACAAAGCAAGTTTTCAGCAACAAAACACTATTTTTATGTATAGTCAACGCTTCTGTCAACACATTTCAGTCAGTGATCAACAAGAGTTTGTATACCTCTGAAGAAAGAATTGTTCATTAGTATTAAAATCACCTTCTCCGCCCGCAAAAAAATGAATGTCTTGATATGACTCTAAACTGCTTCCGCCTACAAGGTGGGGCTGAGAATATGTTAACTGTATATCCTGCGGATGGTTAAGACCTCTCCTCAAAAAAAAAAGGGGGGGGATCCTGTGTAAGACATTAGACCGTGAAGCTTTAGTCCTGAAGATCTGGGGAGTGTGGAATACGCCTTCATTACTCGCTGATCCTCTCAGAACTGGAGTGTTAGTTTGTTTTCATTTAGCTTTTCTTTTTTTTTTTTTGTTTAGTTTTGTGATATACGTGGTGCCTTCAATAAGTTTCCAGACTTTTTTTGTACAGGTATTTAGAATTGTCGTAGACTCTTGAAAATTCACTATGTTATTGTTATACATATTATGAGATGACTGACCAATTTTTATGATTTCAGCTTCAAATCAACAGCAACAACAGGAATTGGAATACACCCTACTAAGACCTGATTGTCACAGCTGGTGAATTTCAAAAATGCAATCTGACCCTTTAGAAGAACGATATGCAATAAAATTCTGATTTAAACTTGGAAAAAATGCCACAGAAACGTATGGAATGTTTCAGACTGCTTTTGGACCATTTTGCATGAATCGAGCATCAGTTTTTGAGTGGCATAAGAGATTCAAGGAAGCCAGGGAGTCTGTGAGGGATGATGAGAGGTGTGGGAGGAGTAAGGAAGTCAATAGACTAGAGTTGATTGGCCAAAGGGTTAGGGATAGGGTTACTATGTTGAGGTTTTAAGGGAGTTCAGCAAGAGATTCCTTGGGAAGAGGCCAGCACTCTTTAAATCGGCTCAGTGGCATTTCCACCAGGACAATGCACCAGTCCACAACTCCATCCTTGTCACAGACTATTTAACCAAGATGGGCATCAAGTTAGTTCGTCACCCTCCCTATAGTCCATACCTTGCTCCCTGTGACTTTTGGTTATTCCCTAAGCTCAGAGGCTGTCGTTATGAGACAACTGAGGAGATGAAAGAGGCTATGACGAAGGTCAGTGACACCCTGCCACAAGAGGACTTCCATGGGGCCTTCGAGAAGTTGTTGGAACGGTACAACAAGTGCATTGCAGCTGTAGGAGATTACTTCGAAGGGGACAAGAGTTTCATGAGTGTACTATCAATAAAAGTGTCCATACGAAAAAAGTCTGGAAACTTATTTAATGATCCTCGTATCAACTATTGTTGATATATAATGCCAAATACTTTTTTTACATATACATTAAATATATGAATTGTAAATATATTTGGAAGATACACACAGTTAAATGGTCAACAGTTCTATTTCTAACAAGGAAATTTAGCAAAACTCAACAAAGTTAATGTGTTGCATATTGACCCCGGCCAAGCTGTCAAAAGAAGAAATGCACCTGTGTAAATAACAGGTGCATCCGGTCGAAGATATCAGGAGATCAGGGGATAACCTTGACTGTCGACGGGTTGAATTGAGTACAAATGTGACGCTCGCCAGAAGTAGGTGAGCGTCAAATTATTATATAACCCCGGCGACAGGAAGTTCCGATCAGTTAGAGAGAAGATGCTGGAATGAGAACCATGTCCCAGCAGAGGCTGGGCTCTCATGCCTCCGGTTGAGCAGCCCAGGAGAACGGGAAAGAAAAGCTGTGATAGCCAGAAGAGTTAGGGGGTTAATATGTTGGAGTCTTTGTTCGGTCTCCAACTCACCTATCACACAGTAAAACCTTTCGTAACCCTTTCGAACTTTCGAATAAAGTGAGAGGTATATTTTTCTAAAGAACTGTGTCCGCTCGTCTTTATTGTGTCGCCGTTATGTTTCTGCATGCATATGTATTATGTGGCAATACAACAAATGATTCCAAGTATTGCTATGTATCACTAAACATCATTCATTTGTTTGCACAATTAAATGATCAAACACTTCTACTTGAAACAATTCAATTCAGCATAAGTCATTTGTTTGCACTCAGTTTAAATGTCAAACAGTTCGATTTGACCCATAGATGGGACCTTATCAGGTGTTACTTCTCCGGGCTAGAGTGGACCTGGTAGTGATGGCAATGAAGGGGTACTCCGTATTCCCCAAAGCTTCAACATTACTGGAACCTCACCATCAGATTGTTTAATGTCATATGCAGAACACTCGTTGGGGGAGTCTTACCCCTCTGCAGAGATGCAGTCAGTGTATTCTACAGCATCCAGGCGACTGGGCCACTCGTTGGGGGAGTCTTACCCCTCAGCAGAGATACAATCGGTGTATTATATCCCCCCACCAGCCGATTAAGCTAACCTGTGTCTTAGTACCTGTTAGATTCCAATTTTTGGGTCACGTAGATCTGTTGAAAAATTACTCATATTTCAATAGGAATACTTGATGCCATCCAACGGTAAATAATTGGTATTTAGAATAGTTTCTTGAAGCTATTATTATTTACTGATAATTATTAGTTACTTAAAACTATATAACTATGTGCAAGCAAATGACTATTATCAAGTAGAAATCAAGGAGGTGCCCGTGGTGTAGTCGTTATCGTCGTAGGAAATGGACACGGCGACACGAGTTCAAATCCTGGACGAGACTCATTGCATTTCACATAGCACTAATACCCTTGGGAAAGGTATGAATCCAATTATTCTCCCTCCAGCTATGGGTAAATAGTAGGACAGACTAGGTTCTTCAGCCTTGGTTAGGCAATTAGTCTAGGAGAAGGAAAACTCTGAATTCAAACCTGTTAAACTCCGCTTAAAAATTGACCTTGTGCCCGAGCGGAGGGGTTGGTAAATAGTATCAAGTAGAAATAATTATTTGAATCCATATAATTATTGGTATTAGATAAAAATACTTGAAACCTTACAGCTGTGAGCAAATTGTTTGTGTTAGATTGGAATACTTGATATCATATAACTGTGTACAAAAAATACTTAAACAACTGAATAAAATGTAGATATAAATGTACATTTTAAATATTTCCCAAACCTTTCGGCATACCGTTAAAGCCAATTAACAAAACTGCATCTGGTAGTAATGCACCAGTCCTGAAGATCTGGAGAATGTGAAGTACCACATTACTCCCAGGTCAACTCTGATTCAGAGTCTTAGTATCTGCTAGATTCCAATCTATGATTCAAGTAGACCTGTTTGAAGATTATTCGATTTTGATAGAAATCCTTGCTAACTTAATTGTGTGCGAATTAAAAATACATATTCATACAGCTAAATTTTCCTTATATGATCGTCTTAGCGTCATATTGTACATTTACACTCAGCTGCAATACTCCAAAATTTTCAGAATTTTTTTAATAATGAAAAGGTTACAGGGTAGAAATTCAGAGAACCTCACACAGTTAAATCTAATGCTACTACTATTAACTGTAAACAAGCAGCAAAAATAAGATTGAGGTTTGGTTTCTTGGTATAAAGTCATATCAACTTTCAGGGGTTATTTAATACCAAAGCCATTCTTGTAGAAAGACAGTAGTAATACCTGGGAGGTAAGGGAGTTCGTACCTTTCACTAGTCCGAAAGTGAAAGTAATAGTGCGACTGATAAGATTAAGAAAAACTATTTAAAATGACAGTTCTTCATATGAAAAATACGGAAAACTTAAGACAATTACATCAAATGATTATATGTAGAATAAAACAGTTCTATTTCAAATAATTCTGTTTAGCATAAGTACACAGTTTAAATGAAAAACAGTTCTATTTCAAACAATTCAGTTTAGCATAAGTTTAGTACTATTTGACCTATAGATAGGACCTTATTAGGTGCTCTCACTCCGGGCCAAAGTGGAATAGGGATCGATGGCAATAAAGCTCCAGCATTAATGGTGGCTCACTATCAGATTGTTTAATGTCATATCCAGAACACTCGTTAGGGGAGTCTTACCTCTCAGCAGAGATGCAGTCGGTGTATTCTACAGCCCCAGCCGACTGGGTCATGAGGTTGGTGACAGAACACCCGACTGGATAGGCTTGTTCAGATCCTTCACGGTAACGGAAACCCAATTTTGGACCCAGCTTTGTTGGCTGGGCTTGGAATAGAAGGGGAAAGGTAAGGGTGAGGAGTGTCCTGAATACGAAACTACACTGCGTCTGTTGGTGAGGCTCCAGTTCTGAAGCTCAAGGCAATGCTGAGTACTTCTTTACTTCAATGGCATTACTCTCAGGTCTACTATGACTCTGAATGGTAGTACCTGTTAGCTCAGAGTCAAATGGATCTGTTTCAAGCCTCCAACAGAATTCAACATCGTTCATAAGAATTATGTGTACTGCATCCCTTGCAGTTATGATAAAGTATACAAAGGCGAGACATCCCATCCACAAAAAGCAAGGGTAGAGGAACATCGAAAAGCAGTAGTACCAGGTGAAATTGAAAATTCGGTTTTGACGGATCATATATGGAAGAAAAAAGGAAACCATCTTCCTCGGTGGGAAGAAGTTAAAACAATTGATAGAGAAGAACAATGCGGAATTAAACGCCTTAAAGAATCTGCACTTATAGTGGGCTACAATGTCCTGTTGAGTAGACCAAGTATAGAGATAAATACAATATGGGAATCAATAATCAAAAAGGATAGATAAGAAAAAAAAAGGTTGTAATATGAGCTCAGATAAAAAAAAACAACATACATAATAGTAATTTATAGTGATGTAAAAACATTGAGTTTATCATATTTACCAACCCTCCGCTCGGGGAGGATATGACACAAGGCCAATTTTTAAGCGGAGTTTAACAGGTTTGAATTCAGAGTTTTCCTTCTCTTAGACTAGTTGCCTTACCAAGGCTGAAGAACCGAGTCTGCCCTACTATTTACCCATAGCTGGAGGGAGAATAATTGGATTCATAGCTTTACCAAGGGTATTAGTGCTATGTGAAATGCAATCAGTCTCGTCCAGGATTTGAAAAATATCAAGTTTAAAAGTCCCAAAATTTCATTCTTTATCTATCAGCCTGATTGATTAATGGATTGATTTTGACGGCATGTCAACTCGTGTGGCGTTATTTTATGCCCAGAGGTTATGGAATTGCCTTTATATTTTTAATTTTGTATAGTTATTTCTAAAGATTTTTTTGTATGAGGCACACGGTCCAATCGAATACTAATAAATTTTGAACATATCTGTTTTGTTAGTTGGTTTAATGGCATATCAACTCTTGTGGGTTAATTAATGCCAACTTCTGTTTATATCCTGTTTATATATATACATATATAATTTGTAAGCGAATTAAAGCTCAAGCGTTTGCACACAAATAATAACAAGTATTGATATTTAACATTATGTTATTTGATTTAAAGGTATATCAACACTTGATGGTTATTTATTGCAAATTCCGTTTATATATATATATATATATATATATATATATATATATATATATATATATAAGAGTGACAAAAATAATTTTAAAAATTACATTTACTGGGATAGATTAGAAATTAATCGTGATTCTACCCCGCTGAGCGCAATGGGAACCCTCTATAATTCACTTATAAAAGGATCGTTCCGAAAATAACACCTATTTTAATATTCCCCCAAGAGGCGCGTGTTGATGGCATAGCAGTAGAGATTGAACCTTTCCACTAATAATCCATATTTTTTACTATAAATAGCAACTGAGCTACAATCTGGTAAAATACCGCCCGAAGAAGTTGGTCGCTTCCGATGGTTTATGATTTTACGAGCAAGATACGTATTTACCCAAACCCTTCGCCTCAGGTAGGATTCGACACAAGCTAAGCTAAATTTAGTCAATATCAAAGTGAAGAATGTCAAAGAATGATGGTCAGTAATTGAGAATAGTAAGTTTATTTCCTCTCACTACCATAGCCTTGTGCCAACGTAAGTTAAACTTTATTATATCTGAGTGCATTTCGTTTGTTTGGTTGGTTGGTTTTACGGCATTTCAACCCTTGTAGTGTTATCTAATGTCGAAGTCAATGTTTTATTCAAACAATTATTAATAGACGTGACTTTGATATTTGCAAACAATTATCATCATCATCATCATTATGTCGTGTCGCTAGCACGGATATCCCTGACCCTCTCTCGCCACTTCTCCCTATCCTTTATCGCCTCTGGCAGGTCTTTAGGGCTACATCCCGTATCCTCACATAGCTGCTGTATGTATGTTCGAGCTGGTCGTCCTGCTTTTGCTCGGCTATGTGGAGGTCCATAGGAGTACATCACTTATGAGCTCGTCTCTGCTTCTCCAGCAGTGTCCTGCATGTCTGGCTCGTCTAACTTGGATAGTTTTCGTGATGGGAGACAGGTGGCCATATAGTTGGTGCCTTGTAGGGTGTTGCCACCAGGACTTGTTCAATATTGCTCGCAGCATTCTTCCGTTTTGTTTGTGTCCAAACTTTTAAGAAACTATTCATAGTACAAATGATTTATGCAGTTATATGGTTTCAAGTAACTATTTCTATTAGTAAATAATTTGTGTGTGTGTGTGTGTGTGTGTGTGTGTGTGTGTGTGTATTGGCGACAGCATTGATTCCCTTTGCTCTCACGCTTTTCGTCCCTATCGGATATTACTCTTTGCAAGTCTTCTAGTTAGTATCTAGTGTTCACAAACTGATAAAGAATGTAAATTTTTGCTGGTTGACCTACATTAGTACGTCCATATGTAGGTAAATGGACGTACAGGTGGGATTTTTATAGGGTAATACTTCCAAGATTTGTTCAAAACAGTATGCAGTCCTTATGTTTGTTCCTATCTAGTTTGGGTGGGGTCCAAGTGGTGCAACCACACAGCTTGAAAGAATTCACCTAGAGACCAATACCGATTATGGTCAGCTTCAAGGTTGTAATTTACCTTTTTTTTACCTATATGTGACACAAGACCGTATAAATGAGGTACCCAATGAGACTGGAACTCACTCGTAAAGTTTTGTCGGCTCCAAAGTATGCTGAAGAGACTTACAAAATATAATTATTCTAAAAAAATGGGGACGTTATTCGACTGTTTGAAATGGAAGCTTACAAAATGCATCATTTGTATTATGAACGTTTGAGAATGCACCTTCCCGGTATTCTGAGGCTTACCTGGTGTTAACCCCGGGCGGGTAGTTTCGAGTTAATCGTTTGGTCCCAGGAGTCTTTCTCCCCAGAGAGTACCTGCTTAGCAGGGTTGACTCAACCGCTCGGCGACAGAGGCGTCTATAAAGGGTGATGCCAAAAGGTCCAAACATTTTTTAGTGACTGCGCATGTGTTTTGATTCGTGCTTGTCCCCAAACCTAAGAAATGACTTCATGTCAAATCTGACTTGGTGGCAAGTCGCACAAATTCATATTCGGAATGTAATAATCAAAACAATAAAGCTGAGTCTACTCGACTCCAAAGAAACCATAAAACGAAACATCATGTAATCATTTGTGTATAAGACACTATTTTAAAACAGTTTTAACCCAAGACGCACCTCGAAAGGTGCGTATTATACATTAGAACTATATAATGATACCTATCGTCCTAACTAATAGTTCACACTGTTTCAAATAAAGCGATTTTGTGTTACATAGCCATGATATGGCTACGCGAAACGTACATAGAATGTTCATAACATATATACATAAAACATAGGTGGAGGTGCCCGTGGTGTAATGGTAATCGTCGTAGGAAATGGACACGGCGACACGAGTTCAAATCCTGGACGAGACTCATTGCATTTCACATAGCACTAATACCCTTGGGAAAGGCATGAATCCAATTATTCTCCCTCCAGCTATGGGTAAATAGTAGGGCAGACTTGGTTCTTCAGCCTTGGTGAGGCAACTAGTCTAGGAGAAGGAAAACTCTGAATTGAAACCTGTTAAACTCCGCTTAAAAATTGACCTTGTGTTATATCCTGCCTGAGCAGAGGGGTTGGTAAATATGATATACATAGAACATAGGAATCTCGAAACACGAAAAACACTTACGACTTCTTAGTTCAGGTACGAAACATTTTATTACCTTTGAGTTTAAAGGTTCTTCGACATAAGGAGAGAAATACACGTTCTTTCCATTCTGGCTTTTCCATCTGCCTCCTCCGCCCCCATCTCGCTCGTGCGGCGCCGTAGCGCGCAAATTCGTCTGGCCTCTGCGAGCCCCGAAAGTCGACCCTTCTCGTTTGTTGTCTAGTTTCAACTCAACTATCTTTCTTCAAAATTCCCAAAATCCTCCACGCGCTTCCCGGGCGTGAGGTCATCCGCACTCTCTAGCCCCGGTTCCCATCTGGGCTATTGTGACATCTCTGAGTGACACGTCCGCTTCGCGCGCACGCGCGTGAACACCTACGTTAATGTTGCACCTAAGTAACCCATGCACTGAGCGGAAAGGTTCTCAGCCTAACTAAACACAAAGGCATAAAACGAAATCCCTCGGCCATTATATTACATTTGTTAATAATTTGGTTTCTCCTAATGAGGGCTTATTTTCGTCGCAAGCTCTTTGTATTTTGTATTAATGTTTGTATGTTTGTTCAAAACACTGAAAATTTTGTTTTAAGACATAATGTAAAC
Source organism: Sepioteuthis lessoniana (assembly GCA_963585895.1). NCBI lineage: Eukaryota > Metazoa > Mollusca > Cephalopoda > Myopsida > Loliginidae > Sepioteuthis > Sepioteuthis lessoniana. The sequence continues at coordinate 51,270,342 of OY757936.1, read as the reverse complement.
TATATAAATTCTCATTTCTAGTCAGTATGAACTGATAAAAATGTAAAGAGACTTCCGCATTCCAAACGACTATATCGTAAGCCTACTTTTACTGGCTTTTATATTCGTTGGGATTCATTTTGTCCCAAAAAGCGGAAGATAAATCTAATTAAGACACTAATATAGCGGGCATTAATGATGTGCTCTGAGTTTATTCAATTTACCTTTCCCTTTCTACTGTAGAATACACTGACTGCACCTCTGCAGAGGGGTAAGACCCCCCCATTACGAGTGTCCTAGATATGACACTAAACAATCTGATGGTGAGGTTCCAGCAGTGCTGGAGCTTTGGGGAATGCGGAGTACCTTTTCATTGCCATCTCTCCCAGGTCCACTCTGGCCCGGAGTGGTAGCATCTGATAGGGCCCTATCTATAGGTTAAATAGAACTAACAGCATACTTATGCTAAACTGAATTGAGTGAACTGAATAGCTTGAAATAGAAATGTTTTTGACAATTAAATCGTACTTACACTTAAACTGCGTGCTTATGCTTAACTGAATTATTTCAAATAGAACTGTTTTTCGACATTAAAACTGTATTTACACTTAACTGAATTATTACATATTACTGCTTGAATAGTTTGAAATGGAAATGTTTTTAACAATTAAACTGTGTACTTATGCTAAACTTAACTGTTTTCAATAGAACAGATTATTTACATAAAAATGGATTCGGCGTTAAATAACCTACAAAGGTTGATATGCCATAAAACCAACAAACCTAAACCTTCCCTTTCTAGTCAACTTGCGCAATTTTTGATTTCTCTACATTACACACTCCCTACTCCTTGTCCTTCTTAATCGTTGTCCTCGATTCAACTGTGATCAGTGCGTACCGAAACCGGTTAGTCGATTCTAATTTTAAAAAAAAATGATTAAAATTGGTCTCCTTTTGAGTTAAAAATATTTATACCCACCCAGTAAAATATTTATATACACATATATATATATATATATATACATAATTTGCTGTATTTTAAAAGAAAAAGTGCTCAATATCGATGATAAAGCATATGTAGATCTAAATTTGAATAGGGTGGACACAGAGTCAACGGCGCTTGTTAACTGTCAGTTTCTCGCCTATGCAATCATCTGACTTACACACATACACACACACGAAAGTATGTTTTTTTTCTGATATCCATCACCAATATTGAGTGCTTTTGGCTTAGTGGTCGAGTGTTCGCCAATGGCCCAGATGACCGGGCTTCAATCTCAGGTCGAGTCATACCAAAGACTAAAAAAGTGGTACTTGATACCTCCTTGCTTAACACTCAGCATTGTAAGGTTCGTTCCAAGGGTAAAGTGGAGCAATCCAAGGAAAGGAGTAGCGCCCTTCTGAACACTTCGATGTAGTATCTATTGAAAAGGGAGTTTTCGTGTAGCCTTCGACTACTGTCGCCAACTTTACTTTGCTTATTTAGAGATATCATCATCATCATCATGTCGTGCTGGTAGCACGGATATCCCTGACCCTCTCTCGCCACTTTTTCTTATCGTTGATCACCTCAGGCAGGTCTTCTGGACAACATCCTGTATCCTCACATAGTTGCTGAATGTATGTTCGTGCTGGCCGTCCTGCTTTTGCACGGCCATGTGTGGGGGTCCATAAGAGTTCATCACTTATGAGTTCTTCCCTGCTTCTCCAGCAGTGTCCTGCATGTCTGGTTCATCTAACTTGGATAGTTTTCGTGATAGGGGGCAGGTGGCCGTACAGTTGGTGTCTTGTGGGGTGTTGCCGCCAGGACTTGTTCAAGATTGTTCGCAGCATTCTTGTGTAATTGCCGTCTAGCTTCTTCTCCAGCCAACTAACTATATATATATATATATATATATATATATATATATCATGTGTGTATGTGTGTGTGTGTGTGCGTGTGTTTGCGTGCGTTCACTTCGCCATAATCCCCTTTGGAAAGATATTAATCCAGTTTCTCTTGTGTTCCATACTATTTATAGATATCTTGACACTGTCATAAGTAATTGAGACAAGTAGCTGTCTGCATACTTGAGTTAAGCTCTGTCCCTTGTTTCATCTGCACAAGTAATAGTACAAAAATAACTATTACTCTCACTGACTATCTTGACAGAAGCCAAATAAATCACAGGATCAAGATTTTCAAATTAACCTGTCTGAACCTATTAATTCTTCTTTTCTTTAATTACTGTTTTATACCAAGTGAGACGTGCACGAAGAAAATCCATAGTATACACGTATAATAATTCAACAATGATTAAATAAATAAGTAAACTATTATAATCAAACAGTAAACAAAATTCTCAAATAAAACGTTGCCGATTTCTTTTTTTTTTTAGATATGGTGAATTAATAATGGTACGTATATATTCAAAACAAATGAAATATAAAAAAAGAACTTAGGCTTATCAGTTAATCCATTGAACTTGAACAACGTAGAACATTATTTCAAGTTTCCAATGAAGTCACCAACTCGTCATATAATTCAAATTAGCATCTATGAATTAATGATTCATTAAGATCTTTTGCATTGACTTCGAACATGAATTTTACGGGAATTATATACTCGTTCAGTGTAATGGCGTGTTATCTAGTTCGTAAATTTAAATTTTATATCAGTGAAGTAAAGCTTCGTTACTAGAAAAAGAAACTATATAAATTATGAATGTATGTATTTGGGTAGTGTACAGATGTATTTTTTATCTTGTCACTTAACACAAATTTTATATCATTCGTTGCTGAAAGGTCATGAATGCAATAAAGATCTATATGAAGAGGCTACTTTTTAAAAATCTATACACATTATTTACGTATACATTTACCTGCTAGAACCTATCTACGGCAGCTCTGTGCTGATACATGATGTAGCCTGGAAGACCTGCCGGGAGCGATGGACGATAGAGGCGGATTGCGAGAGAGGATCGGGGAAATCCGTGCCCGACATGATGATGACCGAAACATTTGAAAGGTCTGAAAAGTTTGTGGACAGAGGATAAGAGCGGTCTTGACTTGACTATCTTACCCTTAGCTAGACTCATTTATGACCCATTCAAGCTTATAAAATCTTTTATTTATTCGTGCAATCACATATAGCATTCACATAAATACCATATTCTCTTTATGAGCAACCCTGCTTAAATCCACTTATAATGATCATGAATGAAACTTATCTTTAAATGCTAAAGTTATTCATAGGCTGCATCTTGATCTGGCATTTACACGATATGAAGGAACATTAGCACTGTCTGGGTGCATTTGATATGTGTTAATGCTGCTTAGAGTCATGATGTCATGAAAGATTTTACTGTAATGGAATATCTCGCACCCCCTCTGTCATGAGGAGTGACTATATATACAGTAAGCACGGCATTATACCGGTCTGCGCCCGGGGATGAGGCCAACGGCATTAATTTGCTGTGGGCTTCGCTCCCGGCCGGCATTGTCCAGCAAAGGCAGACTTGAGGGCGAAAGACCCCTGGCTTCGACTGGGCCACCTTCGGGTGGGCGAGTTGCATCATTAACACCTTTATCATCTTTGTATATCAGTGGAACTTGCTGTCCAGTTAAAGCTATAATCAGACATCCGTGCCTGGAGCCATGTTTAGGTCCATGTCCAGTTTGGCTCATCAGACTTACATAGCACTAAGTAGGCCGATGACCAACATTGATCAACAGGGCTCGAGCCTCGGCTCGTGCCCTCCCCTGCCCTCCCCTAATCCCCACTATAGTCAGACCTTCGGGTCATTTGACCTTGTGTCAAATCCTGTCTGGTGGGAGGCAGAGATAAATAACGGTCCTTGCTCCGGGGATGAGGCCGACGGCATTAATTTGCTCTGGGCTTTGCCCCAAGCTAGCTTTTTGGCCGAGCTGTTTGGCGTTTGTGTTGGACGGAGCATTGTCCACTTAAGGCAGACTTAAAGCCAAAAGGCCGGCTAGGGCACCTTTTGGTGGGTGAGCTGCATCATTGACACCTTGTCACCTTTATATAGCACTGGACCTCGTCGTCCAGTTTAAGCTATAATCAGGCATCCGTGCCAGGAGCCATGTTTGGGCCCATGTCCAGCGAGGCTAATCAGGCCCACATTGCACAAAGTTGGCCAATGACCAGCATAGTCCAGCGGGGCTCGAGCCTCGGCTCGTGTCCGACCTTCCTCTCGAATCCCCACTATAATCAGACCTTCGGGTCATTTGGCCTAGTGTCAAGTCCTGTCTGGTGGGAAACAGGGATAAATCACAGTCCTTGCTTCGGGGATTAGTAGCGTGACTCGCTATTCCTTGCCAGTCTTATTGTATCTCTCTTTCTTTAAAACCCTTTCTTTATTCTACGAACGTGTAGACTACTTTTCCTCTCAAGTCCCACTTTGTCCGATTGTATTGCTTTTAAGAATTCGTTGGCTATACGAGTGGTGTTTTTGTTTTTTGTTTTTTGTTTGCAGCTTCATGATTATATGTTATGTTTTGACCTTTTGACCCGGCCAAAAATGCCATTCAAGGTGATGCACCGGAAGGAAGTGATACATTCTAATGGCAGTTATGAGAGGAAATCGCGTGGGCGGAAATTGGCTGATGAAATGGGACGAGGTAAAAATATCCCATGATACTCTCATAGACTGACGCACCGGAAGAGAGTGACCTCTGAACTGCATAACAGTTATTTCCGCTTGATGACGATTAAACATTCGATTTCAAAAATCGAGTGGGCGATCGTGTAGGCGTTGAACTATTATATAACGCAGTCAAGACGGAAGTTGAGGCAGTTGAGTTCCGGCCAGAGAGTTCGAGTTCCAGTGGAGTGGAGATGTCGTAGGGAAAGCCACACCAGGCCGAAGGGGCCTGGGACCCTGATGAGCTGAGGTCTGGAGAAGATGCTGATAAGATGCAGTAAAGAGAACAAGAAAGACACAACGTGACGGTCATAACAGTGGGGTCAAAATATTACAATTTATGTTCGGTTCCAGCTCCCTCTCACACGCAAACCCTGAACAACCTTTTCGAACCCTTGCAATAAAGTGAGAGGTATATCTTTTTATAAAGAAGTCTTCTTACGTCTTTGTCATTGCATCTGTCTTTGTTAAAGTGTCGTTATGACGCTGTAGATGAGTATATAACATATATCCACCTATGATAAATGAATGGCTCCCTGATGGGATTGAACATGGACCAGCTAGTTCTATCAGTTTTTATCACAAAATTGCTTAATTCCGTCAGAATTCTTCCCGTTAGGATGCAGCACGGACGTCAGGCAATGAAGCTGACTCTTACCCTTTTAAATGAGGGCGCAGGAACGAACCCTGAAGCCAAGCCTTTTAATGTGTGGCCGGGTAGGATTCGAAATTCATGATATTTCTCCAGTCCTTCTACCAGAGGTGTAATGTGACAAAGGGTCAAAATTTTAGTCGAAGGCCCTCTCGATACATGGTCGAGGGCAAGGCTAAAAATTGTTTGATTCTGTCGGTACGCTCTCCTTGCTTGTTTGGGGTTTATGGCATATCAACCTTTGTAGGTTAAATAACGCCAAATCCATTTTTATGAAAATAGTTTTATTTCAAACAATAAGCACACAGTTTAAATGTAAGTACCGTTTAATTTTGAAAAACATTTCTATTTCAAGCTATTCAGTTTAGTCAAACAGTACTAATTCAGCTAATTCAGTTTAGTTTAAGTACAGATTTTGTTCACACAGTTAAATGTCAAAAAAGTTCTATATTAAACAATTCAGTTTAGTGTGTGTACAGTTTCAATGTCAAAAAAATCGTTCCATTTCAAATAATTCAGTTTAGCATAAGCACACAGTTTAAATGTAAGTACACTGTTTATTTTTTAGTCAAACAGTTCTAATTCGGATGATTCAGTTTAGTATAAGTACAGGTTTTGTTTGCACACAGTTAACTGTCAAAACAGTTCTATATTAAATCAGTTTAGTGTAAGTACATTTTCAATGTTAAAAACAGTTCTATTTCAAACAATTCAGTTTAGTATAAGCACGCGGTTTAAATGTAAGCACGGTTTAATTGTCAAAAACATTTCCATTTCAAGCTACTCAGTTAATTCAAACAATTCAGTTTAGCATCAGTATGCAGTTAGTTCTATTTAACCCATAGACAGGGTCCTATCAGGTGCTACCAGTCCAGACCAGAGTGAACCTGGGAGCGATAGCAATAAACGGAGAAGGAAAACTCTGAATTAAAACCTGTTAAACTCCGCTTAAAAACTGACCTTGTGTCATATCCTGCCCGAGCGGAGGGGTTGGTAAATAGGGTAAATAGGATAAAGGGGTACTCCGTATTCCCCAAAGTTCCAGCATTACTGGAACCTTACCATCAGTTTTTTTAGTGTCATATTCAGGACACTCATTGGGGTGGGGTCTTACCCCTCTGCAGTGTTGCAATCGGTGTATTCTACAGCCCCAGCCGACTGGGCAACATGCTCTCCTTGGGAGGCTCCTCAGACATCAGACATTGAAACTGACCTTTGTTTCTTTTAGACTAAGGAGCAGGGGCTGCCTTGGAGACGGTCCCCAAAATCCGAAACCTTCCATGTATAACAGGGCCAGAATGGAAGTTTACAAGTGCAAATTTTATTGTTCAGTTCGTCATTCTTTTGACCTTTTGAAAAAATATATCATCAGTGAAATTTCAGTTTATTTACAACAGGATAATGAAAATTTAAATTCTCTGCCGACAATCAGCCGAGCTATCAAAATAACAGAGACTGTTTCACTACAAAACGCTGGTTGTTAAAATAAACAGAAATTGTGTTCCAAACTTTCTCATTTGGTTTTTCCATTATATTTGCTTTCTTTTGTCTTTGTTTTCTACAATTTATTATTATTATTATTACTCCTTTAGATTTTTTCCCATCAGCGTTAGCTGATGGTTTTTCACAGGAGTTTAAGTGACAGCAAGTCTCCTCAAGTTTCCAGGACTCTTCTCAGTATTCTGGTCGTTTTCAATAATGCTGTCGTTTGGATAGTGTCCACTCTTCTGTCAACTTCCAAGTCCTCCTGGCCCTTTAATAATCCTTTAGTTACTGTGCCAAAAGCACCGACCACATTTGATACAATTGTCACCCTCATATTCCACAACTTTTTCATTTCTCTTTACTTATTTGAGTTTTTCATACCTACGATAGATGAAGGTTTTTCACAAGAGTTCAAGTGACAGCGAATCTCCTCAAGTCTCCAGGATTCTTCTCAGTATTCTGGCCGATCTTAGTAATGCTGTTGTCTGGTGGGTCTCTACTTGCCTTCTGATTTCTAAGTCTTCCTGTCCCTTTACCAATCTTTTGGGGATTGTTCCAAGTGCACTTATTACAATTGGTATCACCATCACTTTCATGTTCCATAGCTTATTCAGCTCTCTAACAAGTCCCTGATATTCATCCCTCTTTTCACCTTATAATTTTACTCTGTGGTCTGCCGAAACGTCAAAGTCCATTATTCGGCAGATTCTCTCTTTTTTTTCTTTTTTTTTTTTTTTTTTTGTTGACTATCACTCAGTTTGTTCGTCTAGCCGAGGTTAGATAATCCATTTTATATCTCAAAATCTCAGAGAAGTTTGTGCGTCTCATTCTACTGGAAAGATTCCGAGTTGTGCTTATAGAACTTGTTCGTATGGTCAAATTTGATGTCTTGCACAATTCCAAGTGGATCACTTTCTCCACTCAGTCCAAACTAGTCATATACTCTTTTTGTGCTAATTTGCGGCATTCGCTTATCATGATTTATCGTTTCGTCTCTATCACCACATAACCTACACTTACTATTTAGTTGTGCCTTATCTATTTTTGCTTTGACGTAGTTTGTCCTTATGGCGTTATTTTGTACTGCTATTAGAAGAGATTCAGTTTCTCTAAAGATTTCTCTTTCTTAACCATGTCCAAGTTTTGAAATATTCATACAATTCCTTTTTTGTTTTCTAGTTATTATTGTTCTGTTGATGCTTGTATTGTTTGTGTTGTTTCTTATCGCTATAACTAGCCTTTCTTTTTTATAGTCTTCTTTGTGAGTTTTTAATACCAGCGTCAGCAGGTGGGCTTAGACTTTCACTGGAATCTAAATGATAACATGTATCCTCATGTTTCTGTAGAAGCCACTGCTCTAACGTGCAGAATAAACAAGAATAACAACACTTACCGACTCAGTGGCCCCAGCTAGCATCCGGCAGGCAGACAAAAGGTAGAACGGGCGGTAACTCAATACCGAACCCGTAACACCTGAAACATGACTGAAGCAAGCTGGTGTATATATACACTAATATGCCCACTCCCTGGGCCAGCAACTAATCACTGTCCAGGTAATGGACTTGGCCACCTTCGAATAGTGGAACGTCCCAATGTCTATATAATCTCACTTCAACTGATGATTCATTATTATGTATGTGAGCACTGACTCATTGCTACTGAGCCTTACGATAGAATTCCAACAGTTTCCAGGACTTCTTTCAGTATTCTAGTCGATTTCAACAATGCTGTGGCCTGGATGGTTTCGAATCTTCCTCTGATTTCCTATTCCGCTAATCTCTTTTCCTAATCATTGAGTACTGTTCCAAGTGTACCAGATACAATTGGTATCACCGTCATCTTCATGTTCCACTGATGTTTTAGCTTTCTGTCATGATTCAAGTATTTGTCAATCTTTTCAGTTTTTTATTGTCACTCTATGCTCCGTTGTAACAAAACCCACCAGATGACAATGTTTCTTTTGTTAATTGATACTAGGCCAAACATTCTGACCGGGATAGAGTGAACTGTTTGTATATCAAAGTCTCTTATTATTATAATTATTATTATTATTTTAATCCTTGTGAATTTTTCAAACCAGTGTTAGCTGATAGTCTTTCACTGAAGTCTGAATGACCGCAAGTTTCCTCAGGTCTCCAGAACCCTTCTCTATACTCTGGCCGATCTCAAAAATGCTGTAGTTTGGATGGTCTCGATTTGTTCTCAAATCTTTTTCAGTCCCCTTTCCAAGCATTTGGGAACCCTTCTTAGAGCACCTGTTACAGTTATCACCTTTATATTCCACAGCTTTTTTAATTCTCTTACAAGGTTCAAATACTTGTCTCTCATTTGGCTTTCTTTCATTTTCATTCTGTGGTCCACCGAGACTATACGGCAAGTTCCCTTTTTTCTTTTTTTTTGTTCTTTTTAGCCTTGTGGCCCGGATTAAGTAATGTTTGCATTTCAAAATCTCAGACAATTTCACGCGTCTTATTCTCCAGAATGGATTCTGGTTTGTACATATACCATTTGGTAGTATGGTCAAATTTCAATTTCTTGCACGATTCTGAGTGGATCACTTTTCCCACCCATTTGTATCTACTCTTATACTCTTTTTGCGCAATATTGCTACATTCACTTATTATATAATTAATAGTTTCATCTATATTACCACATAATCTATACTTGCTATTCTGTTGCGTATTATCGATTTTAGCTTTAATAAAATTGATCCTTAAAGCGTTGTTTTGCGTTGCTATAAGTGGAGATTCAGTTTCACTCTTAAAGTTTCTTTGTCGTGCTCATGTCTTGGTCCTCTCGTGTGATATTTCAACAGCTTGTCGCTTGAAATATCCACACAGATATTTTTCTTCTTATTTCTGTTTCCTAGTCATTGTTCAGTTTGTCTTTATATTGTCACAACGGTTAATGGCCGCTGTAATTAGTCTTTCTTTACTCTTTTTAATGTTGTCTTCGAGTCCTCGTATTTATGTATGCACGTTATCTTCAATGTTAGCGAGTCCTCTTCCTCCTTCTTTTTTTGATACGTATAATTTGTCTACGTCATCTCGGATGTAAGTCTTTATGGATCGTCATCAACTTTCTTGTCCATTTGTCTGAATTCGTCCCTTGTCCATTTTAAGAATGGTCCCGACTATCTTACAAGGAGGACTGCCCAGGTGTTTAGTCCTTTGATGAGATCTCTGCTACAGAGTTTGGTGTTGAGATGTTTTCTCGTTCGTCTGATCTACTCTAATTTTATCTTCCATCTTCGATTGTTTGGTGGTATCCGCTTCAAATATTCCCGGGTACTTTCAATTTTTCTTTTAGCCTAGCATTCTGATTCTTTCTTGATAAGGCAGTTCTATTCCTTCCGTTATTTTTCTTTTCCCACTTTTCATTATAAGCATGCCACATTTTTCTATACCAACTTCCATTCCTATATCCTGGCTGTATATTCTTATTGTTTTTATCAGTTTCAAATTCTTTTTCATTTTTTGTAAACAACTTGATATCGTCTACTTACATTCGATAGTTAATCTTTTCTTGTCGTTTAGTAAACTTGTTACCTAAGTACGTAATTCAGTGGCATCATTACTATTACTAATATTAATGGCGAAAGCGCATCTTCCTGGAAGTTACTTCTCTGGATTTTCACCTCAGCTAAAGTTTTTCCTCCTGTTGTCAATTCCTCTTTACAGTTTTTCATGGCTTCTGAGATGAATTTTATGGCTTTGTCGGATATCTTAAACATTTTCAGACAATCTACTATTGAGGATTACGGGCTCATATTATAGTCCATTTTACAATCAATCTATGTTATGGCTACTTTTTTCCGCTTCGCTTTGCTCTCTTTGAGGATGTGCTGATCAATATACAAGAAATCACTAATTCCTTTTGTTCTCTTATGGCATCTTTTCTCTTCTTTTGGGAAACAGTCCGCAGCATATTAGCGAGTAATAGATTTCCCTAATCTGTACTGTCAGGATTTTATACATCATAAGTAGATTGCCCAGTCGGCTGCGGCTTGTAGAATACATCGACTACATCTCTGCCGAGGGATAAGACCCATCCCCAACGTATGTCCTGTATATAACACTAAGCAATCTGATGGTGAGGTTCTAGTAATGTTGGAGCTCTCTGGGGAATACAGAGAACCCCTTCATTGCCATCGCTCCCAGGTCCGCTCTGGTCTGGAGTGGTAGCAACTGTTAAAGTCCTATCAACGGGTCGAATAGAACTAAACTGAATTGTTTGATATAGAACTGTATTGACAGTTAACTGTGTGTGGACAAAAACTATACTGATACAAAACTGAATTGTTGGAATTAGAACTGTTTGACTTAAACGCCTGAACCAATCACCAGAATAATTAGCAAACAATTAGACATTAAACTTGGACCGTTCACACAAGAAGAACTCGACTCGGTTCTCAGAAAAATTAAAAATAGAAAAGCTGCAGGACTGGACGAAATTCCCCCGGAAGTATGGAAGACCAGACAATTCGACGACATACTGCTCCGACACTGCAACGCAGTATACAATCAAAATCCGATAGATAGATGGACGAAGGGATGCATACTCCCCTTCCCTAAAAAGGGGGACCTCGGATTAGCCAAAAACTACCGAGGCATAACACTTACATCCATAGCTGCCAAAATCTACAATGCCCTACTACGAAACAGAATAGAACACAAAATCGACAACATACTTAGAAAAAACCAAAATGGCTTCCGAAGAAATAGATCTACGACCTCACAAATATTAACCATCCGCAGAATCCTTGAAGGTGTACGGGCAAAGAACCTACAAGCGACATTAATATTTGTCGACTTTACCAAGGCTTTCGACTCCATTCACAGAGGAAAGATGGAACAAATCCTACTAGCGTACGGCATACCTAAAGAAACCGTAGCGGCAATAACGATTCTCTATAGAAACACTAAAGTAAAAGTACGATCACCAGATGGAGACACAGAATACTTCGACATAGTAGCAGGAGTACTACAAGGAGACACGCTGGCTCCGTATCTCTTTATCATTTGTCTAGACTACGTACTTAGAACATCGATTGACAAAATCAAAGAGAATGGCTTCGAACTGACGAAGAAAAGAAGCAGAAGATACCCCGCAACAACAATTACCGACGCCGACTACGCCGATGACATAGCGATACTGGCAAATACACCTGACCAAGCCGAAACACTTCTGCATAGTTTGGAACGAGCAGCAGCAAGCATAGGCCTCCATGTTAATGCACATAAAACGGAATATATGTGCTATAACCAAACGGGGGACATCTCCACTCTAGAAGGAACCCCTCTTAAACTAGTAGACAAATTCACGTACCTAGGAAGCAGCGTCGAATCAACCGAAAAGGACATCGAAACGAGGTTAACGAAAGCATGGACAGCTATCAATAGGCTATCGACTATATGGAAATCAGACCTAACCGATAAAATGAAACGCAGTTTCTTCCAGGCAGCGGTCACATCGATACTGCTATATGGATGCACTACATGGACGCTAACAAAACGGCTGGAGAAGAAACTAGATGGCAATTACACAAGAATGCTGCGTGCAATCCTCAACAAGTCCTGGCGGCAACACCCAACAAGACACCAACTGTACGGCCACCTGCCCCCTATCACGAAAACTATTCAAGTTAGACGAACCAGACATGCAGGACATTGCTGGAGAAGCAGAGATGAACTCATAAGAGATGTACTCTTATGGATCCCCACACACGGCCGCGCAAAAGCAGGACGACCAGCACGAACGTACATTCAGCAGCTATGTGAGGATACAGGTTGTTGTCCTGAAGACCTACCTAGGGCGATGAACGATAGGGAGGAGTGGCGAAAGAGGGTCAGGGATATCCGTGCTGCCAGCACGATATGATGATGATGATGATGACTTAACTGAATAGCTTGAAATAGAAATGTTTTTGACAATTAAACTGTGTACTCATGCTAAACTGAATTGTTTGAAATAGAACTAATTATTTGTATAAAAATGGATTTTGCGTTAAATAACCTATAAAAGTTGATATGCCTTAAAACCTTAAACAACCAACCAACCATCATAAGTAGACACGTTATTGGTCTATAGCAGCAAGGGATGGTTCTATTTCAGGGGACTTTCTGTATTAGGATAGTCTTCCCCTCAGTCATCCATGCGAGTGAATTTGCTTCTTCTAGACATCTACTCAATTGAAGAGCTTGTCTTTCGAAGATGGAGGTGAATTTTTAAACTAAAATCCATGTACGCCATCATGGCCTGGCGTTTTCCGATTCGGTACTTTCTTGAGTGATACTCAGAATGATTCCAAGATACCAAAGACACAAAAAATGGTACTTGATACCTCCTTGCTTAACGATCAGTATTATAAGGTACGTATCAAGGATAAAGTGGAGCCATCCAGGTAAAAGAGTAGCACCCTCCTCGACACCTCAGTGTAGTGGCTATTGAGAAGGGAGCCTTTGGGTTGCCCTTGACTATGGCTGCTAACTTTACGTTTACTTACTTCTACAACTACTACTACAAGTAATGTTCTATACTCTTACTATTTCTTCTTCGTGTACTTCTAATTCGTTTTATTTATTTCATTAATACATTTTTTTACCTTTTCTTGTTCTACCAATTGTTCATTTTCTCCTTTTCATTTAAGTCTACATTCAATCCTTACAGTTTCTTCTTCTTCTTCTTCTTCTTCTTCTTCTTCTTCTTCTTCACCATCTCTTTCCATTGCATTCTCTCGTATTTATTTTATTTCTACTAACCGTAAAACGTCCAAAATGTCAAAATAAATAGTCTAATCAGACAGACGCGTAAATAATTCCCGCTTAAAAGAAAAATAAATTAATTTACATAGCTGAAGTTCCTGCTAACCGAAATTCACTGAAAACAAGATAATTGGTTTTTAGTTCTTTCGAATAAAACATTGTATAATTCACTAAATAGCTGTGCGTCCTTCTCTACCACAAAGGCTCTGCTATTTCATTTTCTTGGGGTGGGGGTCAAATTTCGACCAGACATTAAGAAATTATCAGAGTCATGCTGAAAAGATTTTAAAGTATTTTCCCAAAATTATTTCGTTTCTCTCTCCCCAAAATGAAAGTTGTTCTTGGGCCAATAAAACGTTAAGTAATCTTCAAGCGTTCAGGGGACTTGGCTACTTGAGTTCAAATCCTGAATAAGGCAGTTTGCATTTCACATGGGCAAATAGCTGGACAAACATGTCGCTTTAACCGTGGTCAACGAGAAAGAAAACTGATTTTAAGCTTGTTGAAAACCTGGAGAGAGATGGGCTCCAGCTGGTTATTCCTGCCGAAAACCTGCTACATACCTGTGACTAAACCAGGTTACGGCACCAGCGAATAAATCCCCCCCCACACACACACACAAATAATTAGCTTCAATTTGAAAATAGACGCCTAACATGTATGGGGAACTGACGTCAATTTGAAAACTTAAAGGAAATATTTCTTTAATCTTAAAATAAAAAGTTTTAGACAGTCAGGATTCAATACCGCACTATACATACATTTTAAATTGATCACCCAATGTAGAGCTATTTACCACGCTTCAACACTTAAACTTAATTTTTCTTGAAAAAGAAAATGCTCAATCGGTGTGTCCTAAAATACTCTGACGGTATCCCCTTCAGAGAATAAGACACCCTTCAAAAATGGGTATCCTGAGTATGACACATCCGGTGCAGAGGCTCCAGTTTTAGACTTCTGGGAAGTGTGGAGTATCCTTTCATTGTCATTATGCCCAAATTATGTAACTCGGAGTGAAAGTACCTATTCATGTTCCATCTATGGGTCAAATAGATCTATTTGTAAATTATTTGTATTAGATAAAAAAAAAATACCTGATAATCATACAACCGTGAGCAAAAAACAAAAATAACAAAGAAAAGACTAATTCAAAAATATAAATATACACGTACGATCTTGGTAATACCTTAACCTTTAGTCATAAAATAACACCGAACGGGTTGATATGTCATTAAAATCATTCAATCTCCTGGAAATGTCTGGAAGATCGAAATTCATTCATGACACGCATATTTACAGTCGACACGATTAGATTTTGTACTAACATTGTATTTTAATAACTGGGGTTCGCTGAATTGTGTCATCATCATCATCATGTGCCGCTAGCACGGATATCCCTGACCCTCTCTGGCATGTCTTCAGGGCTACATCCCGTATCCTCACATAGCTGCTGTATGTATGTTCGAGCCGGTCGTCCTGCTTTTGCTTGGCCATATGCGGGGTCCATAAGATTACATCACTTATGAGCTCGTCCCTGCTTCTCCAGCAGTGTCCTGCATGTCTGGTTCGTCTGGCTTGGATAGTTTTCGTGATGGGAGGCAGGTGGCCGTATAGTTGGTGCCTTGTGGGGTGTTGCTGCCGGGACTTGTTCAATATTGCTCGCAACATTCTTGTGTAATTGCCGTCTAATGGCAATATTACGTCATCCAATCATTTTATGAGTTTATAATAGCTTATATACTGCGCCACATGCTTATATATACAGTATTGGACGGTAAAAAAAACTTAATTGTTGTAGTCATAGTTTCCTTTGTTGTCGAGAAAATCACAAAAAAAAAACAACAATTCTCAGAAATAACCAAAAATAAGGAAATTCCTTAAAAAATTTTTTTCCCTTGATTTAATAACCTAATTTGATATTAGTCCTTTGCTAATGGCCTGTAAGCAGTTGTCTGTGTTTAAAAAGGGTCAGATTCTGGCATACAATAATTGTGGATTGTCTCTTCGCAATACTGAAACGAATCTGAATCGGCATCATTTATCAATTGATTATTAACATTATAAGAAAGAAATTTGTAAATTATCATCAAGAAAGTCGTGACCGTAAGAAAAAAACCACTGCATCTGATACTCATGGATACCCTACCCAACATTATATTAGGATGTCTCCACTACAGATGGACTCGCCCTCATGTGACATATACCGGTTATTTTGTGGAGAAAATAAATTAACTCTGTTATATAAGCTGCATACAGACTACTTTTCATTGTGTCAAAGTGTCATTTTGTCAGTTTTGTCCCATGAAGAGATATACTTAAATATCTGCAGAAATATGAGGGGTGTACTCACTTTTGTGATACACTGTATATATATATATATATATATATATATATATATATATATATATATATATAGTCATCCACAGACAGATCTGTTTCGTTCTATCAGAACTCATCAGTGTGGCTAGACAGTATCTTCTCGTAACTGGGATCGAAACCCGGTTAACTCAAACGCCAAGCCAAAGCTTCTAACCATTCAGCCACGAGGAGACATTAGCTGCGAAGTAAATTCTAAACGGTTATGAATCACAATTACTATTGTTTACATCCATCCGTTTAACGGCTGCCGAGACTTCAATATATATATATATATATATATATATATATACATATAAACACACATTGTACTATATATATATATATATATATACAGACACGGGGTGCTAGGTAGATATATACATACACACACATTTTACTATAGATATATATACACACACACAATGAACTATATATATACACATATATATACACTATATATATATATACAAAATTTTTATACATATTGTACTATATATATATATATATATATATTTACTTACACACATTGTACTATATGCAACGTATATTTACTTACATCGTACTATATATATGCATACATACATATATATATATACTTTGTACTATATATTCACACACATTGTTATATATATATATATATATATATATATATATATATACATGATACTATATATATATATATATATATATGTGGGGTATGTATATACATATATACATATATATATTTTTGGTCCAGTTAAACCGGAGTTGGGAGTAATTCCATCAGGACAAGAAGGTATTCAAGCATGAATATTTAAAATTTTCCGGGTAAAGAGCTCAATGTACCAATAATACAGAGCAATAAATTCTTTAAGAAAAACAACGAAACCGGTCACATAGGATTATAAATTTATTTCAATCCTGTTACGCATTTTTGAAATTTCCAAAAACATGAAAAAAACAACAGGACTTCTTCAGATCATTTTGGATAAAAAAATTGAATAGACACATGGTAGTGGGAGGGGATAGTATGAGGGAGTCGAAGAGGTGGGAGGGAGTCGAAGAGGGGTGAGGAGTTACCTCTTCATTAAGCCCACTTCCGTTTTAAATTTAACTTTCGGTTAGCAGTGTAGTAAATATTGTTTTTTAAAAAGGTTTTTTTTAAATTTATATTTAGACCTAAATTACAGGTTTTTTATTGACTAAGATTTAAAACTTTAAATAAAAAACTCAAGTAAAGGTACAGTATTAGATATATTAATTTTAAAGCAAATATTTACTTTCTTTACTATATTTTAACATTTCAAAATTATTTAGAAAGCATTAATTCGTTCCACTTTTTATGCGTAGTACGTATGTCCCACCTCTTCGACTCCCTCATACTATCTCCTCCCACTACCATGTGTCTATTAATAAATTAATAAAAACAACAAACTAAATAACAATAGTTAAGCATATTTGCCCAATTGATTATTTCACAATAGTATATTGAGGACTAATATACATATTTACCAACCCCTCCGCTTGGGCAAGATATGACACAAGGTCAATTTTTAAGCAGAGTTTAACAGGTTTGAATTCAGAGTTTTCCTTCTCCTAGACTAGTTGCCTCACCAAGGCTGAATAACCTAGTCTGTCCTACTATTTACCCATAGCTGGAGGGAAAATAATTAGATTCATACCTTTCCCAAGGGTATTAGTGCAATGTGAAATGCAGTCTCGTCCAGGATTTGAACTTGTGTCGACGTGTCCATTTCCTAGGACGATAACCATTACACCACGAGCACCTCCAAACCTATATATATATATATATATATATCGTGGTGTATATAGGTACATGTATATATAGTACGGTATATGCTGTATAGTAATACAAATTCAGGACGACTCTTTCGTTTCGGATACGAACGAGTTTATTTCTTTCTACCTTCAGTCCTTGGAGACACGAGGAAGGAGAAACAAATCATAAAAGCCTATGCTAACCATACTATGCTGACACCACACACACACACGCGCGCGTGCGCGCGTGCACGGCACATCTTGTGATATCTAAGATCTCAACACATTTCTACCGGTCGATCCCAAACTGATCTGCTTTGATCAGATCCGAAAAACTCAGCCGCGCGTTTCAATGGTCGAACCTCAACTATTAATCTTTTCAAAATCCTCAAATTGTTCGGACCATCCTTTCGAGATACGACGTCAACCACCTGCTCAATTCACTCCAACGGCCGTCCAGCCCCATTTCCTACCGGGGGTTTATTATAACAGATGATGATTGTCATATCCTTTCTGCACGAGGTAAGAGTGCACCATCCGACTATGGCACCTGAATTAAGAGACACCGATTAGTTCAAAGCCTTACCAAACTAAATAATAAACTATAATATAATATAATTAACGAAAAATGATTGGTATAAAAAAAATCATTACCCTAATTATATAATATATATATATATACACACCTGAACAAAAATATAAGACCACCCTCAAAATTGAAGAAAAAGATATTAATTATAATTTTTGAATTAGGAAAATTAGATATATGAAAGATAAGGTTAAGAGACATTTAACTTTAAAATAAGAAATTTCAATTCATTTTTTATATGTATATTAGCATTTAAGCTAAATTTTAAAATTTATTTTTGACATAAACATAAGACCACCAATAAAAACTAAAGAATAAAGGACTTAATTTAATTGAAAATTTATTATATATAGTCTACGTAATATAAAAGCTAATAAAACTGTAATACTTAAAATACTAAAAACATAAATTTCTAAAGGAACTAAATTATCTGAATTTGAGAAAGGCGAGATTACAGCTCTGAAAAGAGTCGGAAAATCTCTGAGAGAAATTTCGAAGGCCTTAGGACGTAGTAAAACGGTTATCTGCAATTACTTGAAAAGTCCAAATAAATAAGGAACAAGAAAACCAACTGGCAGCCCAGAAAAATTATCAACACAATTCAAACGAAGAATTGTTCGCCATGTAAAAAAAGAAAACTTTGTCAGCATCAAAAATATTGAAATTTCTAGTGGACGCCTTGTACTACTAGAACAATTATAAGGCATTTAAACAACGAAAAAATTAAGCATAAGAAAAGAATTCATCGTCCAAGGTTAACTATGAAGCACAAAGAGAAACATATAGAATATGTTCCTCAATACCAAACCATGAGTGCTTTAGAATGGCGAAAAGCTGTTTTCCCGGACGAAAAGAAATTCAATTTAGACGTACTAGTTGGCTTTCAGAAGTACTGGCAAGCAAAAAATTTCAAGAAGAGAATTACTCAACAAGGTATAGTGGTGGAAGATCTCTTATGATCCGGAAGGCCTTCTCATCTTCAGGAAAACTTAAACTACAATTTGTCAGTGGTCGACAAAAAGCAGCAGATTATGTGAAGACGCTAAATGATTTATCTCTCGTACAAGAAGGACGTCGTCTATATGGAAAAGAATGGATTTTTCAGCAAGATAATGCTGCTATCCACAAAGCATCAATAACACAGAAGTACTTGCTTGAACAAAATATAAGACTTCTTGACCCCTCAGTGTGCTCTCCAGACCTCAATCCTATAGAAAATTTGAGCAGATTGATTGTTACAAAAAAGTTTATGAAAAAGATCGACAGTACTCAGCAATTTCTAAACTAAAAAACAAATGGGGGGAAAATACCTTCGGTTCAACTTCAGAAACTAGTATGCCTAGCCGAAATTTTTACGATGGATCTACAAAATGTAAAATAAAAAGAATGCCTTTATATTCAATGGTTCTACTCATTGGTCTTATATTTATGCCAAACAAATTTTTTAAATTAAGCATAAACTCTAATATGTCTATAAAAAATGAATTGAAATTTCTTCATATTTCAAATCTTATTGTCTTTATGCCTTATCTTTCATATATCTGATTTTCATAATTTAAAAGTTGAAAATAATATATTTTTCTTCATTTTTGAGGGTGGTCTAAAATTTTTGTCCAGATATATATATATATATATATATATATATATATATATATATATATATATACGTTGTACTATATATATACATAAATACATACATATACTGAACAATAGACATACACACTGTACTTTAATTGCATAAATATACACAAATCTATGTTGTACAACCTATATCTTTATCTATTTATCTTTATATATATATATGTAAACATATATATGCATACACACTGTACTATATATAAATATCGTACTATATATATATATATATATATATATATATATATATATATATACGGGGATCATTAAATAAGTTTCCAGACTTTTTCGTAGGGGCACTTTTATTGATAGTACACACATGAAACTCTAGTCCCCTTCGAAGTAACCTCCTCCGGCTGCAATCCACTTGTTGTACCGTTCCAACAACTTCTCGAAGGCCCCATGGAGGTCCTCTTGTGTGAGCGCATCAATGACCTTCGTCACAGACCCTTTTTTAATCTCCTCAATTGTCTCATAACGACAGCCTCTGAGCTTAGGGAATACCCAAAAGTTACAGGGAGCAAGGTCTGGACTATAGGGAGGCTGAGGAACTGTCTTGATGCCCATCTTGGTTAAATAGTCAGTGATAAGGATGGAGTTGTGGACTGGTAAAAAGTCCTGGTGGAAATGCCACTGACCCGATTTGAAAAGTGCTGGCCTCTTCCGACCGAATCTCGCCTGAACTCCCTTAAAACCTCAACTTAGTATTTCTTGTTGACTGTCTGTCCAGCGGGAACCCAGTGCATGTAGATCAGTGCTGTCAAAAAAAGGGATCATCAAAAGTTTGTTGGTGGATTTGCTCTGTCTGGCTTTCTTGGGTCTGGGAGAACCTGCATGCTTCCACTGGGAACTCTGTCTCTTGGTCTCTGGGTCATGGCAGTAGATCCAGCTTTCATTGCATGGCATTTTTTCCAAGTTTAAAACAGAATTTTATTGCATATCGTTCTTCCTCACGTCCAGATTGTATTTTTGAAATTCACCAGCTGTGACAATCAGTCTTTAGTAGGGTGTATTGCAATTGCCGCTGTAGCTGTTGATTTGAAGCTGAAATCATAAAAATTGGTCAGTCATCTCATAAGATGTATAGCAATAACATAGTGAATTTTCAAGAGTCTACAACAATTTTAAATGCCTGTACAAAAACGTCTCGAAACCAATTGAAGGCACCATATATATATATATATATATATATATATATATATAGATTAGGGTAGGTTGATTTTTCACTTTTTTTTAATATCAAAAAGAATAATGCACTGAAAGTTGTGTATATACCTATTAAATACTCATACCAAAAATTAGATCTGAATCTTCAACGGTTTTTTGCTAATTTGGCATGAAATATTTTGAATAAACACGTACTGAAAAGTCCTCGATTTTGCCAGATTTGGCCTATAATATTGATGTAAAAACCAAACAATTTCAGTATTTAAATTAGGAAATCTTATTTTATTTAATGGAAATATAATAAATATATTATAACAAAACTTCAAATTGAAAATTGAACCCCTATCCCACCCTGCTTTACCTGTGTCGAATCTAAAATGCTATTATTCAAGCAGTAATATTCGAATATATTGAAAAAAAAAACTTTTTCCTAATATGAATTGAAATACAACAAATAAACAAATATGGAAAAACAAATAATTGTTTAATAATTTTTAATATATGGAATCAAATAGTTCCTTATATGAGCCCTTAGATGAAAACGCTGGTCTCTACTGTTGGCACAAAACTTTTGCAAGTATGTGCTGGTGCCTTGCTTCAAAGCCATACACGGATTGAGAAGTCTCCGTTACTAACTTAACTGCCCGTTCCACACCTTGTGAATGTGAAGGAAAATCTGGCAAGTTAATCTTTTCACCAGTTAACAATGAATTCTGTAATTCATCGTCAGAAAAGTCAAGTGTGAGTGGTGGCTCATAGACTCCATTTACTGACAAATCAATTAAATCAGTCCAGTGCACAACTTTAAAGTTGATATTGGGATCTTTTAAAATCTTTTCTTGACTGGCTTCCCTCTTCTGAAAGAATATAAAAAAATAATTTGAGTTTAATTTTTAAATGCAATTTGTTCTGCTTTAACAATATTTGGTGAAATCAGATGTAATCTTTAAAATGTTTCAATAAATTGGCACAAGTACTTCAACCAGTTTTGTATGAATAAATATAAATGTACCTAATGGCTAAAATTCTTTTTATACCTTCTTTTCTCCCTTCAGGTTCATCAAATTTCACCATTGAAAATAAAACATTCTCCAGAAGTAATGCCTAGGCATTATACTGGAGGTTTTTTAATGTAATCCTTTGAACCTCAATTGGTTTCTTTCGTATACTGTCAATCATATTGTAAATATAAATTTGCTGGTGATGGAACTTGTTACTTTTTTTTTATATCAAACCAACAAATAGCATAAACATTCACAATAAAATTTATCAAACTATATAGTTTGGTCGAAAGATTCTGTGGATATGCCCCACGAGTCCATAGGCACATGAGCCTGATGGCCAAAGTTAACCACCTTGCCTTGTTTAATGGACCAATTTTCCACGATGCAAATCTAGGGTCCACCTTACCTCTAGAAATACCAACTGTATATTCATAGAGTAGTCTTTGGTCACTACTAAGGCTATCCATATCTTTCATTCCAAAATGAAACTCGAGGGGATTCTCAACAGCTGAAAAAGATTTGGGGGGTAAATTATGGTAATCATTTGCACATAATTTACCCAATTGACCATTGAATGTAGTGTGGCTTTTTGTGGTGCCATCTAAATGTTTGAATAGAGCTCTAAATGGAAGTTCATTTCGATGTAAGGAGCAACCAATTGTGTGAAGATTTTTTTTTTCTAAAAGTGTAACAAGTCCACCTTCACAGCCTGTATTTGCATTCGTGTTGTCAACAAGGACAGCCTTGATAGTGTACCAGTTGCACCAATATCAGGAAGAACCCTGTGAGTCAAATATATACTCTCATTTGGTGTCTCCTTTGTGATTGTCAAGTGGCATTAGGTCCTTTGGCTTTTTTTAGAATTTTACTTCCATTTTCCTCCACTGATTCCTTGTAGTGTAGTGTGTCTTTTTCCTCCCATCAACTCCTATACAAAGAAGATTCTCCACATTTTCATTTTGCTTTTCATAGGCATTTGTTTTCACTTTAGCCTTTGCTCTATTTTACATTTATCCATATAGATATTCTTTATATCTGTATTAGGGATAAAAAGGCCAATAGCCTTCAAATCCAAGAGCAAGGCATGGGCAAGGCTGGCTCCAAGATTAGAAAATATATCACCCCTAACTAACTCAAGAGTATACCTTGGAATTTTTGTGAGGTTATAAAGCACTTGGAGAGGACTATCTTGCTGTTTATAATCCTCTGTTTCATCACTTGGAGAAGATGAGTAAGAATGGGAAGAATCACCCTGAACATATAATGTTGAAGCTATTGGTGGGTATATCTTCATACTTTTTTGTTGGCTTTTTGTCAGAGGACAAGTGCAGATGATGTGCTTAGTTTGGCAATTTTCTTTGGTGCATTTGACATTAATATTGTCCCAACTTAAAATTGGCAGGTTGCACGAACATGATGATATATCAAAAAATGTATCCAACTTTTCCTTCCAGAATTTTCTTTGGGCAGCAGGTAGATGTTTCCGACTTATTTGCTTTGCCTTCTGAAAGCATAGAATTTTCACCTTGTTGACAACACTAATTTCCTTTAACAAAGGCAAACGAGGGTTAACAGCCTTCCAAATATCTATCTTGTCCTTTGCTATTAATTTAGAAATACCTAAACAAGAAAGGTGGGGATAAGTGTTCATTAAAAAATAGCTGTATTGAGTTATTTGTCGACAAGTTCCTGTCTCAGTTTTATCCAATGGTGATAGTAAACCTGAAAATTTAATTGCACCTTTATTTCGAGTGGAAACTCCAGTGTTTTTTCCTGCCATTTTTAATCAAAATATCTGTAAGAAGAATATATATATATATATATATATATATATATATATATATATATATATATATATATATATATATATATATTGTCTGAAAATACACGAAGATGTTTTAAAAAATTGTAAATAAATTTCGAAATTCATTAAAAAAAAGTAATAATGTTTACTTACTAAACAACAGTACTGTAGAGTTTAGTTCAAAAATTAACTCGTAAACCGACTTTTCACTTAAAAAAACACTAAATTTTAAAATATAGATAGATTACAATAATTATAAAATGTTTAAATATTTTAATAGTATGTCTACTTTGCGAAATATATATATTTGCGTTAATTACAAGGGTAAAAAACATAAACAAACCAAAGTACTACGGAGAGATAATTACCACCGGTGAAAGCCGAAAAAATATCCAGTAAATAAAATGAGGTTTAGTAAGTCGTTATTTGTATTTTAAAGTATTTTTTTTTTTTTTTTTGGTCATTTGATTAAACATAATATGAAAATGGATAATAAACTTAAAAATATCAATTTTTTAATAAATTTTATTATCTGATTTTCCTTTAGTCTCAGTTTTAATTTTATGGATACAAGTTTCCAGCGTCACCGATATCACGACTAAAATCACAAAATATTGTCTTTAAATGTGATTTCACAAAAAAATACAAAATTTTGGAAAAAAAATATTTCGTGGGGTAATTTTTGATGTTATTTTGCAACTTTCACCGCGTCATTCTTTTTATAGTTCCAAAATCGACCTAACCTAATATATATATATATATTAGATAAAATCAAGTAGGATATATATAACAAGATTCAGGAAGTTCTACGTAAAATATATCTCTCACGTCATATTACAGTTTCAGTTCCGTGTACAGTTGTGCAACAATTTGTCCTAATGGTTTCTGTTATAGTACCTACCGACATGGTAATGTACTCTTCCTCCTCAATAGAAACCGAGTCTACTTGACACTCAGGGAGATAACCTCCAAGCTGCCTGACAGTCATCATCATCATCATCATGCCGCGCCGCCAGCACAGATATCCCTAACCCTCTCTCGCCACTTCTCCCTATTGTTCATCGCCTTTAGCAGGTCTTCAGGGCTACATCCCGTATCCTCACAGAGCTGCTGTATGTATTTTCGAGCTTGCCGTCCTGCTTTTGCTCGGCCATATGTGGGGGTCCATAGAAGTACATCACTTATGAGCTCGTCCCTGCTTCTCCAGCAGTGTTCTGCATGTCTGGCTCTTCTAACTTGGATAGTTTTCGTGATTTGAGGCAGGTGGCCGTATTGTTGGTGCTTTGTGGGGTGTTGCCTCCAGGACTTGTTCAATATTGCTCGCAGCAATTGTATAACATGTGTGTACTGGACATTAGCATGACGGTTAGAGTGTTCGCCAATAGCCCGGGACACCTGGGTTCAATCTTTGGTCGAGTCATACCAAAGACTAAAAAAGTGGTACTTGATACCTCCTTGCTTAAAACTCAGCAATATAAGGTAGGGATCAAGGGTAAGAGGACCAATCCTGGGAAAGGAGTAACGCCTTCCCCTACACCTCGGTGTAGTAGCTATCGAAAAGGGAGCCTTCAGGTCATCCTCGACTAAGGTCGCCAAGTTTACTCACTTACTTATTGTAATATATTTGTTTCAACCTACTTCTCAAGTCTGCGTGTCTTCATTTTGACCTCTAAACACCACAACAGTTTCTGAGCTATGTAAGGTGATGTAACACATCTCGCTGGCCTTTGTATGTAGTTATACATTTTCATTCCTCACGGTTTGATGGATCAAGATTGATAATAAGACATTTGATTGGTTTCGTTTGGTTGAGTTGAGTTTTATGGCATATAAACCATTGTTGGTTATTTAATTCCAAATCCTGTTTTACATATATATAAAATATAAATGATTTGTAAACCCTTTTTTTATATACATTTTTAAACGAGCCTGAGCCCATTCTTTCGTTTACAGTAAAATGGTTTAAGTATTTCTATTAAACACGAATATTTCCATTAACCATTAATCATTTCTTTGCAAACAGTGAAGTGGTTACAAGTATTGTTATTTAACACTAATAATTCTATTCAATATTATTCATTCATTTACACACAGTCAAATATTTCTAAGTTTTGCTTTGTATCATCATCAATTCAGTTTAACATTTGCCATTTGTTTATACACAGTTAATTAATCAAACAGGTCTATTTCAAACAATTCCATTTAACATAAGTCATTTGTTTGCGTTCAGTTTAAATGTTAAAGTGTTCGATTTGACCCATAGATAGGACCCTATCATGTTTTACCACTCTGGTCCGAGTGGACCTGGGAGTAATGGTAATGAACGTGTACTCCATATTTCCCAAACTCCAGCATTACTGGAGCTTCACCATCAGATTGTTTAGTGTCATATCCAGGACACTCGTTGGGAGGGTCTTGCTTCTCTGCAGAGATGCTGTTGATATATTTTGCAGCCCCAGTGGGATGGGCTGAGTACAGTTGAATAACTGGAAAAGAATAAGAATGATTATATATATATATATATATATATATATATATATATAGATACACATTGTATTATATGATTTTATCTACGTTGCATTTTTTTCGTTGGGCGAGTCAAAAGGTTTCGTAATATTTTGTAAAGTTGAAAAGTGCTCAAGGAAGTGATGCAATTTCCTCGTTAAAGAAGCTTCAAGAAAAAAACGTATCAATAATGATGCAATTCTTAAAATAAAAAAAATTCTTAATGGCGCAATTCTTAACATAAAAAAAGCCCACACACGTGTTCAAGAAAAATCATAATTATGAAAAACCCAACTAAAAAAAAACAAAAAACAAACTCGACCACAATTTTTGACCAATCAGGTGTGCCAAAAAAATTACGCGGTCCCTTTCTCCGTAAGGATTTTGTGGAGCTAACGCGCATGTGCGTGATCCCCCCCCCATCCCTAAATGCTATAAAATCAAAATATCTTCAAAAGATATTCGTCTTGGAGTCCTGGTTCACAGGCTCGGAACGCACTTCGGCCGGTCCTGTTACCTAATACATGGATCAGGTCAGATATGTCCTTGCGTCGGTCGAGGCTGCTTGACACGAGTGGGGGGGGGGAACAACCATTCGTGTCTCGCGGCTGAGATCGACACTCCTTGAGTCTCATTGGCCGTCCTCAGGCTCTCATCAGCTACGGCAGGGCTCGGTTTATCGTCTGGTGCCAGAGGCTCCCATTTTGTAGAGAAATACCGACGGAGCCAACGGCACTTTTGGAAACACCGGGCGTGTATGAGCTATGGCCTTGCACCTGGTACCCACAATAAAAAAAAGGCCTGAGGCCGTACTCGTGCGTATGTGGGACGCTCGATAAATATCAAAACAGTTTACTTGTCTCTACTGTGTTTCGAGATTCCATAGCAGCCCCTCTCCATGCTTGACTGCTGAATGACCCACGTCAAAATACGACTGTCAACTTGGACGATAACTTTAAAACACCATGCGGCTGCTGATAATTCACTATAATTCGCTGTGACTTTAGACACGGGCAATTTCATTTTTTCCTATCAGATCAATCAAAAAAAAACTTCTTGTTTTTTTTTTTTTTATTGTTGTCTGAATTTCTGAAAAAAAACTTGATAATTTTTATCATTAAGGGTTGTCGGACTATTGCCTTCATCTTTATTGTTATTTCCATAACGTTTCAGCCGATATGTCTTCCGGCCTTCTTCAGGTGTTTGTCGAACACAGGAACCTACATGGAACTTCGAACTACGTCCTTTATTGAATCCACGAGGGTCGCATATTTAGATTCCGTTAGCCATAACCGGGTACAAGTGTTAAGTATTCCTGTATTGTTACTCGCCTGCAGTCAGGATTGAACCTGCAAACTCCAGACGATTATCTCCTTAGAAGCTTAGGGAACCAACGCCTATAACCGTTACGCTACGTGTCCCGAGTTCGACAAACACTTGAAGGAGGCCGGAGGACATATCGGCCGAAACGTAATGGAAATAACAATTAAGATGAAGACCTTTAATAATAAAACTTCTCTATTTTGTAGCACCCATGTTAATTGTGTCATTTTATTAACATTAGTCCACTACCGCGCTTGATACTTGTACACGATCATGGTAAAAGAAATCAGAACAATCTACTCCCGTTGATTAAATAAAGGGTTCAGTTTGAACTTCTGTGTGGCTTGTTTAAAAGTAATCTTACCTACAAGTTATTCAATTACAAATCGTATATATGTATAAACAGGATCTGGCATTAAATAACCCACAATGGTTGATATGCCATAAAATATAACCAAAACAAACCTTTTCGAAGGGTATTAGTCCGAAAGTGAATGCGAAAGGATTTCAAACTTGCTTACTTTGCGGCCACCGTCAAACTTTTTATTCACCCGAATAAATTCGTGTGATTAGTACATAGGAATTCTTCAAAATTCCACGAACACGGCTTTTTTTTTCTTTTTAATAAATATCTAATTCATTTTATTGGCTTCTTTTATTTCTACAACATCCTGAATAGTAAGATTTGTAAACAAATATAGCTGTGTTTGAATGTACAGTCATTGTTCGATATTAATAACATTTCCTCCAGAAATGAAAGCTTCAATTTAGTTTTCATAGCACCAGCTGTGACTCTTTGTGTCCTCATCTAACAATTTTGAGTGTCATATACGACCAAGACTGGCCACCTGTCGGCAAGATTAATACTAATTTTTTTTAATCTTTAATTGAAAATGATAGTGGGTCAATATAACAAAGCAGTCGAAAGAGACATGGCATTTTTCTGTTCCGCGGTACAAACATTTTTTAAAATACTGATCACTGGGTTAAGATCTAATTTTCGAGCGAATGTTACTGTATATCAACATCAGTAATCTACTAAAGAATCACAACTACAATGTATGACATTTTAAGTTTTTTTATACCTTCTTTTTTATACCTTTTTTTATACCTTCCTCAACAGCTGTTCAATGTGAACTAGATATTCGCTGCTTATTCTTGAAAATCCGCAACGCATTACTGATGGTATTTGATATCTTAGCTACCTTGCAGTAGACAATGTACTATAATATTCAGAAGACAATGTACTATAATATTCAGAAGACCATGCAGCAGACAATGTACTATGATATTCAGAAGATAATGCAGTAGACAATGTACTATAATATTCAGAAGACAATGCAGTAGACAATGTACAATAATATTCAGAAGACAATGCAGTAGACAATGTACTATAATATTCAGAAGACGATGCAGTACACAATGTACTATAATATTCAGAAGACAATGCAGTAGACAATGTACTATAATATTCAGAAGACCATGCAGTAGACAATGTACTATGATATTCAGAAGACAATGCAGTAGACAATGTACTATAATATTCAGAAGACCATGCAGTAGACAATGTACTATGATATTCAGAAGACAATGCAGTAGACAATGTACTATAATATTCAGAAGACCATGCAGTAGACAATGTACTATGATATTCAGAAGACAATGCAGTACACAATGTACTATAATATTCAGAAGACAATGCAGTAGACAATGTACTATAATATTCAGAAGACAATGCAGTAGACAATGTACGATAATATTCAGAATATTTGGTTTGGTTTGGTTTGGTTTGGTTTTATGGCATATCAACCTTTCTAGGTTACTAAATGCCAAATCCATTTTTATACAAATAAACAGTTCTATCTCAAACAAATCAGTTTAGCATAAGTACACAGTTTACTTGTCAAAAACATTTCTATCTCAAGCTATTCAGTTTAGTATAAGTATAGTTTTTGTCAAAACAGTTTTATTTCAAACAATTCAGTTTAGCGTAAGTACAGTTTCACAGTCAAAAACGGTTCTATTTCAAATAATTTAGTTTAGCATAAGTACGCAGTTTGGTTCTATTTGACCCATAGATAGGACCCTATCAGTTGCAACTATTCCGGGCCTAAGTGGACCAAGGAGCGATGGCCATAAAGGGGTATTCTGCATTCCCCAAAGCTTCAGCATTACTGGAACCTCACCATTAGATTGTTTAATGTTACATCTAGGACATTCGTGGGGAGGGGGGGTTTGCTCCTCTGCAAAAAAGTAGTCGTTGTATTCTACAGCCCCAGCTGATTGGACAATATTCAGAATATTATTTTGTGAATACATGTATATGTTCTTATATGATCCTAGGATGAAATCCAAAAGGTAGGAGTATCCAATAAAAGTACTCAATACTAACGGCTATCAAGGAGTAACGGTATTTGTTTTAGAATATATATATATATATATGAAAAATAATAATAGATATATCTTCAACTTTCATTAATTTTTTCTTATTCAATGAATAGATAAAAACAATTATCTTAAATCTAAAAAAAATAAAAATACAGAATTTTTTCTTTCAAATATACATGTGCAGACACTCACATGAATCATTCAACAAATATAGGGATTTTTTTTCTTCGGGGTTGGTTATAAGATGCACTGTTTATGATTTTACTTTTTTCAAGGTAATCAAGTGATATGTCCTTTCATGTCTCGGTAAGCACGGTAAGCATGACCTTCTTTACTGACCACTTTGTCCCCAACTCTTTTTTTTTTTTACTGAAGAGCCTGTATGTTTCCATTCCATGGACTATCTTTTCGATTTAGACTCGTTGTACCAAACACATGGTTAACCGATTTGTAAACTAAAACAACCGTACTCATTACATA
This sequence comes from Sepioteuthis lessoniana, assembly GCA_963585895.1. NCBI lineage: Eukaryota > Metazoa > Mollusca > Cephalopoda > Myopsida > Loliginidae > Sepioteuthis > Sepioteuthis lessoniana. The sequence continues at coordinate 51,239,808 of OY757936.1, read as the reverse complement.
TTCTTGTGTAAAGTTCCCATGGTTTGCATTTCTCAGCTAGAAAAAAAATGATGACAGCCCTCTGTTCAAGCCTGGAGCAATCTGTCTAATTTGCAGTCATTTGGAATAGCCTCAAAATAAATATTTTTGCGAGATTTAAACATTTTTACAGTAAAACAATGCAGAGTTTACATTCATGGTAAATTTTTTTCAACAAGGTTCCCCTTTTTATTAAATGGCCTTCGTACATATTTGTTTGTCTGTTTGGGTTTTATGGCATATCAACCTTTGTAGGTTATTTAATGCCAAATCCATTTTTATATAGATAAATTGTTCTATTTCAAACAATTCAATTTATCATAAGTACACAGTTTAATTGTCTAAAGCATTTCTATTTCAAGCAATTCAGTTTAGTCAAACAGTTCTAATTCAAGCAATTCAGTTTAGTATAAGTATAGTTTTTGTGAAAACAGTTCTATTTCAAACAATTCGGTTTAGCGTTAGTACAGTTTCAATATAAAAACAGTTCTTTTCCAAGCAACTCAGTTGAGCATAAATACGCTGTTTAGTTCTATTACTGGAGCCTCGCAATTAGATTGTTTTGGATCATATTCAGAAGACTTATTGGTGAGGGGGTTATCTCATTGCAGAAAAGCAGTCGGTGTATTCTACAGCCCCAGCTAACTGGGCAATGGTATATACATATATAAACACACACACACACACACATATATATATAAAGATGGTTGTTGTCGGTCAAAAAAATTTTTTTTTTGTTTTGTATATAGTATAACATAAATTAAGTCTGTGAATAGACTTAAAAATAACAATCCATAAGGAATATATTGTATTATCATATTCACATACAGTGCTCAATGTATGGATATTACTATATGAGAAACCAGATAAATATATACGAGGATCATTAAATAAGTTTCCAGACTTTTTTCGCATGGGCACTTTTATTGATAGTACACACATGAAACTCTAGTCCCCTTCGAAGTAACCTCCTCCGGCTGCAATCCACTTGTTGTACCGTTCCAACAACATCTGGAAGGCCCCATGGAAGTCCTCTTGTGTAAGCGCATCAATGACCTTCATCACAGACTCTTTCATCTCCTCAATGGTCTCATAACGACAGCCTCTGAGCTTAGGGAATACCCAAAAGTCACAGGGAGCAAGGTCTGGACTATAGGGAGGCTGAGGAACTGTGTTGATGCCCATCTTGGTTAAATAGTCTGTGATAAGGATGGAGTTGTGGACTGGTACATGGTCCTGGTGGAAATGCCACTGAGCCGATTTGAAAAGTGCTGGCCTCTTCCGACCGAATCTCTTGCTGAACTCCCTTAAAACCTCAACATAGTATTCCTTGTTAACTGTCTGTCCAGCGGGAACCCAGTGCATGTAGATCATGCCAGAGCTGTCAAAAAAGGGATCATCAAAAGTTTGTTAGTGGATTTGCTCTGTCTGGCCTTCTTGGGTCTGGGAAAGCCAGCATGCTTCCACTGGGAACTCTGTCTCTTGGTCTCTGGCTCATAGCAGTAGATCCAGCTTTCATCGCATGGCATTTTTTCCAAGTTTAAAACAGAATTTTATTGCATATCGTTCTTCCTCACGTCCAGATTGTATTTTTGAAATTCACCAGCTGTGACAATCAGGCTTTAGTAGGATGTATTCCAATTCCTGCTGTAGCTGTTGATTTGAAGCTGAAATCATAAAAATTGGGCAGTCATCTCATAAGATGTATAGCAATAACATACTGAATTTTTAAGAGTCTACGAAAATTTTAAATGCCTGTACAAAAAAGTCTGGAAACATATTGAGGCACCACATAGATAGATAGATAGATAGATAGATAGATAGATAGATAGATAGATAGATAGATAGATAATCACATGCAGAGCAAATATATCAGTAATATAATGAATACTAAAAATAATAAATATTTTGAAAAAAAAAAGAATTGTTGAAATAAATTCATTATGGATCTTATCTCTTAAGTTTTACCTGATATTATATATATATATATATATATATATATCAAGCCTTGCTTAAATGACAGAGTCCCTTGACTCTCTCTTATCATTTACCCATTGCTCCTGTCGAGTCATTTCGACTGCATCCAGTATCTGCCGAGAGTTGATGTGTGTAAGTCTTGCAGGTCAGCCAACTCTGGTATGTCCATGTGTCTTAGTCAATAAAAGAAATTCGCTAATGAGTTTGCTCCAACTTCAGCTTTGCCCTGCATGTATTATTATCTTACTTGTATAGTTTATGAGATTGTTGGTAAGTGGCCATACAGCTACTGTTTTGTGGGGTGCTGCTTCCAGGATTTATTGAAAACAGCACGTAGCATTCTTGTGTGGTTTTCATCTAGATTTTTCTCCATGCGTTTTGTTAGAGTGCAAATACTGTTTCTATTCAATGATACGAAGAAATTACTCCTCTCAGGTTTAATCTATATATTTTCCAAATCAAACAATTAATTATCCAGATGTCCTTACTATAAATATATAAAGGTCAGTTGAAGACACTTGGGTACCAGAAAATGATTTTGGTTTGGTATGGTTTGGTTTGGTTTTATGGCATATCAACCACTGTTAGTTATTTAATACCAAATCCTGTTTTTACATAACTTAGAAGAAATCCTGTTTTATTTCATCTGTGAGAATATATTTCTCTATGGTCTACAACCGATCAATAGCAGTTCACGCCTTCCCTATGCATATGTTCACATCGCTTTCTGTAGACGAGATATTACTGCCGAGGCATAATTTCTGAGTTTTGCCACTTAAAATAAAAAAATATCTTAATTAAGTTCAGGCCTAAAACCAAAAAAAGGTTACCATAAGATGGAAAATAACTCGACTAGTGTAAGACCATTTATATTTTTATCATATGCTTTTAGCGACATGTACGTGTATATGTAGCAGTTACCTTCTCCCCATCAAAAAGCTTAAAAAGGAATTTATAATTCAGAACCCAATGCACCAAAATAACGTCATCAACAAGAGAAACGAAAAAATGAGCTGAAGCTACGTTACCTGATTCGAATAAAATAGGATAATGGGGGACATGGGTAAACACACTCATATATATATATATATATATATATATATATATATATATATATATATATATATATATATACAATGAGTGTATGCGCGTGTGTGTAGTTAGACAGCAGTCTTTCATTTAAACAGGCTTAATGACACATTTTGTCTATCCAATTTTAAGTACCTTTCAAATTTGTATATTGACAAAAAATGTCTATTATTATTTAATCAAACATATATATATATATACGCGTGCGTGTGTGTGTGTGTGTGTGTGTGTGTGTGTGTGTGTGTGTGTGTGTGTGTGTGTGTGTGTGTGTGTGTGTGTGTGTGAAAAAGTGGCTCCAGTAATGCTGGAGCTTTGGGGAATGCAGAGAACCCCTTTACTGCCATTGCTCCAAGGTCTATTCTAGCCCAAACAGGGTCCATTCTATGGGTCATATAAAACATTTTGATATTTAAACTGTGTGCAAATGAATGAATTATGCTAAATCGAACTGTTAGAAAAAGAACTACTTGATCATTTAATTGCGTGTAAACAAATAACTGATGTTTAATTGAATTGTTAGTGATATAGAGCAATACTTAAAACTATTTAACTTTGACTAATGCTAAATTGAATCGTTAGAAATAGAGCTGTTTAACCATTTAACTGGGTGTGTGTCTACCAGATGTGTTTACAAATCATACATTTAATTATATATGTAAAAACAGGATTTGGAATTAAATAACCAAAAATGGTTGATATGCTATAAAACCAAACCAAACCAAAATTATTTTCTAGTACCCAAGTGTCTTCAACGGACCTTTATATATTTATAGTAAGGACACCAAGCTAATGAGGTTTTTTTTTCATTTGGGAAATATATGTATTAATCATGGGAGGAGTAATTTGCTAAGTTTGTATTTTGTTTTCGTTTTTTTTGTTGTTTTGGTTTTGGTTTTGTTTTTTTTGTTTGTTTGTTTGGGTTTTTTTGTTGTTTTTTTTTGCTTACATGTGGCAGAAGGCCGTATGAATGGGGCACTCAATGAGACTCGAACTCACTCATGAAGATTTGCTAGTTTTCCAAGGGTAGTTGTCCGAAAATGACTGGATTTTGAACTCTCTTAGTTATGAGAATTAATTTTTATTTATTGCGGACTTTTTGTCCTCATCTTGGTAGTTTTTTTGTTTGTGTGTGTGTGTGTGTGTGTGTTGTTTCTTCTTTCACTACGTTTCGGCCAAATTTCACCTCTGGCCTTCTTCAGGTGTTTTACTGCGACCTCGGATAGGAATGCTGAGTCTTGTAACCGTATCCCCAGTAATTACTGCCTTCCATAGTTGTTGTCTATCGCACCACGTTTTTGACCAAGTAAACCTCTGGCCGGCTTGGGTAGGATTTGAAACCGCTCTCTTCTGACAATGCTCACCTGGAACCATAGAGACTCAACGCCTCTATCCGCTGCGCCACGGGCCCCGAAGTTATATCGCAGTCCAGCTCGTTAGCCCTCACGGCACAGGGACTTTCCCTACCAAATGACCCTGATTCATTTTGGCTTCAGATTTTTGTATACAAGAACTCTCACCCAAAATAGGACTTAAATGATGCTATATGAAAATAAAGGTGTAATGAGTAGCAAACTAGATTAGCAGACCATTATTAGTGAGTTAGATTCTCACGGAGTGCCCTACGCTTCTGGCCTTGTGCCAGATTTAAGCTAAGTTTAGTAAATAATCATATGGAAATGAAGATGTTACCATATATTTGTATGTGTGGGTGCTTGTGTTTTCTTCTTTCATGATTGTCTGCACACAATTGATTCTTCTGTACACTTCTTAGAACTCTCGAACTCGGATACGTGCCCGACCCTTTTTTGACGGGGTGGGGGTCTTACTTCTACGGGAGATGCAGTTGGTCTATTCTAAGCCGACAAGGTAATAAATATTGATATTTTAAAAGAGAGTTTATTTATTTATTCATTCATTTAAAAGAGGGTTTATTTATTTATTCATTCACTTAACCAATACATCCAACACGAGCAAGATGTGACACAAGGTCAATTTTTTAGAGGAATTTAGCAGGTTTGAATTCAGAGTTTTCTTTCTTTTGGTCCTATCTGTCCTACTATTTACTCATAGCTGAAGGGAATATAGTTGAATTCATACTTTTCCCAAGGATATTAGCGCTAAATTCAAACAACTAGGTCCAGGATTTGAATTCGGGTCACCATGCCCATTTCCTACGACGATAACTACTACACCAGGAGTGCCTCATAAAACATTTTTTATTAGACATAATTTGGGAAATCCTTATATTTAAAAAAAAAAAAGTAGCAATATTATAAAAGCATCTTACAACTTCCTGCTACGCCTTAAATAAAAGGCACGACATCCTTGACCAGAGAATGTTGACATCTAAGTGGTTATACTGTGAAAATTACTTACATTGGTGTTCCACAAATTACAAACTTTCAAATATACTACACGAACACTTACCAGTCGGCTGGGGCTGTAGAATACACCGACTGATTCTCTGTAGAGGGGTAAGACCACCCCCAACAAGTGTCCTGATATAACACTAAACAATCTGATGGTGAGGTTCTAGTGATACAGGAGCTTTGGGGAATGTGGAGTACCTCTTCATTGCCATCGCTCCCAGGTCCACTCTGGCCCGGAGTGGTATCACCTGATAAGGGTCATATCTATGGGTTAAATAGAACTAAACCGTGCTTTCTTGACTTTACTGCTTTTTGCGTTTAAACTGCGTATTTATGCTAAACTGAATTGTTTAAAATAGAACTGTTTTGATATTAAAACTGCGAACTTATTCTAAACTGAATTATCTGAAATAAAACTGTTTTGACATTAACTCTGTGTATTGCCCAGTCGGTTGGGGCTGTAGAATACACTGACTGCACCTCTGCAGAGGGGTAGGACCCTCGCATGAGTGTCCTGGATATAACACAAAACGATCTGATAGTGAGGCTCTAGTGATGCTGGAGCTTTGGGGAATGCAGAGCACCCCTTCATTGCCATTGCTCCTAGGTTCACTGTGGCTCGGAATGGTAGCACCTGATAGGGCCCTATCGAAGGGTTAAATAGAAATAACTGTATACTTATGCTAAACTGAATTGTTTGAATTATAACTCTTTGACTAAACTGAATAGCTTGAAATAAAAATGTTTTTGACAATTAAACTGTACTAACATTTAAACTGCGTGCTTTTGCTAAAGCGAATTGTTTGAGATGGAACTGTTTTTGACATTGAAAATACTTACACTAAACTGAATTGTTTAATATAGAACTGTTTTGACATTAAACTGTGTGTAAACAAAATATGTACGTATACTAAACTGAATTAGAGCTGTTTGAATGAACGGAATAGCTTTTGACAATTAAACTGTACTAATGCCAAACTGAATTGTTTGAAATAGAACTGATTATTTGCATAAAATGGATTTGTCGTTAAATAACCTACAAAAGTTGATATGCCATAAAACCCAAACAACCAAATAAACAAAAAACAGGAGCAATCGTGACGGGTACGTGAAGGAGCCATATTAGTTTGGTTCCAGCCCACCCCTGCTCCAGGCAATACCTGTTTAACAGAGCTGAGTTTATTGCTCAGCGCCTGAATTTGAACTTGGCTCCCCACTATAAAATGACTTCAAGTCAAATATCCCTTGGTTGGAAGGTGGATTATTAAATACAATGAAATTACTTTCCCTTTCTTGTAAACTTTATTTTTTTCAGCTGAAAAACTCTTTTCCCGTTCTTGGTCCTGAATATTAATCCACAAGGTGCATAAAAATCGCACAAACTTCAACGTCAGGGCGTTGTTGGTGCAGTATATTGGAAGAAACCCAGAAAAATCTTTTGAAAGAAAATGAATATGAAAAAAAATACAAGGGGAAAAATAGTCTGAAAATTCTATTCATAAACTAATTCATTCATAAATGAATAAGTTCTGAAAATTTTATTGAATTCAAAGAAATCACTGAATTTGGGTAGGTTTTTAAAATCGAGTTCTAATTCGCCAATAAATTTGTTTTTATGCAAATTTTCGCGTAAAAAACTTTTCAAATACAAAATTCTATATTGTCTTTCATTTTTTATTACCTTTTTTTTTTTTACATCAATTCAAATGATGTTTCAATGAGAATTTTTCCAAATTTGATTGTTTGATTTTAACGACACATTAACCAGTTTAGAGTTATTTTATGTCATGGGGTTAGGGAATCGCGTTCATTGTACGTTCATATTTACATTTTGGTTTAGTTGTTTCTTTAGGGTGTTTTCCCCATGGTCCTTTCAAATATGAATAAAATTTTAACAGATCTCTTTGACCCATACGAGTGGGGGGGCCCTAACATGTACTATAGCTCTTAGTAAGAGTGGACCTGGAAATCATGTCAATTTGATAATGTATAATTAAAACATTTATTAGGGCATTTTTATCAATTTTTCTTTAACGTCTGGAAGTCCTAAACTTTTTTTAGGGTTGCAAATTTTACTATTGATAAGTAGAGTGTTGCAGTTGGACGACTGTAAGTGGGAATTGCCACACAAAGCAACTGTTGAGCTACCACATTATTCTCTTGTCATTTGCTCAGTATATCTTCTACCCTGTCGGCGGAGCTTAAAATATGTTTACTCCTCCAGAGGGACAAGACCACATACGCACACGCATACAAAAAAGGGGTCCTAGGTATGACACTGAACTCTATCTAAGGATGAGGTTCCTGTTGTGGAGTTCTGAGTAAAGCGGAGTTCTTGTTGTATAGCCACATAATACATATGCATGCAGAAACATATTCAACACAATAAAGACGAGCAGACACTGTTCTTTAGAAAAATAAACCTCTCACTTTATTTGAAAGGGTTGTGTGTGAGAGGTGAGTTGGAGACTGAACAAAGATTGCAATATATTGACCCCCGAACACTTCTGGCTATCACGGCCTTTCTTTCCCGTTCTCCTGGGCTGTTCAAGCGGGGGCCTGGGGCCCAGCCTCTGGTGGAACATGGTTCCCATTCCAGCATCTTCTCTCCAACTGATCTGAACTTCCTGTCGCCGGGGTTATATAATAATTTGGCGCTCACCTACTTCCTGCGAACGTCACAATTCGCTCTCAATTCAATCCCTCGATAGTCAAGGTCGCCCCTGATCTCTTGATATCCTCAACCGGATGCACCTGTTATTTACACGGGTGCATTTCTTCTTTTGACAGCTTGGCTGGGTCGGAGGTCAATATACAACATTCTCCTTAATTGCCATTCCTCCCAGGTCCACTCTGACGGAGACTGGTAGTATCTGTTGGGGTCTAACATATGAGTCAATTATATCTGTTTAAAAATCAATAGTATTAGATTGGGATACGTGAAATCATAAGTGAAAATTATTTATATAAAGAAGAGTTACTTGAAGCTAGTATTGTTGATATATATATATATATATATACACAATAAATGCAGAGAGAAATCATATACACACATATATATAGGGAGAGTAATTTATTGAAATTATATATATATATATATATATATATGTGTGTGTGTGTGTGTGTGTAAACACCATAAACGAGGATCATTAGATATGTTTCCAGACTTGTTTCGTATGGACACTTTTATTGATAGTACACACATGAAACTCTAGTCCCCTTCGAAGTAACCTCCTCCGGCTGCAATCCACTTGTTGTACCGTTCCAACAACTTTTGAAAGGCCCCATGGAAGTCCTCTTGTGTGAGCGTGTCAATGACCTTAGTCACAGCCTCTTTCATCTCCTCAATTGTCTCATAACGACAGCCTCTGAGCTTAGGGAATAACAAAAAGTCACAGGGAGCAAGGTCTGGACTATAGGGAGGCTGAGGAACTGTGTTGATGCCCATCTTGGTCAAATAGTCTGTGACGAGGATGGAGGTGTGGACTGGTGCATTGTCCTACTGGAAATGCCACGGAACCGAATTGAAGAGTGCTAGCCTCTTCCGACCGAATCTCTTGCTGAACTCCCTAAAAACCTCAACATAGTAACCCTAACCCTAACACTTTGGCCAATCAACTGTAGTGTATTGACTTCCTTACTCCTCCCACACCTCTCATCATCCCCCACAGACACCTGCCTTCCTTGAATCTCTTATGCCACTCAAAAACTGATGCTCGATTCATGCAAGATGCTCCAAAAACAGTTTGAAGCATTCCATGCGTTTCTGTAGCATTTTTTTCAAGTTTAAAACAGAATTTTTTTGTATATCATTCTTCTAAAGTGTCCTCATGTCCAGATTGCATTTTTGAAATTAACCAGCTGTGACAATCAGGCTTTTTTAGGGCGTATTCTAATTGCTGCTGTAGCTGTTGATTTGAAGCTGAAATCATAAGAATTGGTCAGTCATCTCATAGGATGTATAGCAATAACAGAGTGAATTTTCAAGGGTCTACGACAATTTTAAATGCCTGTACAAAAAAGTCTGGAAACTTATTGAAGGCACCACGTACATCGACAAAATGAATTCACTTCTTGAAGATACAAACACCTATGAGATATCTAGCTTAACCACCATCAACAAAAACATTACCTCCTTCAACAAACTTTTCAAAAAACTCGTAAGCGACCAGAAAACCAGGACATCGAACATTCCCTGCAAGGCCTAAAATACTCATATAGAGAGATATATAGATATGGAGAAAAATTGAAAAACAAAGTAATCCAAATGTATTGAATTTATTAGAAGGAAAGTCATTGTTCGATCGTTTCGGTTTTAATGAACCTTTATCAGGACTTTAGAATGGTGAAACAAGTGTTGATAGAACAACGACGGATGTTTGATAAAATGCAAAGAAAGATCATATAACGGTTTAATCATTCAATTAGCGTTCTTTTTCGAAAATCTATCATGTAATTTGCACAGGGAATGATGTTAAACAAATAGAAACATTAAGAGATACAACGGAAGAAGAAGAAGAAGAAGAAGAAGAAGAAGAAGAAGAACCCTATTTATTTATTTACATATGGTATGTTTGTCAACTTCCTTTTCCTTTCCTTTCCTTTCATCTCTTCTCTTTTCTTTCTCTGTTCTGTTCCTTCTCTTTGCCCTTTTCTCCTCTCCTCTCTTTTCAGTTCTCTCTCTTTCTTTTTCTTTCCTTTTCTCTCTTTTCTTCTAAATTTCTTCCTTCCTTTCTTTTTTCTTTCTTTTTTCTCCTTCTTCTTCTCTTTCTTCTTTTCTTACCAAAATAACCAAAATTCTTAAATTACACGGAGAAGGGGGTGAAAAATACATACTAATCATTTTCTTTTGCAAAAAAAAATAATGGTGCCAGTCATTTTGCATTTGGTGACGTAATTAATGAATAAATAGACAATAAATGACTATTGTGTAATTATTTTGTAATAAATATTGTAGCAAACGAGAAGTTTCTGTTGTGCGAGTCGTAATAAACTAAAGTAATCAAGTTTGAGTTGTAACTTGATTTTTAATGATATATATATATACATATATATATATATATATATATATATATATATATATATATATATATATATATATATATGTATATATATATATATATATATATATATATATATATATATATGTATATATATATATATCAGTGTTACCAGATTTTAGAATTTTGAAATTCTTAAAACAGATTTTTTTTTAAATTCCTCTTCAATTACTAACTACCTGTTTTCTATATTAATCTTGATATTAGATATACTGCTGCATATAAGTTTGGTTGGTTGGTTGGTTGGTTGGTTTTTACAACATCTCAACCCTTGTTAGGTTACATGATACCAAAACCATTTTTTTCATCTAAACAATTGTTTCTATTTAAATTCATCCATTTTTAAATATAACTTCAAATAACTATTCTCAGTACAAATGATTAGCTTATTTGTTTGGTTTCAAATCATCATGATCAAGTCGTGCAGATATCACAAAGTTCTATGACTCTCTCTCTCTCTCTCTCTCTCTCTCTCTCTCTCTCTCTCTCTCTCTCTCTCTCTCTCCATCAATCCCTATCATCCACTTCTCCTGAGAGGTATTCTAACAACATCCAATGTCAATACAGTTTTGCTGGTCAACCTAAACTGATGCATCCAATCATCTTAAAGAGCCAAGCACTTCATAGTTGCAATAGTTGTTAGTCCCACAGTTTTTTTTTTCTGTCTTTTTTTCAAACCAATTATTTCTATTTGATAATATTCGTTTGTAAACAATTATAACTTCGAGTAAACTTTCATCATACAAATTGCCCCTACAGTTATATGGTTTCAAGTATTCACACCTAATACAAATAATTTATTCACAATTATATTGTTTTAAGTAAATAATATAAGTTCACAATCATTTTAAACACTACATACGTGCAATAACAGTTTTAATAGCCATTGTATTGATTTATTTCCAAATCCAAAATCTATCTCAAACAAAGTTGCCACTTTGTCGGGGGAGCCTTGAATACGCTGACTGTACCCCTTTCAGAGGGCTAAGACACCACCCAAAAGGGGTGTCTTGGGTATGACACTAAACTGCATCAAATAGCGATGTCTCAGTTATGGATCCATCGCCATTACTCCCAGGTCCATTCCGACCAAGAGTAGTAGTACGTCATTGGGCTCAAATAGATCTGTTTAAAAATTATTAGTATTCGATCGGAACTGTAAATTGTTTTGTTATTACGTTGAATATTCGGACTATTGATCTCATCTTTATTGTTATGCTCACCACGTTTCGGTCGATATTTTATTCGGCCTTCTTCAGGTGTTTCATGTCGAACTCGGGAGTCTACACAGAATCTCGAACTGAACCCTTTATTTGAACCACAGGGGTAGACTGTTCCTGTTCTATTAACCATGATAACCATGTTCTGTGTGCACTCCCGAGTTCGACATGAAATACCAGAAGAAGCCCAAAGGACATATCGGCCGAAACGTTGTCAGTACAACAATAAAGATGAGGTTAATAGCCCGAATATTCTCATAAAAATCATCAAGCTTCATCTCAGAAATTTAAACATGTAAAATGTTTATGTTAAGAATACTTGAAGTTATAATTATTTGCGAAGGATTATTATTAGTTTGGTTTGGTTTCATTTGGTTTTATGGCATATAAACCGTTGTGGGTTATTTAATGCCAACTTCATTTCTATACATAATAACAGTTCTATTTCAAACAATTCAGTTTAACATGAGTACATAATTTAAATGTCAAAAACAGTTCTATTTCAAGTAAATCGGTTTAGCATAAGTACACTGTTTAGTTCTATTCAAACCATAGAGAGGACCCTATCAGATGCTACCACTCTAGGCCAGAGTGAACCTGGGAGCGATGGCAATGAAGGGGTAATCCGCATTCTCGAAAGCTTCAACATTGCTAGAGCCACACCATCAGATTGTTTAGCGTCATATCTTGGACACTCGTTGGAAGACTCTTACTCCTCTGAAGAGATGTAGTCAGTGTATTCTGCCGCCTCATCCGACTGGGCTAGGATTATTATTAGTTTTCTGAAATCATATAACTGTGTGCAAACAAATGATGTTTATTGAATAGAAATAATTACTTGAAACCATATCATTATTCGTTTTAGGGAGGAATGCTTGAAACCATACAACAGTATGTCAATTTTTTGTATTAAGAATACTTACTTAAAGCTATCATGATTTACTAAGGATAATTATTATTATTAGTTATGTAGGGTTCCTAAATAGGAACTCTCCTGCGTTGGGAGGCACAAAAAGTGTCGGGTATTACCTCCCCTGGAAGAGACGAAACAGTCGACTTTTTTTACCAGTCTCCCGAGCAGTGAAGACGTACATTTGTGGTCTATTGCCTGAACGCCACGAGGAGGTGCCCGTGGTGTAATGTTTATCGTCGTAGGAAATGGACACGGCGACACGAGTTCAAATCCTGGACGAGACTGATTGCATTTCACATTGAACTTGAGAAAGGTATGAATCCAATTATTCTCCCTCCAGCTATGGGTAAATAGTAAGACAGACTGGGTTCTTTAGCCTTGGTGAGGCAACTAGTCTAGGAGAAGGAAAACTCTGAATTCAAACCTGTTAAACTCCGCTTAAAAAATTACCTTGTGTCATATCCTGCCCAAGCGGAGGGGTTGGTAAATATGATTGCCTGAATGGCATGAGGCAGAAGATAAACCCCTCTGAAGAGGCTTCGTATCTTCTGAACTAAAAATTAATAACTCAAGTGAGGAAGAAACATGAGTACGATTCATTGTATATATATATCTAGTAACATGTATTAAATGTGGTATAAGTATATGTGCATTTTTGCTTCTTATTTTAAGATGTAATATTATTAATTTGTAGAAGCCGTCTGACAAAGATGCATTTTAACAGTTACTTGAAACCTTAAGTCCATTTGACTTAAGAAACAACATTAAAAAATGTAAATATATTGGTACAATAAACGTAATTCCCTAACATATTGACATAGAATAACCCTGGATGTGTTTATATGCTGTTAAAATCAATGAATTAATCAAACAACTCTATGGAAATCAGACCTAACCGATAAAATGAAACACAGTTTCTTTCAGGCAGCTGTCGTATCGATACTGCTGTATGGATGCACTACATGGACGCTAACAAAACGTCTGGAGAAGAAGCTAGACGGCAATTACACAAGAATGCTGCGAGCAATCTTGAACAAGTCCTGGCGGCAACACCCCACAAGACACCAACTATACGGCCCCCTGCCTCCTATCACGAAAACCATCCCAGTTAGACGAACCAGACATGCAGGACACTGCTGGAGAAGCAGGGACGAGCTCATAAGTGATGTACTCTTATGGACCCCCACATATAGCCGGGCAAAAGCAGGACGACCAGCACGAACATACATTCAGCAGCTATGTGAGGATACGGAATGTAGCCCCGAAGACCTGCCAGAGGAGATGAACGATAGAGAAAAGTGGCGAGAGAGGGTCAGGGATATCAGTGCTACCAGCACGATATGATGATGATGACTCTATGTGACCCATAGATGGAACCTTAATAGATACTAACATTCCGAGTGGATCTGGGAGAAATAGCAATAAAGATGTACTCCACACTTCCCGGAGACCTACAATTGAAGCTACACATCCTTGATGCGGATTAATGTCATGGTTAGTGTCTAGAACACAAGCAGGATACGTCTCTTCCCACCTTCCTCTTTTGTAAACTATGTATTACTAAGATTCTTCTGGAGAAAGCTTGGGAGGGTTTTCCCGTTGCTTTCTCAGCAACAGTAGTAGAAGCATCATCATCTTCATAATTGACCACTGGTCATTTATTCTGGAATTTTATCCGTCCTTAAGTAAAATTCTTTTATTCTTTCACATTGGTTTGCTAACTCACCCAACCAAAATGAAATGCCCGGTCATTTGATGTCTTGTCTTTTTTCTTCTATGTATTTACCAACTCCTCAGTACGAGCAGGGTGCGGTACAATGTCAATTTTTCAGAATTTTCCTTTTCCTAGATCGACTGCCATACCAAGGTTAAAGAACCCTGCGTGCTCTACCATTTAACCATAGCTGGAAAGAGAATGATTGGATTCTTACCTTTCCTAATCTCTATGTGAAATACTAACTGGATTTGAACTCGGTTCTCCGTATCCATTTCCTACAACAGTAACTATTTAATCGCAAACACCTGTCTTTTTTATTTTAGCATAACTTTCATTTATTCTGTTCGCTAAATAAAAACAATCTAACGGACACGTGCCATTTATCCATAGCTGACGAGAGGACAATCGGGTATTTGTACGATATCAACCCAAACGTACCCAACTAAAACTTGAAATCTGTTCGCCGTTTTCGCTTTCTACACCAATGTCCGTTACGCCATACCACACTTCCTGATTGACTGGTATGAAAAGTTATAATAACTGACAACTGCCACGTGGTGTTATGGTTAGCTACCTTGGCTTGTAGAACATTGTTATTAAGTTCAATTTTCACTGAATGCGCAGGCTTCTGACCTTGTACCAAACAAGGTTCAGCTTTGTAAACGACAATAAGTAAGTAAAGTTGGCGACCATAGTCGAGGGTAACCCGAAGGCTCCCTTTTCGATAGCTACTACACCAATGTGTAGGGGAGGGCGCTACTCCTTCCCTGGATTGCTCTACTTTACCCTTGATCCATACCTTATAATGCTGAGTGTTAAGCAAGGAGGCATCAAGTACCATTTTTTTTTTTGAGTCTTTGGTATGACTCGACCTGGGATTGAACCCAGGTCTCCCGGGCCATTGGCGAACACTCTAACCCCTAGGCCAATAACCGACAATTTGATACAGTTCAATGATTGTAATTTGCATCCATAGACATAATGTATTTTGAGGACTCAAATCCAATTAGCACAAACTATAATAAAGTAGCTGCCTTCCCACCAGGGAAACAAGTGCCTGGCAGTAATCACAGGAAGTACGTGTGAGAAACGGTCACACGACTGTTGGGAATTTTGAAAAGGAGTCAGCCAGTCTGTAAACAGTAGAAGACAAAGAACTGCGTACATTTGGGAGATAGAGAAACCGCACCCAATTGGGAGTGTTGGGCTACGATTTAGAAATTCTGTCATCAACTTAAAATTCCCGCTTCACGTCTTCCTGGTTTGAGACTAGTCAAGAGGTAGAATGAAACACCAATAATAAAGTGACTAGTATTTTTTCTGTGACTTGTGTCCGATTTTTTTCCTTTCCAATCAACTCATTGTCATCTCTGTCAACTTTCTTCAGGAGTCCTCAACGCCACAACACCCATTACACTAAGAGAGTCAGTTGTAAATTGTACACCTTGATGTCTGCAGTAAATACCACTGAGCCCCAGACATTGTTTTAATAACTATCTATTTAAAAATACCCCGTATAATAATTTGCATCTGGGAGTACATAAAATATACCTCGTAGTAAAAGTAGTTGTGTATTTTTCTTAGTCGAACACAAAAGGTAAATTGGATTAAAGGAAGATCATAATACTCGAGTCTTCTATGAAGAAAGGCCTTACATTTATAAAAAGAAAAAAACAATATTCGAAATCCTCGCTTCTGAACGCTGTGCGCGAGAAAACCAGTATATTTCTTCATGGAAAACTAGTGTAACATGATCTTCTACTCGTCCCCAATCTCTTCCAGTTTAGCTTCGAGTCTGACACCAAACTTAAACTTCATAAATATTCTATAGAAATTAGCAATGGAAAGCCTTTCACTTTCTTTCCACGACTTCCTTTTTCCCTCTTCTTTCTAAACAAACAGCTCCCGAAATTAACTCGGTTTAGTTTCTTTGTTTCATAGCATATCAACCTTCAAGGGTTATACAATGCCAAAACCATCCTTGTAGAAGAACAGCAGTGGTACTAATTAACCCATAACTGCGGGGATAAGGAAGTTTATACCTTGACCAAGAGCATTAGTCCAAAAGTGGTCGTAAAGGCATGATTGGAGCTCGAACTCACTTACTACGATATTGCAGACCAGTACAGAAACCACTACCCCCCCAAAAAAAAACCCCAACTTTTAAAAAACTAGGTGACTTGGATAATCCGTGATATCAGTTTCAATTTACCTAAAAGACTTGGTTTACTTTTGGATAAAGCAAACACAATGGCACGACTGGAATTTGAACTTGTATACCACGATGTCACAGTCTAGCACGTTAGCCACTGCACCACATGGATTATCCCTCCCCTAAATTTATGAACGTATTCTTTCTTTTATATCTTACATAGGCCAGGAAGAAATTAACGCAATGTTAAACTTTCTTGGTATTTTCTTGTAACCCTGAGTCTTGCGATACCAAAAATAAAATTTTGCCATCAATAAACTCATTCCCACTGTACCAGTCATTCCCCAAACGAAAATAGGAAATGTGGATTTAAAGGGAGTGGAAACTTCGAAAACTTTTCTTTGAATTATCCAGTTTCAATAAATTTGGTATTGTTTTGTAATGGTCCGGGAGACCTGGGTTCAATCCCAGGGCGCGTCATATTAAAGACTTTAAAAATGGTACTTGATACCTCCTTGCTTAACACTCAGCAATATAAGATACGTATCAAGGGTAAAGTGGAGCAATCCAGGGAAAGGAGTAGTACCCTCGCCTACATCTCGGTCGCCAACTTTACTTAATATGAACATTCTTTACTAAAATTTCATTATAATTTGAAAAAATCGTGTAAATGACGATTTCGCCATAGGCGAAAAAATCAAATCAGTCATATGAATATGAATCAAATCAGTATGAAACTATCTTACTTTCAAGAGCAACAATCGCATAGAAAATAATTCATTCTGCCAACCTAAACTTTTTTGCTATTTTTGCTATTTTCCTTTATCTGTGGGTCTCGTTAAACAATTAAGTCGTGTTACCAGCAAATATTTTTAATTGCACATTCCAAGCGCACCCGTTTTTAACACTAAGGCACTAAATATTTATCAGTGTAACATTTAACAAAATGGACCCAGTTGTTTCAAATACGAAAGTTTATTAGCTGACTGCAACATTTCACAGCAGTCGTCAGCGAAACGAGAGAGAAAAATAGTGAAAGATATTAGTTGTTTCATAGAACCGCTAAAAGTCTCATTCGTGAGAGGCGACCGATCAAAATACCGATTCGCTTTCTTCGCCTCGAACAAACCCTGACCCCAAAAGAGCTGCTCGCCTCTCTCGACCCGAATCTCCCTGACACAGCTTCAACCCTCAGCTTCCGACCGTAAACGCTCTGAACTAATTCGACTGTTTTAACTCGTTTCGAAATCTTCTTTTCATTTTTTCTTCTAATATTTCTCTTAATTACAACTTACGTAATTTCTATAAACTTTCCATAAACATGACACTGTTAAATCAGCTGTCATCGCATTCAATACTTATTTTAAACCTCCTGTCTACGACCTTCACGTCCATAATTTAACATGTATGAGCAGTAATTTTTGCTGAATACATATTTAATTAAAAAGGACAAAAATGCATGTTGAAGAAAAACCTTTTTAAAAAGTTCCACATTCTTCATGTGTGTTTGTTTGGTTTGGTTGGGTTAGGCTGGGTTTTATGGCATATCAACCATTTTTGGTCATTAAATGGCAAATCTTGTTTATACATATATACCAAACATATATGATTTGTTAACACACCTTGTTGATAACATTTTTAAACTAGCCGGAGTTTTTTGTTGTATTGTGCACTGTTGAATGGTTTCAAGTATTGCTATATGTTGCGTTCTGGTTAGTGAACGCTTGTAGTATTAAATAAAGGACAAACCACGATATATGAGGAAATAGAGTTATATTATCAGGAAAAAGTATATACAATAGAGAGACTGTTAGAAGACAAGAACATAGGATTAGTGAATACAGAATAAAGATATAGTCCAACGATAGTATTGGCTTCCGTTAGACGAAGCGGCACTTCACCTTCTAGTCTGCTGGTATTAGTAGCTACTGCTATATATGGCAGATGGACTAGTTCATTGTGTGGATAAAGGTGGGTGATACCCAACACTATATAAAAGATTAACATAATTCACTTGTTTGTAATCATAGTTTGTTGGTATTTTAATTTCTAATGAGTTAGAACTAATTTATTCGCACACTTGTATTGCTATTGTTTCTACACAGTTAAATCGTTTCAATTATTGCTATCAAACACTAACTCTATTCAATATTAATCAGTTGTATACATGCATGGATATTTTTACAAGTATTGCTATCAAACACTAATTCTATTCAATATTCATCAGTTGTTTGCATGCATAGATATTTGTACAAGAATTGCTATGTAACACTAGTTATTCTATCGAAGTCAGTTCATTGATTTGCATAGTCAGATGGCTATAACTATTGCTATGTTAAATCAATAATTCAATTTATGCACACAGTTAAAGAGTTTCAAGTCTTGCTATTCAACACTAATAATTCTGGGCAACTTTACTCATTCATTGGCTCTCAGTGTAATGGTTCCAAACGTTGCTATGTATAACTAATAATTCAATTAGTAATCAGTTATTTGTTTATGCATAGTTAAATGGCCAAACAGTTCTATATCAAATAATTTAATTTAGCATCATTTGTTTGTTTACTGTTTAAATGTCAAGCAGTTCTATTTGACCCATGAATGAAACCTATCAGGTTTTACCATTTCGAGTCAGAATGGACCCAGGAGCAATGACAATGAAGAGGTACTCCATATTCCCCAAAGCTCCAAGGCTGGAGCCACGCCATCAGAATGTTTAATGTCATATCCAGGACACTCGTTTGGGTGGGGTCTTACTCTTCAACAAGAGATGCAGTCGGTGTATTCTACAGCCCCAGCCGACTGGGGCGATATGTGTTCGTTCTTTGCTCATCAAGAAAAGCTTTTGAAAGCTTTGACAGCTTTGGCACTGAATTCACTTTTCTGTTTTTCCATTGTATGAAAGGTACAAAGATGAGGGTAATATTCTATATTATTATGTGCCTTTGAACATTTAACTGATGGTGTTTGTGGATTATCGTTTTACATCTTACCTGATTCGAGTGACTTACATGTTGATATATTTTAAGAAGTGATATGAAGTTATCTATTATATTGGAAAAAAATAACGTTTGAGACACAGATAAGAGTTCAAGTAGCGAATTACTAGGTCATAAACGTGTAATTATTCCCATAGGATTGAATTTTTTTGGCTCTTGGAGGGATGGGGGTGAAATCCGATAAAAATTAATTAAAGCGTGTTTTTTTTTTTTGCGAATTGATTTGTATCGTGTTACACAGAGTAGAGTAAGGAAATGAATTCGACAAGCCGAGTTCAAATCCTAGTCAAAACTGTTTATGTTTTCTTTCCCATAAATGCTCTAGAGAAATAGTCCAGTGTAAAAGCGCGGTAAGGGAAATCCGAAGCCGGATCACTTTTAGATCTTATTTTCCGATGCAAGTAACATTGGAGAACGGGAAAAGTTTTATCAAACAGGCCAAAGCCTAGCCAGCTTACCAAAAACTTATATATATATATATATATGTGTGTGTGTGTGTGTGTGTGTGTGTGTGTGTGTGTGTGTATGTGTGTGTGTGTGTGTGTGTTAATACCCTTGTATGTATAGCACTAATACCAGTTGGAAAAGTATGAGACCAATTGTTCTCCTTCCAGTTATGCGTAAATAGTTAGGCAGTCTAGGCTCTTTAGTCTTAGTATGGCAACTGATCTCGGAGAAGGAAAACTCTGCATTAAAACCTGTTAAATTTCGCTTAAAAATTGACCTTATGTCGCATCCTGATCGCGTGGAGAGGCTGATAAACATGTGTGTGTGTGTGTGTGTGTGTGTGTGTGTGTGTGTGCATAATATTGTATTTTTATTACTCAAGGAGTTACAGAATTCAAATCTATAGTGTGTGTGTGTGTGTGTGTGTGTGTGTGTGTGTGTGTGTGTGTGTGTGTGGATATGCTCTTGTGTGTGTGATAGTTGCCAGCATGGATAATAGAAACGGTGATCTAAGTTCGAAGAGCGTGTGTGTGTGTGTGTGTGTGTGTGGATTGAATTGTCACTGACAACTATTTCCTAAAAAGAGAACTAATTTGAAGAGATGCTTAGTTATCATGATTGTATCAAAACTAAGCTGAGCTTATGGCAGACAGGTAGACGCATATTAAAACAAACTGACGGATCATAAATGAGACAAACATATGCAGACTGAGGCAGAGACTATGATAGAGAGACAGAGATTGAGACAGACAGACAAACAGAAAAAAAGAGAGACTGATAGATATATCTGGTCTAGTTTCTTCGTTTTAATGGCATATCACCCTTCGAGGGTTACTTTGTACCAAAGCCATTCTTTTTGAACAGTAGTGGTAATATTTAACCCATAGCTAGGGGGATAAGTGAGTTCGTACATTTCCTAGGGGTATTAGTCCAAAAGTGAACGTAATAGAGCGACTGGAGTTCGAACTCACTTACTACGATGTCGCAGTTCACCACAACTGAGCTACTTCTCCCCAAACAGATGTCCTTTAGCCGACAAGAAAATCACCTAATTAATACGCGTTAGTTATCTAATTTTTTTCTGTTTATTTTTCTTTAACATTGCAGATCCCACAACCAATCATAATTTTACAATCCAATTGTTCTTGATGATTTTCAAGTCTCGTTAATTTGTCCTATGCAATAATAGCGACCACACTGCGCTGCAAGAAACAAAGATCGTTCAGTAGACAGTCAAATCTAATGAAATTCTGCGCGCAAATCAATATTAACTGCTTAACAATCATCTTTTGAGATTAAAAAAAACCACAAGTGACTCTCAACATCCGTATTCTCTCATGACTTTATCTGTTGTATATCAAACAAGCACACTTAGTTATCTCTTGTGACAAGCGGCACATGGCTAAAAGAGGATAGATAGATCAACAGCCTCCTTGTGAAGTCCCCAACTACAAGTACCGTCTAGCTTATAAGCTGAGGACAGTGTTAAAAAAGAAATATTTCATTCGAGCCCGGTATGCCGACTCCATTATTTTTCCTTAGTCACTGTTTTATCCTAATCACGTCTTAGATAACGCCCAGTCAGCGGAAATTAGAATACACTGACTATATCACCTACAGTGGAGTAAGACCCCACACACACACACTTTACAGAACAAAAATTGTGTCCTGTGTATGAAACTAAATTGCGTCTCTATGGTGAGGCTCAATTAGAGCACCTCTTCTCTGCCATTATTCCAAGGCCCACTTTAACCCGAACTAATAGTCCCACAATAGGTCATAGTTGATTAGTTGTTTGGTGGATTTTATGGCATATCAACCCTTGTAGGTTATCTAATACCAAATTCTATTTATACATGTATATATTATATGATTTGTAAACGAATAGTTTGTACGTAACAGCTAGAGCTCATTTATTTCCACGCAAATGGTTTCAAGTATTGCTATTTATTGTTGGCACACAGTTAAATAATTCCAAGTTGCTATCTAATACTAATAATTTAATTTTATAATAATCATTTGTTTGCACTCAGTTAAATGGTTTCAATTAAAATAAATGATTAAACAGATCTACTTGACCTATAGATGGTACACTAACAGGGACTACCACTCTTTGTCAGGGTGGGCCTGGGAGTAATAGCAATCAAGAGGTACTCCCCGTGCCCAGATGGTTTTGTGCCATATCCAGGACACTCTTTGGGGTGGTCTTACCCCTCTGCAGAGATGCAGTCTGAGTATTCAACCTATGCGGTTTGGGCTGCCTATAGATTAAATAGTTCTGCTTGAAGATTATTAGTGTGTGACAGGAATACCTGATGCCATATAACTGTTTGTAATTATTTGTACTAAAATCATTATCTATTTCAAACCACATGACTGTGTGCAAGCAAAGGACTTTCATTAAACAAAAATAATTACTTGAAACCATATAATTATTATTAGTAGATATGAATGCATTAAACTATACAACTGTTTGCCAATTATTTGTATTACATAGGAATACTCGATATCATATGACCAAGGGCAAAACACTCATGAAACTAGTCCAGTCGGCTGGGGCTGCAGAATACACTGACTGCATCTCTGTAGAGGGGTAAAAATCCTCTAACAAGTATCCAGGATATGAAACTAAACAATCTGATGGTGAGGCTCCAGGCTTGGTGCTTCGAGGAATATGGAGTACCCCTTCGTTGCCATCGCTCCCATGTCCACCTTGGCTGGCCGGAGTAATAGTACCTGATAGGGTCCTATTTATGGGTCAAATAAAACTGTTTGACATTTAAACTGTGATCTTATGCTAAACTGAGATCCTTGAAATAGAACTGTTTGATCATTTAACTATGTGTAAACAAATGACTGATGTTTTATTGAATTATTGGTGATACATTGCAATGCTTCCGGACGTTAAACTGTGCAAACAAATAATAAAATAAAATTATTCGTATTAGATGGAGATACGTGAAACTATTTAACTGTGTGCAAAAAAATGAGCTCAGGCTCGTTTTAAAATACCATCTATAAAATGTATTTAAAAATCATATATTTAATATATATGTATAAAAAGGATTTGGCATTGAATTGCTTACAATTGTTGATATGTCATAAAACCCACCAAATAAAACTTACGAGGCAAAAAATGATCCCTGTGGTGTAATAGATAGGAAATGGACACGGTTACCCAAGTTCAAATTGTTGTATAGCCGTAATACAAATATAAGCGTAAACATAATCAAACATAATTTACGAACTTCAATGAACGAACAAATACACTTCTTTATAAAATTATATCTCACACAGTTTATTCTCGAAAGTGTGATGTTTGTTGTGTGTGAGAGATGAGCTGGAGACAGGGACAGACTGCTATATTGACCCAAGTTCTTCTGACCATAGTAGCACTTCTTTCGTCTCATCTTGGCTGGGGTTGCTCAACCGTGGGTCACTGAGGGCCCAAAGCCCTCTGTCTGCCGCTGGCTCTCACTTCGGTATCTTGTCTCCAACTGACTCGAACCGTCTGAGCACCTGGTTATATTATTGTCTTACGTTCACCTGCTTCCGCTGTTCTTCCACTTATTTACACAGGTGCATCTCTTGATTGACGGCTCGGTCGAGGGTCAATATATAATAAAATCCCAAATGAGGCTGCTTACATTTCCCATAGCTCTAACATTCCTCGGGAAGGCATGAATCCAACTATCCTCCCTCCAGCTATAGGTAAAAATCAGTATGGGCTCTTTAGCCTTGGGATGGCAAACGGTCTAGAAGAAGAAAAACTCTGAATTCAAACCTGTTAAAATCCGCAAAAAAAAATTAACCTTGTTTCGCACCCTACTCGCGCGGAAAGGTTAGAACATATATACACAAAAGATGTAAACATAAATGTACAATGTATGTGATTCCCTAACCTATAGGAAAAGAATAGCCTAAGACGGGTTGGCGTGCCGTTAAAATCAATCAATCTATTTGTATTGAAATTAATTCAGTACCAAATTTAAAAAATTGGAACACATATCCAGAATGTACCTAACCATTTAATATTAACTCTAAGATTAAATACCTCGGGTAATAGCGCCATAGTCCCTGTTAGATACTCCCCTGGCTGCCTACCACACTTACCTCAACTTTTAAAAACCGTCAACAGAACTTCTTTAGAGATCAGCATCGGCTGCCACGCAACGTTCTCCATAATCTCGTCCGTTGCATTTCAATATTGATTTTACCTTCAGGAAAAGCAGAAATCGAGGGGCGCCAAATTTGAATTGTATGAAGTGTGTGGACCGACAGTCCTGGACGATGCAATGTTTGGCAAAAAATCCTGAATGAAATATAAAGAATATTCTCTCTCAGTCGTTGTGAATGTGACTCACTGCTGACTGACTAACCCCACACGAGTTTTCATTCAGGCGCACTTTGATTTGTTGTCATCTTACATTAAAACTGCGCGACCGATTCTCAAGTTGTTCAAAATGGCAGAATACATAACGGATACAACTCAAATATGAATGTGACGAAAATATCTTAAGGCAATATAACTGTAATATTATTCAAGCTGCAAGTTGATTTTTTTCCCTTTAATGATTTATATATATGAGGGTGGGCTGAAAAGTTCATATAATGATCTCATAGATGATGTCGACTTTTTATCAATGGGATCCAAGCATTGCAACACCAGTGAAAGAAATGAGTACCACAAGTGGGACTTTGTTGAAAAATGAACCTCAGTTGATCACACTCAATGAGAGTATCGTTGTCATCATATAAACTTTTCAGCCGGCCCCCATATATATATATATACATTAAAATAAATTTAGGTATGAATTTTAAAAAATACAAATTAACACACCTTCTTTACCACAGTAAACATCCTCACACATATACATATTCTCTAATTTGTCCAGTCGGCTGGGGCTGTAGAATACCCCGACTGGATCTCTGCAGAGGGTATGACCCCCACCCAACGAGTGTCCTGGATTTGATACTAAACAATCTGATGGGGAGGTTCCTGTAAAGCTTGAGTTTGGGGGAATATGGAGTACCTATTCATTGCCATCACTCCCTGGTCCATTCTGGCCCAGAATGGTAGAACCTGATAGGATCCTATCTATGGTCAAAAAGAACTAAACTGTGTACTAATGCTAAACGGAATTGCTTGAAATAGAACTGTTTTGACATGTAAACTGCATACTTATGCTAAATTTTCTGCATTATTTATTGAATGAAGGACACAATTATCAGGTAAGATGAAGTTTCATTTGATCAAAAATATAAAAAAGTAATTTGAAAAATAGAATAAAAGGAGTATAAGACGAGACACGATTGGGTAGGGAAGACGATCGACTATGAATCGTGGCAAAAAATGAAAATTAACCATATTACCAAATGATACATGCACAAATCATTCTTCGTCCTAGAAAATGAGACTCACAGAATTTTCTGGGATTTTGATATACCAAGAGATCACCTAATCCCGGCCAGAAAACCAGACCAAGGGATGATTAACAAAAAAAAAAAGAGAACCTATCGAATAATGGACTTTGCCGTCCCGGCGGACAGCAGAGAGAAAATCAAAGAAAACGAAAACAGAGACAAGTACTTTGACCTTGCCAGAGAACTAAAAAAGATATGGAACACGAAGGTAATGGTGATACTTACTGTAATTGTCGCGCTTGGAAACGGAGACGGGAAGTCTTGGAAATCGGAGGACGAATCGAAACCATCTTAACTACTTTTCGAATTACTCTGAGCTCGGCACCCGAAGTTCCCAAAACGAGGGAAGGGAAGTTAACAAAGCCTCGAAATATCTTCATCCAAAACAGTTGTAAACCGAAAATCTTCGTAAGGAAGGAAGAGAACGAAAAATAATTTTAAAAAGGCGTATAAGAACAAGGGACGGGGAGGAGTAAGTCAACAATTAGCATATAAAAAAACAACTATATTTCAGAGGCAAACAAAGACTTTTATCCTATTACAAGGAATTTATTTCGAAGGAAATAAATTTAACACATACGTTTCCACTGAAATTGCACAAATTTGCAGTGCATAGTTGAGCCAAAAACACATTTGATTTATTGCAAAAAAGAATAAAATAAAAAGATAAAATCAAAAAGTTAAATGGATTTACTCGCCGTTGGACCGAAACAAGAAAAAGTTGCACGATACAAAAACATTTTTTTTACAGAAATACCTATATGGTGCCTGAATTCAAAGTTCTTTTTTTTTTTTCTTCTTTCTTTTGTTTCAAATTTCCGGCTCGAGATTTTCACAGGTAGTGAATAATTAGGCTTCTATTCTAACGCGGAAACCCAGTAACCCTTTCTTCTTGAAAAAAATGTCTCACAAAACTTACTCACATTGAGTAGGGAGAACTCAGCAACTTTTCTTTTTCCTTCGGAAAGAGACCACTTCTAAGCTTCTCTTCTACTGCGGAAACCAATCAACTCTTACTTAGTTAATTCTAAATTTTATACCGTTCCTGGTAGACAGATAGAGTCTGTGAAAAGCAGCAAGTGATTTTCAACCCTTCACAACTGGCTAACTGGCTGGCAGACTGAATTCAACTCATCTCTGACAGACTGAGAGGCCAGTGAAAAAAAACACCCTGCTTTCATCTTTTTTTTTCCAACTGACGGACAAACTCTATAACAGACTGGCTGGCTTACTGGTCAGTCGTTTAAATACCCAAAAAGGGACAATAACGGTACAACTTTAAAATAAACCAATAACATTCGAGCTATTTTTAACTGCCGATTTGAAAATTCCAAAACAACAGCATTGTTAAGATCGGCAAGAATACTGAGAAGAGCCCTGGAACCCGAAGGAGACTTGCTGTCACTTGAACTCCAGTAAGAGATCATCAGCTTACGCTGGTGTGAAAAACTCGCTAGGAGTAAAATAATAATAATTTTTTTCCGTCTGGCTACACACAAAATCTTTATTCATGTTACAATTTTTTTTGTGTAAATATGTTGTTAGGAGACCCACAAAAAAGAAAACATTGGCATTTTCTAGCCGGGGTATCTTGACCCTAACAGCGCCTCTAAAAATCTTAAAGCAACAGAGAATCAAATGAAAAAAAACATTTACAAAAATCTCTCAGAGAGAAATATATCGTCCTCATTTCTCAAGGGAATGACTTTTGTGTCATAAGCGTTTTTATCTTTCCTTCTGATAACATTTTTTCATAACACCACTGGCTTTACTTAATACATCAGCGTTTCAAATCAACATTTTTCCTTCGGTTATAAGACAGAGGCGTTCTCTGTCTTAACAAGGAACAACTTTACGTGTCCATTTTCTCCAACTATTTATTCTACATTCTTCAAGACAAGATAATTTTTAATTTAAAAAAAAAATCTTTTTACAAATTGTCATGACAACAATCCCACCATTATTGTACAATCCTCTTAACTTTCTAAAGAAAAAAATACATATGTTTGTCTGTCTGTCTGTCTGTCTGTCACACACACACACACACACACACACACACACATTGAAAATTAGGATTCTTAGAATAGTTTATGGTAACATTCTTACAAAAGTGTATTGTGCCAATATCTTAGCTGGAGAAAATATAAATCTCTAGAAAATTGCGTTATATATATATATATATATATATATATATATTATCTAATTGAAAATATGTTTAATATGTATTTAAATATACTGTGCCAATCTTACCAGAGAAGAGAACATAACTCTTTAAAATAGTATTCAATATGTGAGTGTGTTTGAGAGAGAGGGGGGGAGAGATATTCGGATAGATAGATAGATAGATAGATAGATAGATAAGAAACATACCGAGATCGATTGACAGATAGGTAGATAGATCGACTCCACCGTCGATTTCGTCGTATGAGGGCTCAGTATTTATACCGCTCAGTCGGTGGGAATTAGAATACGTTAACTGTATTCCATACAGAGGGGTAAGACCCCCAATCCCTCAAAAAGAGGTGTCCTAAGTAGGATATTTAATTGTATCTGATAATGCGGCTCCAGTTCTGGAGCTCTAGGGAGTGTGGAATACCTTTTATTGCCATTACTCCCTGATCCACTCTGACCTGGAATAGTAATACCTATGGGTCAAATAGATTCTTTTGAAAGTTATTTGTATTTGATAGGAATACCTTATACCATATAACTGTATGCAAATTATTTATATTAAGAATAGTAACTTGAAGTTATAATTGTTTACTTAAGATGATTATAAGTAGATACTTGAAACCATTTAACGGCGTGCAAACAAATTATTATAAAGTAATAATAGTTAATTGAAACCATAGAATTATGTATAAGATATTAGTATTTGATAGGAATACTTGAATCCATATTACTGTGTGCAAATTATTTGTTTTAGATTGGAATACTTGAGACCAAAAATACTTAACAACTACGCAAAGAAAAAGTTAAATTTAAACGTACAATGAAAATGATTCCTTAACCTCAAAGCATAAAATAACTTTACACGGGTTGATATGCCGCAAAAATAAAATCAATATTAATGATCGTCGTAAGAAAATAAACGCGGTTAGTAGTGCCCAAATCCTGGACGTGATTGTTTTCATTTCGTTTCACGCTAATCATATTTACCAACCCCTCCGCGCGGAGTTTAACAGGTTTGAATTCAGAGTTTTCTTTCTCCTAGACTAGTTGCCTCACCAAGGCTGAAAAACCTAGTTTCACGCTAATACTCACATTCAAAAGGCATGAAACTATATCTTTTGCTCCCAACCATTAGTACGTGTAAA
The DNA here is from genome assembly GCA_963585895.1 of Sepioteuthis lessoniana. Lineage (NCBI taxonomy): Eukaryota > Metazoa > Mollusca > Cephalopoda > Myopsida > Loliginidae > Sepioteuthis > Sepioteuthis lessoniana. Next base: position 51,211,106 of record OY757936.1, on the reverse strand, counting down.
CTGGATCCTTTGACCTTGGTGCAGAAACCGGTCTAAAAGAAGGAAATGTCTTGATTCAACTCTGCAATGATATATTCGTGACCTCTGTACGCTTAAAAATTGACCTTGTGTCTCAACCTGTCCGCGACGGAGTGGTTGGGTAAATGCATACACACACGCTTTATTCATTTGTTTATTTATTTATTCATTTTTATTATTTTATGCAGTGCTCAATAATTAAAAAAGAGTTTTATTAGTAATAATTAATAATCAATTATAATTATTTTTTTTTAATTTAATATTCCGTAGAAGCTGTTCATTTTCAATATATATTCATAGAATTTTCGAGAAAAATTGTTCTTACGTTAGCATTTTCTATGCATTATTGATAATTTCTTCGGCTTTATCTAATTTTTCAAAAGAAAATCTATTTGACATTCTGTGGTTAATTTAAGAAAAATACACCATACAGTTAAAAAAAACGATAATTGTTATTATAACGCATAAAGAAATTTACCAATCCAATTGTTTTCTTTAATGGTATATCAACCTTTGTGGGTAATTTAATGTCTAAGCCATCCTTGTAGAAGAACAGTAGTAGTGATATTTGGTCCATGACTGGGGAGATAGAAGGTTCATGCCTTTTCTCTGGGTATTAATCCGAAAATGGAGGTGCCCGTGGTGTAATGGTTATCGTCGTAGGAAATGGACACGGTGACACAAGTTCAAATCCTGGACGAGACTGATTGCATTTCACATAGCACTAATACCCTTGGGAAAGGTATGAATCCAATTATTCTCCCTCCAGCTATGGGTAAATAGTTGGGCAGACTAGGTTCTTCAGCCTTGGTGAGGCAACTAGTCCAGAAGGAAAACTCTGAATTCAAACCTGTTAAACTCCGCTTAAAATTTGACCTTGTGTCATATCCTGCCCGAGCAGAGGGGTTGGTAAATATGATTAATCCGAAAATGGACATGACACAGCGACTGGAGTTCGAACTCGCTTACTATGATGTCACAGTCGAGAACGTTAGCCTCAAAACCGTTCTATTCGCTCATAGGCAATAATCCATCTTATCTTCTATAGAAGAAGAGATGGATTATTGCCTTTACTAAGGACATAAGCAAAAAGCAAACACCTTCGTCCAGAACATGAACTCGGAACACCATGTTCATTCCCAAAGAATATAGTTCGCTTGGCTATTCAAAAAATGAATTGATTAAATTTCCAAAAATAGATTTTAAAATCCCCTTCTTGGTTGGATTGAGAACTACTCGGCACTTCCTCGTAAGTGTGTATGGGGAGTTAGGTACCGTAGCTCCCGTTAAGCTTTTTTATTTTCTTATTTTTTCTTTAACCCTTTGAACTGGAGTGGTCAATAATCGTGCCGCTAACTAAAAGCAATGGCAAAAATTTTAGCCAGATTCCTGAGTTCTACATCACTCACCCTCAAGTCTTGCTGATAATATGGAGTATGTTTGTGTGTCTCTCTGTCTCTCTTTCTCTCTATCATTCATCACTCTTGACTGGTCCTCTAGACTAAATCCAGTGTCCGCACAAATTTAATGAAGGTAAGTCTTGCCGGTTGGCCAACATTAGTGCGTCCATGCGTGAAAACCTATTGTAGGATCTAGCTTATCCGTTTGCTCCTGCCTCTCTATTAATGCCAAGCATATGATACAACACGCAGCATCCTAGTGTAGTTTGCATCAAGCTTTTTTTCCAATCAATTTGTTATGGTCCAAGTGGTGCAGCCATACAATAATGCTGACACAGCTACAACTTGGAAAAATTCCCGTTTTATTTCATCCAAGAAATTAAATTTACATATGTTTGATTACCTATTGATAGCTGTTCATGCCTTCCCTATACGTATGTTAACATCGCTTTCAGTAGATGAAATATTCTGTTATTATAACACGTAAAGAAATTTACCAATTGAATTTTTTCCTTTAATGGAATATCAACCTTCGTGGGTTATTTAATACCAAAGCCATCCTTGTGGAAGAACAATAGTAGTAATATTTAATCTATAACAGGGGAAATAGAGGGTTCATGCCTTTCCTCGGGGTATTAATCCGAAAAGGAATGTTACAAAGCGACTGGAGTTCGAACTCGCTCACGTCACTGTCAGATCAACAACTCGGAAAACTTCCTGTTTTATTTCATCCGAGAAATTAGATTTACATATCATTGATAACCTGTTGATAAATGTTCATGCCTTCCCCTATACGTATGTCAACATCTCTTTCAGTAGATGAGATATTGCTACTGAGGTATGTGAACTGGCCTATTAATTTCAGAGGTTTATCATTTAATGTAAATGTGGCACCATATTGTTTAAAACTCAATATCTCGGTTTTAGCTGTGTTCACAAAGAGACCAATACCTTTTACTGTCTGTTCCAGGCTATACGGCAGGGATTCGGCTTGGGTAAGTGTATTTATGAGGGGCACAATCATATTTACTAACCCTTCCGCTCGGGTAGGATATGACACAAGGTCAATTTTTTAGCGGAGTTTAACAGGTTTGAATTCAGAGTTTTCCTTCTCCTAGTTGCCTCGCCAAGACTGAAGAGCCTAGTCTGCACTACTATTTACCCATAGCTGGAGGGAGAATAATTGGATTCATACCTTTCCCAAGGGTATTAGTGCTATGTGAAATGCAATCAGTCTCGTCCAGGATTTGAACTTGTTTCGCCGTGTCCATTTCCTACGATGATAACAATTACACCACAGGCACTATATTCTGAATATAATCTTATTATCTTTTATATATTTTAAAATTGAAAATATTGTAACCTATTATGTAACAACCTGTGAAGAGGTTAACATAATATTGGCAGATTTTCAATAGAAATTGTGTCGATGTATCTCATTGCAAGACTCCAGCGACAATTTCAAAGCAATCAGTGTCATCATCAGATAAACGAGTCATTGGCTTCATGTTTTTGTAGAACATATAAAAGTATTTGCTCCTTCTTTTCTCCGTGTAAAGAATCAAATGCTTTGGAGAAATCTACAAACAAGAATGTTGCCTCAATTTTTTTTCACATTCTCCTTCGATGATTCGATGAATTGACAGAATCTGAGAAGTTGTGGATCGATTTCTCCGAAAACTGCTCTGATTTTTTCAAAGAACTTTCTCAACTTCAGGTGGAATATGAATGAGCAACAGACCATAAAAAATCTTTGTAATTATAGTAGTAACTGGGGGAGAAGTAAGGACGGACTCATAAGCAACCTTCTCCGATAGATTCCTACACAGAGACACACCAGTGTTGGGCGCCCAACAAAAACTTACATTTATCAGGAGGTATCGTGGTGTAAAGGTTATCGTCATTGAAAATGGACCCGACGATACGAGTTCAAATCCTAGACGTGGTTGTTTGCATTTCACATTGCACTAATACTCATCGGAAGGGTATTATTCTACTATTCTCCCTCTAGCTATGGGTAAATAGTAGGGTAGACTAAGCTATTTAACCTTAGTATAGCAACCAGTCTAGAAGAAAGAAAACTGAATTCAAACCTGTTAAACTCCACATAAAAATTGACTTTGTGTCACACCCTGTTCTTGAGAAGGGGTTGGTAAATATATACATTCATCAGCTCTGTGTGGACACTGGATATCGTGTGGAGGACTTACCAAAGCCGATATCTGATTGGAACAGACGGCAAAAGATGATGATGGTAGCATTCAGTTAACAAAATGACATTTCAAATTTTCAGCTGTTTTTTTTTTTCAAGCTAGGTGCTTAAGATTATAGTCCCAAGGACATGAGGGGTGCTCAGGACTGTAAGGGTTAATATTCAAGTTTTAATCCATTAATATCATTAAGTAAATATTTTATTAACAGACTGTTCCATTAACCAGGTGATTTTTTTCCTAGTACGTTTTTGCTTTTTATATCAAGCAACATTGCATTCGATCAAAAGTGAACCAGGTACTCTTTAAAACTGCGTTTTGTTTAAATAAAAAAAAAACATTAATGCACTTAAAATATGGGATATTGTGAACTTAATTGACTATAAGTTAATTGGACGAATAAAATCTTAATCCGCGATTATAAAAAGTCGGTATAACTAATCTGATTTGTGAAAGTATTTGCTAAAGATGTCATGTAAGTGGAATCTATTGCTTAATACCTAACTTAGTACGTATGTATCAAGCTATATCCATATCTGTCAACTTATTTTATTTCGTTGTTATTATACAACGGAGGCACAAGGCCTCGAGGTTTGGGGGGCATGGGAAGGGAGCGGTCATGCTTTAACTATGAATTCTAAGGGAACCTAGCTAGCCACATTCGCCGACCCATTCAGCAGTACAATATATAACCATTCATCCTTCATCATGCGCGCAGCAGTTACCAAAATACCACATTTGCTCAATGAAGAAGACCTACTTAAAACCCGAAAGTGGTATATGATTTTTATTTCCAAAATATAGTTTATGTACAATGATATGATGGGAATGGGAGAAAAAAAACCCCAAAAAATATATATACAAGAAAAACAAGGAAACATTCCCCGTTTGGTTTTCCTCCCATCCCCCCGTCTATAAAATTGGAGGCCGACTGTTTTCCGGGTCGAAAAAACCGGAAACAAGCCGGACCTACCCTAGGTGGGGCAGGAATCCTAATCTACAGGGATAAAAGAAATAAAGGGTCGGGCGCGGTATAGGTCGATAGAAGCAGGTAATATGATTTTCTATATCTGTCAACTTATCTCTCTTTCTGTGTCTGTCTCTGAATTCATTTGAATATCTATCGCTCACTCTGTGTTTATGTATCTCTCTCCCTCTGCATGTGTTCACCTAGACATAAGTTTGGTTTGGTTTGGTTTGGTTTGGTGGGTTTTATTGCATATCAACCTTTATAGGTTATTTAACGCCAAATCCATTTTTATGTCAATAATCTGTTCTATTTAAAACAATTCAGTTTAGCATAAGTACACAGTTTAATTGTCAAAAACATTTCTATTTCAAACTATTCAAGCAGTTATATGTAACAATTCAGTTAAGTGTAAATACAGTTTTAATGTCGAAAAACAGTTCTATTTCAAGCTATTCAGTTTAATCAAGCAATTCCTTTTAGCATAAGTATGCTGTTAGTTCTATTTAACCCATAGATAGGGCCCTATCTTGTGCTACCACTCCGGGCCAGAGTGGACCTGGGAGCAATGGCAATGAAGGGGTACTCCGCATTCCCCAAAGCTCCACCACTGCTGGAACCTCACCATCAGACTGTTTAGTGTCATATCAGGACACTCGTTAGGAGGTGGTCTTACCCCTCTGCAGAGGTGCAGTCGGTGTATACTACAGCCCCAGCCGACTGGGCAGCTAGACATAAATCTCTAACTAGACAGATCTATATATATATATATATATATATATATAGGAAATTCCGTGACGCAGTTGCTAACATGTTGGAGTGTGACATCATAGTATGCGAGTTCAAACTCCAGCTGTGCTATTACGTTCACTTTCGGACTAATATCCTTGGGAAAGATATGAACTCTATTATTACCTCAGCAACTGCCCTTGTACAACGAAGTATTTGGCATTAAATACTCCACGAAGACTGATATGCCATTTAACAAAAAAAAATCGACCACACACACACACGTACACACACAAACACACACACGCAAACACATATATCTATGTTTTAGCTTGTTACCATTCTCACTCTTTCTCTCTTATATATATATTTATATATTCAGGGAAAGGAGTTGCGCCCTCCCCTACACCTTGGTGTGGTAAGCTATCGAAAAGGGAGCCTTCGGGTCACCCTTGACTATGGTCGCCAACTTTACTTACTTATATATATATATATGTGTGTGTGTGTGTGTGTGTGTGTGTTTGAGAGAGAGAGAGAGAGAGAGAGAGAGAGAAAGATATATGAATATCTAACTAAGCAGATAGTTCTATATATCCCTATATCCGTTTCAGCTAATTGTTTTTTAATAAACTTAGCTTAGTTATGGCACAAGCCTAGACATATGGGGCACTCAGGGAGACTCAAACTCACTAACAATGGTCAACTAATCTAGCTTGCTTCCAATTTCACCACATCAGGTGCCCTTTATCAGTTAATCATTATTCTCTCTCTCTCTCTCTCTCTCTCTCTCTCTCTCTCTCTCTCTCTGTATATATATGTGTGTGTGTTTGTGTGTGTGTGTGTAGATCTTTCTATGTATAAAACAGACCAAGAAAGCCAGATATTGAATTGACAGAGAATATATATATTAGTTTAGCAGGCATTTTCACTTGTGGGGAACAACTTCTATTGCTATAGAATAAACGGGTGTTTGACTGCAAGTCAAAAGTATGTGTTGAACGCTATTTAATGCTTGCGTCAATTCGGATTTTTTTCTCTCTTTCCTTTTGGGGAGGGAACAGATAGTGGACAGTCATTAAGGATTCTTAAACATTAGAAGGAAAACTATGACTAATCCAAACCGCATTGCCCTTCACGAGGGTAAAAAAGAAGCGCTTTCTGCTGAGGTTGGAGCTCTGGCCCCGAAGTTCGAAAAATAGCTACCGACCCCAAACCCAACTTAGATGCAAAAACATTGTTAACATAGCAACTTTTAACGTAAGGACTTTAGTCGAGCACAATATAGACATTATATACGTCCAATAACATAGATTATACCATCGTGAACGATAATTAAAATATCTTGATACCGGTAATAGTTGGACATCTGTCTCGTCATCTGTATGAAAAACTCCGTCAATGCCGCCATAGGAAGTGTAAGAATGCTTCTCAGTGCTCGTGCTTTAAAAACACTTAATAGCATCAAGAGAACCTAACTGAGAATGATGTATGCTACATTTAATGTCAACCACGGCAGAACAATCGTTTCTTGCTACAGTTTCACTAATGCCAGTGATGAATTAATCATAACAACGGACTATCATCTCTTGCTCGACATGTTCTCAAACACAACGTTCATATTATTGGTGTAGATATGAATGTTCAAATAGGCAAAGATGAAAATAATGAATTTTGCCAGCAAATGTTGCCAAATAGAAATGACGAATATTTCACTCGAGAAAAGTCTTTTATGCCTAAACATTAAATTAAAAAAGAGAGGGAAAAGCTACGGACCAACACCTACCCGAATAACGCTATAGAAGAGATAGATTATAAACTCATAAAAAAGAAGTGGATTAATTGCGCTCTAAATGGCATACACCTTTGAAGGAGTATCTTCTGATCATAGAATCGTCGAACAAAGATAGGCTTGAGTCTACGCAGAAATTAGAAGCAGAGTCAAACCCACTCGTTATGATTGGTCCTCATTTACCATTAGAGATACAAACAATAAATATACTGTAATTGCAAGGAATAAATTTGATACTCTCCAAGAGATATCTCAAAGGCATACTCCGAATAACAAATATGAAAACTTAGTTATCGTCCACATGTGTTGCATATTGACCTCTGACAGATCCGTCAATAAGGATTTCTAAAACAGGATGTTCCAGCTGCGTAAACGAGAGAACAGCTGAAGCAGCTCACGTGGGTCGACAACCTGAAGGAGACATATGAATCACGAACCGGAAGGAAAGCATAGGCGCTGTGAAATTATATATTAGCAGGTACCCACGAACAGAACAATCAGTCAATCAGGTTCGGAGAGCAGCCTGCAAGTACCCGGAGTGGGGTCAAGTGGCTCCCGGCAAAACCTGGTTGGGAACCTCCCGTCAAAGAACCAAAGAGTAAGGCACTGAATATGAAATCACAACATGGGTTAAGATTAATGTCAATATAGCGTTCCTCCGTAAGCCTGTGTTCGACTCCTTCGTCTCTGTCTTTCTCACACACAACCAATTTCGGACCTTTCGAGTAATAGACAGACTTATATTTTTATGAAGAAATGGGTTATATTTTTTCGTTCATCATGGTATACAACGCATGGAAGTAGAAGCAGAATGCATACCAACCAAACCTACAGCCAAATGTAGAGTGCCATAATAGTTTAGAAAACGAGATGACATTTTTTTTAAAAGTATCCTTTCTCAAAAAAGAAATTTAAAAAATGCCAACATGCAGAAACTTTTAAAAAACTCAGTGAGAAGTAACTAATACATACCAAAAAGAACAATTAGAATACAATCAAGACGAAATAGATAAAATTAGAAATTTAGTTGAAGATAGACAATCACAAATTACGTGGTAGAGAGTTAATGAAGTGAGTAGAAGGAAGAGCATCTCGAGAGCAAAGCTGAAAGCTACCAGCCAAGAAAGACAGGGCGCCTCGGGTAGCGTAATGGTTAGCAAGCTAGACTAGCAAACCTACACGGGTGAGTTCGAGTCTCATTGGGTGCCCCATTCATATGGCCTTGTGCCACATCTAAGCTAAAAGCTTAGTAAATTACTACCAGCCAAAAAAGACGAATACAGATGTGGAAAGAACATTCCAAGAATCTACGAGAAAATCCTCCTGAAATTACTGACAAATCTGTCTGAAAATTATGAATGACTAACTAGACAACAAAGTAGGACAGTTTACAGAAGAAGAACTTGACGCCCTCTTGAAAAAATTAAAAACGGAAAAGCTGCAGGCCTTGATGAAATACCCCTGAAGTTTGGAAGACAAGAAAATTTGACGTCATTCTTCTTCGATTTTGCAACGCTGTCTACAAAAAAAATACTATTTTAAAAAATGAATGAAAGGCTTCATCCTCCTCTTTCTAAAGAAAGGCAAACCTTGGAATCACTTAGAACTAAAAAGGCATAACTCTTACTGATATAGCTTCTCACATTTATAATGCCCTACTTCTTAATCGTATCCGAACCGATATCGAGAAAACTCTTAGAAAAAATCAGAACGGCTTTCGAAGAATTTAGACTATCAGTTGAATCATCGAGATAGTGCCACCATAGAATTTCTACTCTTCGTAGATTTCTTCAAGTGATTCGATTCCACCCAACGTTTGTGTGAAAAACTTGGTATGATATAATTATTTGTAATCAATTTAAAATTTACGTAACAATTCTTATAAACAAATTACACACAATTGTATGGTTTCAAGTATCCCTGTTTAATAATAATAATTTTAAAAGATTTATTTGACCCCAAAATGAAACTTATAGGTACTACCAATCTAGGTCAGAGTGGACCTGAGAGTAATGGCAATAAAAGAGAAAGTACAACTTCCCAAAGCACAAGAACTGGAATCTTAATACGAGATGCAATTTAGTATTATACCCATGACTTCCACCTATCAGAATCTGTTCTTATCTACATAGATCTATTTCTGTTGGCGTCTATTTTAGTCATATCTTTTTATTATCTATCTCACTATGAATAGGTAGACGTTATCTATCTGAATAGATCGCAGTAGGGTTGTGTTCAGCAAGCTAGTCTCATTACAAATGTGGTAAATTCAGTCTCCGCCAGATACTCGATAACTACAGCTTTGAACATGACAAAGCTAGCTTTACTAAATAATTTCCATATCTGACAACAAAATCTATATCATTCCGTTATAATCAGTCTCGCACCACCTCAACTTGCTTTTCTCTCTCATTATATATATGTGTGTGTGTGTGTGTGAGAGAGAAAGAGAGAGAGAGAGAGAGAGTGACGAAAAATGAAATTGCAACACCCTGAGGAACAATGACGATTTTAATCTGGGTACAGTATAGGCATGCAGTAGGGTAATCGATATTCTGGTAGCATTCAAAATCTTTAGCATCAAACAATGTATTGTAAAATGATATTCATTATCTATGCGAGAGAAAATGTCTGTGTTAACGCCTAACGAGGATATACAGTATATTATCATGGGATCTGAGTATTATTAGTATCCTATGACAATCTGATCTTCCAAATTATCTTGACTCATACAGTCGAATTTTAATCTAAACTTTACTTAATTATCCTCTATACTATAAACTCTCAAAACTTATATCCAAATGTAGGCATTAAAACAAATTCCTACTAAACCGACTGAAAACTAACAACTCCGAAGACATATAGAATAAGAATAATTATAATAATAATTCTTAGTGATAGTCAACAACAAAAAAATGAGAGTCTGCCGAATAATGGACCTTAAGGTCCCAGATCACAGAGTAAAATTAAAAGTAAGCAAAAAGAAAGATAATTACCTCAACCTTGCTGGAGAACTAGAAAAAACGATGGAACGTGAAGGTGACGGTGATATAACTTGTGATTGGTGCACTTGGGACAATCCCAAAAGAATTGGTAAAGGGACTAGAAGATTTGAAAATCAGAGGACAAGTGGAGACCACCCAGACTACAGCATTATTAAGATCGGCCAGAATACTGAGAAGAGTCCTGGAAATTTGAGGAGACTTGCAGTCCCTCAAACTCCATTGAAAAACAATCAGCTAATGCTGGTGGGAAAACCCCGCAAAGGGAATAAAATAATAACCATAATAAGTAAAGTTGGCAACCATAATCGAGGGTGACCCGAAGGCTCCCTTTTCGATAGCTAGTACACCAAGGTGTAGGGGGTCCTACTCCTTTCCCCGGATTGCTCCACTTTGCCCTTGATCCTTACCGTATAATGCTGAGTGTTAAGCAAAGAGGTATCAAGTACCATTTTTGAGTCTTTGGTATGACTCAACCAGGGATTGAACCCAGGTCTCCCGGGCCATTGGCGAACACTATAACAATAATAATAATCTACAAACAGATCACATAATCCAGGCCAGAGGCCAGACCTAGTGATAAGTGACAGAAAAAGAGAACCTGCAGTATAGTTGACGTTGTCGTCTCGACGGAAAACTGAGTGAAAATCAAAGAAAACGAAAACAGAGACAGATACTCGCACATTTCTATAAAACTAAAAAAGCTGTGAGACATTAGAGTAACGGTGATACCTGTGGTAACAGTCGCACTTGGAACCGTCTTAGAAGACTTAGAAAGGGAATTGGAAGAACTGAAAATCGAAAGACGAATCGATATCATCTAAACTACAGCATTATTAAAATCGGTCAGAAAACCGAGTGGAGTCCTGGGGAGATCTGATAAGATTTGCTTTCGCTCCAGTAAAAGATCATCATCGAACGCTGGTGTGAAAAACTCGCAAGGAATAATATAATAATTCGAAATTTGGTTATACGCAATGGAAAAGCTAGTGTAGATTATATGGAGACAGAGATGAAACGGTTAATCCCATAAATAAATGTAACAAACTTGCACAAAAGGACTACAAGACTAGTCATGACTGGGCGGGAAAGGTGATCCACTGGGAATTGTGCAAAAAATTGAATTGTGACCATACTACTAAATAGCATATACACAAACCAGAACCTGTACTAGAAAATCAGATCCATAAAATTCTCTGTGATCGAGATACAAACGGATCTCCCAATCCAGGCCAGAAGGCCAAACTTAAAGTTGATTAACAAGAAAAAAAGATAACTTGTCATCTTGTGAATTTTGCTCTTCAAGTGAACCACGGTGAAAATTAAAGAAAGCAAAAAGACAGAGAAATACTTGCATTTAGCCAAAGAGTTGAAGAGGCTGTGAAACGAGGTGATATCAATAATAGTTGGTGCGTTAGTAAACGTTTCCACAGGCTTGAAAATCGGAGGAAGAATCTGGACCATACAGACCACAGTATTGTTGAAATCAGTGAGAATACTAAGAAAAGTCCTGGAGACTTCCACTCAGTCTATGATCACCGCTTCAACTTTATTAGTGGTGAGAGGGCAGGTTTGATGCTTGCAAAACATCAACAAAAAGTGAATTCAGCTTTTGAAAAAGAAATACATGACGCGTCTGATGATTGAGAATATTTAATAAAACTGGTAGTTATACGAGGAAAGTGTTAGTGTATGAATTCCTTGCTTTGTCGACAACTTTTCATCGGAATTTAAAAGGCTTTACAACGTGTGCATAGATAGATAGATAGATAGATATGAACAAATAGATTAGAAATGAGATCAACAGATAGATATAGATAGAATTAGATATGAATGGAGATAGATAGATAGATAGATAGATTGGAATTCAAAGTTAATATATATAAACAATCTTAGAGGTATTGATAGGTGTAATCTAAGGAAATAGATAGATAGATAGATAGATAGATAGATAGATTAGAAAAACTAAAGCGAAAAAAAGTGATGAGACAAATAGAAATATTTCTTTGCCGTGATTTATTTTTTCAAGTGTTTTCAACTAGTTTTAGGCCATTTAGAAGAAAATAAAATTTCTTCGTAAAACCTTTTTGGTATTTGTTTTGATTTTGTTTTTGTTTTTTCGCGTGTGTTTTATTTATTTAGTTAGTTTATAAAAAAAAGTCTATTTGCAATGACAGAAGCGAAGAAAAATGAACTGATATCACAGCATATCCGTTCGTTGAACGAGAATTATATTGTATGAGCCCATTTTTTTGTGTCACGGTCTCGGAAATCCCATTAACTTAAGGTATCGTCTGCTAAATGGAATATCATGTGAACAAAACCAAATACAAAAGGTTACTGAAGAGAATGAGATCATTTATAAGTTGCTAGAATTAATTAAATTGTCTCAAAATTGGAGAAGTAAAGAAAGCTGTACGTGCTTTTATATTCCCCATCTAGAATAGATTATTTGAGTTAAAAAAAATATTGTCAACACCAAGAGTTGGGTTACTTAAAGTTAAAATAAAAGACTTGGTTATACATATCATCCATGTGTGTATGATTAATATGTATATGTATATACATATATACATAAATATGAAATGAAATCCCATTTTATATATAAACAATAGAGTATCCTTACATAGGAGTAACATAAAATTACCAGAAAACTATGTTTCAAAACAACTTTACAAATGCAGTATGGAATGTTTGAAATAATGCCGATATAGTAAACTGACGACTACTCATTACTCCAAATAAAAGAAAAAACTCTTGAAATAAATTTAGACTAACTTTATACAGAACCTTAATATATATATATATATATATATATATTCAAACACGCAGGCACGCAGAATCACGTAGAAAGGAAGGTTAGTAATTGGTTGGGTTTCATGGTATATGAACTTTCGTAGAAGTGTAGAAGAAAAAAGCATAAATAACCTGAAGCCAAATTCACCTGTGGACATATTCATTTTAAAGTATATATATATAAATATATATACATATGCATAAATATATTTTCTTATGAAAATATATACGTACATATATGTAAATACATATATGCATAAATATAAACATACTCACGAATGTATATATATATATATATGTGTGTGTGTGTGTGTTTGTGCAAGTATATATATATATATATATGTGTGTGTGTGTGTGTGTGCAAGTATATATATATATATATATGTATATATATATATGTGTGTGTGTGTGTGTGTGTGTGCAAGTATATATATATATATATGTATATATATATATATATATGTGTGTGTGTGTGTGTGTGTGTGAGTGCAAGTATATATTTTGGGGGAAATATTGATACACAACTTCAAAATTCTGACTATATGCCGAATCATCGAAGGAGTACGTGCAAAAAATCTCGAAGCAAAACTAATGGTCATAGATTTCCCCCAGGAATTTGATTCCATACTGAGGGAACATGGAGCGAATACTATTAGAATATAGTCTACCCAAAGAAATTGTTACAAATATAATATTGACCCTCAACCCAGCCGTCAATCAAGAAGCAGGTGCATCCGGTCGAAGATATCGGGGTATCATCTTGACCTGTGGACGAGTTGAATTTAGCGCAGTTGCGACGCCCACAGGAAGCAGGTGGGTGTCAAACAATTATATAACCTGGTGCCACAGACCATTTGAGTTAGCTGGAATCAGTTTAATTGGAGTTCGAGTTGCAGTTCGAGGCAGTGAGAACCAGTTCCAGACAGAGGGCTTGCAGCCCTCAGTGACCCCCGGTTGAGCAGCCCAGCAGAATGAAAAAGAAGTGCTGTTATAGTCAGAGGAACTTGGAGTCAATATGTTGTAGTCTGTTCCGTCTCCAACTTACCTCTCACATACAACCCTTTCACAACCCTTTCGAGAATAAAGTGTAAGAGGCATATTTTTCTAAAGAAGTGTATTCGTTAGTCATTATTGTTGATTATGTTTCCGCATATATATGCATACGTAGTTGTATCACGGTTAAATACACCAATGCAAAGTTTAAAAACATAATCGTGACCCGGAATTTTTTGAAAATGCCGCTGGACTCTTCCAAGGAGAGACATAAGTACCGGATCAGTTTATGAGAAGCCTACACTACGAGTTCATAAGTGATGTTCTCCTATGGACCCCCTCACATGGCCTAGCAAAAGCTGGGCGAACAGCTCGAACCTACATATAGCAGCTCTGTGAGGATACGGGATGTAGCCCTGAGGACCTGCCAGAAGCGATGAACGATAGGGAGGAGTGGTGAGAGAGGGTCAGGGATATTCGTTTGGCGGCACGACATGATGATGATGATGACATAGATCTAATAAAAGAAAATTGCTTTAAATATATTTATATATGAACATATATGTATATATATGTATATATGTATTCATATATATATATATATATATATATAAATGTACATACACGTGTATACCTATATATATGTCCGTATATATATATATATATGTTAGATATGTATATGTATGTACATTATATATATATATGTGTGTGTGTGTATTTTGACAGCATTTCCACGTTGAGGCATATCTGATTAAATATTTCAGACAACCTTTGCCTATTTGTTTTTGTTTTGATCCTTTCAAATTGCTGTATAGCTGTTTTGATATCTAGCTGTAATTGGCTGAAAATGTTCCATATTTACCTAGTTTCTATAGAACAACAAATATTCTACAGTTCCCAAGTACTATCCTTCTCCTCTTGGGTCATCATCAAGACTGGGTATATTGCAAAAGTATAATACAGCGTGTAATTTTTTTTTAATCTATACATGGCAAGAGTGGCTAAAGGATCGAAACAAAAAGTGTGTAGAATTTAATCAGATACGTATATATATATATATATATATATATATATACTAATCTAATATCTACCAGCATTCACGGTACCAGAAAAAAAGAAAAAAAAACCGCCAGGAACAAGAGATAAAAATATCTCGAATCACCGCCCAGGGGAAAAAGAAAAAATATTATAGGACAAAAAGAAAGAAAAGGCTAACCCGTCACACCCCTTAAAAAAATCAAGAGATATGCTGTCAGTTGGTCAAAAGAAAACTAAAACCTTCCGTAAACACTGCAATACTACAATTACAAGAGTGCTCAACACGAGTGGAGCCAATTATAAAATTAACTTAAATCGCGAGTCGGAAATCTCCTACTAAAGTTTCACCTTAACGGATCATCAGGAAGTCTGACTCCGACGCGGAGTTAGACTTCCTGATGATCTGTTAAGGAGTCTGTGACAAGGATGGAGTTGTCGACTGGTGCATTGTCCTGGTGGAAATGCCACGGAGCCGATTTGAAGAGTGCTGGCCTCTTCCCTAGGAATCTCTTAGTAGATTTCCGACTTACGATTTAAGTTAATTTTATATATATATATATATATATATATATATATATATATATATAAATGTATGTATATATGTATGGATTTGTATAATTATATATATATGTATGTAAATGTATATATTTATGTAGATATGTATATATTGTTATATAAATATAATATTCATATTTACAATTGTGTATCTAGGTACGTATATATGTATGTATACAAAGAGGTATATATATATATGAACATGCATAAATACATATATGATATGTATATATATATATATATATATATTCATAAATACATATATATATATATGTATTTATAAATACATATATTTACATGAATATATTAACATATATGTTTCTTAACTATTTATATGCCTATAAGTGTATACCCTTAATATATATATATGTGTATATACATATACATATGTATATGTTTATATTTGTACATAAATATATGCATTTTTATATGTATATATATATATTTATTTACAAACATATGTATATATGTGTATTGATGTATATGTTTTCGATAATGTATATATATTTAGATATATGTGTACGTGTATATATTTATCTATATATATGTATATATAATTATATGTAAATCTTCTTATGCTTGTATATATGTATATATGTTTTCGTGTATCTATATATGTAAATGATGATATATTTTGAAATGTATATATATATATATATATATATATATATATATTATTGTTTTGTTTTTTGGTTTTTTGTTTAATGGCATATCAACTCTTTTTAGGTTATTTAATGCCAAATCCATTCTCCAAGAAGAACAGTAGTGGTACTATTTAACCCATAGCTGGGAGGATAAGGGGGTTCATACCTTTCCTAAGGGTATTTGCCCGAAAGTGAACGTAACAGCGCGACTGGAGTACGAACTCGCGTACTACGACTCCGCAGTCCATCGCTTTAACCATTACACCACGAGGATACCCCCTTATATATATATTAGTACATTGTTTTATGTGTGCATATGTATGTATGCATGTATGTACGATTGCTTATGTATATGTTTGAATATATATATATATATATATATATATATATATATGTGCGTATGTGTGTATATATATACCAGTACGTGAGTATTTGAGTTACTTTATGTATTTTCGTGTGTGTATATGTGTACCAGTTATACTATCTTGTCACTGTCGCGCTGACTGCGCGAATTTCTCTGACCACCTTTTCTTGACAATACATCCGTCCTGGCAAGTCCTCTAAACGACATCCACTATACGCACTGTGTTCATAAAAGCAAGACCGGTGCGTCCTAATGAAGACATTCAAGGAAGTGTCTCACATATCTCCTTTGTTTTACTTGGAAGGTTTTTGAGATGAGAGATATGTGGCGTTATGGCTACTGTATCGTGGGACATTACTTCCAGGATTTGTCGAAAATATCACTGAACTGTATTGTGTATTTCCCATCCAACTTTTTCTCCATGTATTTTTGTCAATGTCAATGTGGTGCATTCAGACATTAGTATTGATACAAGAACAGCATAGAAGAAATCCCTTTTTTAGTTTATTGGTTTGGTTTGCTTTCTTTGTTTAATGGCATATCAACTCTTTGTAGGTTATTTAATGCCAAAGCCATTCTCCTAGAAGAACAGTAGTGGTACTATTTAACCCATAGCTGGGAGGATAAGGGAGTTCATACCTTTCCCAAGGGTATTTGCCCGAATGTGAACGTAATAGCGCGACTGGAGTACGAACTCGCTTACTACGATTCCGCAGTCCATCGCTTTAGCCATTACACCACGAGGACACCCCTTAGTTTATTGGATTTATCAGACTTCCATATGATCGATAACCTTGTGGATCGCAGTCCAGGCATTCACTAGGTGTACGTTGATATCACTATCAGTAGATGAAATAATGCTGCCACCGTATGTGCACTTGCCTACCAATTGTAGTGGCCGGGCACTTAAAGAGGAGATGGTTTCTTCTTGTTTAAGACCCATGAACTCTGTTTTATTTGCGTTCACGTGGAAGTCATTCCTCCGGCTGGTTGTAGAAGGATATGCTGTAAGGATTCAGCTTGGGCTAGTGTATTTGTAAGAAGCGTTTGATTATCTGCGTTCTTATAGCTCCGGCAGGTTATCGTCTGCTTCTTGCATTTTTTTTAGTGAATACATTCACATATATATACATGAATAAATCTATATACATATATATAAAATATACTCATAAATATATATATGCATACATTTATATGTATATATAATATATGAATATATATATACATGCGTTCATATAGTCATGCATATATATATATATATATATATATAACTATTTATATCTACATATTTTTAGTCACCTTCTACGATGAGTTATCCTCATTAGTGCGTAGCATCCCAAAACACAACATGGCGGAGACATGAATGCCCAAATCGGGAAAAACGGAAACAACAAATACAGCCTCCACAACACGTCAAATAGGAATGGGCAACATCTAACAGATTTCATGATAGAAAATAGATTAGCATGCCTCAATACAAACTACCAAAAAAGGGAGGGCAAACTATGGACATACACGTACGCAAACAATACTAAAGCTCAGATAGACTACGTCCTTATAAACAAGAAATGGAAAAATAGTGCAATGAATTGCGAGGCATACTCCTCTTTTGAGAGTGTGTCCACCGATCACCGAATAGTCACGACGAAAATACGGTTAAGCCTACGAAAAAACGCCAAACGAACAGCGACCACCAAACACTATGACTCGGCCCTATTTAACAACAGAGATATAAGAGATAAATACGTATTAGAATTAAGAAACAGATTCGAAACACTACAAGAAAAGACCGAAAAAAGTACACCAAACGACGAATATGAAAATTTCGTCAATGCACACCTCGAGGCAGCAGCGAAATGCATTCCAATAAAACTCAAAACTAAATATAGAGTCCCTTGGGAAACATTAGCGGTGAGAGAAAAACGTGCACTAGTGAAAACAGCCTCCAAAAACTATTGAAAAAACCCAACAAACACAAATGCCTTAAAACTAAAAACGGCACAATATCAATTAGCAGGCGTATATATAAAGGAACAGACAGAATACATTCAAAATCAGATAGATAAGATTAGAGACTCGGTGGAAGATAGACAATCTAGGATAGCCTGGTAAACAATAAACGAAGTGAGTAGAAGAAAGAACACAGCCAAAGCAAAACTGAAAGCAGCAAACCAACAAGAAAGAATAAAACTGTGGAAACAGCACTTCGAAAACTTACTTGGAAACCCACCGAAAATAACACATGAACCAATCACCAGAATAATCAGCAAACAATTAGACATTAAACTAGGACCGTTCACACTAGAAGAACTCGACTCGGTTCTCAGAAAAATTAAAAATAGGAAAGCTGCAGGGCTGGACGAAATTCCCCCGGAAGTATGGAAGACCAGACAATTCGACGACATACTGCTCCGACAATGCAACGCAGTATACAATCAAAATCCGATAGATAGATGGATGAAAGGATGCATACTCCCCTTCCCTAAAAAGGGGGACCTCGGATTAGCCAAAAACTACCGAGGCATAACACTTACATCCATAGCAGCCAAAATCTACAATGCCCTACTACGAAACCGCATAGAACCCGAAATCGACAACATACTTAGAAAAAACCAAAATGGCTTCCGAAGAAATAGATCCACGACCTCACAAATATTAACCATCCGTAGAATCCTTGAAGGTGTACGGGCAAAAAACCTACAAGCGACATTAATATTTGTTGACTTTACCAAGGCTTTCGATTCCATTCACAGAGGAAAGATGGAACAAATCCTACTAGCGTACGGCATACCTAAAGAAACCGTAGCGGCAATAACGATTCTCTATAGAAACACTAAAGTAAAAGTACGATCACCAGATGGAGACACAGAATACTTCGACATTGTAGCAGGAGTACTACAAGGGGACACGCTGGCTCCGTACCTCTTTATCATTTGTCTAGACTACGTACTTAGAACATCGATTGACAAAATCAAAGAGAATGGCTTCGAACTGACGAAGGAAAGAAGCAGAAGGTACCCCGCAACAACAATTACCGACGCCGACTACGCCGATGACATAGCGATACTGGCAAATACACCTGACCAAGCCGAAACACTACTGCATAGTTTGGAACGAGCAGCAGCAAACATAGGCCTCTATGTTAATGCACACAAAACGGAATATATGTGCTATAATCAAACGGGGGACATCTCCACTCTAGAAGGAACCCCTCTTAAACTAGTAGACAAATTCACTTACCTAGGAAGCAGCGTCGAATCAACCGAAAAGGACATCGAAACGAGGTTAGCGAAAGCATGGACAGCTATCAATAGGTTATCGATTATTTGGAAATCAGACCTAACCGATAAAATGAAACGCAGTTTCTTCCAGGCAGCGGTCACATCGATAATGCTATATGGCTGCATTACATGGACGCTAACGAAACGGCTGGAGAAGAAGCTAGACGGCAATTACACAAGAATGCTACGTGCAATCTTGAACAAGTCCTGGCGGCAACACCCCAAAAGACACCAACTGTACGGCCACCTACCCCCTATCACGAAAAATATTCAAGTTAGACGAGCCAGACATGCAGGACACTGCTGGAGAAACAGGGACGAACTCATAAGAGATGTACTCTTATGGACCCCCACACATGGCCGTGCAAAAGCAGGACGGCCAGCACGAACATACATTCAGCAGCTATGTGAGGATACGGGATGTTGTCCTGAAGACCTACCTAGGGCGATGAACGATAGGGAGGAGTGGCGAGAGAGGGTCAGGGATATCCGTGCTACCAGCGCGATATGATGATGATGATGATGATGATATCTACATATACACTTATATATAAATGCATTCATATATATTCATACATACATATGTATACATACGTGTATATATGTATATACATATCCATATATATATATATGTTTATGCATTCATATATACATACACATATGCATATATACATCTATACATTTGTGCATATACAGACATACATATGTACAAATATACGTACATACGAGGATCATTAAATAAGTTTCCAGACTTCTTTTTCGTTTGGGCACTTTTATTGATAGTACACACGTGAAACAGTACTCCCTTTCGAAGTAATCTCCTCCGGCTGCAATGCACTTGTTGTACCGTTCCAACAACTTCTGGAAGGCCCCATGGAAGTCCTCTTGTGTGAGTGTGTCAATGACCTTCGTCACAGCCTCTTTCATCTCCTCAATTGTCTCATAACGACAGCCTCTGAGCTTAGGGAATAACCAAAGGTCACGGGGAGCAAGGCCTCGACTATAGGGAGGGTGAGGAAATGTCTTGATACCCATCTTGGTCAAATAGTCTGTGACAAGGATGGAGTTGTCGACTGGTGCATTGTCCTGGTGGAAATGCCACGGAGCCGATTTGAAGTGTGCACGCCTCTTCCCTAGGAATCTCTTCCTGAACTCCCTTAAAACCTCAACATAGTAACCCTAACCCTAACCCTTTGGCCAATCAACTGTGGTGTATTGACTTCCTTACTCCTCCCACACCTCTCATCATCCCTCACAGACTCCTTGCCTTCCTTCAATCTCTTATGCCACTCAAAAACTGATGCTCGATTCATGTAAGATGCTCCAAAAGCAGTCTGAAGCATTCCATACGTTTCTGTAGCATTTTTTCCAAGTTTAAAACACAATTTTATTGTATATCGTTCTTCTAAAGTGTCCTCACGTCCAGATTGCATTTTTGAAATTCATCAGCTGTGACAATCAGGTTTTAGTAGGGTGTATTTCAATTCCTGCTCTAGCTGTTCATTTAAGCCTGAAATTATAAAAATTGGTCAGACATCTTGTAAGATGTATAGCAATAACATACTGAATTTCCAAGACTCTACGGCAATTTTAAATGTACAAAAAAAGTCTGGAAACTTAATGAATGCACCACGTACATATATATCCATATATGTAACACACACACACACACATATATATATACGTATATATGTACATATATATATATATATATATATATATATATATATATATATATATATATATATATATATATATATATATATATATAAGCATATATACGTACATGTGCCCCTAGTGTAATGTTTAACGTTATAAGAAATAAACACGGCAACACACGTTCAAATCCTGGACGAAGCAATTTGCATTTCACATAATACGAATACCCATGGGTAAAGGATTAATTCAACTCTTCTCCCTGCAGGTATGGGTAAAATAGTTGGGAAGACCAAGCTCTTTGGTCTTGGTGAGGAAACCAGTCTATGAGAAAGAAAAATTTTGATTTTAAACTTCGTTAAAAAATTGACCTTGTGCGACATCCTGCCCATATGGAGGAGTTGGTAAATATATATATACATACATATATAAACCTACACACACACACACATATATATATATATATATATATATATATCTCCTGCACATTAATATACACATATATAAGAACATATGTTTATTCCTATATATGTATCTATCTATATATATATATATATATATATATATATATATATATATATATATATATATAGTGGTGGAAATAAGTATAAAATACCCATTAAATTGTTAATAATTTTCTTATTACTGCACAAATTCCCCCGAAAATTTGTTTGTGGTACCTAGATCCGATGAGTATTAGTTTACATATTCGATTTTATAACTACTTTCCACAAAAAAGTTGAGAAAAATACGTTTTCGAGGGTGGAAATAAGTATAAGACAGTTTTGAAAATTTGTATTTAACAGCAAAATTGTACAAATTCCATATTTACATTTATTCTCTTTCTATTGTAATACTTCAACACACTTGTTTTGGATTGAATCAATAAATTTTCTGAGAGTTTCAGATACAATTTCATTCCAGTAGTGTTTAATGCAAGATTTTAAACTTTCTCTATCTTCAAATTGACGTTTATTTTTTTATACTTTTCTTGACAAAATTCCCCACGAATTTTCTATTAGGTTTAAATCCTAAGACTTTGTGGGCCAGTCGAAAACTTCAATATTTTTTGTTTTAAGCCAGTTTTTCGTGAGCTTAGAAGCGTGCGTGGCTGCGTTGTTTTGTTGCCTAGACGATTCATAAATGGGAAGACTTTTCCCCAACACATTTCTATATCGAGCAGAGTTTTTTTCCTTTCCATCACAACTAAATCAGCCTTTCCAGACACAGAAAAAGCTCCCCAAACTATAACAGATCCTCCTCCAAATAGTCTTTTTGAAAACAGCTGCTTGTCCTTTCTTAAATCATGCCAATAACACTGGGAGCCGTCGGGCCCATCCAAATTAAACTTTTTCTCATAAAAAAACAACACGGTTTCCCATTTCTCCTTTGTCCATATTACTTTTTTTTTACCCAATCTACGTGCATCTTCTTGTGTTAAGTAGTTAAAGCAGGGACTGTCTTCCTGTTTCGATATCCGAGATTTGGAGAAGTTAACGAACTGTTCTTGGAGTGATGGGTAAATTTGGAGATTTTTGCAAACCTCTTGAGCTTAATTGTCCTTCCTTCTCGAAAAAGTCAACATCTACCTGCATTTGTAATTTTAGGTGGACGACCTGGACGTTTTCTGGTGCCTTACGATTCAGGTTTCTTTAGATAGTCGACAACTGTTCGGGACCTCGTCAGTTCTATTGCAATAAAACTTATAGATTTTCCTTCATGATTATAGGCAGAAATTTGCACTTTTTCATTTCATTAAGGGGTGGAGTTCCTAGGCATTTTGCAGTAACTGTATTCAATTATAAAATGTTTAAATAGGAGTCACATGGTTTAAAATTATAAGAGTCTTTTTTATAATCTGTGCATTCACTTATTCTTCCTTTGGTAGTCTGAAGTAAACCAGATATGCAAATTTTCAAAACTGTCTTATAATCATTTCCAACCTTAAAAACGAACTTTTGTTAATAACATTTTTTGGTGGAAAGTTGTTGTAAAATCGAATATGTATACTAATACCCATGGAATCTATGTACAACACAAACTTTCTGAGCAATTTATGCAATGATAATAAAATCATTAACCATTTAATGGGGAGTCTTATACTTATATCCACCAATATATATATATATATATATATATATATATATATATATATATATATCCATATATATATATTTATTTATGTACATATATATATATATACATACATATATCTGTATATATATATATATATATATATATATCACAAATACATATATGTACAAATATACATATATATATACAGTTATACACACACACACATACACACACACACACACACACACACACATATATATATATATATATATATATATATACAAACACGTACATATATGCACATACATTTACACATATACATTTTGTAACTTTGTACACAGGGAGAAGCTGGCTATGGAGGGAGGTTTTGGTGGAACTCAAACTGCTCTGTGAATATCGACCAAGTGAAGTGACAGGAAATCTATTTTCGAATAGCATGCTGTTTTTTTTTTTTTTTTTGGTTTGTTTGTTTTGTTTTTGTTTTTTGGTTTTTTGGTGGGTTTTATTTGGGGGGGCGGGGGTGATTAAACTTATTAAATCTTTTATTGAAACTACATTTTCCCAAGTCTTTCTAGAGAACTTAAATAACATGGTCTTTTTAGATCGGCGGTATTGATAATTTTTCCACTGACTCATTACGCTTATTCAACTGTTAATATTGCAAGAACAAATGTTATAAGCAACAGGGATATTCTTTCACATTGGGTTTTTCGAGTCTGAACTTTACAGTTGCCTAATCTGTCAGAGCCTTACCAATGGTTGCAGTTTAACGTCTTACCCAGGAATCAGCGAAATTAGTTCCGCTTTTCAATAATCGGAGTCATAGAGATAGTGTGTGCGAACAAATTCGACAGAACTGCAAGACAAGGATGCCTCAGGTGGTCTTGATACGCGCTTGGATACCAACCCAAGTATTTCTATGTCCCTGCGAAATGTGCTAGATGGTTGTTAAGCAAGAAATTTCTTCCGTCCTCTGACAGGATTTGTTTTTCGTCCTGCTGGTTGTCTAGCCACCCTCCTCGCCAGACAGTTTGGTGGGGGTACCGGTTTAGTCGCCGATGACCCGACAATGAAACAGGTAGTACAGGATCATATAGTACCCGTAGTGCTAGGAGCCACCTGACACATATGCATATATATACAAATACACATACACACACATATATATACATACATATACACATACACACATAGACATCAATATATATATATATATATATATATACACACACACATTTATGTATATTTATACATCCTCCTCTCCCTCAGAAATACTTCATCAAACAACCATAAACACGTTAAACTATTTTTCCTAACCAGGTAGACAACCACTATGAACTCGATGAAATAGCTCTAAAAATTTCATCCGTAATAACGTCTCCCTGACTAACAGAAAATAACTCTTCATATACATATATATAACATAGATTCTTTTGATAAAAAGTATTTGATGACACCGAAGATCAACTTTTTATGAGTTTAACTCTTTAGAAAGCTTCATGTTCTTTATTCTAGTTTGGCTTGGTTCCGTTTCGTTTGATGGCATATCAACCATTGTAGGTTATTTAATGCCTAATCCTCTTTACACATATGTTTATGAAATATATGTGATTTATAAGCATATTTTATTGTTAACATTCAGTTATGGTAATTTACCTACACACGTATGAACTCTCCCAGCTATGCATAGCAACAGGTACTGCTCTTAGGCAGAAGGCAATATTCTAGCAGACAGCCCTGACAGTCGGGCCGAAATAGTCTAGCTGGTAACCCTCTCATTTAGATATGTTGTATTACTGTTCTTTGTTAATATATTTGTTGAACTCAATTTCTTTCTTATGTCTTTATTTCTGGCTCCTTAACAAGGCCACAACACATTCTTAAACGAACTTGAGCTCTTTTTTGTACACAATTCAATGATTTCAAGTATTACAATATATTAGTTACAATTTAACATCAGCCATTTGTTTGTACAAAGTTTATTCTATTTGACCCGTAGATAGGACCTTATCAGGTGCAACCACTCTGGGTCAGAGTGATCCTGGGAGCAATGGCAATGAGGGGGTACCCCACATTTCCCAAATCTCCCAGGATGGAGCCTGGCCATCAAATGGTTTAACGTCGTATTCAGGACACTCGTTGGAGGAAGGTCTTACCCCTCGGGAGAGATGCAGTCGGTGTATTCTACTGCCCCCGTTGACTTCACTCTACAAAAGACCAAAACCCGAAAAACTATTTTGATTATGATTTTTTTTTTAGTTTTAATCGCATGCATTCCTTTTTTCTTTTCTTTTTCTTCTTTTTCTTTTTTCTTTTTCTTTCTTTTTTCGTTTTCTTTCTTTTTTCTTTTTCTTTCTTTTTCTTTCTTTTTTCTTCTTTTTTTTTTTTTTTTTGGTTCCAAAATACAAACAACAAAAACTAGATTAAGAGCAAAGCCGTGATGTAACTTATATTTTCGATATATGCCGATGGAACCAGAAATTTGTTGCAAAAGCGTTAACATGGACGGAAGACACGAAAATATCATTGAAACAACAGTCAACATTGGATACTGTATTGAACCAGTGAATGACATTTTATTGCATCCAATGATGAGGCACCTGTTCTTAAGCTCTGGAGAGGTTAGAGTCGCTCCTTTATTGCTATCACTTACAGATAAACTTTGACCCGAATTAGTAAGACCTTTCAGAGACCTATCTATGGGGCAAATAAATCTATTTGGAAATTATCATTAAACAGAAATACTTGAAGCCATATCAGCATACAATCTATTAGTATTAAGAATAGTTACTTGAAGCAATGAAAAAAAGAAAAAAAATGAGAGAAAGATGAGAGAATTGAGAAGAAAAGATGAGAAGAAAGAGAAAGAGAGAAAAAAGAGAAAAAAGATAAGAAAGAAAAAAAGGAAAGAAAAAGAAGAAAGAAAAAAGAAAGAAGAAAAAGATTAGTGAAGAAAGAAGAAAAAGAAGAGATGAGAAAAGAAAGATAAAAGAAAAAGAAAAGAGGAAAAAAGATGAGAGAAGTAAGAGAAAAAAGAAGGGAGAAGAAAGAAGAGGCAAAAGAAAAAGAAGAGAAGAAAGAAAAAAAGAAAGAAAAGAACAGGAAAAAAGAAAAAGAAGAAAAAAGAAGATAGAAGAGGAGAAAGAAAAACAGAGGCAAAAGAAAAAGAAGAGGAAAAATAGGAAGAAGAAAAGACAAGGAACAGGAAAAAAAGAGAGAAGAAATAAGAAAAAAGATAAGAGGAAAAAAAGAAAGAGATGAGAGAAGAAGGAAGTGAAGACTGAAGAAAAAGAGGGAAAGAAAAAGAAGAAAAGGAAGGAAAGAAGAAAGGAAGAAAAAAGAAATAGAAAAAGAAGAATGATCGAACGGTCTCCAGAAGCCGTGAAATGGGCATAAGGGATTTAAAGATCCAAGGCAGATTATCAAGATCACATGATTAGCTGGAATACTTGGAAGATTCCTTAAGATTTAAGATGGTTTGCTGTCACTCAAACTTTGACGAAGAATACACAAGTAAAAACTGAAGAGAAAATTCACATAGACTGAAAATAGTAGGCTGGATCTTGCTAAAAAGCTGATAAAGTAATGAAATTTAGATTGATACAGATATTTATAGAAACTTAAGGAAACTATCCCGAAGAACTGAGACGGTCCAGACCACAACACAACTGAAACTGTCTAAAATTGTTTAAAGAGTCTTGGAGACCAGAGCTCAGTCGACTGGTTGCCGGAAAATACGCCGACAGTATCTCTACACAGGGGTAAGATCCCCCACCAAAGAGTGTCTGGGATATGACACCAATCCATCAGATGGTGAAGCTCCAGTTCAGCAGCTTTAGGGAATACTACTTCATTACCATCGCTCCCTGATCCACTCTGACCCGGAATGGTGGTATCTGTTCAGAACCTATTGATGAGTCAAATTGAAATAGGCAATCTTTTGCTATACTTGAAACCGCTGAACTATGCAATATTGAATAGAATCACTAGTGTTAAATAGCAATACTTGAAACCATTTAATTACGTGCAAACAAATTCTTACCTACAAACTATTAGTTTACAAATCATATATATTTAATGTATATGTATAAACAGGATTTGACATAAAATAATCCTCAAGGGTTGATATGCCAAAAAACAAAACCAACTAACCTAAAGACAAAATGTCACTCAGACTTCAGTGAAAAACCAACTCTTAAAACATGTGTGAAAAACTCGAATAGATTGGTGGTAGTAATTATCAGAAGATAACAACTTGGAAATCTAGGTGAGCAAGTGCTACAAACTTATCTTCGTTGATATGTTGAAATTTTTACTTGTTTGTAAGTATTTTAAAAAATCTTTGCCGAATTATCAAAGAAAAATTTAATGTATTCCTTTTTTTCAAAAAAGAAGGAAATAAAAAGAATCAGGAAATTTTGATGATTAGAACATAAAAGAACATAAAAAAATGAAGAGTAAAGAGTTTTTAGCAGTAGTACTCCTCACCAAGTCATATAACTGGAATTTTTATACAAAAAGTCATTAGCCAAAAAGCGGGTGATAGGATTAATTAAGAAAGGAGTTCGGCACTCAAACAATGTGCAAAGACTGTGCAATATGGAATACCCCAAAATGGATCGTGTTTAAACAACTAAATATTAGTATCAGTCATAAACCAATCTACGCACAAAGTAGCAGCTTGAATAACGAATAAGATTCAAAACCCAACGGTTTTTTTTAAGTGACAGTTGTACTTAAAACGTGGTGAATTTAATACAAGAATTTGTTTTTTGCTTTTGTTTTGTTTTTTGTGACCTACTTAAGTATCCTCTTTCTTGTAAGAGAACCAGATCACATCTATGACAGAAGTACAGTCAATAATCAATCCCTGGGTCTGGTATAGCAACAATATACAACCAATGAAAATTACAAATCCAAATCAACGGCCTGAGTATCATGATTGGCTGGTGCTCCCTTGATAACCAACATGGGGGACCAATCCGGCATTCTGTGAATGATGGCTGTTCTTACTTCAGGTACACAAATAAAAACTAAACCAACAATGTATCTGATAGACATCAAAAGAAAAATGAACTTGAGAAGATCACACAAAGGAATCGACTTTTATTTTAAAAGCAATCCTCACAAATAGAATATAAGAAATGGATTATTGAGATCTGGACAGAATCGGCTCAATCTAATACAAGTCAATGAGTTGCCGAACAAACCAGATTGATTTTAAAGAAAGGCTGGTTGTCTGACGTAGAGATTCTAGAAATATATGGACAGGTAAATCATGAAGAACATACTCAAATAGAGCACCCTAAACGAACTGAAACACAAAACATTAAAAACCAAATCCCCACTGAACCCAGAAATACATCAATATTAACATAAGAAGACAGGACAAATGTGGAACTAATTAAAAAAATCATGAGTGAAGAGAAAACTACATTACCATCCCAAAGGCATCAATACTAGGAAAAGGTCAAGTTAGAGACCGAAAAAATAAATAAAGTATTGCAAGATATCCCAACAGACTGAACGAGTTTGAAGTATTAAATTATTGCAACATATCCTAACGGACTGAACGAGTTAATCTATGCCGGAGCAAATCTATTCAATTCTTAAATAGGCATAACATTAACGAATCCAAACATAAATACAAAACCTGAATGGGAAATGAAGCTATAAGGACAAATAAAGAAACTGTGACAACAAGCGAAACTACTAGGAAAGGGGAAACATACAGGAACCCGACGGTAAGAAAGGGGCCCAAAAAGATAACTGCAGACAAGTCTGACAACACAACTGGAAGAAATAAATCAAAAGATATTGGCGAAAGAAGGAAAACACCAAAGGTTTCAGGACAGGATCAAACAATACAAAACAAAACAGGACATTCTGAAATAACGAAAGAAAATTCTGCCAACAGATTGGTGGAGAGTGCACAAAGATAAACCAGGAACCGGAAACAAAAGAAACAAAACAATTTTGGCTTAAAATATTGACAAGGAAAAAACACAACGGAAATGCTGAACGGACCAATGGCATGAAAAACGAATGAGACGAATTTGATGAAGGCCCCGAAGTGAACATACTCCTGGACTTGCTAAGAGGAACGCTCAAGTAAATACCAATTTGGAAAATACCAGGACATAATGATATACACGGATTCAGGTTTTTAAAAAATCGCGTCTATTCACGACACAGTGGCTCTACAACTGAGTAAATGTCTACAAGCAAGTAGGCATACTCGAATGGATAACGAAAGGAAAAAACACCTTAATCCAGAAGCACCTAAAAAAAGGCGGGGGCGGACATTCCCAGCAACTATTGTCCGATAACTTGTTTACTTATGAAGTGGAAAATCATGACTGCACAGATAATAGAAGAAATCAATTACTCGCTTGTATCCCGTGGGCTATTTCCGGAAGAACAAAAACTATTCTGCAGGGTAACAAATGACCTACAATATATAGACCGGCACATCTTCAAAGATTTGAAAACGAGGCTGAAAATGTAGCCATGGCATGAATACCGAGAAGACTCCTGGAGACCAGAGGAAACTTGCAATTCCTCAGACTCTAGCAAATGCTGATGTGAAAAACTCGCAAGAGTAAAATAACCATCAGTAAAGTTGGTGACCTTAGTCGAGGGTACTATTTACCAACCCCTCCGCTCGGGCAGGATATGACACAAGGTCAATTTTTAAGCGGAGTTTACCAGGTTTTAATTCAGAGTTTTCCTTCTCCTAGACTAGTTGCCTCAACAAGGCTGAAGAACCTAGTCCGTCCTACTATTTACCCATAGCTGGAGGGAGAATAAGGGGGTTCATACCTTTCCCAAGGGTATTTGCCCGAAAGTGAACATAATAGCGCGACTGGAGTATGAACTCGCGTACTACGATTCCGCAGTTCATCGCTTTACCTTAGTCGAGGGTGACCCGAAAACTTCCTTTTCAATAGCTACCACATCGAGGTATGGGGAGGGTGCTACTTCATTCCCTGGATTGCTCAATTTTACCTTTGATCCTTACCTTATAATGCTGAGTATTACGCAAAGCGGCATCAAGTACCATTTTTTGAGTCTTCGTATGATTCAATATGGGATTGAACCCCGGTCTCCCGGACCATTGGTGAACACTCTACTCATTGGGTCAATGAATAATACTTCCATGAGGTGCCAAATAAAACAGCGATGTCTTATTAGTAAAAAAAAGCGGAGAGAAAGGAAAAAATGAAGAGGAAAGGAGAAAAAGAACACAAAGTAGCACGTTCCTGACAAAACAAAATCTGAATGGAGACACTTCATAAAACTTAACGTAATGTACAGTAACAACTTAAGATGTTCCCCACCACCTATAAATTTACCAAGTCCTCTATATGAGCAAGATGTGATGCAAGTTCAGTTTTTTAGTAGACTTTAACAGGTTTGAATTCAGTATTTTCTTTCTCCTGGGCCGGTATCCACACCATAGTTAGAGCCCAGTCGGTCCAGGTTCGCTCGGCGACGAGGCCAACAGGATTAATTTGCTGTTGGCTTTGACGCTAGCGGGTACTGTCCAACAAAGGCAGACTTGAGACCAAAAGGGCTCTGGCTTCGGCTGAACAACCTTCAGGTAGGCTAGCTGCATCACTGACACTTTTGTCACCCTTGTATAGCGCTGGACCTTACCGTCCAGTTTAATCTATAATCAGGCATACGTGCCTGGACACAGATTTGGGTCCATGTCCAGATAGGGACATCGGCGCCACATTGCACTTAGTGGGCCGATGACCAGCATGGTCAAGCAGGGCTCGAGCCTCGGCTCGTGCTCGACCTTCCGTTCTATAAATCCCCAATTTAAGCCGACCTTCGGGTTATTGACCTTGTGTCAAATCCTGTCTGATGGGAGGCAGAGGCAAATACCGCCAAGTCAGTCCAACAAGTTTCCCATTGCTAGAGGAAGAATAGTTGAATTCATACCTTTCCCAAGGACATTAGCGTTGTCCAGGTTTTGAACTTGGTTCTCCAATTCCATTCCTAAAGACGATAACCATTACACTACGTGCGCCTCCCATCACCCTAAATAAGTCTCATCATCATAGATTAGCTCCTCCTCAACTCCTCTCAGCAATTATCCAGAGGAGAGAAAGGTTGATTAGTCTCTTCTGTGTGTGACCTCTACATTATTTTCATCACGAGAAAAGTTCTCCCGCCTCGCGAGAGACGTGTTTATCACTCTTTAATTGATATCCCTATACCATCCAATAAGTACGGTCCCCTCTATGGATTCAACTGTCAGTTCTAATTGACTGCTGACTTTATTGATGTCTTTTAGCCGTGCACACACAAAACGACATGTAGGAGTATGTGCGCATTCACAAGTATGATGTGTCGATACAAATTACATTCATGTCGTTTAGTTTGGAGGACGAAGGCTATAAATACCGAGAAGACATGTCTATAATTCAACAAGAACAATAAGTTATTTCCATTTAACACGTACTCACAAAATGATTCAGTTAGATTTTATAGGACTGAACCTATCAAAATGGTGATAGAAAAAATACGTCCACTCAATGGAAACCTGGGTTTTTTTCTAAAAAGTCCAACCAAAAATAGCCTACTTAAGGCAATAGTGCCTTAGTCCGCTTCGAAAAAATTCTCTATGGAGCCTTCTTACTTACTCCAGTGTCCCTTTCACTTAAAAAAAACCGAATGCTGTAAGAAACTGATAACAACTGAATGATAAGTTCTATCAACAATGGGCATATCAACCTTTGTGGGTTATTTAATGCCAAATCTATGTTTATACAAATAATCAGTTCTATTTCAAACAATTCAGTTTAGCATGAGTACACAGCTTAATTGTCAAAAACATTTCCATTTCAAGCTATTCAGTTGGGCACTATATATATATATATAAATATATATAGTCTTCTGCTAAATCTAAGATATGCTTTGTTTTA
Organism: Sepioteuthis lessoniana; assembly: GCA_963585895.1. NCBI lineage: Eukaryota > Metazoa > Mollusca > Cephalopoda > Myopsida > Loliginidae > Sepioteuthis > Sepioteuthis lessoniana. The sequence continues at coordinate 51,178,652 of OY757936.1, read as the reverse complement.
TTTCACAGTGAAGTCACGTTGTTCCAGCAAGATCACCCAAGTTAAGCAGTGATTATCTTGTTTAGTACTTACATGGGTGAAAGCTTGGGAAGAAAAAGATACTGCAAGATATATGTGCAAGGCGGAAGAAAACTAAATAAATCTTATGTGATTATATATATATATATATATATATATATAATGTGGCATTATTATAGATAAAGAATATTCAATATCATTGATAGTGTGAATTAACAAATTACAAAGCTGACAAGATATAGCTGCGGAGATAATCAAGCATTATCTGGAATGACCCACAAACTAGACCAGCCTCCACACTCTCGACATGCACCATACAGTAATATATAAAAAGGTGTCAAACATGCCTTCAAAACGTTTGGACAACCAACAAACACTATTGACTATATATATATATATATATATATATATATATATATATATATTGCTGACTATATTTATGAATAAACAGTACCCAATATGGTCGCATAGGCCAGAAACAGTCACCAAGTGTCGATGACTATATATATATATATATATATATATATTTAATTAATTTATGAGTACAGCAAAATTTATACAATACAATAAGTAGAGACACCATTGGTGATTATAGTAGGGGAACTAAGTAAAACTATAAAACAATGAAGGGCCCTTTTCGTCCGGTACTTTTCAAGTTAAGGACACTGGAAAATTTAAATAAAAACGGGGTATATATCTAGAATATATAAGTAGAATGGCCAGATAAAGGGGGAAAAATTTATATACACATATATATATATATATAATGTCATAGACACAGTATATATATATATATATATATATATATATATATATATATATATATATATATCGTCCCCGGCTCACCTCGTCTCATTTTCTAGACGACTTGACCCTCGTTGTGTATAAGATTAGTCAGTTACAGGTTTGAGTCAAAACTGTATTGGCCCCGAATCTGCTCCACAAGTAAGAAAAATAAATAAAACTAAAACGAGGATATATCCTGTGGCTGTCTTTATTGATGACAATTTCTCTCGATCTAACCATCGAGCAACATGTTTAAAACTGAGTTCTTAAGCCTAAGTCAATCAAACCCTAATAATAGCTGACAGACAGCAAACTATTCCTTGATCAGTTTCCTATACCATTATATCTAAACTACTACGGCTCCTGGCGACGCACTGGTGCTTGAACTCCTGTTCTGGTTGCGACCAATGTAATTGGTGTACAAGGGAATGACAGTTAACGCAACCGTCATTGGGCCGCCCACCACGCATTCGTACCGGGTGGTTACATTTGTCTTGTAAACTTGGCCCCAGGTAGCCGTTCCCTGGGTTTACCAACCCTGCAAAGCAGGTAAACCCAGGGAACGGCTACCTGGGGCCAAGTTATTGCTCGGCATCTGAGGCGCCCCATTAGGGGAATGCTAACGAGGTCAAGTATTTTGCATCTGCCGCGTATGAATCATGGTTCGTGTACCGTCCCCACTATAAAATGGCCTTGTGCCACATTTTGACCTAGTGGAAGGTCTGATACATACCGTTATTGGCTTATGCTATGTTGAATTGTTTGAAAAAGAACTGTTTGATCATACATCTGCGTTTCTGCAAAATGTGTTTTCAAATCATATATTTATATATATATATATATATATATATATATATATATATATATATATATATATATATATATATATATATATAAGATTCAGCATTAGATAACCAACAATAGTTGATATGTCATAAAACCAACCAAACTAAAGTACCTTAGAAAATTATATACTCGGCAACTGATCTTTGACTGTAATAGGGCTAAACACTTATATTTATTACGGACATTACAAAAATAACCTTTTCACCTCGATCGAGAAATCTTTCTTTTTCTATTCTATAATCTATTAAAATCTGACGACTTCCGTTAATTGTTTTGATACCCTTTTAAATCTATTTACCAACATACTTATACGCTACCAATACCTACACATACATCCAGTAGCCTGGTCGGCGGGCGTAAAATCCTGTGCAGAGAGGTAAAAAATCCCCCAAAAGGTTAGTAGATGTCCATGACATACCAACCCTTGTGGATCATTTAATCCCAAATTATATATATATATGTGTGTGTGTGTGTGTGCGTGTGTGTGAGAGAGAGAGAGAGAAGAAGAAGAAGAAGAAGAAGAAGAAGAAGAAGTGAATGGAATTCGACAAAATGTACGTAGAAGAAGGTAAAACGGAAGAAAGATATATTTTTCTTTCGAATCATAAAAACGGTATGTGAGAAGAAGTGAAATATATATATATATATATATATATATATATATATATATATATATAAGGATTTGTTTGCGAATAACTTTATCTTTAATGCACAGTTAAATGGTTTCAAGTGATATTCCTACCTCACAATAGTAAGATTTTAAATATTCCTATCTAACACAAATAATTTAATTTAAAAATGATCATTTGTTTAAATTGTTTCAAGTAATTCTGTTTATCAATTATTCCTATCTAATACGAATAATTTGCACACAGCGATATGCTTTCATAGAGGTAATAACAATTATCTTTTATAAATAATTGAACTGTTCGATTTGACCCATAGATTGGACCCTAATAAGTATTACTACTCCGGGTCCGAGTGGACCAGGGAGTAATGGAATCGAATTGGGTACTCCACATTTTCCAAAGCTCCAGGACTGGATCAGATGCAGTTTAGTATCATTTTCATCACACTCGTTGGGGGTGAGACTTACCTCTCCGCAGGGATACAGTCGGCGTATTCTACGGCCCCTGAAGACAGGTAAGTCTCACTCTGGACCCAATTGGACCTGGGAGTTATCCTAAAAGGAAATGCCATGGATAACTCCCAGGTCCAATTGGGTCCAGAGTGACAATATTAGTTAGAGCCCCATCGATGGGTCACATCGTTGTGTTTGCGAATTATTTGTACTGTATCAGAAATCTTTAGGGAAAAAAGAATAAGAATATTCTATTTTATATCATATAACCAAGTGCGAAAAAAATTTCAAAAACAACAGAAAAATGTAAATTTAAACGTACTATGTACGCAATTCCCTAACCTCTACGCATAAAATATACCCAAACGATGTGACATGCCTGTATTTCCCTATGTCTCCCACCAGACAAGGCTTGACACAAGGTCAAAAGCCCGAAGGCCGATTAAAGTGGGGATAAAGGGGAGGGGGTCGGGAACGAGCCGAGACTCGAACCCTGCTGGTCTATGTTGCTCATCGGCTCACTTAGTTCAATGTGAGCCTGATGAGCCGAAGCTTGTCAAAAAGAGTCAATAATGCAGCTCGCCCACCCGGAGGTAACCTAATCGAAACTAGGAGCCTTGAGGCCTCAAGTCAGCCATTGTTCCTTCGCTCCGAACCGAAGTCCAGAACAGGCTCCGTGGTGTTATGAGACATGTCGTTAAAGTCAATTTGTCAATCACAGCCATACAGATTCGCCCACACCTACATTCGTACACATATATACATTTCGTCGTGAGAAATGGAATCACTGACCCGAATTTAAATCTTGGACATGGTTATTTGCGTTTCACGAGGTGATAATTCCTTTGGGAAAGGCATGAATCCATCTGTTACCCTAACTATAAATTAATAATAGGAAAGACTAAATTCCTTAGTTTTGTTTAGACAACCAGATTTGAAAGAAAACTTAATTTAGACATCCTTTACTCCACTTAAAAAATAAACTTTGGGTCACATCCTGTCTGGGGCGGATAGGATTGGTTAATACATACATATAACACAGACAAATTCATACGATCATATCTTCGACGCATATACTTTAGTTCGCCTAAATATGTAGGAGTTGGACAAAATAATGGAAACACCTAGAATCTTAATATCTTAATTTTAAAATTCCAATAAAACCATCAAATGTTTGTTATTTTTATGTTTTTGATTATAAATTTTTCTCGTCTAATTTTACTTTTTTTTACAGATATCATCAGAATAAATGTATAAAAATTTATTAAAATGGCAGATCTATAAGACTTTAAAAGAGATCAAATTGTTGGTGCTCATATAGCAGGCGCAATTTGGGTTCGTTTTGGGTTGTTTTTATGGCATATCAACCATTGCAAGTTATTTAATGCCAAATCCATTTTTATACGTACAAACAGTTCAATTTCAAACAATTCAGTTTAACCTAAGTATACAGTTTAAATGTCAAAAACAGTTCTATTTCAAACGACAGTTTAGCATAAGTACGGTTTTTGTTTACACACATTGGGGTTTTTTTTATTTTATGGCACATCAACCATTGTTGGTTATTTAATGCCAAATACCTTTTATACAAATAAACTGTTCTATTTCAAACAATTCTGTTTAGTATAAGAATAGTTTGTTGTTTTTTTTTTGTTTTGTTTTTTTGTTTTTTTTTTTTTACACACAGTTCAATGTCGAGCAGTTCTATTGCAAACACTTCAGTTTAACATCTGTACACAGTTTAAATGTCAAAACAGTTCCATTTAAAACAATTCAGTTTAGCACAAGTACGCAGTTTAGTTCTATTTGGCCCATTGATAAGACCCTATCAGATGCTACTACAACGGGGCGATGGTAATGAAGGGGTAATCTGTATTCCCCAAAGATCTAGCATTACTAAAGTCTCACCATCAGATTGTTTAGTGACATATCCGAGACGCTCATTGGGGGAGACTTACCCCTCTATAGAAATGCGGTCGGTGTATTCTACAGCCCCAGCCGACTGGGCAAGCTGGCGCTAGTGCAACAAAACGGCTAAATTATTTTGTGTAGCAAGGAGTACTGTCTCGAAGTAATGACAGCATTTGAGAAAAAAGGGGGAAACTTCTCACTGTTGCAAAACTCTGGAAGAAAGCATCAGCTGTCTGAAAGGGTCCGTCGGATTCTTACGCGGATTGGTTGGAAGGATCACCAGAATACAGCTCCGAAAATTACATAGACGCAAAAAAGTTTCAAATCACACACACACACACACACACACACGCACACGCACGCACGCACATATATACACACACACATACTATATATATATATATATATATATGTGTGTGTGTGTGTGTGTGTGTGTGTGTGTGTGTGCCAATTGATACTCATGTATTCTTATATTGTGCATTATCAACACCGAAAGTAGCATATGTAAAATGCGTGCACACACACACTCACACACACACACACTTGGTAAATATACACGAAATACACACACACACACACTCTCACACACACACATACACACTTGGTAATTATACACGAAATGCACACACTTATCACACACTAACACACAGAAGTATAAGTGCGTCTGTTCTTCTTATCAGTACTTTGCCAGTCTCCACATGTCTTATCGATAAATACGAAGCGAACGCGCGTGCGCGAGTATGTGTAAACTTTATCTCATTTTCATTTTAAAAACGAACATTAAAAAAATAGATTACCTTTGTTGCTCTTCAGAACGAGTTGTTTAAAGCAACGCAGTTTTGTCGAAACAAAACCAAAATCTCTACCATTAAGACGCCATTTTTTTTCTCGTTCATTTGAAGAAAGAAAAAAAATGAATGGATGAAGTGGAACGTTGTGGAAATAATAAAGAAAGGAATTTATGTTCGGAGATTAGGAACCAAGAAAAAAATATGGAAGTGAAAGTAGAAAAAGTAAAGAAGATAGATAAAAAAAAAAAACTAAGAAAAGAATTAAATGACTTAGTTGAAAGGAAAAATAAAATGTCGAAGAGAAAAAAATGACGAGAAGGTGAATGATGAAAAGTTTTGGTTTGGTTTGGTTTGGTTTGGTTTGGTTTTATGGCATATCAAACATTGTAGGTTATCAAATGCCAAATCCATTTTTATGCATATAAACAGATTGGTTGATTTTATTTAATGGCATATCAACCTTCTTGGTTTATTTAATGCTAAATCTATCCTTCTAGTAGCGGTACTATTTTAGCTAGGGAAGGGGAAAGGGGTTCATACCTTTCCCAAAGGTATTTGTCTGAAAGTGAACTCGCTTACTACAATTTCGCAGTCCACCGCTTTAACCATTACACCAAGAGGACACCCCACCCCATATAAACAGTTCTATTTCAAACAATTCTGTTTAGTAGAAGGACGCAGTTTTAATGTCAGAATAGTTCTATTTCAAGCAATTCAGTTTAACATAAGTACACTGTTTAGTTCTATTTGACCCATAGATCAAATAGATATTCGACCCTATCCGGTGCTACCACTCCGGGCCAGAGTAGACCTGGAAGCGATAGCAATAAACGGGTACTCCGCATTCCCCAAAGCTCCAGCATTACTTGAACCTTACCATCAGATTGTTTAGTGTCATATATAGGACACTCTTTGGGGAGTCTTATCCCTTTGCAGAGAAGCAGTTGATGTATTATACAGGCCCAGCCGACTGGGCAATGATGAAAAGGGGTAAATGAATCGGAGAAAACGAGGACAAAGAAAAAATGAAAAGAAAAAAATGATGGAAAGGAAAAAATGAAGAAAAAAATGACGAAAAGAAAAAAAAGAGAAGAAAAAGGAAGAAAAGAAAATGATGAAAAAGAAAAAAGAAAAGAAAAAAACGGAAATGGAAAAATGAAGAAAAAAATGACAGAAAGAAAAAAACGAAGAGAAGAAAATGAAGAAAAAGAAAAAATGAAGAAAAAGAAAAAAACGAAAAAGAAAAAAAGGGAAAGAAGAAGATAACGAAAAGAGAAAAACGAAAAGAAAAAAAATGACGAAAAGAAATGAAGAAAAGAAATGACGAAAAAGAAAAAAAAAAGTAAGTGAACATAACGAAAAAGAAAAAATAAAGAGAAGAAAATTACTATAAAGAAAATAGGAAGAAAAGAAAATAGCGAAAAAGAAAAAAAGAGAAGAAAATGACGAAAAAAAACGAAGAAAAGAAAATGACGAAAAAGAAAAAAAGAAGAGAAGAAAATGACAAAAAAGAAAAAAAGAGGAATAAAATGATGAAAGAGAAAAAATGAAAAAAAAAAAGAAAAAAGGGAGATAAGAAGATAACGAAAAGGGAAAAATGAAAAAAAGGAAATGACGAAAAAAAATGAAGAAAAGAAATGACAAAAAAACAAAAAAGAAAACAATAAAATTTAGAGAAGAAAATGACTAAAACGAAAAAAGAGAAATAAAAAGAAAAAACGAAGAAAAGAAAATGACGAAAAAGAAAAAAACGAAGAAAAGAAAATGACGAAAAAGAAAAAAGGAAAAAAAGTAAATAACGAAAAAGAAAAAAAATGGATAGAAGAAAAGTGATGAAAAAGGAAAGAATGAAGAAAAGAAAATAACGAAAAAGAAAAGAAATGAAAAGAAGAAAGAAACGAATTAATGAGAATGAAAAGTTACTAAACACAAAAAATGAAAAAAATAAGATGAAAAAAGGAATATAATAATGAAAGTAAGTATCATTGTTAAGTAGACGAAGTAAAAAAAAATTAAGTTGGTAGTAAGAGAAAAAAGATGACCAGTTTCTATTCCGCAGCCCAATTCAACGATCATATCTTCAATCGCCAAGTAAGTAGACACACGTTAACCAACGCATTTACCCACCATGCAACAATGACCGAATGAATACTTACTCAGCTGACGCACAAAGTCAGAATGATCAAGCGCCCAGTGAGAATCGAAGTCTCAAGAAGTGGCCTGCAACACTATGCATGGCAACCAAAAATGAGTTAGCTGACGTTTATAAAGTTACTTTACGGTTGTTGGTTTAAATCTTAGTCCAGATAGTTGTATATACTTTGATTTAATGGAGGAGATTGATACGCATCGTTTCAAGAAAGAACTCATTAGAAAGAATTTTCTGAGAGATAATCTTCGAAGAGGATAAAAATAATCAAATGCAAGGTTTAAAGACAGGAGTCGGCTCGAAATTCCTTGGTTATCGTCTACAACAGACACCTAAAGAAGTGTAATATAATAGCCGAGGGATTTCGTTTTATGCCTTTGGGTTTAGTTAGGCTGAGAACCTTTCGGCTCAGCACATGGTTTAGTTAGGTGCAAACTTGAGCACAGGTGTTGACTCGGGGTTTTGGGGTTTTTTTTAAGGTACAGAAATGCCATTCTCTAAAAAAGAAAATCTGTTTCAACTTTTAAACACACAATTTTGAATTGTTTCAACACATGCAATTAAAATTTTGAGATCATTTCAGCGAGAATTGGTCGAGTTATTTGATCACGGAATGATATCCATTTTTCTGGAGGGTGTCCTCTGGATGTAATGGTTAAAGCGATGGACTGCGGAATTGTCGTAAGCGAGTTCATACTCCAGTCGCGCTATTACGTTCACTTTCGGGCAAATACCCTTGGGAAAGGTATGAACCCCCTTATCCTCCCAGCTATGGGTTAAAAAGTACCACAACTGTTCTTCTAGGGGAATAGCTTTGGCATTAAATAACCTACAAAGGTTGATATGCCATTAAACAAAGCAACCAAACCAAACTAAACCATTTTTCTGAAACACCCTGTATATTGAAAACAATATACAAGTATATTTTGAAGTGCTGCAGTGGTCGGTCCAATCGCCGGCCCTCAACCCCATCGAGAACTTATAATAAACGGTCGAAACTAACATCCGTCATAATGATCTCTGCAATATTATGTTCAGAAAAGTCCCTCTGGAAACATTAATCGCATCAATGTTCATCATGTGAGTATATAAAAAAAAACACATTACAATCACTCAACTAATTAAATGTTTCTTTTATTATTCATTCATTTTTTATTAGTAAATATTCTTATCTAATTTTAAAAAGTAACAGATATGTACTTCCACGGTATATTATTAAGTTTGGAACCCTTGATATTTTCAATGATTTTTAATAAAACCCTCGGTATCTTAAACGATGTTACTTTAATCTTTGGTATTTCATTATTTATGCGTTCACCGTATCTCACAAATTTAGGAACCTCTTGTATCCTAAACATATTACTGAAAACCTTTTGGTATCTTAAACGCTATTAGAGAAATCTCTGACGTTTTTATTTAACTGAAATTCCAAAATAGTTACTTTTCTATTCTCTTTATGAAGAGTCACACACCAGTCTATCAGTTCATTTAAGAATTAAACAATCTACATCTTACAATCTTCTCATCTCACATCTGATAATATTACATTCAAAATGGAAAGTTCTTAACGTCTTCTTAATACTAAAAATGGAGCAATAATTAAAATGAATTTTGCGGACAAGAGTCATAATGAAATATTTCAGCTAATGAGGTTATCAAAATTTGCGATTTCAAAGATTCCATTCTCAAGTCATGATCAGAGGTTGGTGGAGGAGGGATCTGGGAACTTGTTTAATCTTTAATTCGTAACTACTAGGCCGAGTAAAAGATTTTGCTGTATTTTTGTACATGCTTGTTTATGGCACATATATATCACGTAATCGAAGCAGTTCAACGCAAGATTTGGTAGTATCATGGTAGGTAGTACGCTGACACGTTGTAAATCGCTTTACTCCTTTTGAGATTTGAAAGTCTGAATGAATGAATGTGCAACATACTCTGATTAAAGATCTTATGCTTTCTGAATTCGAGCTAAGCTATAACCCCACGGAAGCAACTCAGATATTTGTCGTTCGAAAGGTGAAGGCGTAGTTGATATCAGTACAGTAACCAAATGGTTCAATAAATTTCGCTACTAGGTTTGCAAGAACCATGAGCGATTAGGCAATGTCAGGTAAGTCTAAAACCGTGGATTCCGAGGCCGTGCTCAAAGCCATGCTGGCAAATCCGGCAAGAAGCACTCGGTCAGGCAAGCTTGGCATTTTTTTACAACTCATTGGATACCTTCTACTCATCTTCATCATGTCATACAGCTAACACGGATTTCCCTGACTCTCTCTCTCTCTCTCTCTCTCTCTCTCTCTCTCTCTCTCTCTCTGTTCGTTTCAATCATCCATCGCTTCCGACACGTCTTCTCGACTACATCATGTATCCATACAGAGCTGTTTTTGATAAGTTCTAGTTGGTCGTCCAACACTTGCATGTCCGTGTGAACCCAACAGCGGGTCATCGGCGCGCCTTCACCTGATACCAGGCAGAAGAACCCCACAACGATCAAATAGTTCAGTCAGGAAACTACACCGACTCATCTATTAGAGTGGCGTCTATTGATGAGGTAAAAATACGACCAATGAAAGATTACCATGACTGTTGGACCTTCTATTAATCAATGTAAATACGATGATCGGTTTAAAAGTAATGCCTGTTCTTTAATTTCAGCAGGTAATGTTGAGAAAGGTGACAACCACACACGTTTATAAAAATATATCTCTTTTCTATAATACAACGAAAGAGTCGACAAGGTGGCGTGACAGAGATTGAGACAGAGACAGGGGGCTGCTATGATTGACACCACATGGAGACAGACATATTCAGAGCCGGAAAGAAACTGCTTGGGTTTGCATCATATTTTCAGATTTACACCATATCCTCTTGACCCACGTTGAGATACATATTTCAGGACTTTTCTTCGTGCTTCTCAACCCAAAGGTCACCACACTCCGGCTGTCGCCCAAGACGACGCCTCTGGTCCGCTCGATTGACTGCTTCTCTCCTGACTGACAGCCTGTCTCTCTGGAGTCGAAAAAATTTCGCATTATATATTTTCTGAACGCCCACACATTTTTCTTCAGGCTCTATTCACGTGATTCATTTCCGCTGTCCCTTATTTACCCTTAGACACATGTGCAATATCCTGTTTACGAAATCCACAGTAACCGGCTGTCAAAGGTCAATATGTAACAGTAACGAACCACTCCATCCCGAACGAAACATCAGTCCTTCTGGTAATAAACAAGTGGTGATGAATATGTCAGCTCGTAGACCTCCAGTAGATCTGAGATAGAGGAAAAAAACTTAAAGAAATTTCCGGTCTTCTACCAGAGAATTTTGAAAGAAATATGGAATATGAAGGTGACAGTAATACCAATCATAATAGAGCTCTCGGAACTATACCGAAGAACCTAGGAAAAAAGAATAGGAGAACAAAGAATCTGAAGAAGAGTGAAACTTTCTGATTCATGCAATGTTCCGATATTTCTCCTGTTTTTCGCTTTTCTTTATTTCAACGCTGATCTTCTGAAACGGTAAGTTTCTGGTTTGTGCATGTACCATTTGCCAGAATAGTCAAATTTTAGTCGGTTGCATAGTTCTTAGGGGATCACCTTCTCTAACCAAGTGCTCTTGTACATTTTCCGTGCCAATTTGCAGCATTCACTTATGGGATTTACTGTTTCGTCTCCCCCCATCTCTCCCTCTCTCTCCTAGCAATTTTCTTGGGTCCTAAATATTATAGCTTTTTACAGTTCTTTTTGAGTTGTTTTCAGTTGGTATTACTGTAATTATTTGGGCTTAAGTCTCAATATTTTTTTCAGATTTTTCAGCCTTGAAGTTAGGAGTGTGTATTATACACGAGAAATAAGTATTAAACATTTTTTCGAGTCACGTGCGCCGCCATATTCTGAACGACATGACCTCAAACTAACTAATGGGTTATTCGATTTTATACCATTTCAATGAAATATCAAGTGGAATGTATTTTTGTTTATTTCTTTTTTTCTTTTATTGTGAACTTATTTTCACTGAAAGTTATTAACATTTTCGCTGTGAACACATCCTTGCCTTTTCCTCTCAATACTAAGTAAATTTTGCATATTGAAACATTATACAAACTATGTAAATTCCTATTTTCAGTCGCTACAAATCAGATAAAAAAGTAAAAAGTTTGAGGTGTTAATTTTATTTTAAACTTAGCTTCAACTCGGTCCAAAAATAGCTCAGTCGGCTGGGTTGTAGAATACACCGACGGTATCTCTGCAAAGGAGGAGGACTCACCGACCCCCGTCAACGAGTGTCCTCGATCGATACTATACTAAACAGTCTGATTGTGAAGCTCTTGTAATACAGAGGTTCGAGGAAATGCAGATTACCCCTTCATTGACATCGCTCCCAGGTCCACTCTTACCCGGAGTGGTAGTACCTAATAGGGTCCTATCTATGGGTTTGACATTTAGACTTGCATTAAATTGAATTGTTAAAGTTAAATTGAATCGTTAGTGTTGAATGAAAGTGATCATTTTAATGTTTGTTAACAAATGACTGATATCTAATTGAATTGTTGGTGATATATTACAATACTTGAAACCATTTAACTGTGCCCAAACAAATGAATAATGTTGAACAGAATCATTTGTGTAAAGAGTTATACTAGAAACTCTTCAACTGTGAGGCTAAATTGAATTATTGGTGTTACATAGCAATACTTGGAACCATTTAACTGTATGCAAATAAATGAATAGTGTTATCCATAAAATAAATGTTTACAAATCATATGTATTTAATATATATGTATAAACAGGATTTGACATTAAAAGAACCTCCAATGGTTGACATGCCATAAAACCCAACCCAACCAAACCAAACTACATTAATTTATAACTGCATCAATCTCATTATATATATATATATATATATAATCATCCACGGACAGGCAGTTTCGTTGTATAATAACTCTTCAGTTTGGCTAGATACGCTAGACGCTTGAAGCTGCGATCGAAACCTTGAAAGATGCCTAACTTTGACGTTAGACAGATAACTTTCCGCTCAGCCATTTCGACGACCTACGTCAACTCGGTAATAATGGTTAGAGTGTTCGCCAATGGTCCGGAAGATCGGAGTTCAATCCCAGGTCAAGTCACCCCAAAGACTCAAAAAATGGTACTTGATGCTACCTCGCTTAACACTCAGCATTATCAGGTATGGATCAAGGGTAAAGTGGAGTAATCTAAGGAATGGAATTGCGCTCTTCCCTGCACCTCGGTGTTGTTGCTATTGAAAAGGAAGCATTCGGGTCACTTACGACGACTGTATTTAACCTTCGTTTGGTTACATTTTATGCTATCTGATACCGGAGCGCTCAATTCGTTAGAAGAAATTTTGCATGAAAAAGCTAGATGGGGACGGCACAAGAATGCGACGAGCTATAATGAACAAATCCTGGAAGCAACATCCCACGAAACAACAACTGTACAGCCACTTACCTTCCATTTCTAAAACCAAATAAGACGAACAAGACATGCGAACCACTGCTAGAAAATCAAGAACGAATTCATCAGTGACGTTCTCGAATGAACCCATTCACATGGACACATCAGTGTTGGCTGACCAACTTACCTACAACAGCTCTGTACGGACACAAGATAAAGACCTGCTGGGAGCGATTGATGATAGGGACAAATGAAGAGAGAGAGAGAGAGAGTCAGGGAAACCTGTGCCAGCAGTGTGACTTGATGATATATATAACATGCCTCAATTTGGACTTCCATTTTAAAAAATAAATGGGTTCAAATTACCAATGACTGGTGAAATGTTTTAGCCAGACATTCATGGTCCCACCCATAATCAGGTCTCATTGGGTGCCTCATTCATATGGCCTTGTGCCACATCTAAGCAAAAAGTTTAGTAAACTACCACCCATAATCAGGTCATTTTTAAAGTTTCATATGCATATAGACTTTGTTTACATTTGCGGATATATTTGTGATTTAATTTTAGGGCTACTGCAGCACTCACACTCCTCAAGCCGGTAAACCAAAGCTGACACTTGACCTTGAAAGATGCAGCGTGATTTTCTGGAACACTTGTGGGGTTCGGTTACTTTGTTCAATAGCATATTAACATAACATTTTTGGGGAGGAAAGAGCATCTAATAAGCTGTCAAATCCGGAATATATATATAAAATGTCTGTTATAGGTCCAAAGAAAGAATTATATATATATATATATATATATATATATATATATATATATATATATACAAAACGTCAGCAATTAAAGACCATTAAAACTACAAACATTGAATACTCATTAACTAGACAATATGCTAGAAATGTTATCAGACGAAAGCATCAAGCTAGAAACACTCACACACACACATATATATACACACACATATATATATATATATATACACACACACACAAACATACATAGATATGTGTATACATATACACAGACAAAAACTATTTTTAAAAAAAGGATAGAGTTACCAGTAAATTTAAAACTACACAGCGACACACACAAAAAATCCCCAAGGCACACACTCACACACACACACACAGAAGAAAAATAACTGTTAGTGAAACCCTAAACCCCCTCCCCAACACACACACACGCACACACAACGACAAAAACATATCAAATATCAAAGAGGGGTAAAACAGACTAAAGTAAATGCACTCTAAGAAAAAGGGAGAATAACCTCTATACAAAACCCACAACCGAACGGAAAAACATTCAAACTGCGAACGAGAGTGTGTTCAAGTCTCATTGGGTACCCCATTAACAAGGCCTTGTGCCATATATGTTCTCTGACGAAAGCAACAAGCTGGAAACACACATATATAACACGTATGTAAAAACAAAATAAATAAATTCAAAAACTACAAATCTCTTCGTGGACCTACCAATATATATATATATATATATATATACATATATATAAGGTAATTTGATGCCATTTTATTAATTTTTTATTAAAATGTTTGTTTCAGGTTTTGTCTACTGTTCACCAAACTACAAAGGTTTGAGAAAATAATGGACATACCTAGAATCTTAGTATCCTAATTTTAAAACTTCTATAAAACCATCAAACGTTTGTTATTTTTATGTTTTTTGATTTATTATTATTTTTTCTCGTCTTATTTTACTAAAATTGTTGTTTTTTAGATATTTTCTGAAGAAATCAATCAAAATTCATTAAAATGGCAGATCTATCAGACTTTAAAAGAGGTCCAATTGTTGGTGCTCCTATGGCAGACCCTAATGTAACAAAAACTGCTAAATTATTCGGTATAGCAAGGAGTACTGTCTTGAAAGTAATGACAGCATTTAATAAAGAAGGAAAAACATCCTCACTGAAGCAAAACTCAGGAAATATTTATTTAAAATTTCCAGGTGTTTCCATTATTTTGTCCAACCCCTGTAGAGTCAGTTAGGCATAGTTTGCGAGAAAAGCAGAACAATAATGTAATTCACTCCTCCAGAAATAAGAAAACGGCATGCTGTACTACAGGCATGCACTTCGGAAGATCCAATATGTGTATTTCGGTGTTTAGGACAGTGAGGACAGTGCAGAGGATTCGAAAGGAGTTGGATGAGTCCTAATTGTGATTACGAAGGGACGGCAGCTTGGGAGTATCATTCTGATCGTTCCGTAAAAAAAAAGAACTCCCAAATTTTTTGGTGAAATCCAGGCCATGGTAGACAACGATCTCAGCAAGTCAGTCAAGTCTATAGTCAAAGACATTGGAGGGTCAGATTTTCTTATCAGGGAGGTAGTGCATGAAGACATTCCGTCTTTCTTATGCAAGATGAAAAAGGGCCAATTTTTATTGCAGATCATGAAGGACAAAAGGAAAGATCGCGCTGAAAAGCTTTTGAAGAAACTCAAGCATCTCCTTCAACCGAACATTCTTTGCTTTTTTTCAAATTAAAAAAAATTGCCTGGATCAGATGGTAAACTCACAGAATAACTGTTGGCTTGCTCTGTTCCACAAGATGTACTGACAATGATGAAAGTCAAATATCCAGACCACATCATGTTATTTGTGGTAGTCAATACTACTTTCATTCATCTTCCCACTTGGCCTCAGACTCAAAAGGGATGCCTAAATCGAGCCTTGGGGAAGCAGTGTTTTCCTGAATCGAGCGGGTGGTAACTGAAACACCCTACGTCTGGCAACAGGACTATACACCATGCCACACAAGCAGGAGAACCGAATCTTAACTGACAGAAATTTTCTACGACCAAATCACCCGAAACATCTGGCCGTCTAACTCCTCAGATTGCTATCTCCTTCATTAATATGGGGATTTTTCTCCTTAGTATAATGTCCCATAAAATGATCGTTGGTTGGTTGGTTGGTTGGTTGGTTGGGTTTTATGGCATATCAACCTTTGTAGGTTATTTAACACCAAATCCATTTTTATGAAAATAGTTCTATTTCAAACAATTCAGTTTAGCATAAGTACGCAGTTTAAATGTGAAAAACATTTCTATTTCAAACGATTCAGTTTAGTCATGCAGTTCTACAGTTAAATGTCAAAACAGTTCTATATCAAACAATTCATTTTAGTGTAAATGCAGTTTCAATGTCAAAAAACAGTTCCATTTCAAATAATTCAGTTTAGTATAAGCACGTAGTAAGTATGGTTTAATTGTCAAAAACATTTCTATTTCAAGTTATTCAGTTTAGTCAAACAATTCAGTTTTGCATAAGTATGCCGTTAGTTCTATTTAATCCATAGATAGGGCCCTATCAGGTGCTACCACGCCGGGCCAGAGTGGACCTGGGAGCAATGGCAATTAAGGGATACTCAGCATTCCCCAAAGCCCCAGCATTACTGGAACCTCACCATCAGATTGTCTAGTATCATATGCAGGACACTCATTAAGAAGAGGACAATAAAATGAAAAAGTTTAGATGTCGACAACGGTAGATAAAATAACCAAATTTAAACAATGCCTCGATTTAGAGTAGTCTCAAAGACAGATTTTGATTGGCATAAAAAATGATCGTAAAGGAGTTCATTTTGACCCGAGACAAAAAGGGAACTTCATTCAACTCTAGTTTTTGAAATACAATGTGAAAAAGTTTGTTCTTTATGCAAGAAGGGTAGAAAAACGACTTTGACAAAAATAAAATGGAATATTCTTCTGTAATAGCTCTTCCCCGCCCTGCAAGTGTATATGTATGCGTGTATCTGTATATTTGATCTGCTGCTTATGCTACAGCTGTTGCTGATATTATTAGTAGTATATATATATATATATATATATATATATATATATATATATATATATAGGTAAAAATGAGTTGAATCTGACAGAATGTACATAGAAAAGGTAAAACGGAAGAAACATATGTTTGATGGTTTGTTTATTTGCCAATGCGTTTTGACTTCAATCTTCTTTTCAATGCGAAATTATTTTGGTATGAGAAATAATTATGATAAATAAATTTTGATTCAATTCAAACAAATACTAAAGAACAACTCCAAAAACACAGATTCGCTATCCAGCGCAGGTGTTTACAAAATCTGCTGTCAAAATTACAATAAATTTTACATAGGAGAAACAAGCAGAAATTTAAACAAAAGAATCTATGGACCTGAGAGCAATGGCAATGAAGGGGTGCTCCGCATTCCTCAAGTGTAATATGCAGGACACTCATTGTGGGGGTCTTACTTCTCTGCAGAGGTGCAGTCGGTATATTCTACAGCCCCAGCCGACTGGGCAACTTTTTTTTCTTTTAATCAACACTCTGTTTGGCCTTCTGGTTGGAATTAGATGATTTGTTTGTATCTTAAAATCCCAGAGGATTTGAAGGGTCTCATTTGCTAGAACAGATTCTGGTTTATGCATATACCATTTGTTAGTATAGTCAAATTTTAACCTCTTGACTCTTGCACAATTCCCAGAGAATCGGCTTTCCTACCCAGTCGTGCCTAGTCTCGTATTTGCTGCATTCGTTTATCATGTGATTAACCGTTTGAGTTCTGTCTTCACATAACCTACATTTGCCACTTTGTTTCATATTATCAGTTGTGGCTTTGATATAACTTGTCCTTATGGAATCATTTTCCCCTGTTATAAAAAGAGATTCAGTTTCTCTTTTTCTTTGTATGGGGACATATCCTACCATACCCCAAAGATGGACTCGTCCGAGCTTAGCTCGCTCAGAGAAGACAACTTCTTGTTTCTTACGAGACATTTGACAAGCCGAGAACGGCTAGTACTTCCTTTGTATGACTTCCTTTTTCTGCTAATACAATGACGTTCACCTATCACCCGTTGTTTGAGTTGTTCTTCCACCGGTCTCATCTGAAGACCACAACACTTTGCCATTTCTCAGTCATTTTGTGTGCAACAGATGCAGTTTGTTGCCTTAAGTATGAATACAAGAACAAAAGATCAATCAAGAGAACTCTCGCTGTATATGCAAGGGTTGAGACTAGGGGATTTTTGAAAAGGAGTAGTCAGTTAGTTACCTGGAGAGCGACAAATCACGACCTATATTATGGAGCTAAGCGAAACACTTCCTGCATTTTGTGGGGAGTTACAATTTATGAAAGGGTGGATTTTCCTTTATCGGTTGGAAAATATCACTTCACATCTTCCTCTTTTTGAGACAAGAGCAGAAAGAAGATGTAGCATCGACAGTAGAGTGAGTGGAATTTTTCTGCGACCATGTGTCTGACTTTTCCTTTCCTGATATGAACAATCTCATTTCATCGTCTGGTCTTTGTCTCTTCCTCTCTGCTAATTTTCTTTAAGACGTTCATAACACTAAATTGCATACATATTGAGAATTTTAGCTATATATATCTATTTGATAGATAGATTTACTAAGTTTTTAAAGGTAAGGTCGTATTGGTGTGATAAAGTGGTTATTTGGAGGTTTTATCATATGACTGATCAAACTATTCCCGGAACATTTGTTACTTGACAGAAGATGCCACTAGCTGATTAGCCCCCTGATTTAGTCAGCTTCCAGTTGGTTTTCGAATCGATCACAATCCACAGACTATGTTTATTTTGATCTGAAGAGGATACTTGACGGAACTGATTTCAACTTCATGTCAAATCGAAGATCGAAGTATAAATATAGACCATTGAACAATGACGAAAAACATCATGTTATAATTACAGTAATGGTAAAATCGTTTATTCTGATTTTGTCTGATTGATTTATACGGCATGTCAACCCATCTGGGGCTATCTTATGCTAAGAAGTTAACGAACCGCGTACATTGTACATTTATATTCATATATTTTTGTGTTGTTTTTTAAGTACTTTTTGTACACTACTATATGATATCAAGTATTCCTATCAAATGCAAATAAACAGATCTATCTAACCTCTAGATGAGGCACTAACAGGTGCTACCACTCAGAGTCATAATGGACTTGGGAGTAATGGCATTGAAGAAGTACTCCACATTCAAACAGATCTATTTAACCCATAGGTGGGACACTAACAGGTACTACCGGGCCAGAATGGACTTGGGAGTAATGGTAGTTAAAGAGCTCCTGAATTGGATCCTCACCACCCGATGCAGTTTAGTATTTTACCTGGGACACGCTTTTTAGGGCAGGGGGTCTTACCCCTCTACATGTGGTACAATCAGCATATTCTAAACCCTACCGACGGAACGAATTCTGATTTGGATCAACAGGCTGAGTTAACCCTTTTCATTTCTACGAAACTAAAATTCTTCCAATGTTGGTCAATGTGGTCGCCTAATTTCTACTACCTTTAGCCTCAATAAAATTGGAGTAAAGAGTAGCACTTATTAAATTGTCGGGTCCAAGGTGATTCGATCTACAAACTCCTCGGCTCTTAAGGGCTTCTTTGTTTAATAACATATCAAGCTTAGTGGATTATTCGGCTCATCATAATATTTATAAAGTTTAAGTTATTATATTTTTGAGCTTCTCTGTCAAAGGTGGGTCGTGAAGGACCTAGTCAGGCACAAGGTCACTCGTTCTTTTTCAAACTGTGAATCTAATTACCACAGAACTGCTACTCGAACTGCTAACACGATACCGAACTAACTTGAGCGGTTCTGCGATTCTTTTATTATTTTTCTGGAATTTGCTTTTGATCTTGTGGGTTTGGTAAAATTTTTAAAAAAAGACTTAGTTCAGTTTGTCCTCTTCGGGACAGGTACTTTTCCCACATGGAGTTTGATGGGTTTAGAGGCACAGCGTAAACGTGACTGTCACATTTTGTCGCTTGGTACAAAGAGCGATTTAATTTTTTTTTTTCGCATATTTCTTTTTATAACGACGTGTGACTGTTAAGAGAGTTCCACACACAATCGTGTTTTAATTTTTTTAAATGGTATCAATTGCATTATTTTCCTTTTTCGTTTTTTTTTTTTTTCTTGTTTTTTTCCACTATTCTCAATAACTTATATTCTTTTTTCCTAATAATTATCTTTGTAAAATGCTTATCCTGTTGGTGGGAATCAAAAGGAATTTATTCTGAATTTCTACAATCTCGACTAACTGCTGCTTTGCAGTGATATGTGTGCAATTGGCCCATTTTAATAGCGCATAACAATATTTTTCTTTGTGTGATGTGTCGGATTTTTATTTTTATAGATTAATATTTTGAGGGATCGTGCAACGAATAAAGTATGTGTTTCCTCAACTCATCCTTCACGAACAAGACACGACACAAAGGTCAATTTTTAAACGAGATAAAGCTAGTTTTCAATTAAGAGTTTTCCTTCTCCTATACTGGTTGCCTTACCAAAACGAAAGAGCACATTTTGTCCTACTATTTACCCATGGATAGAGGGAGAGGAGATAGATTGATGTCTTTCTTTAAAGGCATTGGTATAAAGTAAACTGCAAATAACTTCTTTCAGGAATTGAACTCGGATCGCTAATTCCATTTCCTACGAGAGTAACCGTTACGCTGAGCACACCTAAGTCAGAAGTGGGTAGAGCATTTGCCAATGGCCCAGGAGACTGGGTTTCAATCCCAGGTCGAATCATATAAAAGACTAAAAAAATAGTACTTGATGCCTCTTTGCTTAACACTCAGTATTATAAGGTACGGATCAAGAGTAAAGTGGAACAATCCAGGGAAAGGAGTAGCACCCTTTCTTACACCTCGGTGTAGAAGCTAATTAAAATGAAGCCTTCGAGTCACCATCGACTACGGTCACCAACTTTACTTACTTTGCTACGTATACTGATACTTAAAGGGTTATTAGCTCACATTTATCTTTTCGATACGTTCGATCTGAGGATTCCCAATAAGATACTATGTATTGTGCTTATTGAGAGAACTCTAAACGGAGTATTAAGGGTAGTTAATATCAGTGAGTAATGGTAGTTAAAAAAAACATCGTTTTCTAAGCCAGAAAGTACAATACATGCGGGGCCTTGCTGGAGAAACTCGTAGCAACTCATAAGTGACTGACCTCGTCGGCTGCGGTTGCAGAATACGCCGAATGCATCTCTGCAGAGAGATAAGACTCCCCCCAATGAGTGTTCTGGATATGATATTAAACCCGTATAAATTTTGGTAAGGAACTGGTGATCCTGTTTCACCGAACAGCAGCAGCCCCTTGGGGTCACGTGGCGTACATCATAAAAAGGAGCTCCACTGGAGACTCTCTCTCTTTTGGTTCCACTACCAACACTGTTAGCATCAAGTCCTTCGCAGCACCCCTTGACGGCATACGTATTTTGGTACGTTCCACCACCGAGACCCAAGAGCGACGAACGCAAGTGCTGAGTTTAAAGGAACAAGACACACACAGTTAAGTTCCAGCAGGCTATTTTATCTGCAAAACCTACTTTACCCTTCACAAACCTTCAAACACCTTCACAAAACCTTTACCTTATCAAACCTACTTTACCTTCAACCTTATAACTTTATCTTACACCTTGTGAACTCTTTTATGAACTGTTACTTACACATTCGTTATTTATTCCATTTGGTGTAATACCCTGTTATTGTTGTTGTTGTTGTTGTTGTATATAAATTTTGTTGGACGTAAAAGGCGTTCGCCTTCCTTTCTTCAAAAGCTGTCACCAGCTCTCTACTGCTGTTTAAGTAAGGTTTTACAAAACGTAGGAATAAACCGGGCTTTTCGGGGCATATAAAATTCCCCACAAACCATCTCAGCCCATTCGGTTGGGGCTGTAGAATACACTGGCTGCATCTCGGCAAAGAAGTAAGATTCCCCCAATGATAGTCTTGGATATGACACTAAACAATCTGATGATGAGGCTTTAGTAATGTTGGAGCTTTAGAGAATGTTGAGTACCTCTTCGTTGCCGTCGTTCCCAGGTCCACTCTGGCCCGGAGTGGTAGCACCTGAGAGGGTCCTATTTTGGGGTCAAATAAAACTTTTTGTCATTTAAACTGTGTACTTATGCTAAACTGAATTGTTAGAAATAGGAATGTTTGATCATTTAACTGAGTGTAAACAAATGACAGATGTTTAATTGACTTGTTAGTGATACATAGCAATACTTGAAAACATTAAACTGTGAACCAACAAATGATGAATACATTGTAAATAGAATTATCGTATTAGATAGATATGAGTGAAACCCTTCAACTATGTGAAAAAAAATGAGCTCAGACTCATTTAAACATGTTATTTACAAAATGTGTTTAGAAATCATTTATTTAATATATATGTATTTAAAGGATTTGGCATTAAATAACCTACAGTGGTTGATATGCCATAAAACTAAACCCAAACCAAACCTTCATACATAGACGCACCAGTGTTGTCCGACCAGCAAAGACTTATATCAGCTCTGTGCGGACACAGAGTGTAGTTTGGAGGACCTGCCAGGTGCGATCCAAGATAAGGACGGATGGCGCGCGAGCACGCGTGTGTGAGGGAACTCCGTGCTGTTGGCATCACTTGATGATGACGAACCAAAAAGCTACGATCCCTTTGGTGCAAATATTTTGGGAATAATTAAACATGATGGGAATCGATAAACCAATGAGGAATTGACTTAGTTACTGTTGTAAGAAAAGATCCTACACGCCCTCTCTCCTATATGGACTTACTAATTTAGAGAACTATATATAGTGAGCACCGCATTCAATAAAATATCCGACACCCACTCTCTCCTATATGGACTTACCAATTCAGGGAACTATATACAGTGAGCACCGCATTCACCGGGGTATTGCTTCAGAGATTAGTAATGTCTTACAAATATATGTCCCTCGACTTATTGTACTCTCAATTGTAATAAACCTTTCTTTCTTTCATCGACTATCATGTTGGTTGTTCCTTCTACTCGAATAACAACTTTGTATATTGTAACCCTTTTCAAGGATACAACAGTTAATCACAAGGAGAAACTTATTTCATAAACATTTGATCTGAATCGAAATGTACTTAATGTCAACTTGTCAAGATTGACCAATGACCTGAGATAATAAAAGCTAAGCTTAATGGATTCATAAACAGAAATGGAAAATGTAATTGAATGATCAGAGAAAGTAAACTATTGCTTACGAATATGTATCTACTAACCCTTTCTCCACGTACACGATGCGACACAAGGTCATTTTTTACTGGATGTTTTAAAATGTTTGAATTCAGAGTTTTCCTGCTCCTAGACCGGTTACCGTCCGAAGATTAAAAAGATATGTCTGCTTATTTACCCATAGCTGGATGCATACCTTTCCCAAAAGTAAAAGCACTATGTAAAATGCAAACAGCCTCGTCTAGGATTTGAACTCGGTTCACCGTGACCATTTCTTAAAAGGATAACTATTACACCACGAGCGCCTCTTATTGTTTGCCGATCCTAATGAAAACAAAAAGGGTAATTAAGATCTGAAAGAATGGATCACTTTTATGTTTTTACTGGTAATTGATGACAGATAACGAAGAACAATGGGTTTGGTTTTGCTTCTTTGTTTAATCGCATATCAATCGTCGTGGGTTAGTTAATGTCAACGCGACTAGCGTTCGAAAACGTTTACAACGATATCTCAGCCCAACATGTAAACTCTGTGGGGGTTGTATGTATGTAATTTGGTTAGATCAGTAGATGTGCGTCCGTAATTTACGGGTATTGCTCTCTAAATTATTCCCACCACGAATACAACACAAAACTTTACAATCGCGCGAAAGAAATGGAATAGAACACAACGAACATTAAACAACAAACAATTTAATATGCATATAACAAAATATGAAAACAAACAAAATGCATGATGTGTAAATGGCCTTTTGAAAAATAAAGTTTGACAAGAAAAAAATAAATTTGTTTAAAGATGTGTGTATGTTCATGTTAACGGAGTCCGTAAATAAGTCGTTCTTACTTACATTAAGTTCATAGCTGGTTTTATGATTGTGGCGACAGCGTGTTGCGTTGATGAAAGAAAGTTTGTCGGGTTTTTCTGTTGAATGTAATTCGCGACCATTTGAAGAGAGGTCATGAACTTTAGCTGAGGAAGGAAAGGAATTTGTCGGACACAGTATCGGCTACTGCATTACTGGCTTAGTGGCTTGTCTTCGTCTGTGTGTAAGCTTGTGTTTTGTGTCATGGCTCCCTAACTCTGTGTTATTTATATCCTACAACCCTTTCGCCTTGGCTACTCCCCCAGCATGACTTGACTAGGTCATTTGTTGTTTTGTTTTTTTGTTTGTTTGTTTGTTTTTATTTTTTGTTAATCAAAAAATAAATAACATTTAGTTGGAGACGAGGATAGCGTAATGGTTATCGTCGAAGACATTGAATTCGATAAATCGAGTTCAATACCTGTTAAAGGTTGTTTTTCCTTTTACTACGTGCCCATGGGAAAGTTATGAATCAATCGCTTCTGCCTCCCAACTCCATCGCTTCGACAGCTTTTTGGTCCCCGGCTCCGACCGGGCCACCTTCTGGTGGATGAAGGATCAATGACAATCATCCCACCAGACCTTCGAGTCAAGTGAATCTATGACCAGCAAGGTCACCTGGCATACCGGGAGGCTTGGCAAAGGCTATCATACTTCACAATGCACTTTAAAATCCTATGACCAGCATTGTCCTGCAGAGCATGAGTCTCGACTCGTGTGCAACCTCCAACTATAAAACGACCTTGTGTCAAATCCTGCCTGGTGGGCGGCAAGACAAATACCGCTTCATTTCCAGTGACTATTTCGTCAATATTAATTTTTACCTTTGTCGAAAAAAAACAAACTATTGTTTCGTGCCTGCCGTAAACAAAAAATTGTATCTGGTTGTGAGGCTGTAGTTCTAAACAGTTACTTCTTCATTGCCTTTACTCCCAGGTCAACTGTGACTTGGAGTTGCAGTTCCTACTAGAGCTCCATATATGGGTTAAATAGATCTGTTTGAAAATAATTAGCATCAATATAATTGTGTGCAAATTATTACTATTTGATAGGAATACTTGAAACCGTAACAGTGTGCTAATTATTTATATTTAGAATAATCTGCCTAGACTACACACTACGAACATCGATCAATCTGATAATAGAATTTCCGAACTTTTAGATTTTTTCAAAAACTGACATGGAAGCATTTTCATAAACTAGGTTTAGCAGAAGATTTTGCATCCAATAAGGATCGAACTCACTAACAATGACGGGCTTGTTAACCTTGATGGTCAACAAAGCAAAATACATGCATGTGATCATATACACAACCAAAGAAGATGTGATTGAATATCATTAACAAACTACATCTAACATTTTCTCGGATACAGCGCTAAAGATGAAATTCGGAATTTTGAGCCAACTTATATCTTATATACCGGACATTGGCATCATGGTTAGAGTGTTCGCCAATGGCCCGGGAGGCCTGGGTTCAATCCCAGGTCGAGTCATACCAAAGACTCAAAAATGGTACTTGATACCCCCTTGATTAACACTCAGCATAATAAGGTACGGATCAAGGGTAAAGTGGTTCAACCCTGGGAAAAGAGTAGCGCCCTCCCCTACACCTTGGTATAGTAGCTATCGAAAAGGGAGCCTTTGGGACACCCTCGACTACGGTCGCCAACTTTACTAATTTATATCTTTATATCCTGCCCGAGCGGAGGGGTTGGTAAATATGATAATTTAAAACAAACTTTTCTCTTGAATTGATTTGAAGGATCAATTTATTGCATTATCATAACATATACAAACCTCCATCTTATCATTTTTGATTCAATATTCTTAAAAAGTTTAGATACTGAATTTTAGAAATGAATGCAAAAGCAAATTATTTTAAATAATTGCAGTTGTTTTAAACATATTGGAGCAAGAAATCATAAAAATTTTAATAAATCATTTTAATCAATTTTGTAAAAAATATTAATGCTTTTAGTTTTTGTTAGTTTGATTTTTTTTTTTTAATATTCTAGATTTAAAAAAATATTTCTGATTTAAAAAATACTCATCTTATAATATAGAATTTTTTCTACTGTGGAGAGCATATTCTACAATGTTAATATATATAAGAAGAGAAGGAGAGTGAGGGGGAGAGATTTAATTTTGAATTAACAATATCTTTTCATGAAATCAATCTGTCTTCATTTTTTTACCTCACGGACAAAAAACAAATTAAGCATAAAATACTATTTTTAAATATCAATATGAAATAAAATACTATTTTTAAATATCAATATGAAACCATATAAATTATTTTAGATGAAGTAATTATTTTTTTTATTTAACAAAGAATATTTGTGCATTACTGGTATTAATAGAATACATAGACAATGTATCTATTTTATTAAATAGTGGAATATCCATTCTATATAATTATTTTCTAATTAAGATTCATACATAATTCCTTTTAACCATCTTATTCTGAAAAGGGTTGCAATGGCATCAGATTGATTATGAAGACAATGAATGAAGATGTTATTGCAATAAAACTCAATATGGAGCAAATTCTCCTGAACAAGCCGGGTATCCTTGCTAGTATATATATATATATATATATAATAGGCACTATATATATATATATATATATATATATATATATATATATATATATATATATATTGTGCCTCATGTTTTGTAATCCTTAAAGCTAGACTACCAGACCATACAAGTGAATTCGAGTTTCATTGGATGCCCCATACATCCACTCGTGTGAGACAACTGAAAAAAGCTTAATCTATATATATATATATATATATACATGTGTGTGTGTGTGTGTGTGTGTGTGTATGAAAAGTTACTTCCCTTAAAATTATTCACAAAATGCTGAGGTTTTTTTTTTTTTGCTTGTTTTGTTTTGTTTTGTATTAAGAATAAATAATCATATAAATCATTCAAAAATGGTAGGAAATAGATGTGCTTCACACTAGAAATCCTTAGAAATAATTAACCTCATGGAGAGAAAGCAAATAAGGATGCAGACAAGTTTTCGGTAGAGGAGAAACGGAGTAGTAGTTCGTAACAATACAAGGGAGATAACTTGGTTGAAAAAATTAAGATATCTCGTTAAATTTTACACCGGCGGGGTGATCCATGTTTGTTTGTTTTTTAGGATTTTTTTTTATAGTTGATTATTTATTTTTACAAAAATCAATGAATAGATAAATATATAAACAATAATATCGTTCCCACATTTTTTCTAGAGATAGAAACCGATACAATAAAATAAGAAGCATTTCTTTCGGCGCTATCATCTTACAAAAGTTGTTCTCCATCGTCTGCAAAAGTGTCTTAGGGTCTTGTACTCGATTGTAAAAGTAAAAATTTGCTATTGACATAGATCATCGGCTAAAGTGTATAACCAATTCAAGGGAGTGTGTGTTAAAATAATGTTTTATAGCTAAATTCTTGCTCTATCCAACGGTGTTGTTGCATTCATTGTAACCTTTGAAATTACTTCCGAAATGAACATAAGGCTTTATTTTCGAAGCATCCTTCAGGGATGATTGCGTTTCACTTCGTCCTAACGCCCTTGGGAAATGTATGAATCCAACGGTTCTATCCAACTCCAGATATCGGTAAATAGTTGGAGAGACTGATTTCTTTGGTCTTGTATAGGCAACTAGTTGAGTCGGGGGTAAATTCTGAATTCAAGCCAGCAGAACTTCGCTTAAAAATTGACCCTGTGTCACATCTTACTCATGGTGGAGGGGTTGAGTAAATACATATATCTGGCTTTGTGCCAAATAAAGCGGAACGTACTAAATGAAAAAAAAAAACAACAACTGTAACCTTGCAAAAACAGCACAGCATAGCGAGATTTATTTTTGAGCAATTATAAATTGGAGGAACTCAAGATGGATGCAAAAGTCTCATGAAGGACAGGTTTGGCTAGGTTTGTTGGTTTAATGGCATATAAACCCTTAATAAGTTATTAAATGCCAAATCATCTTTGTATATATGTCGTGATTAGAAAATAAAAATAAGTTCGAGGAGAGCAGAAGTTCGTAGAGGCCCCTGACAGGAAGTAGAGGCGATGCATACTCGAAAAAAAAAAAAAAAAAAAAAAAAAAAACCGACCCTAATCAAAAGAGAAATTCGACCTCGTTTCAGCCTTCACGGTAGCACTAAAAAGAACCTCTTTCACGCAGCCGCTTACGCCGAACACACATGCTGATCAGACCTTGCAGCCTGAGACCTACTCGTGTCTGCTGCTAGCGAGCCGAAACCGCTAAAAAAACGTTATTAAAAAATAGCCACCGGACACGACCACCCAGACTTTGGATTTGTTATATGACCGAAAGAGATCTCTTCTAATTCATCGTACTCACAAAATAATGATTGCAACTAGCGCCCACGAGAGCATTCACCAGACGTAATCAATGCTGAGACTTTCTTCAAAATGGAAAAAGGAGGATCAGCGCATAGTGAAATGTCGATTAAATTTGTTAAAAAATAAAAATAATTAAAAGTAATTTTTCGGCCAATCCGTGACCTTCGCGGTAAAAAACAAAGAAAACTCAATTTGATCGATACAAAACGATATAAAAGACAAATTTATCGACAGTGGAGCATATCAAAGGAAGGTAAACGACCCCGCAAACTAGACCCCTAACTCTGAGAGAGAGAGAGAGGCGAAACTCGAAACGACGCATCACCCACATTGACTTTCCTCTTCTACTCTTTGAAGGAAGTGACTAAGCCGTAAATCACCAAACACCCCTCTCCTCTCTGCACTCGTAACATCTGACCGACCGCGTGCATGTAAGACTAACAATCCTACCACTATTAAGCATAGGACTTTTTTCTACCTTTTAATTCCTATCAACACGTTTATACAAACCCTGTTATTTGATCTTTTTACATATTTGTTTTCAATACAATTGGTAAATTTGTACGTGCTTTCATGTTCTTTGTTTTTGCAACCGTATTTTTGTTCTTTCCTTGCAAACATACGCTAATATAACAGACTTATCAACCACGTAAACAACTTGTGAATTTCAACACCTTCTTCGGGAGACACAACTGTTCTTCAATAGTCCAGGAGGCCATTTCCCCGCTACAGAATAGCCGTATGAAACCCCAAAATAAAGTTGAAATACAAAAGGTATCTCCAATCATCATCTCCTTCCTTTTCTTCCTTAGCATCCTTCACAGACTAGGAAGCCAACGAATTAAATGGAGTCAGATATCTAAACTCAAAACTGACCCCTTCCAACCAAACGGAAACAAATAACACCAACAAATTCAATTAGCCCCATACAAACATATGAATTTTTTAAGTAAATAGGTAACTTTATTTTTAAACAAGTGAGAGCTTATTTGTTTGCTCACTGTTAAATGGTTTCAATTATTACTATTTATTGTTTGCACATAGAAGGTTTTTGTAGAGATAACAGCAAAAGTTTTATTTTCATACTGCTACATGGTTTTACGTATTGCCTTTTAACATTTGTAATTCTATTTATCCAGTATTGCTATCTAATTCAACACAAATCATTTGTTTGCGCACATTTAAATAGTTTTGAGTACTGCCATTTAACACTCATTGGCCAAGTGGGTAGAGTATTCGCCAAATGATCAAGGTGACATGGGTTCAATCCCAGGTCGCGTCATACCAAAGACTTTAAAAATGGTACTTGATACCTCATTGCTTAACACTCAGCAATATAAGGTACGTATCGAGGGTAAAGTGGAGTAATAAAGGGAAAGGAGTAGAACCCTCCCCTACACCTCAGTGTAGTAGCTATTGAAAAAAGAGCCCTCTGGTCGCCCTCGACTAAAGAGAGACAACTTTACTTTTACTTATTTAACTGATAATTCTATTTAATATTAATAACAAACCCTAGTAAACGATTGAACTGTTCTATTTAACCGATAGATGGGATCTTAAAAGGTACTACCACTCCGGGACTGAGTAATGGCTTCTTGGCTTCTTTGTTTAATGGCATATCAATCATTGTAGGTTATTTAATGCCAAAGCCATTCTCCTAGAAGAATAGTAGTGGTACTATTTAACCCATAGCTGGGAGGATAAGGGGGTTCATACCTTTCCCAAGGGTATTTGTCCGAAAGTGAATGTAATAGTGCGACTGAAGTACGAACTCGATTACTACGATTTCACAGTCCATTGCTTTAACCATTATACCACGAGGACACGGGGGGGCAGAATAGGTCTGAGAGTAATAGTAATGAAGGGTTACTTCATATTCCTCAAACTCCAAGACTGGAGTCTCACCATCAGATGCAGTTTTTTAAAAGTAAATAGGTAACTTTATTTTTAAACAAGTGAGAGCTTATTTGTTTTCTCACAGTTAAATGATTTCAATTATCACTATTTATTGTTTGCACACAAAAGGTTTTTGTAGAGATAACAGCAAAAGTTTTATTTTCATACTGCTAAATGGTTTTACGTATTGCTTTTTAACATTTGTAATTCTATTTATCCAGTATTGCTATCTAATTCAACACAGATCATTTAAATAGTTTTGAAGATTGCCATTTAACGCTGATTGTTCTATTCAATATTAACAAGAAACCCTAGTAAACGATTGAACAGTTCTATTTGACCGATAGTTGGGATCCTAACTGGTACAACCACTCCGAGGGCAGAGTTGGCCTGAGAGTAATAGTAATGAAGGGGTACTTCGCCTTTCCCAAACTTCAAGACTGAAGTCTCACCATCAGATGCAGTTTAATGTCATACCATGGACACTAACATGGTTTCAAATACTGCCATCTAACACTAATAATTCTATTCAACGTTATTCATTCGTTTGCACACAGTTAAATGGTTTCAAGTATTGCTATGTAATACCAATAATTCAATTCAACATTAATCATTTGTTTGCACACAGTTTAATGGTTTCAAGTATTGTAAATGATTAAACAGTTCTATTTCGGCTTAGAGTGGACCTAGGAGTAATGGCAATAATAGGGTACTCCACATTCACTAAAGCTCCAGAAGAAGACCCTCACTATCAGATGGTTTAGGGTCATACAGGACATTCTCATTAGCAGAGATGCCGTCGGCATATTCTACTGCGCCAACCGACTGGGCTTACGAAGGAAAGTAATGCTCATATATTATATGAGTATGTTGGCCGACCGTAATCGAAGGCAACCCGAAGGTGCATTGTTCAATAGCCAAGTGTAAGAGAGGACGCTACTCCTTTCCCTGGATTGCTCCACTTACACTTGATCCGTACGTTATAGTGATGAGTGTTAAGCAAGGAGGCATATAGTACTATTTTTTGAATCTTTGGTACGACTCGGCCAAGGATTGAACCCCGGTCTTCCAGACTATTGGCGAACACTCTGTTATGCCAAAGGGCCAGTTATAATATCTTATATAAAATCAGTTAATTATATAAAAATGCTAGATTGATCAATATGAATATCGTGCAAGAAAAGAAAATAAATAAACCGTCAATAAATTCAACGGAACTCTATAATCCAGTGTAGAAAAAAAATCAGGATAATCACATTCTGCCGGTGGCGGAGGGGTTGGGTAAATACTTACATTTGATTGTACAGGTGCCAAATATCAACCTATGAGACATTATTCCACGCTGAATACTGCAATAACTGCACACCGTATATACAGTTTGAAATAGGCATCTTTTTTTCAAGGTGCTGCAGTTTTATTGAATATATATATACATAAGACTAATGCCAAGACAAGCTACATATGCAATAAGGAGATAACAATAAATGGAAAAAAATTATTGGAATCGCAAGCGGCCTTTCATCCGATATTTTTCAAGCGAACCTATTGGAAGTCGTTTAAAACGATGTAAACAGATTAATTGATTAAAAGGGGGGTGAAAATGAGAATCGTACAGCAAGACCAGGGGGGAAGAAAAAATTAATTAAATAATTAATAGTCAAGCAACAATTATCTCCAATTAAATTTAAAGGGTGCTTTGGATTTCGCTTGCACAGAGTTGGCTTATAAATTAAGATGTAAAGTGCCTCAAGGATGACTAAATGTTGTTTTGTCCTGTGCAAGACACCAAAGCACTTATCATTATAATTAACCGCGCAATTATATATATATATATATATATATATATATATATATATATATATATATATATACCATATAATTAGAAGAAACCTCAAACCTGGTTAAATTGTCATTATAAATTTCTTTCGGCGAAAAATATTTTACTCTTCGTCTCATCTGATGACTTCACACGTTTAATTTAAGGTTGAAAAATATGGATTACAATTATGGTATGGAAAAAAAGACGAAGAGTATAAGGATATTTTTCGCCGAAAGAAATTTACAATGATAATTGAACCCGGTTTGAGTTTTCTTTTAATTACACTGTAAACGTTCTGTATGTGAGTTTTATTATATGAACCTGGATAAGGAATATATAACAATAGTCATACATCGAGCACTCCCATAGATTTACATGAAATCCCTCATATATTCTATACGCAAATAATCTACTCCCATTGTCTTCAGACGCAGACTAGATATATAAATATATATGTATGGTGGGGGGGTTCATAACATATTAACCTTTGTAGGTTATTTAATGCCTAATCCGTTTTTATAAAAATAAACAGTTATATTTAAAACAATTCAGTTAAGCATAAGTACACAGTTCAATTGTCAAAAACATCTCTATTTCAAGCTATACAGTTAAATCAAACAGTTCCTGTTTAGTATAACTCTAGTTTTTGTTTACACACAGTTAAATGTTAAAAATGTTCTATTTCGAACAATTTACTTTAGCGTAAATACAGTTTCAGCGTCAAAAACAGTTCTATTTCAAACAATTCAGTTTAGCATTAGTACGCAGTTTACATATCAAAACAGTTCTATTTCAAGTAATTCAGTTTAGCATAAGTACACAGTTAAGTTCTATTTAACCCATTGATAGGGCCCCACCAGATGCTACTACTCCGGGCTAGAGTGGACCTTGGAACGATTGATGAAGGGTTATTCCACATTTCCCAAAGTTCCAGCATTACTGGAACCGCACCATCAGATTGTTTAGCATCATATCCAAGACACTCGTCGGGGAGAGTCTTACCCCTCTGCAGAGATGCAGTCGGTGTATTCTATAGCCCCAGCCGACTGGGTAATATATGTGTGTGTGTGTGTGTGTGTGTGTGTGTGTGTGTGTGTGTGTGTGTGTGTGTTTGCTTATGTATATGTTTGTGTGTGTGTATAAAAGCCTGTGTTTATGTGTGTGTGAGAGAGAGGATAACGATATCACGTTTCGCAAGAAGGATAACTTCATTTCACAAAACTGAAGGCTACAAATGACAAAGGGGAGAGAATCCTGTCACATCATATACTTGAATAAATAAATAACTTCAAAGGAGACAAGCTTCTCTCCCCTGTGTCAAATGTGGACCAAGTTCTTTTACGAAAAACATTCCTTTTGAGAGAAACTACGTTTATTGCGAAACATGTAAATTTTCTTTTCTTTATTCTATCTCACTATCTCTGTCTCTTTTACACACAAACACACATATTGTAAACTTTACCCCCCCCCACACACACACGCACATATAGAGTCATCCACAGACAGATCTGTTCGGTTCTGTCAGAGCTCATCAGTGTGGCTAGATATACCAGCTTCTCGGAGCTGGGATCGAAACCCGGTAATATATATATATTATACACACACACACACACACATATATATATATATATAGAGAGAGAGAGAGAGAGATCTAGTGGGTAGAGTGTTCGCCAATAGTCCGGGAGACCTGGGTTCCATCCCAGGTCGCGTCATACCAAAGACTTTAAAAATGGTACTTGTTACCTCCTTGCTTTACACTCAGCAATATAAGGTACGTATCAAGGGTAAAGTGGAGCAATCCCGAGAAAGGAGTAGCACACTCCCCTACACCTCGGTATAGTAGCTATTGAAAAAGGAGCCTTCTGGTCGCCTTCGACAACGGTCGCAAACTTTACTTACATATATATAATTTTTCGTTGTAGGTCCAGTGAAAGAAATGAACAGGTTGATGAAGAGATTTGTATTTTTTAAAGATTTATTTATTTTGTTCTCACATAGGTGTTTATTTCCAGCTTATTGTTTTCGTCAGAGAACATATATGGCACAAGGCCTTGTGAATGGGTTACTCAATGAGACTTGAACTCATTCGTGTTTGAATGGTTTTCAGTTGGTTATGGGTTTATATAGAGGTTACTCTTGTCTTTTCCTTTCTCTGAGTGTATCTACCTTAGTCTATTCAACCCTAATTGGTCTTTGATATTTTATATGTTTTTGTTGTTTTACTCTCGGTAGTTGTATGTGAGAGAGAGAGAGGTTCCGGATATATATATATATATATATATATATATATATATATATATATATATATATATATATGTACGCTTTATCATCGATAAAAACATTAAAGGATGTATTTCAATTTCTGCAAAATGTTTTCCTTTTTTCTAGAAACTAAACTAAATAACGCGCGCACACACATATAAATATATATATATATATATATATATATATATATATATATATATATATATTGCAAACCTTACCGATTCACAATAGATATATATATATACACACGCGTATTATATGGATGTATGCATGTATGTATATATATACATATATATGTGTGTGTGTGTGTAATATATACTACATATACAAATATATATATATATATATATATGCTTTACCCATTAAACACACACTGATATATACACACGTATATGCTCCCACGTAAACAAACGAAAGCTACAACATAATACCTTATAATTCCCGAGCTAACGTGGTTCGTTTGTTGGCTGAGCGGTATGATACTAAGTCTAACGTAAGTTTGGGCAGGTTTCAATCCCTGCTTCAAGCGTCCTACTGGTCGAGCCACATTGAAGAGTTGTGATACAACGAAACAGTCTGTCTGTGGATAACTATATATATATATATATATATATATACACTCACCGCCCCAGTGAACACTGGGTAATCGTTAAGCATATAACGTAATCGTAAAAGGAAAGTGATACATATGCATTAAAATTTCTTCGCTTGTACTTAGTTAGATATCCGACTGGTGTAAAGTCAGCCAGTTTTCAATCCCAGATTGAATTTTCTCACGTGTCTAACCACATTGACGAGTAGTGATACAACGAAATAGTATGTCTGTGGATGAAAATATATGTGAGGTATGGTTAAGGTACTGGACTGTAGCCTCAAAATAAACGAGTTCAAACTTCAGTTGCACCTTTTGACAAATACGCTTGAGAAAGTTATAAACCCATCGTTTCCATTGCTATCGGTTAAGTAGAATCACTGGTGTACTTCTATGAGGATGTCTTTGGTGTTAAATAACCTACAAAGGTAGATGAGCCATTAAATAAAACAACAGAATATATATATACCAACCCCTCCGCTCGGGTAGGATATGACACAAGGTCAATTTTTATGCGGAGTTTAACAGGTTTGAATTCAGAGTTTTCCTTCTTCTAGACTAGTTGCCTCACCAAGGCTGAAGAACCTAGTCTGCCCTACTATTTACCCATAGCTGGAGGGAGAATAATTGGATTCATACCTTTCCCAAGGGTATTAGTGCTATATGAAATGCAATCAATCTCGTCCAGGATTTGAATTCGTGTCGCCGAAGCTGCAAAAATAGAAGTAAATCTGACAGAAGGTAAATTTACAAATATGAGAAAATAAGGTATTTAGAGGATAATTATATTCATAGTTGTATTATTAGCAAATGTTGAACATTTCAGTTTTTATATCAAACTATCATTAGGGCAATGTTAATATGGGACGTATCTTCTGAAATATATTCAATTTTATATATATATATATATATATATATATATATATATATATATATATATATATATATATATTCAGTTTTTTTCAAAAGGACGTCCTGTCTATACTGCAACAAAGTAAGATGGTTTATAAAATTCAATGTCAGTGTGATGGTGACTATGTAGGTAGGACTATTTAAAGGTTGGTAATTCGAGTTAAACAGCACATCCCAGGAGAATTATTAAGATGAGCCTCAAAACACTAAATCCGGGTCTTCTTAGTTACAAGAGTTCGCCAGTGATGATCATTTAGCTTATCCCTATATCATTTACCAACCCCTCTGCTCAGGCAGGTCAATTTTTAAGCAGAGTTTAACAGGTTTGAATTCCGAGTTTTCCTTCTCCTAGACTAGTTGCCTCACCAAAGCTGAAGAAATCAGTCTGCCCTACTATTTACCCATAGCTGGAGGGAGAATAATTCGATTCATACCTTTCCCAAGGGTATTAGTGCTATGTGAAATGCAGTCTTGTCCAGGATTTGAACTCGTATTGCCGTGTCCATTTCCTACGACGATAACCATTACATCTGATCCCTATATATACTGGATTAAATATTCTGACGATTGTCTCTCTGTCTTGTTCAAGGCTAGGTCTAAACAACATCTTGCCTTTTTAGAGGCTATAACTATTTCGTTATATTGCCCTACCTTGAGCAGGCAGAGAAGACAATTTGACATCTTTTGTCTGTTTAGGGAATTGGGTGAGAATCATGGGAGTGGAGGGTTTCTTTTTTCTTTTTTTTTTTTTTTGTTGTTTTTTTAACTGCACCAACACCCTACTAATTGTTCTTACCTTTTAAAGGATTCCGGTAAATTTTGTTGAAAACATGCCAGATGAAAACGTTTCTTCAATTTGCTTTTTAGTATGTTATCAATATAAATGATTCTTGTGTTTTTTCATCTTATTAAAATTTTCCTGTACTAAGAATTTATATATATATATATATATATATATATGATTTTAAAGTAGTATTTCCATATATACTCCATATGAATATAAACATTATAGCATAGAATGAATATCTAACACTGATTTTTATGTTTCAAAAATCCAGGATAGATAGATAGGTGTATGAGGGTCATTCAATAAATAAGAGAAATTTTTTGACAAAAGCCAAATAATTTTTTCTTTCATAATTTTTTCTGATGGCAAAAATTATTTTAATCCAGTAAAAATATTTGTTTTGAGGCTTTTCAAAATGGCAGCAAATCAAAGTTTTCCAAACTTAAACAGAGGTCTGTCATCAAATGTTTGGTTGCAGAGAAGTGCAGACCATGTAAAATTTACTGAAAAATTTGTGACGAGGGGATGTATTAGTGCAGACCATGTAAAAAATGTGTGATGAGGGGATGTATTAGTCAAAAAACGTTTACAATTGGGATAACATGGGTTTGCCACGACTAACCAGAGTCAAAAAAGACAGCCCAGGATTGGGATACATACTGACTCTCCAGTGAAGAAAAAGTTCTCGGCATAGATGTCAGTAAAGAAGGTCATGAGGAAAGTCTTCTAGGATATGAAAGGACCCATATCTGTTGATTTCCTTGGGAAAGATGCGACAGTAAACAGTTCTTCCTGTAACCAATTCCGTCGGCAAAATTCTAATTTATTGAATAACCTCAATACATGATAAGTGTGGGGATAGATAGATAGATAGATAGATAGATGTGCGTGTTTAAACATATAAGCAAATATTTGTATACATTATATATAAATATCATGCAAAAAATATACACATATATACATACATATGCATAAGTCTACACATGCACAGACACACACTGTATAGAGGGAGAGATAATACTAAAAACAAAATCCATTTAATAACTTAGTTTATGGTGATTGGTACACTTAAAAAAAACTTGGCTTATTTCTGTTTTCTTTTCTTTTCATTTTTAAAAAATGCTTTCTTTTTATTGTTTTTTTTTTTCTCTCTTTCTCAATTTTAGCCGAAATAATTTGGAATAAGAGAGATCCAAATCAGCTAAAATAGGTGGTTGCCTTAAAGCTGCAAGTTACAGATAAAATTCATATCGACACCTCAACATTTTCTAATCAAAAATGACCTAAATTTATGACGTATTTTCTACATCTTTGAAAAGAATCCTTAACACTACAAATATTGTTTGGACCTTTTCTTTGTATATTTTATCTTCTCGTCATTTAACTCAAGAAAGTTTATATAAGTTAAGTAAGTTGGCCAACCATAGTCGAGCACAACCTAAAGGCTCGTTTTTTAATAGCTACTATACCTAGGTGTAGGGAAGGGTGCTATTTCTTTCCCTGTATTGCCCCACTTACCCTTGATATGTATTTTATAATGCTATGTTAAACAAGGAGACATCAAGTACCATTTTTTGAGTCATTGGTATGACTAGACCTGGGATTCAACTCTGGTCTCTCGGGCCATTGTTAAGAATGCTAATCATATTGACCAACCCCTCCGCTCGGGTAGGATATGACACAAAGTCAATTTTTATGCGGAGTTTAACAGGTTTGAATTCAGAGTTTTCCTTCTTCTAGACTAGTTGCCTCACCAAGGCCGAAGAACCTAGTCTGCCCTACTATTTACCCATAGCTGGAGGGAGAATAATTGGATTCATACCTTTCCCAAGGGTATTAGTGCTATATGAAATGTAATCAGTCTCGTCCTGGATTTGAACTCGTGTCACCATGTCCATTTCCAACGATGATAACCATTACACCACATTGTTGAGAATGCTAATCATTGTATCAATACTGGCCCATTGGTATAATGGTTAGAGTGTTCAACTGAGCCACCAGAATTTGAAATTTAAGCATGTTTTCAAAGCAGTATTCCACGTTGGTTGGTTGTTTTGTTCTACAGCATATCAACTCTTTTTGGGTCATTTAATGCCAAATTAAATCATT
The DNA here is from genome assembly GCA_963585895.1 of Sepioteuthis lessoniana. Classification (NCBI taxonomy): domain Eukaryota; kingdom Metazoa; phylum Mollusca; class Cephalopoda; order Myopsida; family Loliginidae; genus Sepioteuthis; species Sepioteuthis lessoniana. The sequence continues at coordinate 51,139,974 of OY757936.1, read as the reverse complement.
TTGATAAAAGTTTCAAACAATTCAGTTTAGTGTAAGTGTAGTTTTTCTTTACACACAGTTAAATGTCAAAAACAGTTCCATTTCAAATAATTCAGTTTAGGATAAATATAGTTTTTTGTTTACACACAGCTAAATGTAAAAACAGTTCTATTTCAAACAATTCAGTTTAGCATAAGTACACAGTTTAGTTCTATTTGATCTGGCAGCGATGGCAATGAAGGGGTATTCCATATTCCCAAAGCTACAGCATTACTGGAGCCTCACCATCAAATTGTTTAGTGTCATATCCAGGACACTCATTGTGAGGGGGTTGGGTCTTACCCCTCTGCAGAGATGCAGTAAGTGTATTCTTTAGCCCCAGCTGACTGGGCCAGTATTCCACTTTAGAATTTGACCTAGTGTTATATTCTGTCCATGGGGGGAGGGATTGAGTAAATACTAATTTCAAAATAGTAATATAATAACCATTTTCTTTCATAAGAAATTTAATGGTGTTATTTATTTTGCACTTGGTGTTGTAATTAATGAATAAATAGACAATAAATGACTATTGTGTCATTATTTTGTAATAAATATTGTTGCAAATGAGAAGTTTCTGTTGTGTGAGTCGTAATAAACTAAAGTAATCAAGTTTGAGTTGTAACTTGATTTTTAATGATTCATTTTTTTATAAGAAAACAGTGCTATCAGATTTTAGAATCTTGAAATTCTTAAAACAGATAAAAAAAAATACCTCTTCAATTACTAACTACCTGTCATTTATATTAATCTTGATTTTGAATATACTGCTGCATGTTGGTTGGTTGGTTTTTACAGCATGTCAACCCTTGTTAGGTTACATGATGCCAAAGACATTATTTTTTTCATCTAAATCTTTTCTATCTAAAATTATCCATTTGTAAACATAACTTCAAATAACTATTCTCAGTACAAACGATTAGCTTATTTGTATGGTTTCAAGTCATCATGATCAAGTCATGCAGATAAAACAAAGTTCTATGACTCTCTCTCACACCATCAGTCCCTATCATCCACTGCTCCTGAGAGGTTTTTCAAACAACATCCAGTGTTCACACAGTTTTGCTGCTCAGCCTAAACTGATGTATCCAATCATTTTAAACAGATAATCAGTTCATAGTTGCAATAGTTAATCTCAGAGTCAGTTTTTTTTCATTATTTCTTTTTACTTTTTTCTAAGCAATTATTTCTATTTAATAATATTCATTCATAATCAATCATAACTTCAAGTATCCAGTCTTAATACAAATGATTTACAGTTATATATCATCACCTCTGGCAGTTTTTCAGGGCTACATCCCGTATCCTCACATAGCAGCTGTATGTATGTTCGAGCTGGTCGTCCTGCTTTTGCCTGGCCATATGTGGGGGTCCATAGGAGTACATCACTTCTCCAGCAGTGACCTGCATGTCTGGTTCGTCTAACTTGTATAGTTTTCATGATGGGAGGCAGGTGGCTGTAAGTAACTAAGGATAATCCTCAGTAAATGATTATAGCTTCAAGTCTCCAGTCTTAATACAAATGGTTTACAGTTATATATAAGTATTCCTATTTAATACAAGTAATTTGCACGAACTCCTATGGACCCCCGCATATGGCCAAGCAAAAACAAGACGACCAGCTCAAACATACATACAGCAGCTATGTGAGGATACGGGATGTAGCCCTGAAGACCTGCCAAAAGCGATCAATGATAGGGAGAAGTGGCGAGAGAGAGTCAGGTATATCCGTGCTAGTGGCATGACATGATGATGATGATTCCTATTTAATACAAATAATTTGCATGTACTCCTATGGACCCCCTCATATGGCCAAGCAAAAACAGGACGACCAGCTCAAACATACATAAAGCGGCTATGTGAGGATACAGGATGTAGCCCTGAAGACCTGCCAAAAGCAATGAATGATAGGGAGAAGTGGCGAGAGAGGGTCAGGGATATCCGTGCTAGTGGCACATGATGATGATGATGATTCCTATTTAATACAAGTAATTTGCATGTACTCCTATGGACCCCCTCATATGGCCAAGCAAAAACAGGACAACCAGCTCAAACATACATAAAGCAGCTATGTGAGGATACAGGATGTAGCCCTGAAGACCTGCCAAAAGCAATGAATGATAGGGAGAAGTGGCGAGAGAGGGTCAGGGATATCCGTGCCTGCGGCACGACATGATGATGATTCCTATTTAATACAAGTAATTTGCACATGTTTGTATAGTTTCAAGTAACTAATGATAATCTTCAGTAAATGATTATAGCTTCAAGTATCCATTCTTAATACAAATAATTTGAAGTTATATGGTTTTAAGAATTCCTATTTAATACTGATAATTTTCAAGCAATTATATGGTTTCAAGTAAATAATAAAAGTTCACAATCCTTTTAAATAGATAAACACTTTATAGTTGCACTATCAATATCTTAAGGATCAATGTATAAACGGGGGTGTCCTCGTGGTGTAATGGTTAAAGCGATGGACTGCGGAATCGTAGTATGCGAGTTCGAACTCCAGTCGCGCTATTATGTTCACTTTCGGGCAAATACCCTTGCGAAAGGTATGAACCCCCTTATCCTCCCAGCTATGGGTTAAATGAGTACCACTACGGTTCTTCTAGGAGAATGGCTTTGGCATTAAATAACCTACAAAGGTTGATATGCCATTAAACAAAGAAACCAAACCAATCAATGTATAAATAGAATTCACCATTATTTTGAACTGATAAAAAAACTTTATATTTAGTTGCAATATCAATATTTTAAGAGACAATATATTGATAAAGTTCACTAAATCATTATCTCAAACAGACCTATTTAACTCATAGATGGGACCCAAACAGACATTACCATTCTAGGTCAAGTGGTTCTGGGAGTAATGGCAAGTGAGACTCAATTTCACATCTCTTTGCCACATTTAATCTTAAAATAGAAATAGAATAACCCTTCTTTTTGTCATGTTTTTTTTTAACAAGAAATCTAATGGATTTGTTTATTTCATACAATAAAATAAAAAGTAAAGTTGTCCCAAAGGCTCCCTTTTCAATAGCTACTACACCAAGGTGTAGGTGGGGGCGCTACTCCTTTCCCTGAATTGCTCCACTTTACTCTTGATACATACTTTATATTGCTGAGTGTTAAGCAAGGAGGTATCAAGTATCATAATGCACTATTTTCCAGATTTTTCAGCCCAAAAGCTAGGAATACGTATTATACACCTAAGTTATATGCTTAACTATATTTAAGACAGGATTACCAAAAATAAGTTAATCTATTGTTAAAAATAATGTTTTACATTGGTACAGAGAAATATTCACTGGAATCTTGGCCCAGTGGCTGGGACTGTAGAATACAATGACTGTATTAATTTACTAAGCTTTTTGCTTAGATGTAGCACAAGGCTGCATGAATGGGGCACCCAATGAGAATACAATGACTGTATCTCTACAGAAGGGGTGAGACTCCCCCAACGAATGTCCTGGATATGCCACTAAACAATCTGATGGTGTGGCTTTAGTAATGTAGAAGCTTTGGGGAATGTGGAGTACCCCTTCATTGCCATTGCTCTCAGGTCCACTCTGGCCTGGAGTGGTAGCACCTGATAAGGTCCTATCTATGGGTCAAATCAAACTGTTTGACATTTAAACTGGGTGCAAACAAATGACTTATTCTAAACAGAATTGCTTGAAATAGAACTGTTTATTCATTTAACTGCGTGTAAACAAATGACTGATGTTTAATTGTAATGTTCATGTCAAATAGCAATACTTAAACAATTAACTGTGAGAAAAAATTGATTAATAGTAAATAGAATTATTCATATTAGAAATAAGTGAAACCATTTAACTGTGTGTAAAAAAAATGAGCCCAGGCTCATTTAAAAATGTTATCTACAAAATGTGTTTAGAAATTGTATTTAATATATATGTATAAAAAGGATTTGTCATTAAATAACCTACAATAGTTGATATGCCATAAAACCCAACCAAACCAAATCATATATATTTAATATATATGTGTAAAAAGGATTTGTCATTAAATAACCTACAATAGTTGATGTGCCATAAAACCCAACCAAACCAAATCATATATATTTAATATATATGTATAAAAAGGATTTGTCATTAAATAACCTACAATAGTTGATATGCCATAAAACCCAACCAAACCAAATCATTTATATTTAATACATCTGTATAAAAAGGATTTGGCATTGAATAACCTACATTGGTTGATATGTCATAAAACCAAACAAAACCAGCAGCATCTGTGTTTGCTTATAATTTTGTTTCTCTGAATGTGAGGTTATTTTTGTCACAAGCTTATTGCAGTTTTGTGTGAACATGTCCATGTATTCGCTCTGAATACTGCATAAATTTAGTGTTTTAAGACATGAGTAAACTATATAAATTTTTATTTTTAGTCAGTACAAACTGATAAAATGTCGCACAAAGGTTAAATTTAGCTGCTATAAATTCTAAAAGTCAATGTGTATTATACACATGAATTGTTTTTCCAGAATTTCATAGTCTACATCTCGTGGCGTAATGGTTAAAGCGATGGTCTGCGAAATTGTAGTAATCGAGTCCAAACTCCTGTCACGCTATTACATTCACTTTCAGACAAATACCCTTGTGAAAGCTATGAACCCCCTTATCCTCCCATCTATGGGTTAAATAGTACCACTACTATTCTTCTAGGAGAATGGCTTTGACATTAAATAACCTACAAAGGTTTATATGCCATTAAACAAAAAAACCAAACCAAACCAAACCATAGTCTACAGAGCATGTTATACATAAATAATTATGGTATTTGATGTTCTAATTAATGACAAAACTGACAATAGTTATCACATTATTATTTTGTAATGAACATTGTAGAAAATTAGTTGATTCTTTCATGTTAAAGTGAAGTAATATAGTTTGAGTAGGAAACAATATTTTTTTTTTTTATTTTGTCTTAATAAATCAGGTTTCAGAGTGCTCGCCAATGGCCCAAGAGACCTGGGTTCAATCTCAGGTTAAGTCATACCAAAGACTCAAAAAATAGTACTTGATACCTCCTTGCTTAACACTCAGCAATATAAGGTATGTATCAAGGGTAAAGTGGAGCAATCCAGAGAAAGGAGAAGCGCCCTGCCCTACACCTCGGTGTAGTAGCTATGGGAAAGGGTGCCTTCAGGTCACCCTCGAATAAGCTCGCCAACTTTACTTACTTTTACTTACATTGGCATGATGGTTAGAATTTGCCAATGGCCTGGGAGATCTGGGTTCAATCCCGTCAGGTCATACCAAAGACTTAAGAATAGTACTCGATGCCTCCTTGCTTAACACTCAGCAATATAAGGTAGGGATCAAGAGTAAAGTGGAGCAATCCACAGAAAGGAGTAGCACCCTCTCCTACACCTAGCTATCGAGAAGGGAGCCTTCGGGTCACTCTCAACTAAGGTCGCCAATTTACTTACATTCCATACAAATGCTCTTCTAATTTATATCAATGTTAATGTGGTGAATAACTAAAATATTTTTAAAATGCAATCTGAGCTAAGGTAAAAATCGTACATAAAATAATAAGTAGTATCTCATAGGTTAATAAATACATTAGATTCATATTTCCCAAATATTCATTCTGAGTTGCCTCGCAGAACACATGGTGTAATGGATATGTGTTTGGTTAAAGAGTATAAATGAAATCATCTGCAGGTTCAATCCTGATTACAGGTAAATGACAAAAAATATACTATAACTTAACATTTGTAGAACAATCAATCCTGTAGATTAAATAAAAGGTTTAGTTTCAAGTTCTCTGTAGGCTTCAAAATTCAGTGTGAAACATCACAAGAAGGACGCATTGGCCAAAACATTGTGAATATAACAATGAAGATAAAGACAATAGTCTGAATATACTAAATGATAAAAATTATCTTAATTCATCTCGGAAATTAAAACAAATTATATGGTTTGGCTCATTGGCCTAGTGGGTAGAGTGTTTGCCAATGGTCCGGGAGACCTGGGTTCAATCCCAGGTTGCGTCATACCAAAGACTTTAAAAATGGTACTTGATACCGCCTTGCTTAACACTCAGCAATATTAGGTATGCATCAAGGGTAAAGTGGAGCAATCCTGGGAAAGGAGAAGCGCCCTCCCCTACACATCTGTGTAGTAGCTATTGAAAAGGGAGCCTTCTGGTCGCCTTCGACTACTGTCACCAATTTTACTACATGGTTTTGAGTAATTATTCCTAATAGTTTCTTCCAGGCAGCAGTCACATCGATACTGCTATATGGATGCACTACATGGACTCTAACAAAACGGCTGGAGAAGAAGCTAGACGGCAATTACACAAGAATGCTGCGAGCAATCTTGAACAAGTCCTGGCGGCAACACCCCACAAGACACCAACTGTACGGCCACCTGCCTCCTATCATGAAAACTATTCAAGTTAGACGAACCAGACATGCAGGACACTGCTGGAGAAGCAGGGATGAACTCATAAGTGATGTACTCTTATGGACCCCCACATATGGCCGAGCAAAAGCAGGATGACCAGCACGAATATACATTCAGCAACTATGTGAGGATACGGGATGTTGTCCAGAAGGTCTGCCAGACGCAATGAACAATAGGGAAAAGTGGCAAGAGAGGGTCAGCGATATCCGTGCTGCCAACATGACACCATGATGATGATGATGACAGTTTCAAGTAAACTATTCCTAAACTGTTGGGAAACAATTATCTCCCTTAGAGAACGTGCATGTCCACTGGGTGTCTCATAGAATATCACAATTCCAGAAACCAATTCTAAACTTCTCTGTTCTTTGAACAGAAGAGATGTCTTGGACTCATGTACAGTTACGAAACAATGTGTATATTCCTAGCTCTTGGGACATGTTTGTAAATTCTTAATACTATTGATATATATATTATTTATATAAAAAGTTAAATATTCTTGTATGTACAAATATGCTTATTTCAACTTTCCTTCCATTGTGTTTAGTGTGGGTTATTGGAAACTTTACTAAATATCTTCCTAAGCATCAAACATATCAATAACTTTTACGCAAGTGTATAGTTTCAAGTATTCATACCAAATAATTTCCAAGCAATTGATTTCAACTGACTACTCATATCTAACCTTTTTATAATGGCAATTGTGCGTGCGTCAGTAACCCAAACATAACCACTGATGTCCCAATTCCCTTAGTTATTTACATTATATTCTGAATAATTATTAAATAACTATTATCTAATCTTAATAAGCATCATATTTATTAATTTTGTCTCTATTTAAGTGTAGATGAGTTAGATTTGTCTCAAAATAACCCATGTTATTAATGCATTTAAAATCCTACAATGTGTGTTATATATTACAAAGAAAATAAGTTTTAAATTGTATATGGTGTGGATGATCTACATACTGATTTTAACAAAACCAAGTTTAATAAATAATTACGTAGTGCTATTAATCTCTAATATTATAGGTTTGGCGGCAACACCCCACAAGACACCCACTATACGGCCACCTGCCTCCCATCATGAAAACTATCCAAGTTAAATGAACCAGGACACTGCTGGAGAAGCAGGGACAAGCTTATAAGTAATGTACTCCTATGGACCCCCACATATGGCCGGGCAAAAGCAGGACGACCAGCTCGAACATACATTCAGCAGCTATGTGGGGATACGGGATGTAGCTCTGAATACCTGCCAGAGGCGATGAACAATAGGGAGAAGTGCTGAGAGAGGGTCAGGGATATCCATGCTAGCGTCACAACTTGATGATGATGATAATTAAAAGCAATCCTATTTATAATTTTATATAGAAATCAAAAGAAAGTTAAAATAAATGTAATCTTTTATGTGTGCTCTTATTTAGGTTTATTATCTGATCAATCTGATAAAATAAAACAAGATTTCTTCCAAGCAGCGGTTGTATCAAGACTACTGTACAGATGCACCACATGAACACTGACAAAACGTATAGAGAAAAAGCTAGATGGGAACTGCGCAAGAACACTAAAAGCTATATTGAACAAATCCAGGAAGCAACACTCCATGAAACAACAGCTGTACAGCTACTTACCTCTCATCTCTAAAACCATTCAAGTAAGCCGAACAAGACATGCAGGACTGCTGGAGAAGCAAGGACAAAATCATGAGTGATGTTTTCCAATGGACCCTTTACATGGACGTGCCAGTGTTGGCCAGCCAATGAGAACTTACCTACAACAGCTCTGTGCAGATACAGGATGTAGTCTAGAAGACCTGGTGGGAACGATGGATGATAGGGATGGATGGAGAGAGAGAGGGAAAGAGAGTAGGGGAAATCCATGCTAACTGCATGACCTGATGATCATCCTATTTACCAACCCCTCTGCTCGGGCAGGATATGACACAAGGTCAATTTTTAAGCGGAGTTTAACAGGTTTGAATTCACAGTTTTCCTTCTCCTAGACTAGAAGCCTCACCAAGGCTGAAGAACCCAGTCTGTCCTACTATTTACCCATAGCTTGAGGGAGAATAATCGGATTCATACCTTTCCCAAAGGTATTAGTACTATGTGAAATGCAATCAGTCTCGTCCAGGATTTGAACTCATGTCCCCGTGTCCATTTCCTACAATAACCATTACACCACGGGCACCACAATATTAGACTATCTTAAGGATTACAGCTGCTGGTTTTAATTCACTCTTGCTTCTCTTGAACTAGTTGTTACCAATGCTAGAGAACCCAGTCTACCTTATCATTTTAAACATAGTTGGGCAGTGGGAGGAAGAGATGGATACATACCTTTCCCCAAGGAAATTGATTTAATGAAATATAAGTCATCTTGTCCAGAACTTGAATTTACGCTACTCTTCTACAACTGCTATGTAATCCAAAGCAAATTTTTCTATCTTTCAACATGAAGAAAAGATTAATGTCCAGAGCTGTCTACAGAGAGTTAAAATGTTAGATTTTTTAACTAAGTTGGCAGTAACTTATAGACACTTTGACCATGAATCTGGAGATTTCTTCAGATCAAAAATGACATGAGTAAATGGATCCGTGTTTGAGATTATCCTGCCTACAACCAAGGATAACATCTTCTCTAATGCCCTGTATAGTGTTGTATCTTCATGCTATGACTAGGAGAGTGATACACAAGCCAATATCATAATACAAAGAAAAAAAGCAAGGACTCGGCTAGCTGAGTCTATTTTCTACTAAGATAACTATTATGCTATCTCTGCCTCTATATAATCCATCCTAGGAAATGGACACAGTGACCAGAGTGCAAATCCTGGATGAAGCTGTCTGCATAATGCTAATAATACCTTTAATGGGCTCTTTAACTTCGGTATGTCAAAAAAACTGAATTTAAACCTGTTAAAAAATTGACCTTGAGTCACATCCTGCTCATGTGGAGGATTTAGTACATACATATACCATATTTGAAAGTGTATAAGATGCACTCTAATGTCAACAGTGCAAATTAAGTAAAAAAAGAAAGTACTAATATTAAACATGATGAAAATAATATAATGAATATTATCAATGATGACACTTTCAGTCAATATAATAGCCTTTTAAATAATGACAATAGAAATAAAACCAAACCCGATTCTATCTCCTCTGCTATGGGCACATTGTAAGGTGGACTGAGCTCTCTAATCTTAATAATATTAAATAATAGATTGGCTGAATCTACAGTGTAGATTATTTAAAGATTAATTACACTGCTGTGCTCAGTGCAAAATTTTGATTGTCATGTGATCACTGAGGTCAGTTGAGAGTTTACAGTTCATTAAAAGATTTTAAAGTCATTTGATGACATCATGTTTTAGAAGTTAGAATAAGATTTTAACGTTCTAGTTAATTAGCCCCAGTTCACTGACACCCACAGATGAATAAAGTTTTTGATTTTGCATTTTCCATCAGTATTCCAAAAGGTTAACTCTCGATTAGTGTGGCCAGTAAAGTGAAAAATTTGTGGAGTGATGAAGTATAGAATAAAGTAATGTGTGTACACAAGTAGATGTCTTCATGTTTATTCTTCTCGGCAATAAGGGCAACCAACTTGAAAGAAGGCAAACTGAATTCAAACTCCTTGTCAGCATTGTAGGGTAACTTGTAGCTGTAAACTGAAAAAACTAGGAAGTGGAGTCACACAAAGGCCTATTTTGACTTCAACATTGTTCCTGCAATTCCACCAACAAAAATCATGCCAAGTTGTATAGCACACGGCCCTTCCCTTGAACTAATGTTGGTGTTGTAAAGAGAGGAGGTCTGCAGCATGGGCAACACTCACTATTCTATACAACCATTGCTATGCAGTAATACCATGGGATTGCCCCACCCAGGTTTTCTGGGGTTCACCTGGAGTTCATGTCAAGTGGGTGTTGCTGTGCTAACTACCTGGTACCAAGGAGCCTTCCCCCCAGCCAATAGCTATTCAGGAAGACTGAGTTCATCACTTCACACCACAAAAATTGGGAATGCAGACAGGATCCGGCATTTTTTGTGATAGCTGTACATGAATCTCAATTCATGCATTGACCCCCCCACTATAAAATCACCTTGTGTCAAATCCGATCTGGTTGGAATTCCGATGAATATCTTACCCAAGCATGTGTCAGAATCCAGATGCAGTTCTTCTGTCTCATGAGATTGACAAGTGACATAGCATGATTATATATTTTTATCATCAGCATGTTTTTGTACTTTGCCTGGTCATCAGGGCTCAGAATCCTCAGCAGAAGGATAAGATCTCATGCAAAAAAAGAGGTGTCCTGGGTATGACACTAAACTGCGTCAGATAGTGAGGCTCCAGTTCTGGAGAGAGTGGAGTACCCCTTCATTGCTTACAAAGAAAATGAATAAAAATAGAAAAAAAATTAAAAAGATTGGCTTCAGCACAAAAGATTGATTTATTTTAATGGCAAGTCAACTTGTATAGAGTTATTTTATGCCAAAAGGTTAGGGAATTGTATTCACTATACACATTTTATTACATAGTTGTTTTTGATAAATCAAATAAAAATAATTCTTAAACAGGTCTATTTAACCCATAGATGTGACCCTAACAAGTACTACTTGTCCGAGTCATAGTGGACCTTGGAGTAATGGTAATGAAGGATTACAAGCTTTACCATCAGATGCAGTCTAGGGTCATTTCAGGACACTCCCTCTACAGAGGTATACAATCAGCATATTCTAAGGCCCACCAATAGAGTGAATAGTGAACTAAGAGTTACATGGGGGAGTTGATAGACCATTCTTACTTGCTGTCAGTTGTTCTCATGAAAGAGTTAGTGTGCATGTTCATATAGAGAATAGAGAAAAACTTCATAAAATTACAAAGCTTCATTCATATTCACAATGGTGGTAGAAAGATTAAAAAGAAACAAAAGATTTTAAGTTAGTTTTGTGTTTAAAAAGCCTACAAACTCCAATTAAATTGTTCTCTTTTTAAAACATTTTTTAAAGTTTGTTAATAGTTTGTTTGTTTTTTTTACTTATCCTTTTTTGTAGTTTAGTGTCAAATGCAGGAAACCATCTTTTTTTTAGTGTGAGCATTGGGGCGGGGGTCTAACTTCTCACCAGGGAATACAATCAGTGTATTCTAAGCACTGCCAACAGGATGGTATTGTGCATAATGTGGGGCTAAAAACAAGAGTCAATACTTAATAAAAAATCTTGTGTGCATAGTCAAAATATTATAAAAAAAAATTTATTGAAAATCAGGAATATTTTCAGAGTCTTTCAAATCATAAAAAATGGATAAAATGCAACAGCTATAAAGTATATATCACCTCTGCAAATGAAAATGGTTTATACAAAAAAAACCTGATCCATTGATTATAAATAAAAAGCAAATAAGAAAAAAATACAGCTTTCTTGTACAGATATTTATTTTGGGATTCTCTGTATATATGCATAGTTATTAGAGATTTTACAAGTATTGTCCAGCAAGAAATGAAAAAGATAAAGACTGTATAGTTATTTATAACTAAATGAATTAGTATGACATATGAAATGTTTACCTAAGGAGCCATACTATCTGCCCCTGGGGTGAATGCTTTGATGTGTCAGACATACACTCATTAAAAAAAAAATTTAATTGAATCTGTTACAAAAATCTCTCCCGCAAAGAAAAAAAAATGTGTAAAATTTCCTGTTTTTTACAAATGTTTTTTATTTTTTCTTAAATCTTAGATAATTTCTTTTTTCAATCAATTTTTTTTTTCTTTGGCAGGGAGGTGGGTGGAAATTATGTAAATCAATAATGACCAAGGAAAAGTGATTAAAAGTGATAAAAAAAATCTCTTACGATATTTAAATCGTTTTTGTTAAATTTTTGATGCTGCAGGAGGAGTATGATCTTTTGTAGTCTATTCTGGGTGTGGACATGTATGTGTATAGATATTTGTCTGGCACAAGACCACAAGTATGAGGCATCAAGAAATAAACCTGCTACAGTAATAATAGTTTGCAAAACTAGATTGCAAATCACTGCTCCATGGTGAGGTTTGTGCATATATGCGTGAGCTTATATATATATATATATATATATATATATATATATGCACACACATTCTTATCCACACATATACATACACAATTATAGATACATATTAATACAGGCACACACACACATATTTTATATATATATATATATATATATATATATATATATATATATATATATATATATAAATAAAAAGCAAATTTTTGGTACAGCAGGATTGTATTATTAATCAAATAAGGGGAATAATTTTATTAGATTGTTTAAAAACAATAAAACAATAGAGACCTTTTTATCTGGTGCTTCTTCAATAGCAATGATTAATCAATTCCTATTGAAGAAGTGCCAGATGAAAGAGTCTCTTTATTGTTTTAATGATGTAATAAAATGATTTCCCTTATTAAATTA
>OY757936.1:51077040-51122040 GCA_963585895.1 Sepioteuthis lessoniana | reverse complement strand
GAGTGGCAAGGAAGAAATCAATGACCACTGATGTTAAAAAGAAAAAAAATATTGTCTGATGAGAGCAAATACTGTCATTAGATGAATTTATGTCTGGAGAATGAAAAAATGGAACATGGAATCTAGTTTGTCTCCAAAAAATAGTCCAAGATGGAAAAATAAAGAGTTACAGTTTGGAGTAAAGTTTGGACAACATCATCAGGATGAATCAAAATATAATGAAATACTTGAAAATGGACCGTTTCCTATCTGTTCTGATGTAGTTATTAAATAGAGCACTTTTTTAACGTTTAAAACTGAGCTCCCCCAACCTTTGCATCTCCACCTTGGGCTTCAGGCTTAAAATGTAAAATGTTTTAATTAAATAACAGATTACAATATTCTATAGGCAACAGCAATGTGGAAATAGAGACACGTAGCAGCAAAAATACCAGTCACTCAGATTCAAAGGGTTGAGAAGATGGAGCTCCATGTAAGGTTTCCTAACAGTGGAAAAGAACTTATGGTGTCAGGGCGCTGGCATGAGTACCTCAAAGCTTTGATCACACTCCTATAAATAATGTATGGAAACATATAAACCAAAAGTTATGAGAAAAGTTTTATCAGTTACAAACCTTAAAAATCATGTTGCTCGAAGAATGGAAAAACATAAAAGCAATCTATTATGGGAAATATAATGAATTGAATTCTGAATCAATCAAGTAAAATTATCAAAATAATAACCAACAAATTATTGAGAGTCGAAATTTATGTTAATTTAGTTAATTCTTTTGTGTTTAATAAATGTTTGACAGTTATGTCAATTTTAAACAGGCTATAAAACTTTACATAGGCCACTAAGTTTATATATATATATATATATAGATAGATAGAGTGTGTGTGTGTGTATATATATATATATATATATATATATATGTTTGTGGGTATATACATATTTTTGACAGATCTATAATATGTTTATAACTGATTAATATGTGTAACACACACACTATATATATATATATATATATATATATATATATATGTTTGTGCATGTATGAATGTGTATATGTTTGCGGGTATATACATATTTTTGACAGATCTATAATATGTTTATAACTGATTAGCATGTGTAAACACACACACACACACACACTATATATATATATATATATATATATATATATATATATATATAGGATGCACAATATGTGGAGCATGTATGGTTGAACTATGAGCTTCAAGTATTTGTCTGATTTATTTATTTATTTAATTTTTGAAAAAAAAAAAAAAAAAAAAAGAAAAAAACAGTCCCTGATCTCCCCCACCCCAATTTTGTAATGAGTACATTCTTCCGCCTACAGCTTTAAACATGTTGCTGATTCACAAAATGCAGATTAAAATCATTCTTGTCTATACATTCCTTATGGCAGATGCTGCACTCCCAAGGGTTGTGTGTGCCGTGCAACGAACTGTGCAGAAAATACATCCCCCGCTCCTGGAACAAAATGCTGCAGTGTGTGCACTTGTACAGCTTGCCTTGTGACACATAATAGGAGATAGTGTCTTCAAGAGAGGGCATGCCTTCAATTCGTGTCGAGATCTGCGTACCTGCATCTCTCGTCTGCTTCTTGGGTGCTATTGTTACTGATACACCACCCGACGATGGTTCTAGGTCATGTGAACGCTGTACAAAATTCTGAAGTATTGAGAGCATTTCTGACAGGCTACTAGTCGAGTCAGCACTGACATTGTTATTTTGATTAGTGCTTCCACTTGTGTGGTCCCGCGGTGAGGATATTGTATAGGATCGACTTGACACAGGCTGATCTGGTGTGATAGGGGCCTCGATGACCTGTATCATATCATCAAGTGGCGTCGACGTATGAGTGAGATGAGGGCTCGACTGGGGACAATTTGAAGAATCGAGACGATTAACACCCGTCGAATGGGAAACGGAAGTTGTGGCCTCCATGTTGTCGACATTATTTCCACTGGAGCTAAACTGGTTGTGATCAGTGTTATTCGAGTTGACAGGACCGGCATCAGCATTGTGTCTTTCATTAGCCACAGAGATTCCAACGGGGAAAACAGGCTGCGAATCATAGGGAGGGGACGGTTGTTCTTGTTTAATGTTTGCGCTACCCACAAAACTGTCATTGGAAGGGGTGGTGCTGTTGCTTCGACTGGCCAACTGCGAGCAGATATTGTCAATTTTACGCATGGATTCTGTTTCTGTATTCGACTGCAGGGTGTAAGAAATTATGGCTTCAGCATTCCCGGCTACCTGCATCAGAGAAGTGTTGGCAGAGGACATAGATGAGCAGTTAGTGTTTGTACCCTCACCATCAATCCCTAGCCTATTACGATCCCGGGTATCGTAGTATTGTGGAGGGTGTGCATCAAATATATGCTTGTTTAACGATGCCTGATTGCTGGCTGCATAGTTGCAAATACTGCACTGCAAGGCTTCACCTTGACATGTCAGCAAATGACGTTGCAACTGTGGCTCCTTATCAAACCGTTTGTTGCACATACAACAGCAAAAGGGCTTCCGGTGAATGAGTCGGTGTTGCACCAGATTGGAGCGGGCGGCGAATCGTTTGTCGCACAGGTTACACGCATATGGTTTTATGCCAAAGTGGATGTTCTGGTGTTCCAGCAGGATGTTCTTGTAGCCAAAGCGACGATGGCAAATATTACACTGGAACGGCCTCTCCTTATCATGAGTGAGGCGAACATGACGAATAAGCCCATTTTTGTAGCCAAACGCCTTGTTGCATATTGAACACTTGTAGTTTTCACCGTCTTTCTCAAATGAGATCTGACTACCAGCAGCAGTACTAAGGCTCATTGGAGAAGCCACAGAGTCAATAGCTGAAAAACATAAATTAAAAACATTAAGTTTCATTAAAAAAGGCACACATCAAAATAAAAACTTTGATTAAAAATACAAAATAAATAGATAAATAAAATTATATTTTTCGTTAATCTAAAAAGCTAATGGCATAGTAGCATCTACATGAATCAAAATTATTATATTCAAGTTATTAAACCTTAAGCTGATGACTGTAGTCGAGGGCAAACTAAAGGCTCCTTTTTCAATAGCTACAACATCGCGTTATAGGGGACGGTGCTACTCCTTTCTCTGGACTGCTCCACTCTACTCTTGATACGTACCTTATAATGCTGAGTTTAAGCAAGGTGGCATTAAGTACCATTTTTTGAGTCTTTGGTATGATACTAAGCTGCATCTGATAGTGAGGCTCCAGTTCTGGAGATCTGAGAGGAGAGGAGTACCTCTTCATAGCCATTACTCCCATGCCCACTTTGATCTTGAGTGGTAGTACTTGATAGGGGCTTATCTATGGGTCAAACAGATTTGCTTAAATTCAATAGGAATACTTGATGCCCTATAAATTAATTATTTGTATTAAGAATAGATACTTAAATCTATAATTGTTTACTAAGAATTATTATTAGTTACTTGAAACCATATAACTGTGTGCAAACAAATGACTATTATTCAATAGGAATAGTTACTTGAAACCTTATAATTATTAGTAATAGAATAAAATACTTGAAACCATATAAGTATTTGATAGCAATACCTGATATCATATAACTGTGTGCAAAAAATTTTAAAGAAACATTTACACTATAAATGTCCAATGAATACAATTCCTTAACCTCTAGGTATAAACTGACGCTTAACATGCAGTTTTTAGTTAATTTGTTTAACTTATAGGTTATTTTTACTTTAGTGTTTCTATAGAGCATCATTATGGCTGCAACGGTTTCTTTTCTACCTAGGGAGCAGTGTCTCATCAACAGAGACAAACATCAACACACGGCTAGCAAAGACATGGACAGCTATCGATAGACTTTCAGTCATATGGAAGCCAGACCTGACCAATAAAATGAAGCGCAGTTTCTTCCAAGCAGCAGTACTGCTATATGGATGCACCACATGGATGCTGACTAAACAGATGGAGAAAAAGCTTGACGACAATTACACAAGAATGTTGTGAGCAATAGTGAACATGTCCTAGAGAAAGCACCCCACAAAACAGCACCTACCACCCATCACAAAAACTATCAAAATTAGATGAACCAGACATGCGGGACACTGCTGGAGAAGTAGGGACAAACTTGTGCATGATGTACTCCTGTGGACATCTTCACATGGATGAGCAAAGGCAGGACGTCCAGCTCAAACCTGGATACAGCAGCTCTGTGCCAATATGGGATGTAGCCCTGAGGATCTGCCGAAAGCAATGGACGATAGGTAGATGTGGCAAGAGAGGGTCAGGAATATCCGTGTTGATAGTGCAACATGATGATGATGATAGGTTATTTAATATGAAAATTTGATTCATTTGTATGTGTTTGATTATAATCATAACTATATTTTCAATGTCCAATTGTACTTTTTTTATATCTCTTTTTTTAATCTATTTACAATCATTTGTTTACACACAGTTATATGGTTTCAAGTATTCCAATCTAATAGGAATGATTTGCACACATTTGTATGGTTTTAGATATTCCTATCTAACATCAATACTTTGCAAGCAATTATATGGTTTCAAGTAATGAATAATATTAATCCTTTGTAAACAATTATAGCTTCAAGTAGATATTAACACAAATAATTTGCACATAGTTTGTAAGAGGAAAGTCTTACCCTACAACAGAGGATACATCAGCATCATGTCGTGCCACTAGCACAGATATCCCTGACCCTCCCTCGACATTTCTCCCTATCGTTCATCGCCTCTGGCGGGTCTTCAGGGCTACATCCCATATCCTCACATAGCTGCTGGATGTATGTTCGAGCTGGTCATCCTGCTTTTGCCCGGCCATATGTGGGGTCCATAGGAGTACATTACTTATGAGCTTGTCCCTGCTTCTCCAGCAGTGACCTGCATGTTTGGTTCATCTAACTTGGATAGTTTTCGTGATGGGAGGCAGGTAGCCGTATAGTTGGTGCCTTGTGGGGTGTTGCCGCCAAGACTTGTTCAATATTGTTTGCAACATTCTTGTGTAATTGCCGTCTAGCTTCTTCTCCAGCCGTTTAGTGAGTGTCCAAGTCATGCATCCATACAGTAGTATCGATATGACCGCTGCTTGGAAGAAACTACATTTCATTTTACCGGTCAGGTCTGATTTTCATATGATCGATAGCCTATCGATAGCTGTCCATGTCTTCGTTAGCCGCGTGTCAATGTCCTTTTTTGTCGATGATACGCTGCTTCCTAGGTAGGTGAATTTGTCTACTAGTTTAAGAGGGGTTCCATCTAGTATGGTGATGTCGCCTGTTTGATTATAGCACATATATTCCGTTTTGTGTGCATTGACATGGAGGCCAATGCCTGCGGTGACTCGTTCCAAACTATGCAGTAGTGTTTCAGCTTGGTTGGGTGTATTTGCCAGTATCGCTATGTCATCAGCGTAGTCGGCATCGGTAATTGTTTTTGTGGGGTGCCTTCTGCTTCTTTTCTTTGTCAGCTCGAAGCCGTTTTCTCTAAGCCTTGTGACAAATAATTTACAAAATATGGTTTTAAGTAACTAAGAATCAAACTTAAAAAAACTGTCATCACTGTAATTACTCTTAATACAAGCATTTAGTATAAAATTAAAAGAAAAAGAATTTAAGAGAGCATTTTTGGGAACGAACTTCCACTAGTTTTCAAGTATTCCTAGCTAATATTAATCATTTTCAAACAAATGTATTTGATACATAGATGGGATCCGAACAGGCACAATTAGTCCAAGTCAGAAGGGAACTGACAGTAATGGCAAAAAAAAGGTGACTCTACACTTCCCAGAACTGCCGATTGCTTGGTTGGGTTTTATGGTATATCAACTTTTGTAGGTTATTTAATGCCAAATCAATTTTTACACAAATAATCAGTTCTATTTCAAACAATTCAGTTTAGCATGTGTACACCGTTTGTTAAAAAAAAAACTATTTCAAGCTATTCAGTTTAGTCAAACAGTTCTACTTCAACCAATTCACTTTAGTATAAGTATAGATTTAGTTTACACACAATTTAATGTCAAAACATTTCTATTTCAAACAATTCAGTTGAGCCTAAGTACAGTTTCAATGTCAAAAACAGTTCTATTTCAAATAATTCAGCTTAGCACACATAAACAGTTCCATTTCAAACAATTCAATTTAGCCTAAGTATGCAGTTTAAATGTTGAAACAATTCTCTTTCAAGCAATTCAGTTTAGCATAAGTACAAAGTTTAATTCTATTTGACCAATAGATAGGACCCTATCAGGTGCAACCACTCGGGGCCAGAGTGGACCTGGAAGCAATGGCAATGAAGGAGTACTCTGCATTCCCCAAAGCTCCAGCATCACCGGAACCTCACCATCAAACTTTTAAGTGTGATATCTAAGACACTTACTGGGCAGGGGGTCTTACTTATCTGCAGAGAAGCAGTCAGTGAATTCAACAGCCTCTGTTGACTGGGCAAATATATTACAGATGTGATTTGTAAACACATTTTTTAGATACACACTGTAAAATGATAAAATAGTTCTATTTCCAAGTATTGCTATGAATAATTTACAATTCAGGAGGTGCCTGTGGTGTAATTGTTATCGTTGTAGGAAATGGACACGGCAACACGAGTTCAAATCCTGGACGAGACTGATTGCATTTCACATAGCACTAGTACCCTTGGGAAAGGTATGAATCCAAATATTCTCCCTCCAGCTATGGGTAAATAGTATGGCATACTGGGTTCTTCAGCCTTGGTTAGGCAACTAGTCTAGGAGAAGGAAAACTCTGACTTCAAACCTGTTAAACTCCGCTTAAAAAATTGACCTTGTGTCATATCCTGCCCAAGCGGAGGGGTTGATAAATATGATAATTTACAATTCAGTTAAACATCAGTTATTTGCTTGCACACAGTCAAGTGATTAAACATTTCTATTTGAAACAATTCAATTTAGCATGTCATTTGTTTGCACACAATTTAAATGTCAAACAGTTCTATTTGACCCATAGATAGGATTCTATCAGGTGCTACCACTCCAGGTCAGAGTAGATCTGGGAGCAATGGCAATGAAGAGGTACTCTGCATTTCCCAATGCTCCAATATTACTGGAGCCTCACCATCAGACTGTTCAGTGTCATATTCAGGACACTTGTTTGGGGGGGAGGGTCTTACCCTTCCACAGAGATGCAGTCAGTGTATTCTACAGCTCCAGCCAACTGGGCTAGGAGGGGTGAGCATAACAGTTTGGGACCTTTTCCTACCTCTACTCGGTTGTGTGTCTCCCCACTTGTCTTTGAGCATGTTGCACAAACTTCGACTTGTTTCTAGTTTGCCTTCACATTCTTCTACGCCCTGTCGTACAGACAACTTATTTCGGTACTTAAGCAAGCTAGTCTCTTTCATCTACCAGTTAGTGCTAAAAGTCATATTTAACAAAGATAAAAATGAATCTTTCTTATCCTGAAATTTTGACCAGCATCACCATACAAAAACCCATACACATTAAAAGTTATATATATATATATATATATATATATATACCTAAACCCACTCATCTATCTGCAATGATTATATATATAGTGTTACAGTAGCAAACCTCACTAAATTCTATACAGCAACATCCAACAAATAAAACTTTGGGACAGACTTGGAACATATATATATATATATATATATATATATACACACACACATAATGACATAGCTACCCAATAAGTCCAACATCTTGTAAACTTCATGTCACACTGTGCAACCCCAATTATTTAGGCAAACAGAGGCACTATATCTCATTAAGAAGCAATATCTAATTTTTTTTGGCATTTCAGTTGATATTTTCGACAAAAATGCACTGCTATAGAAGTGAATAATGTATTGCAAAAAAAAAAAAAAAAAAAAAAATACATTGCCCTTGATATGAAAATGTATTTTCTCTATGAAATATGTTGTTCTAGATATATTTCCTATGATAACACCTTGTTCTTGATAAAAGTATTTTCTATGAAAAATACCTTGTTTTCTGATATGAATAATATACTTCCTATAAAAATACTTTGTTCTAGATATAAATGATATAGTTCCTGTAAAAACACCTTGTTTTAGACATAATTATTTTCATAACATACAAATAAAAATACATAATATTTTTTCTTTTTTTTTCTTCTCTTCCTCAAATACACTTGACAATGTCTGAAGAACAAACTGGTTGAACGTCATGTTTACAACATCAAAAATACGAAAGGGTTTAATTGTCCAAATGATATTTGGTATGTTAATGATTCTTCTCAAAATCTACAGACAATATGGATCACATGTTAAAGCATTTGTATAGATAAAGCTCTGAACCCAATACATAAAGTTGGTTGCTTGGGTTTTCTGGCATATCAACCTTTGTAGGTTATTTAATGCCAGATTCATTTTTATACAAATAATCAGTTCTATTTCAAACAATTCAGTTTAGCATGAGTACACAGTTTAATTTTCAAAAACATTTCTATTTCAAGCTATTCGGTTTTGTCAAACACTTCTAATCTACAAGTAGAGATTTTGTTTACACACAGTTAAATTTCAAGAGAGTTCTATATTAAACAATTCAGTTTAGTGTAAGTAGAGTTTCAATGTCAAAAACAGTTCCATTTCAAACAATTCAGTTTAGCATAAGTACACAGATTAAATGTAAGTACAGTTTACTTGTCAAAAACATTTCTACTTCAAGCTATTCAGTCTAATCAAACATTTCTATTTCAAACAATTCAGTTTAGCATAAGTATGCAGTTAGTTCTATTTAACCCATAGATAGGGCCCTATCAGGTGCTACCGCCAGATTGGACCTGAGAGCGATGGCAATGAAGGGGTACTCCGCATTCCCCAAAGCTCCAGCATTACAGGAACCTCACCAGCAGATTGCTTAGAGTCACAACCAGGACACTCGTTGTGGGGGTGGGGTGGGGTGGGTCTTACCCCTTTGCCAAGAAGCAGTCAGCGTATTCTACAGCCCCAGCCGACTGGGCAACATAAAGTTGGTAGAGACACAACAAATGCTTTCAATGCCTTAAGTTTTATAAGCACTGTTACATTGTTGTATAGCCATGACCAACTATACAAACACATATGCATGCAGAATCATAACGACGACACAATAAAGACGAGTGACACAGTTCTTTAGAAAAATATACCTCTCACTTTGTTCGAAAGGGTTACTAAAGGTTTTACTGTGAGAGGGAGTTGGAGACTGAACAGAACTGCAACATATTGACCCCTACTCTTATGGCCATAACAGCATTTCTTTCCCGTTCTCCTGGGCTGCTCAACTGGGGGCCCAGCCTCTCTGGGTGCTGGTTCTCTCTACTGCATCTCCAACTGATTGAACTTCCAGTGCACCTAGTTATATAATTGTTTGATGCCCACCTTCTTTTTGTGGGCGTCACAAATCGCACTCATTCAACCCGTCCACAGTCAAGGTTATACCCTGATATTCCTCGACCAGATGCACCTGTTATTTACACAGGTGCATCTCCTATTTTGACAGCTTGGCTGGGTCAATATGTTACAACATGAAATAGCAAGTTTTATGATATTAAATACAGCTTCAAGTTTTATTTGAAGCAATTTCTTTTCTAAATTCCTAAATTTCATTTAGAGAATGAAAATACTCGTCAATATAAAGTTAAAAATCGAAGTTTAGAACTGACATTCTCTACTGGATTCCTACACATGGATATACCAGTGCTGGCCGACCAGTAAAGAATCAAATACATCAACTCTGTGTGGACACCGGATGCAGTCTAGAGAACCTGCCATGAATGATGAACATAATGGACAGATGGAGACAGAGTTTAAAAGATTCCATTTTTCAACCATGACTTAATGATGAAATTTAATGGTTGCTAAAGGAGGTGCATATAAGATTTTTTTAGGGTCCACACTTTTGTATAGCCATATCAATAACCATAACCATAATAATACAAATACAGGCAGTTTAAATGAGTTTATCTTTTTCTAACTTCAGTCCTTGGTGACATGAGAAAGAGAGACACAAATGATAAAAGCCTATGCTAACCATACAATACTGACCCCCCACCACCACCACATACAGTGCATCTTGTGGTGCTTAAGATCTCAACTTATCTCTGCCAGTTGAGTCCCAAACTGATCTGCTTCGAACATATCCAAAAAACCCAACCATGCGCTTCAACAGTCAAACCTCAACTACCCATCTTTTCAAAATCTTCAAATTCTCAAGACCATCTCTTTCGGGTACAATGTCAACCACCCACTCAATTCACTCCAACGAACGTCTAGCCCCATTTTCTGTCAGGGGATTTATTATGACAGATGATGATTGTCATATCCTTTCTGCATGGGCGTAAGAGTGCACCATCTGACTATGGCCCCTGAACTAAGAGACACAGAGTAGTTCAAAGCCTTACCAAACTAAATAATAAAATACAATTCACAAAAAATAATTAATATAAAAAAATCATTACCTTAATTATATAACATACACAAGTAAAGTAGAAAGTTGGGGTCCTTGATAGGACTTTAGTGGTCGATGAAAACATTTTTCTTTAGACATATTCATAGTTGTAGGTTACTGCTTTTCCTTCGTCTTACCTTGTTGAATCTGGTTTTAGTCGTGTCTCTAACTTACTATCAAAAGCTTGTAACCAATTCAACATTGTATAAAGAGATAATCTGGGATGATCATTGACAATGTTGGAGCTGAATATTGCAAAACTAGCAGAGTAGCATCAATTACAAGGCTTGCATTAGATGAAATACTAATAAAGTAATATCTTTCTTTAATAAATATGGACTTGTATATTTATGATTTATTTCCTTAGTGAACATTCATTTTCCATAGAATTTAGTTGTTAAAGTTTATGCACAATAAATTAGATAAACTTATACAATGCTGGGCCGTCTGGCATTCGTGCCAGATAGGTGATCAAAATCAATGGCAGATTTGAGGCCGAAAGGCCCCCAACTTTGGCTGGGCCACCATCGGGTGGGCAAGCTGCATCCTCTGTCCCCTATGTATGGCACTAGACCTTGCTGTCTAGTTCAAGCCATAACACGGCATACATGCCCGGATCCAAATTTGGATTCGTGAAACTGCTTGCCTCATTAGACCCACATTGCATTTAGTGGGTCGATGAGCAGCACAGACCAGCAGGGTTCGAGTCTTGGCTCGTTCCTGACCTTCCCCTCCCCTTTATCCCCACTTTAATCGGCCTTCGGGCTTTTGACATTGTGTCAAGTCCTGTCTGGTGGGAGGTAGCAACAAATAATTATACAATGCACAAAATATCTTAGTTTTATACAATTCCTAATAATATCTAATTGTAAGAATACATTAGGCTTTTTTAAACACCAAATGGCTAATGGGAAATACCATAATAAAATAGGAATCTAAAGGGTCCATAGATTAAAAATAAAATAAAAGAAGGTGGACAATCACTTGTTTAGAAGATATTATATTACTGTTTTTTTAGAGACAAGTGCGAGTCAAAAGTTTTGCAATATTTTGGTAGTACATTCTAGTCTATGGCACATATTACATGACTAAAGCAGTTCAAGCTGTGGTTGGTAGTATTGTGGTAGTTAGTATATTGATACATTGTGCATTACTAACTATACATGTGATTTGAAAGCCCCACAGATTCAGGAACTTATGCTTTACAAAGTCAAACTGAGCCAAAAGCAACCAAAAATATTTGTTGTGTGAAAGATGAAAGCACAGTTGATCACAGTACAGTAACCAGATGGTTAAAAAAAACTTTTGCAAGTGTTGAAAGAAACCTGACAAGGTTAGGTAAGTTTAAAATTGTGGATTCTGAGACTATGCCCCAAATCTGATAAGTAGAACTCAGAGAGTATCAGGCGAGCTTGGTAGCTCACAGTCCACTGTGGTTTGTCACCTTTATAACCTTGGAAAAAGCAGCTGAATTGTGCCTCATGTTACCAAAATATTGCAAAACTTTTGACACAACTTATCTTATTCATTAATTTTTTTTTTTTTTTCAGTTTTGAAATAAGGTAATTGTATAACTGGGGCTTCTCCAAAAGACAAGATTAATTTTTACAAAAGCTGAATGGACTCACATGAAGATGTCGTCATTGTTGAATCTGATGATAGTTGAAAGCTTCCCCAAAAATGGAGATTGTTGTTTAGTGAAAACAGCGAATCATCTGAAAAACACAGAAAAATAAAATAAACTTTTATCACATACACGTTTTTATATATATATATATATATATATATATATATATATATATATATATATATATATGATTTGCTCTAAATTAATAATTTTAACATCTATATCCCATAAATAGAAAGAGATTAAAAAATAAATCAATACATAAACAGTAAAACTGATGTTAGGTTTCATTCTCTTCATCACTATTTTCTGGCATATAAGGCACACTTTCTTTTTTTTTCACAATACTAAATATACAGGATGGTTTGGTTTTATGGCATATCAACCACTGTAAGTTATCTAAAGCCA
Source organism: Sepioteuthis lessoniana (assembly GCA_963585895.1). Taxonomy (NCBI): domain Eukaryota; kingdom Metazoa; phylum Mollusca; class Cephalopoda; order Myopsida; family Loliginidae; genus Sepioteuthis; species Sepioteuthis lessoniana. The sequence goes on along the minus strand of OY757936.1, from coordinate 51,109,535 downwards.
AATTCCATTTATTAATATATATATATATATATTAGATATATGATTTGTAAATATAATTCAACAAAGTTAAATAGTGCGAAATTTACAAACAATTCAATTAAACATCCTTCATCTATTTACACACAATTAAATGATAAAACAGTTCTATTTTAAACTATTCAATTTAGCATTAGTCATTTGTCTGTACACAGTTTAAATCTCTAAAGGCTCTATTTGACCCATAGATAGCATCCTTTTCAGTGCTACCACTCCAGACAAGAGTGGACCTGAAAGCTATGACAATAATGGGGTACTCCCAAAAACTCTATCCTCGCCATCAGATTGTTTAATGCTATACACAGAACACTTGTTGTGAGGGAGGGGGTCTTACCCTTCTACAGAGATTCAGTCACTGTATTCTACAGCCTCAACTGAATTAGTTGATGTGTGTGTGTGCACATAGAGAGCTTATATGCCTATATGTTCATAGATCTGTGTGCGTGTGTAGTAGTAGCCTCAAAAGGATAGCTAAGTAAGTCAGTAGATTTTAATACATGATAAAATAGAAAGAGACATATTTCTCAATGTGAATGAAAAGTTTAGTTTTTTTTATGTCCATAATAAAATCAAGTCTTCAGCACTAATATGGTCAGGTCAGTAGACAAGAGTATGATATTTTTTAAAGTACTTCAATTTTGGGAGGTCAACATGGAAAAAAACTGTCTTTTTTTGCCAGAAGTCCAGACTGCATGGAGGCACTTGTGGTATAATGGTTATCAAATTTATTAAACTCCATTTAAAAAAATGAACTCATGTCACATGCTGGTCATGTGGAGGTGTTGGTAAATACATATAGATATACAAGGAAGCAATCAGGAGATAGACAAATCAGTCGCAAGACAGGTAAGTTGAAAATCAATCAATAATTGTTGGACTGTGGAGGAGTCTATTAAAGAACACTGATTATAAGTTTAATGTAGGTAATTTATTGTTCCAATGCTGTAGTAGTGCGTCCTCCATATTCTTTTCTTATCGTCTCCGAGATTACTTCTCACTCCAATTCCATATTTCTTTCTTATCTCATGCCAACTCACTGATCATAAGCACCAGAGAAACTCCAGTGTGGCACTGAACCTTTCCCACGCTTATATTCACATCCAAGTAAGCTCAAAATTTGCATATCAACATCTGTCCAATGAGATTTCATGGGACAACTATCTATATATTTACATATCAACAGCATCCATGTTTCTTAATGAAAGATACTCTGCACACAAAACATGAGTGTTGCCGTTTCTGCCATGGAGGTAAGTCAACTCTTTTACTACATTCATCCTTACTTCTCCAGCAGTACCCTGCATGTCTTGTTCATCTTATGAATTAAAGACATTAATGGATATTTATATTGATAAAGTTCAGTCACTACCAGGTTGTAACCAAAACATCACTTATTCAAAATATTATGTACACACAAATCTTCAACAGACCACTAGTCTGGGCAAAAAAGAGTTGCTTCAGTAATCCACTTGAAAGCACTTAATGGTTTTACCAAAGGATGACCACCAAAGCAATGGAGAGATCTAACATGAAAGGACACAAAACTGCTTTTGCTAATGGTGGAAAAACTGGCAAAAAAACAGGACAAAATGGGGGTATTCTGAGGACAAATGTGTACAGAACCCTTGCAGATAATAAAAATTACACACACATACAGTATTTGACAGCTTATTAGACAGACATTTTTTCAAAAATTATCCCAGAAAATCACCTTGTATCTTACAAGGTCAAGAGTCAGCTTTGGATTATTGGTTTGTGGACTTCTAATGTTGCAGTGGCTCTTAAAGTAAACTATAAACATCTCTGCAAATCTAAACAAGGTAATAATTGCTTCTACACCAACAACAGAAACACTATTCTAAATTATCAATGTATACTAATACTACTTACTAGTTATTCATATAAAATAATACCAGTCAGGGAAAAATTAAGTGAAGACGATTAACCATGCATACACCTAAAAAAAGCTATTAAGATTTTTAAATGTAAAATATTGGGATTTAATAAGGATCTGAATACGAGGGTCGTTCAAAAAGTTCTAAGCCTCACTCAGATTTCTGATTTGTCACACACACTACTCACCTTTGTATGGGCCTCACCTGTAAAGAAATTAGGACAAAAATCTAAATTAGATTTTCTAGTTTTATAAAACATTCAGCTATGGTTTTTCTTTCTGGGAAAAGCTTTAAACTTTTTGAACAACTCTTAATAGGTATGAAATTTTGAAAAAGACCTAAAAGCAGAGAAGGTTATGAATATCAGCTTCAACTGACACTCATAGTTTATACCTGTTTATTTATTTCTTTTTTAAATACCAACACAAATTGATTGGTTTGGTTGTTTAATGACATACCAACCTTCATGGATAATAATTGTATATAAGAACCAGGAATGTTTGAGTATACTAGTACGTACAAATTAATAGTTCACAGCAGAGTGCTAAGAATTGGTAATAAATAGACAATTTGCATAAAGTCTCCATATGTCTTGACTCTGCAATTCTCTAAACACCAGTAAACAAGTAGTCATGGACCAGTTCAACTACTTCCAGAAAAGGTACAATAGGTTAGTCCACAATAGTTATTTAATGCTAAAGCCATCCTTTTTGAAGGAGTAGTAGTACTATTTTACTATTTAGCTTGGGAGATAAGGGAGTTTATATCTTTGCCAAGAGTATTAGACTGAAATTGAACTTAATATCACAACTGGAGAGCAAATTCACATATTATGATATTGCAGTGAAGTATGTTAGCCACTACACCACAGGGACTCCCTCAGCCCAAATTGAAGAATGTCACATAAGCAGTTAAATATGGTGTATATATATATATATAAAGTGAAGTTGGTGACCGTAGTTGAGGGTGGCCATAAGGCTCCCTTTTCAATAGCTACTACACCGAGGTGTAGGGGAGGGCACTACTCTTTTCTCTGGATTGCTCCACTTTACCCTTGATATGTTCCTTATATTGCTGAGTGTTAAGCAAGGAGGTATCAAGTACCATTTTAAAGTCTCTGGTATGACACGACATGGGATTGAACCCAGGTCTCCTGGACCATAGGCAAACACTCTACCCACTAGACCAATGAGCTATATATAAGGAAGTACTTGATTTTACAAACAGAAGAATCAGGAGATGACCACTAAAATGATGGAGAGACCTGATAAGGACACAAAACTAACTGTTAAAAGTGAAAAGACTGGCATAATGGGAGTCTAATATAGATAAATATGTGAGGGGAACCCATGATGGTTTATGCAGATACAATAATAATGATGATAATAATAGAGCAGGAATGACTGGGTGGGAACGGAGATCCACTTGGAATTGAGCAAGCAAGTAAAATTTGACCATTCAGATAAATAGTATATGCACAGACAAGAATTTGTTGTGTAGAACTCATAAAATTCTCCTGGATTTTGAAATATAAATGGATTACCCAATCCAAACCAGATCCAGTTTTAGCTAATAAAAAAAATGTCCACTCAGAGACTTTGCCATTCTAACACATCCTAGTGGAAAGTGAAAAACTTGATAAATACCTGAACCTTGCCAAAGAGCCTGAAAAAGGAAGAATTGAAACTGTCCATGCCACAGTACAGCTGATCTCAGCAAGAATACTAGGAAGAGTCCTGGAGAGCTGAAAAGACTTGCTGTCACACAGATATCAGTGAAGACCATCAGTTATCATGGAAGAGAAAAACTCAAAAATAATAACTAAGACCTTGCCTGAGGACTAAAAAAAGCTGTAGAACATGAGGGTAATAGTGATACCAATCGTAGTTGGTGCACTTGCAACAGACCCAAAAGCTTGGAAAAAGACTGAAGGAATTGGAAATCAGAAGAAGAACCAAGACCATCAAGACCACAGCATTATTAAGATTGGCTAGAATATTCAAATGAGTAATGGAGACCAGAAGAGACGTGCTGTCACTCAGGTTCTAGTAAAAGACCACTAATGCTGGTGTGAAAAACTCACAAGAAGGGATATGTTAATGAAATAATGAATAATCATAACGGAAAAAAAAAATACAAGATTTTGTTAAACACTTTCTACATTGGGAAAAAAAAAATGCTAACATTGGACCTTGATAATATACAGCTTAATATTTTTTCTAATAGTTGTTAGGACATGAATAAGATATACTGTTAAAAAATTTTTTTAAGATAAATTGTCTGAACTGAAGTCTTAGAAATTGATCTAAGAAGGTTGTGTTCATTGTTAGTTTTGAACTAAGCAGTTAAGTTTCTGCTGTTATCAATGGACATCCTGTCAATCATGTATAGTGTATTTGTATTCATGTGAGGATAACAATATTATAGCAGTTGACTTATGGTCAAAGTCATGTTTGAAGTATCAGTTCTAGATTGATCACTTAACTTAACCAGCAAAGAGCTTACTCAGTCTTTAGATAGATGACCATTTGTTTGCATACAGTTATATATCAAGTATTCCTATCTAATATAAATAATTTGCACACAGTTGTATGGTTTCAAGTGTTCTTATTTAATGCTAATAATCATATGGTTTCAAGTGATTATTTCTATTTAATAATAGTCCTTTGTTTGCACACAGATATATGGTTTCAAGTAACTAATAATAATCTTTAGAAAATAACTTCAAGAAATTATTCTTAATACAAATAATTTACAGTAATATGGTAGCAAGTATTCCTATCAAATACAAATAATTTTTAAAGAGATCTATTTGACTTATAGGTGAGACACTAACAAGTACTACCACTCCAATGCAAAGTGGTCCTGGGAGTAATGGTAATGAAGAGGTAATATGTGATTCAAAGATTTCCAGAACAAGATCCTTACCACTAGGTGCAGTTTAGTTTCATACTCAGGGCAGACCCGGTTTGTTTTTTGGTGAGGAGGGTGTCTTACTTCTCTACAGCAGATACAATTAAGATATTCTAAGCCCTACCAACAGAGTAAAGAATTATAGTGACAATTATTGACATTCTACTATGTCTGGATAAACATTAGCCTATCAGATATTTTAACATATATAAAATGCAAAATATTGGAATTTGGATAGCCATCTTGTTTTTAGTTGAGCGATACAAAAGATACACCTTTTAAGTAACAAGGCTGCATTAAGTCTAGACTTTGTAATTTTGCCATAGTTCATATATGACTTAGTCTTCATTGATTAGTTAATCTACTGCTCCTACTAATGGGAAACTCTATAAATATTTGCTAGCAATTTGTAGACAGCTGATACCCTATAAGGTCTGCCCCACCCAAACAATCCAACACAGAAGATATTAGAAAGAAAAAATAGTGAATTTTATATGCCATCAAATATAATATATACCCTTCTATAAACAATTATTCTTGAATATCTGAACATTGCTTTTCCACAGGGCAAATTATTTTCAAATAGAAATCAGTCAAAATATCTTCATGATTATTCACTGAAGATAATATTCATAACAAAATAAAAATTTCATAAAAATAGAATATTAAAATATGATGAAATAACCAAAGAAATAGATCAAAATAAATTTTTTTTAAAAATTTAATGTCATTATTCAAATATTCCAGATATTGCATATATAACCAAAAAAGTTCACAACATATTGACACTAACATGGGTCATGCTGTACTAAGAGTAACAAAATTATTACATTTGAAGCATAGAGTTGTATTGACCAAAAGACTGAGTTACCTGAGGTAAGAGTAACTGAATGAAATTTTACAAACAACAAAATAAAATAAAATAAATAAATATCTAAAAAAACAAAACTAATTACCCCTGTCTCAAAATACTTGCTACATGAGCACAGATTTTATACACAAAATATATGTATTTACCCAAACCCAGTTTGCCATACTATTTATGCATAGCTAGAGGGAGAATAGTTGGATTCATACCTTTCCCAAGAGTATTAGCGCAATGTGAAATGCAAACTGCTTTATCCAGGATTTGAACTCTGGTCACCATGTTTATTTCCTACGATTATAACCATTACACCACAAGTGTCTCAAAAGATATATGCTAAATATAACAATTGTTATGAATTAGAGATGACTGAGTATTGAATATCGACTTGAAGACCACTGACATGTTGATGCAGCTGCAGAAGTTGGACACTGGGAAGAAAAATAACAGGAAATGCACCTGGTACCTAAAGACACAGGTATTCCTAGCGGGAGTGGTGCATAAATTGCATGGGTGGCATACTTGCATACTTGATGGAAGCATGCATCATGTGGGTGGGGTGGTAGGCTAGAAGGAGGCATGTCCCCATGTAAGCAGCAGGTTGGAAGAGATGCTACCATGAGAATTTGCGTGGGCATCCGGGATATTATATAACTAGGAAGGCTTTGATGTAAATTAGAACAGGTTGCACAGAAGATTTTACCCTGACCTCCTGGACCATTAGTGAACACTCCAACCACACACACACACATATATATATATATATATATATGAAAATGGAAGGTACTGAAAGGTTATCAAGTTGATCAACAAGAAAATAACCTGCAATAAGGAAATGTATGCTATCCATATAATTCATGTTCAGACACATTCAAAGTTAAACACATTTAGCTCCACAAAATGTTGTTCAAATTCTTCCCCAGAAAATTTAAATGCCCATTCCCCTCTTGGTTAGGTGAAGAATTTTTCAGGAACTCCTCATTATATATGTTAACGTCCCAAAACATTTCATATTGGACGACTAGAAGACCAATGATCTCCCCTTGACCTTGGGAGGCAGCAGACAAGTAGTAGAAGTGCCAACAGAGAGAGGGGACTCTTGGAGATAGACAAGTCATACGAGTTATCAGTGTAAAATAAACTTCACCTATACATTATATCCTGACTGGATTTTACTTATTTCTATTAACAATATATATATATATATATATATATATATATATATATATACTGACAGAAAAAATTCCAACACCTTGAAAAACAATCTCAAAGATTGTGAGCCTAACAGGGACTACCACTCCGAGTCAGAGTGGAGTTGGGAGTAATGGCAATGAAAGGGAACTCCATACTCAGCTATGGATTAAATATCATCACTGCTGTTCTTCTACAAGGATGACTTTGGCATTAAATAACCCATAAAGGTTGATATGCCATTTAACAAAGAAACCAAACCATAGAAATAATTTTTAAACAGATCTATTTGACTCACAGACGGGACCCTAACAGTTACTACTACTCCATGTCAGTGTGAACCTGGGAGTTATAGCAATGAAGGGATACTCCACACTCCTAAGAACTGGAGCCTCACCATCTAATATAGTTTAGTAATCCCATTTTCGGGAAACTTATGCCACTGCAGGATATACAAGCATACTCTAAGCCCCACCAATAAAGGAGATATCAAAATAAATGAAAGAATGACATAATCCAGGTGTCTCAAACTGAAGGCCCAAAAAGCGCCATTATATATTGGGGTAGAGGCACAGTGGACCAAAAGTGACATGTAAGGAAGGGGGTTAAGATTTCCTGCATTTATAATGCTAATCCGCAATATGGTTGAGACGGCTTTCTTTTTTCATTTTTTTCATTAAAATGAATAAACATATGTTAGTAAATTATCATCATCAAGTCACATGGCTAGTACAGATTTCTCCCTCTCTCTCTCCATCCATCCCTATTGTCCATTACTAAATTAAAATAAAACAATAATTTAAAAAAAAACAAAAAAAAAAACAGTGACTAGCTGGACTTTAACAAAGTTAAAACTTAATAAATCTAAGGGAAAAAAAAAGTTTGTTCTCTGAACATATTTCACTTGAAGCAATGGGAATCAGCATGATGGACGTGAAGTAAAAGACAATAAATCCAAAATTGGATCAATGGAAAGCCTCAGCAGATGCTGGGCAGAAGAACTTTAAAGGTCAACGGCCAGGATCAAATAGTTATGTCAGGAAACTGGTGCTGCTCATCATCTATAAGGGTGATATCTACTGATGAGATGAAAACAACCAACGAAAGATTACCATGACCAAATCTAACCAATGAAAGTAAATGGGATATGTTAATTAGCACGAAATATAGAGGGGATCAATTTTCTGTTTCAAATTTTCCTTAATTCCATTCTTATTTTTGGTAAATTCCCTTTTTTTCCAATTTTCACTTTTGGTACAATCCATTTTACCATTTCATTGTAATCTTGCAATAAATTGTACTATAAATATTAGAGTGGGGTGTCCTCGTGGTGTGACGGTTAAGCCAGTGGACTGCAGAATCGTAGTAAGCGAGTTCAAACTCCAGTTGCGCCACTATGTTCACTTTCGGACTAATATCTTTGGGAAAGGTATGAACCCCCTTATCCTTCCAGCTATGGGTTAAATAGCATCACTACTGTTCTTCTAAAAGGATGACTTTGGCATTAAATAACCAACAAAGGTTGATATGCCATTAACCAAACCAAACCAAACCAAACCTATAAATATTATTAAACAAAAGCAAAATTCAAAGTTTATTTGCATTTAAAGAAATAGCAGTTATAATTTCTCTTTATTGAACAATCTGCTCTTAAATATTTTCTATGATTTTCTCCTGGTGTGTGTTGTCATCTCAGGTACACCTTCCTCATGCTAACGAGTTGATAAATCTATTTCTTCTTACATTACGAAACAAAACTAATTTCCTCATGTTATGTTGCGCATTTTGGTTATCTATCAAGTACATTCTCCACTCAAAACGAAGTATCAAATCTACCTCTTCTCACATGAGCAAACAAAAAATTTCTTCATGTTCTGTTCTGTTCTGGGAATTAATTTTAAATAATCTCAGTCACTCCTCAATCACAATAAGACTTTGAAACAATCTGATATAGATTTCACAAAATTCTTATAAAGTTTCAAGTAATTATTTCTACTTAATAAAAGTCATTTGTTTGGACACAGTTATATGGTTTCAAAAAACAAATATTAACAATACTTAGTAAAGAATTATAGCTTCAGGTAACAATTCTTAATACAAATAATTTATGGTTATTTAGTATCAAATATTCCTATCTGATACAAAAAATTCTTTAAACAGATCTATCTGAACCATAGATGAGACTCTAACAGGTACTACCATTCCAGTTCAGAGTGGATCTGAGAGTAATATCAATGAAGGGGAGGTCCACACTCCACAGATCTCCGAAACTGGAGCCTCATCATCAAATGTAGTTTAGTGTTATACCCAAGTCACCCTCTTTTTTTGGTGAGGAATCTTATTCCTCTGCTGGGGATACAGTCAGTGTATTCATATCCCTGCTGACAGGACAGTAGTAGTTGCTGGTGTTATTATTATTATTATTACTACTACTACTACTAAAAAAATTAATTAATTTCTCTGGTAGAAAATCAGAAGTGAAACTTAAATTATTTTCAACTTCACAATAATACAAAATATTCACAAGACAAGGGAGATAATTATTATGCACAGAAGTGAACTTGGCTTCACAAAACAAGGGAGATAATTGAACACGAAAGAGCCCAAATTGTTTTAGGAACCCTCTGCTGACGTAAATGTAAGATAGTGCCGTTTAACTTTCAACCAGCCATCTAAATCACTCCTCCTAATTAAGTTTATCGACTCAAATGCGTGCTTAAAGGAAAAAATAAATATGATAATTGTCTACAGTGTGAAGCTTGATGTTTCTCTTGGCCTTCTGGTTGTTAAATTTACTCCATTCTCAAACAACTCTAGCTTTTTTTCTGAATATATATATAATTTTTAAAAACTTTAGACTAGTTTTTCATCTAATTATTGTTTTCTTCTTTTATCACAATGTTCAGATCATTTTAAAAACTCTTTATGATCATAAAATAAGCAGTGGGGAGAAAAAAAGATTTAAAATAAAAATAAAAATAAAATCTTATTAGAGGCAATCTTTATTTCTAAACCAAGCTGTCATAAAATGTAATAATGATCTAAGCATTTTTCTCTTAAATCTTCTAGCTGAAGAATTATTACTAGCTGACAAAGCTGCCCTGTAGTCAGCTAAGAGTAAAATACTAAGAAAGACTGGGTTCTTTAGCCTTGGTATGGCTAACTGTTTAGAAGTAAAATGTCGAATTGAAATTGCCTGTACTCCATTAAAAATAAGGCCTAGTGTTCGTAGGAGAGGGGATTGTGTAAATACATATTGTCAGGAATTTAAGTTACATAAACTGATCATAAATTTATGTTTTACTTTTTATTACAGCAATGAATACAGACATAATATCAAACTATACTCTTGTGATGACTTATAAGTTAATGAATGCAGTCAAGAGCTTAATGTGAATTTTTTTTGATTGCCAAATAAAGTGATATTTTTGTTTTTTGGGTTCTTTTGTCTTGATTTTCCAGTGATTGAAAAATATTTCATATAAAAAAAAAAAAAAGTCATAACTTTGGTTTCTGGCCAAGAAAATTTGGGCAAGATGGCTAATTTATATGGTTTAAACAAAACAATGAAATTTCAATTTAGCTAACCAGATGAATACAAAATAGAGGTCCAGTTTATTATTATACTTACACAGTAAAATCTATCTCAACCTCAAAACTTTAGTATGGGAATTTTCAAAAATTGATATGCTGAAATATTGTTTGGAGTCCATCAGTAAACACAGAAAATTTTGTGGCTATAGCTTTAGTCATTGTTGAGTTATGCAAAAATAGACAAACAAAAAAGACCTTTGCTGAATTATACCAAGATCATATGCTGATTTTTCTCAAACTAATGTCCAAATCTTGGTTATCATTTCAGGATCATTCTATGGACAACCAAATGAGAATAATCTACTCTACGGACTGAATAAAGGACTCAGTTCAAAATTCCTAAGAGGCTACATAACTTTTGCAGTCACCAGAAGAAGGTTGGAGAGTACAACAGTCAACAATCAGCATAAAATAATGATCAAAGTGTTTTAAGAAAAGATAAAAGAAAAAAATGGTCAAAAATTAATAATGAAATTCAGAATATAGAAATTCTTATTCATAAAGATATTTTAACCAAATTTGACAGACACTTCAATATTTTTTTTGTTGTGTTACTCAAGGATCTATTTGGGATTCAGGTAGTAAGCAGAATTTGTCACAAGAATAGCTCCGTTGGTAGGGTTTAGAATACACTAACTATCCCCAGCAAAGGGGTAAGATCTCCCACCAAAACATTAAAAAGGGGGTATCCCAGGTATGATACTTAACTGCATCAGATGGTGAGGCTCCAGTTCTGGAGACCTGGAGAGTATGGAGCGCTCCTTTATTGCCATTACTCCCAGGTCCACTTTGATCCAGAGTGGTAGTAACTGTTAGAGTCCTATCTATGGGTCAAATAGATCTCTTTGAACATTATTCATATTTGATAGGATCGTGTACTAAAGACACATCTTACGAAATAACTATACCAAAAATGTAAATATGAACATATAATGAATGTGATTCCCTAACTTCTAAGTATAAAATAAACCCAAACAGGTTAACATGCCATTAAAATCAATCAATCAATCATTGTTTCAAGGATGAAATGAACAATGATTGGTACCAGGGCTCAAGATTAACAGTGTTCAGATGTCTTGGGGACATTAGAATAATCATCAGGAATACCCGAGAGGACAGTCAATTTGAAAAAAAAAAAAAAAATTCAAATTAGTATAATCAATGATTAAAGGCTGAAAAATTTTAATGGATTTTTACATCATTTTGGGGGAATTCATTTTTCTTTTAATTCATACAAAGCTATGAAAAAATTTGTTTTTTTAAAGAACAGGTTAAGGAAGAGAGGCAGATTTTTTTTTCTTTTTGTATTTTTATTTTGGTTTGGACAATAAAGCTTTCAGATGAACTAGTTAGTATAAAACCATAATAATTAGGTTTTATTTCATTTCTTATGCTCAGTACTTTTTGTATCATCAATTAAAAATATTATTGCTTTCAACTTACTTCAATGACTTGAAAATTTGCCTTTATTTCACACAAGCTAAAATTTGTCTTTTTCTTCTTTTTAAAATAAAAACCTTCCTTGTTTAATTGATGTTTCATAATTTAAAAAAAAAAAACAAACAAAAAAAAACACAGTGACAATAATTTTAAGATGAAATTCTAAGAACAAAATGAAAATTATTTATTTCATAAAAATTTTAATAGTGTTTTTATCATGCTACTAACAACTATAGATGATAACAAAATAAAAATAAAAAACATTTTGATTTCAAGACAGTAGTGAAGAAAGTTAGTCAGGAGCCCTGATATGTACAACAACTAAACTCAAAACAAACAGCATGTAAAGTTCTGAAATGTGAAGATGCCATTTATATATCTAGAACAGCCATCTTAATTTTGGTTCTTCTGTCCACAATGTTTCAATTGTTGTAACCTCCAGCCTTCTTAAGGTGTCTTTTGTAATAGTTAATGTAAGATATCCCAAAGCATAAACACAGTGGAATGAGAACAGTCTATTCCTTTGGAATTAATGATATGGAAAAAAGCTATGAATTCCACTATTCTCCCTGCAATTATGGGTAATTAGTAGGGCACACTGGGCTATTTAACCTTTGTATGGCAATCGGTCTAAGAAAAAGAAAAAAACTCTGAATTCAAACTTGTTAAACTCCACTTAAAGATTGATCCTGAGGGTCATCCTTCTTGCAGCAGAGGGGGTTACGTAAATATATGCTCCAGTAGAATAATTGATGGTTTGGGTTCAAAATTACTTGAATTTTACTGACCATATCAAAAGACATTCAAAGGCAGGAAGGAATAGCAGCCAAAATGTTGCACCTATAACAACCAGAATGATTGGTTTCATTTGGTTTCTTTGTTTAATGGCATATCAACCTTTGTGGGTTAATTAATGCCAAAGCTATCCAAGCAGAATAACAGAAGTGATACTATTTAACCCATAGCTGGTGGGGATAAAGGAATTCATACCTTTTCCAAGGGTTGGCCAAGCAGTTAGAGTGTTCGCCAATGGCCCAGGAGACCAGGGTTCAATCCCAGGTTGAGTCATACCAAAGACTCAAAAAAATAGTACTTGATGCCTCCTTGCTTAACACTCAGCATTATAAGATATGGATCAAGAGTAAAGTGGAGCAATCCAGGGAAAGGAGTAGCGCCCTTACCCTACACATTGATGTAGTAGCTATTGAAAAGGGAGCCTTCAGGTCACCCTCGATTATGGTCGCCAACTTTACTTTTTTTTATTGGTCTGAAAGTAAATGTAACAGTGTGACTGAAGTTTGAATTCATTTACTTCAAGGCCATAGTCCAGCACTAGCCTTTACGCTATGGGGACCCCCACCAACCAAAATGAGAACATGTATATAATGGACAACATAAAATTAGATGTCTTTTTTCATAGTGATACACCAGTCATCAGGTGCTTTTTTTCAGAGTTAATACAAGATATCCCAAGGCATAGACAATAAAATGAGAATAGTCTAACCCCACGGAATGAATAAAGGTTTTAGTTCAAAATTCAAAAGATAGTTGAAGAAGGCTGGAGAATATAACAGCTGAAATGTGAATATAAAAACCAAAATGTTGAGAATAGTCTGAGACATGAAAATAATAAACAGAATATGATTATTAATTCAATAACTGCAGTTTGATATCTCAATTGTAAATGACAGATTTCCATCTGTCACACAAAAATAATGATAACAGTGTAAATGATGAAAATTTGCAATTTATTGTGGTTAATGGCAACTCAGTCATATCTGTGAGTCGGGGCATTAAATTGGTACTCGAAATAATCAGCAAATAGGAGCCATTTAGTGAAAGAAGGTTATTTAAAAAAATGAAGTACATTTGATGAAGATCCTCGCAAATATCTTTCTGAAGGTGGTCAATCAAGCTTAGATTTATCATCTAATACTGAAACAGAATCAACTAATGAGGTCAGGTTTGATGAACCTCATTTGATGACATCTCAGACTATAGCCTTCCCACAAAACAACAGCTGTACAACCACTTACCTCCCATCTCTAAAACCATCCAAGTAAGACAAACAAGACATGTGGGACATTGCTGGAGAAGCAAGGACAAATGCATAAGTAACATTCTTCTATGAACCTCGACACATGGACATGCCAGTGTTGGCCAACCACCAAAGACTTATCAACATCAGCTCTGTGTGGACACAGGATGTAGTACGGAAGACCTGCTGGGGGCAATAGATGATAAGGACAGATGTAGAGAGAGAAAGAGAGTCAGGAAAATCCGGGCGGGAAAGGTGACTTGATGCTACAAGAGTTAGTAATATAGCAGAAGTCAAAATAAAACCTATAAAGCCATCCAATACTCTCAGCTAATTTTTCATTATTATGTTTGTTATTTAATAGCGGAGTTAATAGCATATTTTTATTTAATTTGAAATAAGTTAGAATTAAAATGATCAATTTTAATGGCACATCAACCCAACCATCTAGGAGTATTTTACACTGAGAGGTTAGGGAATTGCATTCATTGTACATTTCTATTTAGACTTTTTTTGTACACTATAATATGATATAAAATATTCTTATCTAATACAAATAATTTGCACACAGTTATTTTGCATCAATTATTCCTATCAAATACTATTAATTTATAGGTAATTATAGGATTTAAAGTAACTATATCTATTTAATAATAATTTACAATTTTATGATATCAAGTATTCCAATCTAATATAAATAATTTGCACACCGTTTTATGGTTTCAAGTATTTCCATGTAATAGAAATAATCATATGCTTCCAAGTAATTATTCCTATTTGATAATAATTTGTTTGTGCACAGTTATATGGTATCAAGTATTCCTAAATCAAATACTTTACACACATCTGTATGATTTCAAGTAACTAATAATAATACTAGGTAAAAAATTATAGCTTCAAGTAACTATTCCTAATACAAATAGTTTACAGTTATATAGTATCAAGTATTCCTATCAAATACAAATAATTTTTAAACAGATAAATTCGATTCAAAGATGGAACTCTAACATATACTATCACACTAGGTCATAGTGGACCTGTGAGTAATGGAAATGAAAAGTTACTCAACAATCACCAGATCTGTAGAACTGGAGCCACAAAATCAGATACATAGATTGCACAAGACCCCCCACACACTTTTTTTTTTGAGAGGGGATCTTATCCCTCTGAAGTGGATACAGTCAGCATATTCTCACCCCCACTGACCGAGTGGTAGAAATTAATTTTAAAAAATAAATAAAAATAGAAAAATGTTGCAAAGTTAATGTTCAAGAGAAATTAATTGATGATGATATTAAAAAAGAAATGAATTAGAGGGAAGAATACTTTACCTTAATTAAGGAAAATGAAAGAAAGATACTTTCAAATTAGCAGTCATAAAATGATTGTAATAAATGACAATAGATCAGAATGAATTGCATTCAGACAACGAAACAAGGGAGACAACTCAAAGTGAAACCAATGATATAAATTGACAGAAGCACAATTAAATGATAAAAAGAAAAGGTACACACAGAGATACACGAACACATAAGATAAATTAAACAATATCAAAATAAAAATAATATTATCTAATGCTATCATATTGCAAAGTTTTAAAATAAGATATAAAAATGTACTTGATATTTTTTATTTATATTTAACAGGATTACTTAGTTAATATATATCATTATGATTGAATTATGAAAATAATAATAATATATTGAATACTGGATATATTAGATCAAAACAATATTGAAAAAAACTTTGAAATAAAAAAAATTATTATAAAATTAAAATACATGCATACACACAGATTTCAAAAAAGACATTAACACAATATGAATTTTTGAAGACACAGCAAAATATATATGTTTAAATCCTTATTCATAATATCTATGTGTATGCATGCAATATATATATATATATATATATATATATATAAAATGGTCGTTCAATAAACAAGGGAAAATTTTTTGAAAAAAATATTTAATTTTTAACATTTTTTCCATAAATGTAAACTCTACATTGTTAGGAATTGGTTTATAGCAGAATTTATTTTAATCTCATAAAAATAGTAGTTTTAAGGCTATTCAAAATAGTGGTAAATCAGACAGAGAATTCCAAGCTTGAACAGAGGTCTATCATCAAATTTTTGGTGGCTGAGAAGTGCAAACCATGTGAAATTTACAGAACAATTTGTACAGAGAAGCACGTTTTAGTAAAAAAAAAAAAAAAAGTTTACAAATGGGCTAAACATGAGCTTGCCACTACTCGCCAGAGTTCAAAAGACAGTCTATCAAGCGGAAACATACAGATTCCAGTAAAGAAAAAATTCCGGGTGAAGAAGTCAGTAAAGAAGGTCATGCTGACAGTCTTCTGGGACATGAAATGAATTATCACTATTGATTCCTTTGAAAAGTGAGTAACTGTAAAAAGTGCTTCCAATTGACAACTCCTTTGGCAAAATTCACCTTATTTATTGAATGACACTTGAACATAATTTTTATTCCACAAATGAATTTGCTACATTACTTATTCATTTAGCATCAATTCTTTTATAGCAATTTAAAAAAAACTTTCTAAAACACTTTTCTCCTGACAACCTAAGGTTGATTTGGTTTCTTTTTTTTTTTCATGGCATATCAACCTTCATGAGTTATTTAATGCCAAAGCTATCTTAGTAGAAGAACGAGCACAAAAGCAGGAAGAATAAAGAGGTTTATATCTTTCTTGAGGGTATTAGTCTGAAAGTAAAAGTATTACCACAAATTGAGTTCAGACTCGTTTAGTACAATGTCGCAGTTCAGCATGTTAGCCACAGAGTCCCCACTAGTCTGAGGTTGAAACTCGTGGAGAAGAATCAAAAATAAATAATTACATATTAATTAAATATTCTTATTTGTTTTATCCCTTTTGTTCATCTCTCTCATTCAGAATGAGTATCTTTTCCAGCTAAAATGAAGAGTTTATTTCATATGAATCGATTTTAAGATCTTTGCATTCTGCCTCAGAACAATCTGTCAATTTTTAAGGCAAGTTAAGCCATATCTGCCATAAGAAATGGAATTGGCAACCTGAGTTCAAATCCTAGATGAAGCTAACACCTTTGGGAAAGACATAAATCAGTCTCTTATTCCTCTAGTTATGGGTAAATAGTAGGGTAGACTGGGTTTTTTAGTATTGGCTAGGCAACTGGTTTAAAAGCTTTATTCTGCTTAAAAATTAGCTTTGTGTCACATGCTACCAGTTTCACTTTCTTTGTTTATATCAACCTTTTGGGGTTATTTAATACCAATGCCATCCTTGCAGGAGGACAGTAGTGGTGCTATTTAATACATAGCTGGGGGAGTAAGGGAGTTTGTTATTTTACAAAGGGTATTAATCTGAAAGTGAAAGTAATATAGCAACTGAAATTCAAACTTGCTTACTATGATGACAGACTCCATCATGTTAGTCTTTACATCACATAGACTTAACTCCGTCTGCCTGTTATAGAGATTGGGTAAACACTAACACTGTATCACTTTCAAGCAAGAATCAGGTTTGCAGTCAAATTATTCTAAAGAAGCAGTTTCCATCAAATCACTGAAGATAAGCAGCAATATGACAGCTCACTACTTGAACGGATGACCACTTTGTAACAGCGAGTACTGTAAGTAACCAGAGGACACCTGTGCAGACTAAGCAAAGCTTAGAAAATAACATGAGATTTGCTGCCTAGACTTCGGTTAGGGAGTAAAGTGGAGTATCTGTTCCGCCACTTTTGCTACATTCTCATCTTCAAAATATGCAAAAAAAAAAAAAAAAAAAAAAAAAAAATTAATGAGCTCAAATTAGGAGCAACAACTCATTAATTGAGAGGGGAAGGTCAGATTATTCCCTTTTGTGAAAAGTGGACAATTTTTCCCGAGCTTACATGTATATACACTATTGCTGTAGAGGTAGTTAGTTAAACATTGGATCAGAGAATAACATTTAATACATATTAAATATATCAAGGCTTGTGGTGTGTCAGTTATCTTAGAAAATAAACTTGATAAACTAAGTTCAAATCCTTGATGAGGATGTTCACAATTCATTTTCATATGGAGGCACTACTAATGGCCTAAAGTCTATCTTCATAAGACATGGACATAACAATCCGATTTCAAATCCTTGATGAGGTTGTTCACAATTCATTTTCATATGGAGGCATTACTAATGGCCTAAAGTCTATCTTCATAAGACATGGACATAACAATCCGATTTCAAATTCTTGATGAGGTTGTTCACAATTCATTTTCATATGGAGGCACTACTAATGGCCTAAAGTCTATCTTCATAAGACATGGACATAACAATCCGATTTCAAATCCTTGATGAGGTTGTTCACAATTCATTTTCATATGGAGGCATTACTTATGGCCTAAAGTCTATCTTCATAAGACATGGACATAACAATCCGATTTCAAATCCTTGATGAAGTTGTTCACAATTCATTTTCATATGGAGGCACTACTTATGGCCTAAAGTCTATCTTCATAAGACATGGACATAACAATCCGATTTCAAATCCTTGATGAAGTTGTTCACAATTCATTTTCATATGGAGGCACTACTTATGGCCTAAAGTCTATCTTCATAAGACATGGACATAACAATCCGATTTCAAATTCTTGATGAGGTTGTTCACAATTCATTTTCATATGGAGGCATTACTTATGGCCTAAAGTCTATCTTCATAAGACATGGACATAACAATCCGATTTCAAATCCTTGATGAGGTTGTTCACAATTCATTTTCATATGGAGGCATTACTTATGGCCTAAAGTCTATCTTCATAAGACATGGACATAACAATCCGATTTCAAATCCTTGATGAAGTTGTTCACAATTCATTTTCATATGGAGGCACTACTTATGGCCTAAAGTCTATCTTCATAAGACATGGACATAACAATCCGATTTCAAATCCTTGATGAAGTTGTTCACAATTCATTTTCATATGGAGGCACTACTTATGGCCTAAAGTCTATCTTCATAAGACATGGACATAACAATCCGATTTCAAATCCTTGATGAAGTTGTTCACAATTCATTTTCATATGGAGGCACTACTTATGGCCTAAAGTCTATCTTCATAAGACATGGACATAACAATCCGATTTCAAATCCTTGATGAGGATGTTCACAATTCATTTTCATATGGAGGCACTACTAATGGCCTAAAGTCTATCTTCATAAGACATGGACATAACAATCCGATTTCAAATTCTTGATGAGGTTGTTCACAATTCATTTTCATATGGAGGCACTACTTATGGCCTAAAGTCTATCTTCATAAGACATGGACATAACAATCCGATTTCAAATCCTTGATGAAGTTGTTCACAATTCATTTTCATATGGAGGCACTACTTATGGCCTAAAGTCTATCTTCATAAGACATGGACATAACAATCCGATTTCAAATTCTTGATGAGGTTGTTCACAATTCATTTTCATATGGAGGCATTACTTATGGCCTAAAGTCTATCTTCATAAGACATGGACATAACAATCCGATTTCAAATCCTTGATGAGGTTGTTCACAATTCATTTTCATATGGAGGCATTACTTATGGCCTAAAGTCTATCTTCATAAGACATGGACATAACAATCCGATTTCAAATCCTTGATGAGGTTGTTCACAATTCATTTTCATATGGAGGCATTACTTATGGCCTAAAGTCTATCTTCATAAGACATGGACATAACAATCCGATTTCAAATTCTTGATGAGGTTGTTCACAATTCATTTTCATATGGAGGCACTACTTATGGCCTAAAGTCTATCTTCATAAGACATGGACATAACAATCCGATTTCAAATCCTTGATGAGGTTGTTCACAATTCATTTTCATATGGAGGCATTACTTATGGCCTAAAGTCTATCTTCATAAGACATGGACATAACAATCCGATTTCAAATCCTTGATGAAGTTGTTCACAATTCATTTTCATATGGAGGCACTACTTATGGCCTAAAGTCTATCTTCATAAGACATGGACATAACAATCCGATTTCAAATCCTTGATGAAGTTGTTCACAATTCATTTTCATATGGAGGCACTACTTATGGCCTAAAGTCTATCTTCATAAGACATGGACATAACAATCCGATTTCAAATTCTTGATGAGGTTGTTCACAATTCATTTTCATATGGAGGCATTACTTATGGCCTAAAGTCTATCTTCATAAGACATGGACATAACAATCCGATTTCAAATCCTTGATGAGGTTGTTCACAATTCATTTTCATATGGAGGCATTACTTATGGCCTAAAGTCTATCTTCATAAGACATGGACATAACAATCCGATTTCAAATCCTTGATGAAGTTGTTCACAATTCATTTTCATATGGAGGCACTACTTATGGCCTAAAGTCTATCTTCATAAGACATGGACATAACAATCCGATTTCAAATCCTTGATGAAGTTGTTCACAATTCATTTTCATATGGAGGCACTACTTATGGCCTAAAGTCTATCTTCATAAGACATGGACATAACAATCCGATTTCAAATCCTTGATGAAGTTGTTCACAATTCATTTTCATATGGAGGCACTACTTATGGCCTAAAGTCTATCTTCATAAGACATGGACATAACAATCCGATTTCAAATCCTTGATGAGGATGTTCACAATTCATTTTCATATGGAGGCACTACTAATGGCCTAAAGTCTATCTTCATAAGACATGGACATAACAATCCGATTTCAAATTCTTGATGAGGTTGTTCACAATTCATTTTCATATGGAGGCACTACTTATGGCCTAAAGTCTATCTTCATAAGACATGGACATAACAATCCGATTTCAAATCCTTGATGAAGTTGTTCACAATTCATTTTCATATGGAGGCACTACTTATGGCCTAAAGTCTATCTTCATAAGACATGGACATAACAATCCGATTTCAAATCCTTGATGAAGTTGTTCACAATTCATTTTCATATGGAGGCACTACTTATGGCCTAAAGTCTATCTTCATAAGACATGGACATAACAATCCGATTTCAAATTCTTGATGAGGTTGTTCACAATTCATTTTCATATGGAGGCACTACTTATGGCCTAAAGTCTATCTTCATAAGACATGGACATAACAATCCGATTTCAAATCCTTGATGAAGTTGTTCACAATTCATTTTCATATGGAGGCACTACTTATGGCCTAAAGTCTATCTTCATAAGACATGGACATAACAATCCGATTTCAAATCCTTGATGAAGTTGTTCACAATTCATTTTCATATGGAGGCACTACTTATGGCCTAAAGTCTATCTTCATAAGACATGGACATAACAATCCGATTTCAAATTCTTGATGAGGTTGTTCACAATTCATTTTCATATGGAGGCACTACTTATGGCCTAAAGTCTATCTTCATAAGACATGGACATAACAATCCGATTTCAAATCCTTGATGAAGTTGTTCACAATTCATTTTCATATGGAGGCACTACTTATGGCCTAAAGTCTATCTTCATAAGACATGGACATAACAATCCGATTTCAAATTCTTGATGAGGTTGTTCACAATTCATTTTCATATGGAGGCACTACTTATGGCCTAAAGTCTATCTTCATAAGACATGGACATAACAATCCGATTTCAAATTCTTGATGAGGTTGTTCACAATTCATTTTCATATGGAGGCACTACTTATGGCCTAAAGTCTATCTTCATAAGACATGGACATAACAATCCGATTTCAAATCCTTGATGAAGTTGTTCACAATTCATTTTCATATGGAGGCACTACTTATGGCCTAAAGTCTATCTTCATAAGACATGGACATAACAATCCGATTTCAAATTCTTGATGAGGATGTTCACAATTCATTTTCATATGGAGGCACTACTTATGGCCTAAAGGCTATCTTCATAAGACATGGACATAACAATCCGATTTCAAATTCTTGATGAGGTTGTTCACAATTCATTTTCATATGGAGGCACTACTTATGGCCTAAAGTCTATCTTCATAAGACATGGACATAACAATCCGATTTCAAATTCTTGATGAGGTTGTTCACAATTCATTTTCATATGGAGGCACTACTTATGGCCTAAAGTCTATCTTCATAAGACATGGACATAACAATCCGATTTCAAATTCTTGATGAGGTTGTTCACAATTCATTTTCATATGGAGGCACTACTTATGGCCTAAAGTCTATCTTCATAAGACATGGACATAACAATCCGATTTCAAATTCTTGATGAGGTTGTTCACAATTCATTTTCATATGGAGGCACTACTTATGGCCTAAAGTCTATCTTCATAAGACATGGACATAACAATCCGATTTCAAATTCTTGATGAGGTTGTTCACAATTCATTTTCATATGGAGGCACTACTTATGGCCTAAAGTCTATCTTCATAAGACATGGACATAACAATCCGATTTCAAATTCTTGATGAGGTTGTTCACAATTCATTTTCATATGGAGGCACTACTTATGGCCTAAAGTCTATCTTCATAAGACATGGACATAACAATCCGATTTCAAATTCTTGATGAGGATGTTCACAATTCATTTTCATATGGAGGCACTACTTATGGCCTAAAGGCTATCTTCATAAGACATGGACATAACAATCCGATTTCAAATCCTTGATGAAGTTGTTCACAATTCATTTTCATATGGAGGCACTACTTATGGCCTAAAGTCTATCTTCATAAGACATGGACATAACAATCCGATTTCAAATTCTTGATGAGGTTGTTCACAATTCATTTTCATATGGAGGCACTACTTATGGCCTAAAGTCTATCTTCATAAGACATGGACATAACAATCCGATTTCAAATTCTTGATGAGGTTGTTCACAATTCATTTTCATATGGAGGCACTACTAATGGCCTAAAGTCTATCTTCATAAGACATGGACATAACAATCCGATTTCAAATCCTTGATGAAGTTGTTCACAATTCATTTTCATATGGAGGCACTACTTATGGCCTAAAGTCTATCTTCATAAGACATGGACATAACAATCCGATTTCAAATTCTTGATGAGGTTGTTCACAATTCATTTTCATATGGAGGCACTACTAATGGCCTAAAGTCTATCTTCATAAGACATGGACATAACAATCCGATTTCAAATTCTTGATGAGGTTGTTCACAATTCATTTTCATATGGAGGCACTACTAATGGCCTAAAGTCTATCTTCATAAGACATGGACATAACAATCCGATTTCAAATTCTTGATGAGGTTGTTCACAATTCATTTTCATATGGAGGCACTACTAATGGCCTAAAGTCTATCTTCATAAGACATGGACATAACAATCCGATTTCAAATCCTTGATGAAGTTGTTCACAATTCATTTTCATATGGAGGCACTACTTATGGCCTAAAGTCTATCTTCATAAGACATGGACATAACAATCCGATTTCAAATTCTTGATGAGGTTGTTCACAATTCATTTTCATATGGAGGCACTACTAATGGCCTAAAGTCTATCTTCATAAGACATGGACATAACAATCCGATTTCAAATTCTTGATGAGGTTGTTCACAATTCATTTTCATATGGAGGCACTACTAATGGCCTAAAGTCTATCTTCATAAGACATGGACATAACAATCCGATTTCAAATTCTTGATGAGGTTGTTCACAATTCATTTTCATATGGAGGCACTACTAATGGCCTAAAGTCTATCTTCATAAGACATGGACATAACAATCCGATTTCAAATCCTTGATGAAGTTGTTCACAATTCATTTTCATATGGAGGCACTACTTATGGCCTAAAGTCTATCTTCATAAGACATGGACATAACAATCCGATTTCAAATTCTTGATGAGGTTGTTCACAATTCATTTTCATATGGAGGCACTACTAATGGCCTAAAGTCTATCTTCATAAGACATGGACATAACAATCCGATTTCAAATTCTTGATGAGGTTGTTCACAATTCATTTTCATATGGAGGCACTACTAATGGCCTAAAGTCTATCTTCATAAGACATGGACATAACAATCCGATTTCAAATCCTTGATGAAGTTGTTCACAATTCATTTTCATATGGAGGCACTACTTATGGCCTAAAGTCTATCTTCATAAGACATGGACATAACAATCCGATTTCAAATTCTTGATGAGGTTGTTCACAATTCATTTTCATATGGAGGCACTACTTATGGCCTAAAGTCTATCTTCATAAGACATGGACATAACAATCCGATTTCAAATTCTTGATGAGGTTGTTCACAATTCATTTTCATATGGAGGCACTACTTATGGCCTAAAGGCTATCTTCATAAGACATGGACATAACAATCCGATTTCAAATTCTTGATGAGGTTGTTCACAATTCATTTTCATATGGAGGCACTACTTATGGCCTAAAGGCTATCTTCATAAGACATGGACATAACAATCCGATTTCAAATTCTTGATGAGGATGTTCACAATTCATTTTCATATGGAGGCACTACTTATGGCCTAAAGTCTATCTTCATAAGACATGGACATAACAATCCGATTTCAAATTCTTGATGAGGATGTTCACAATTCATTTTCATATGGAGGCATTACTAATGGCCTAAAGTCTATCTTCATAAGACATGGACATAACAATCCGATTTCAAATCCTTGATGAGGATGTTCACAATTTGTTTTTATATGGAAGCATTACTAATGGCCTAAAGGCTATCTTCATAAGACATGGACACAGCAACCCGATTTCAAATCCTGGATGAGGCTGTTAGCACTTCACATAGTGCTTAGGAAAGGTATGAATCCAACTATTCTCCTCCTAACTAAGAGTAAGGCAGAATGGACTTTTTAAACCTTGGTACAGCAACCGGACTAAGAGATGGAAAACTCTGAATTTAAACCTGTTAAACTACACTTAAAATTCGTGCAGAGGGATTAGGTAAATACATACATTTCATTTTCATGTTAATATGCATGGAAAGGCATGAATCTTTTCTTCCCTGATCTATGGGTAAGTAATAGTAGCGGTTAGGCTTTTTTTTGCCATGACAGGGCAACTAATCTAGGAGAAAGAAGAACAGTAGCATTGTAAGCAAATAGTACCAAGACATGAAAGGATAAGCCAGTAGCAGAAAAACAGACATGTTGACAGAGTTTTCCAGTTGACTAGCTGTAATATGATATGCTTGACCAAGCACTATGGGACTGATCTGGCAGAGGTCATTATTTAGTGTGTCATTATTTCAGGTTGGATGTTAAGTGAAACCCAGTATATTGGCATAATGGTTAGAGTGTTCACCAATGGTCTGGGAGACAGGGGTTCAATCCCTGGTTGCATAACACTCAGCATTATAAAGTACAGATCAAGGGGTAAGTGGAGCAATCCAAGGAAAAGAGTAATGCTGTCTCCTATACCTTGGTGTACTAGCTATTGAGAAGGGAGCCTTCAGGTCACCCTCAACAATGGTCGGCCAACTTACTTATATATATATATATATAAAACCAAATTCAGAAGTTCTCATGGCACAGTGGTTAACATGCTGGACTATGACATTGTAATAAGCAAGTTCAAACTCTTTGCTTTCATGTTCACTTTTGGACTAATTCCCTCATCCCACTATGAGTTAAATAGTATCATTGCCGTTATTTTATAAGGATGACTTAGGCATTAAATAACCCAGAAAGGTTGATATGCCAGAAACAAAAAAACGAAACCAAACTCATCACAATCTTCTTATTCAAAAAAAGAAAAAAAAATCAATAATCGTACATTTTAAAAGAGTGGGGAGAGGATTCACTTTCATCAAATTTTAATTCAATGATCAACTTTTTCAGGAACAGTTAGCATTGGAAAAATAACAAGACAGGTTGAATTATTTTAATTTTCTTTTTTACTCCAAGGCATTGTTTGTTTTTAGTTTTTTAAATACTTGTTCAGGAAATGGGTGATCATTCTACATTAAATTAGAATGAAAAACTGTCCCCACTTTGTTTTTTTTTCTTCAAAATATCAAAAAATTGCAGTGAGTTTCAGGGTCTAATTAGTTCAAATCACAAGAGAAAATTACTAGAAAAATTGTTTTCAGCTGAACTTGAATTGGTGCACATGTAGAATAACAGCATTTTTTTTTTCAATAAATAAGGTTAGAAAAAAAAAAAAAAAAAAAAAGAATGAAGACATTATTGAAACTTAGTCTTATCTGGATAGTGAATATAAGTTCTAAATTTCTACATAATCTTTTTATACATGACCACAGATATTTTTTCAGTGGGATAATCTGGACAAATATCAAGATATCTTTCTTCAACTTTTACATTCATTTGCAAAGTTTAATTGAAAAGAACTAGTTTTCTTTAATGTGTAAAGTCTGCCATTAAAAGAATTAATACGAGCCTACTGCCAGACCCCAGGCCTCAAATCTCCGAAGGACAAACTTGAAGGGTTGTAGAACATAAAGTTCCAATGTACCAAACAATTATTTCAAAGTATTATGAACCTTCCATTTAAATCAGTGGTTCAAAACGTGTTTTTTTTGGTGGTGGTGGGGACTCCCCATAGTATAGTGGTTAACATCAGGAACTGGGACAACTAAGTAAGCAAGTTCAAACCCCAGTTGCAAAATTACATTCTTGTTCAGATTAATACCCTCGGAAAAGGGTATGAACCCCCTTATTCCCCAAACCATGAATTAAATAATACAACTACAGGTCTTCAACACGGATGGCTTTAGTATTAAATAATTTACATAGGCCTATATGTCATTAAACAAAAGAAATCAAAACAAACATTCTTTTTTTAAACCTACTGACTCCTTTGATTCCTATTTTACTTTGGTGGACCCACATAGCCATTCAATATTTAAAAAATCATATTGTACTTTCATGATTAAATATTATTAGGAGTGGTATAAATTTTAAAAAATACTGTGTATTATAGAGTAAGTAAACTTGGCGACCTTAGTCAAGGGTGACCCGAAGGCTCCCTTTTCAATAGCTACAAAACCAAAGTGTAGAGGAGGGCGCTACTCTATTCCCCGAATTGCTCCACTTTATCCTTGATCCTTACTTTATAATGCTGAGTGTTAAGCAAGGCAGCATCAAGTACCATTTTTTGAGTCTTTGGTATGACTTGACCGAGGATTGAAACCCGGTCTCCTGGACTATTGGCAAACACTCTACTTATTAGGCCAATGGCCCAGTATTATAGAAGTATAACTAATTTATCACTAAACTCAATACTCACAGCTGATTTTTCATTATTATATTTGTAATTTAATAGCATACTTTTATTTTATTTAAAATGAATTAGAATTGAAATGGCATATCAACCCATAGCAACTATAACTAATTAAATTCTACAGAAAATGATTGCTCACTAGTAAAATAGTAAAGGAAGTAAAGTTGGCGACCAGAAGGCTCCCTTTTCAATAGCTACTACACCAAGGTGAAGGGGAGGTCACTACTCCTTTCCCTGGATTGCTACACTTTACCCTTGATGCGTACCTTATATCGCTGATTGTTAAGCAAGGAGGTATCAAGTACCATTTTTAAAATCTTTGTTATGACACGACCTGGGATTGAACCCAGGTCTCCCGGACCACTGGCGGACACTCTACCCACTAGGCCAATCATGAATATACAAGTTAATATTTAGGGGAGTCCCTGTGGCATGATGGCTAAAGTGCTGGATTGTGAAATCATAGTAAGTGAGTTCAAACTCCAGTTATGGTATTATGTTCACTTTCAGGCTAATACCCTTGGGAAAGGTATGAAACCACCTGTGGGATAAATAATACTACTACTGTTCATCTACAAGGATGGCTTTGGCTTTAAATGACCCATGAAAGTTGACATGCAATTGAACAAAGAAACTAAACCAAGGACATATTTATTAAAAAAAGATACTAATTTAGTGCTACTTAATTTAATGCAAGCCTTGTGACTGATGCTGCTCTGATAGTTTTGCAATATTTGGTTTAAACATTATCCATAATAATCAAAGATCACTTCTTTGTACTATGACAAATTGGTTGCAAGCTTTTCACAGTAAGTTAGAGACATGACTTAAACCAGATTCAACATGGTAAGATGAAGGAAAAGCAATAACATATATACATCTTAAGGCGGTGCCCATGGTGTAATGGTTATCGTCGTAGGAAATGGACACAGCGACACAAGTTCAAATCCAGGACGAGACTGATTGCATTTCATAGAGCACTAATACCGTTGGGAAAGGTATGAGTCCAATTATTCTCCCTCCAGCTATGGGTAAATAGTAGGGCAGACTAGGTTCTTCAGCCTTGTCTAGGAGAAGGAAAACTCTGAATTCAAACCTGTTAAACTATGCATAAAAACTGATTTTGTGTCATATCCTGCCCGAGTAGAGGGGTTGGTAAATATAATAAATACATCATAAGTAAAATTTTTTCATTGACCACTAAAATACTATCGTGGACCTCCAATGTACTAGTTTGTTAGCATGGACAAAAAAAAATCTGATATGGATCCTTGGGGACCAATAGGGAGCTCAGCTGATAACTCAATCCTTATTTTGGTTTTCAAAAATTTTCTTTTTATATAAACTGTTCTAATGACCTATTTACCATCATCTGCAACATGCACTATGATATCAAATATCCACAACCAGATATCATATTGATGCAGTTAAAAATGGTAAAATCAAGTGACAGCCTAAAATTATCAATACTTGTTCTCAAGTTTTCCTTTTGCTTAAATTCTAAAAATGAATTTAATATATTTTCCATGTTAAAGTGAAAGTCAAGGACCCAAAAAATATTACTTATCATAAAGTTTTAAAACAGTAAAATATTATTTTTGTTAGTTTAGTTTGTTTAATCTATATATATATATATATATATATATATATATATATATATATATATATATATAACAATATATAAGAGGTGCTTATGGTGTATTAGTTACTATCATAGACACAGCAGCTGGAGTTCAATCCTGGACGAGGCTGCTTGTATTTCACATAGTACTAATACCCTTGGGAAAGGTATGAATCCAACTATTCTCCCTCTAGCTATGAGTAAATAGTATAGCAGAGAGGGTGCTTTAACCTTGGTAGAGCATCCAGTCTAGGAGAAGGAAAATTCTGAATTCAAACCTGATGAACTGCTTAAAAATGACCTTGAATCACATCTTGCTCAGGGTTAGGTAAATATAAGTAAAAGTAAAGTTGGCGACCATAGACTCCCTTTTCAATAGCTACTACAACAAGGAGGAGGGGAGGACACAACTCTTTTCCCTGGATTGCTTCACTTTACCCTTGATCCATACCTTATAATGCAGAGTGTTAAGCAAGGTGGTATCACATACCTTCTTTTGAGTGATTGATATGACTCGACCTGCGATTGAACCCCGGTCTCCCAGGTCATTGGTAAATACTCTACCCACTAAAAAGTATATAAAGAAAAATTTGCTCAGCACCAATCATCAGATGTGGTCACTTAGCTGACCATGTTTTCTGATTGTAATGTGGTGGCAAAGAAGAAGTGAGTGGATCTTACACAAACACATATAACACAATACAATCAAACTGAATGAATATGCCAAAAGCAAATTGCCAGTAAAGTGCAGACATACTAATAAATTTCTATATTTCTTTTTCCTTTTCATGTGAGTGTTACATAAAGTAACATTTTGCCATATGACTATTACCTTATACTATAAATACAGTTTATCATCTACTTTTCTTATGTTTCCATATGACGATTGAGAGTTTCTCATGAATAGATTTCAGGAATTCATAATTGAAATATATTTTGGTTTTATACCTACTTCTACAATAAGAGCATATTTCTTATGCAAAACCGTTTTTTTTTTGGTATTTTTTAAAATTATTATTATATATATATATATATATATATAGGTAAACCTCTAACAACTTTTTATAAAAAGTTAAAGAAAATGGTTTACTACTGTAGAGAATTATATATATATATATATATATATACACATAAAGTTGGTGACCATAGTTGAAGACAACCTGAAGCCTCCCTTTTCAATAGCTACTATACAGAAGTGTAGGGGAGGGTGCTATGCCTAGTAAAGTTAGTGACCCAAAGCTTCCTTTTCAATAGCTACTACACCGAGGTGTAGGAGAGGGCGCTACTCCTTTCCCTGGATTGCTTCACTTTACGCTTGGTACTTACCTTATAATGCTGAGGTGCCTGTGGTGTAGTCGTTATTGCCGTAGGAAATGAACACGGCGATACGAGTTCAAATCCTGGACGAGACTGATTGCATTTCACATTGCACTAATACCCTTGGGAAAGGTATGAATCCGATTATTCTCCCTCGAGCTATGGGTAAATAGGACAGACTAGGTTCTTCAGCCTTGGTTAGGCAACTAGTCTAGGAGAAGGAAAACTCTGAATTCAAACCTGTTAAACTCCGCTTAAAAATTGACCTTGTGTCATATCCTGCCCGAGTGGAGGGGTTGGTAAATAGTACCTTATAATGCTGATTGTTAAGTGAGGAGCTATCAAGTACCATTTTTTAAGTCTTTGGTATGATCTGACCCAGGACTGAACCTTGGTCTCCTGGGCCATTAGCGAACACTCTACCCACTAGACCAGTTTATATTTCACTAATGCATATTATTAGTATATGCAAATTAAATGGCGGAATTTCCATGGATTTCAGATTGTAAATTATGGAAAACCTTGAATATTAGAATGTCATTCTCTACAGTAGTAAACCATTTTATAAAAAGTTGTTAGAGGTTTACCTATATATAATAAATAATATCTATTTTAATTGTATAATATTCCAATAGAAATAATAAAATCCTAATATATATATTAACTTTTTATAGAAAAAGGAATGCAGTTATTTAAAAGCAATACAGTAAACATATATATAGATCTTTTCAAAAAGAAACCAAACAGTTTGTCAATAGGACATTCTAATCCATTAACAAGTAAACTGTGATGTAGTAGTGACCTTGACTTTTTGTATTAGAAAACAAACTGCATCATGCCGTGTTAGTTAGTAGGATGTGTCCAAGAATGAACATATAGATAATGCATTTGCCTTTTATTCCAAAATTCAACAATGGATGATCTTGTATTGATGTTTACTAAATTTTTCTAAAAAATAAAATGAATATATTTATTTACAAAAGGCTAGCTACTTACGTCATAAAACTGAATCTTCAATTTTTTCCATTCAAGTTCTTTGTTTTTTTTATTGAAAGATAATATCTTATCTATTTTTTATTAGATAAACTAGTCATTAATTCACCAAATATGACAATAAAAGAGTATTCAAAATCATTTATCTCAGTGTTATTAAATTCATGTAATTATAATGTATGTATTTTGTATACTTTTTATCAGTACAATTTATATACATATATATATATAAGTTGTTCCTATATGAGTAAACATTCATTTATTTTAGGTTTTATCCTACTCAACTAGACATAACTGAACACTTAACTGATTTTATGAATAAAAAAAACTTTTTAGAAAAATTCGATAATTCTACAACATATATAAGTTGGTTGACCATTATCAAGGGCAACCCGAAGGCCTGCTCCACTTACCCTTCATCCATACCTTTTAATGCTAAGTGTTAAACAAGAAGGCATTAAATACCATTTTTTGAGTCTTTGGTATGATTTGACCAAAGATAGAACTCCCGTCTCCAGAACCATTAGTGAACACTAACCATTATGCAAATGGCCAGTATATATATATATATATATATATATAGTTGAACGGATGTATGTAAACAATAGTAATTGTGATTCATAACCGTTTAAAATTTACTTTGCAGCTAATATCTCCTCGTGGCTGAATGGTTAGAAGCTTTGGCTTGGCATTTGAGTCAACCGGGTTTCAATCCCACCTACGGGAAGATACTGTCTAGCCACACTGATAAGTTCTGATAGAACGAAACAGATCTGTCTGTGAATGACTATATATATATATATATATATATATATATATATATATATATATATATATATATACATACTGTAACTGGAAGAAAACTCAAACCTGGTTAAACTGTCATTATATATATATATATATATATATATATATATATATATATATAAAAATATATATATATACACTCCCATCTCTCGGTCTCTTTCTCTCTCTCTCTCTCTATATATATATATATATATATATAGAGAGAGAGAGAGAGGTGTTGAACATCATAAGTTTATTCTGGGACCAATTTTTTAAGTGTTCAATATGTGCACCGTCTGTGACATGGCAAACATCAAGCCAGTAGTTAAGCCATTGCCAAATACGCTGTAGCATATCTCTGGTAATATTATCCAGTGCAGAAGTGATTCTCTACTTGAGTTCATCAATGCAAGCAGAAAGAGGGGAAATAGAGACAAGTACCATCACATATCACCAGGAAAAGAAATCCCACGGGGATAGGTACAGTGACTGCAGCAGCCATTTAATCAGAAAACTGTCTTCATCTCCATCCACCAGATCCATCTCTCTGGCAGATTCTCATTGAGATAAGCCTGTACTGTCCTCTTT
>OY757936.1:51039540-51074540 GCA_963585895.1 Sepioteuthis lessoniana | reverse complement strand
TGGAAAAATACCACTTACAAGTTGACCTTTTAAGCATGAAAAAAAATCTCAACAAATCTAATGGTTGGCTTATATGGCAAGAATAAAATCTAAACCTTTACCACTGGTTGACCACAATGGTAAAGATTTAGACTTTAGCCCAGCGATATAAGTTGACCCTTAGTTTAGTAGAGATTTTTTCAGACTTAAGCAATTGACATACGACACAATTTACAATAATGATAAACAGGAAAAGAGTCTTCATATTGACTTTTGTAAATAACAAGGAAAAAAATAATCTTTTTCTTTTTCCCCCCATTTCTTTTTAGATTATCAGGTTATTGTTCTTCTGGATAATAATATATAAAATCAAATACAATGCCATGCAGCTGTTGTTAACAAAACACTCCCACCGAAAAAGAAAACAAAAAAAAGCAAAAAAAAAAAAATTTTTTAACTAAAATTTAAGTTTAAAAAATTAAAATAAAAATGACAAAAACTATAGATACTAACAACAACAGAGAAAGGAATAATTTAAAAAAAAAATAAATCAGACTGAAAAAAGGAGAGAAGAAAAAAAAAAAAAAGATGGCAGCACCTTGATTATTTCCGGGATCCACGGAATCTCCCGTTTCGGTGGAAGTTACAGACATGTAGACAGCTGTCACGTCGACTTGTTTCTCAGACAGGTACCGCCGTCCAGTAAGAATTTCAGTATCAACTGACTGGAGAGATTGGTGTACACGTTTGTAAGCCTTGAAACACCAGATTAGAAGGTACAGTGAGCCTTTCACTTCACACCTGACCTCTCAACCCAGCTGGTTCAGAGTACAAAGGTAACAGACAAGAAAGTAGAGAGAGAGAAAAAATATATATACGTATATATATATATATATATATTATTGTTTTGAATTGAGAGATAAGATAAAAAAAATAGAGAAAGATAGGACATTCTCAACAAGTATAACTAAAAAAATTTTTTAAATGTAACAAAATAATATCTTGTTTTTAAGTGTCTTAAGATCTTTAAGTATTACAATTTAGAGAAATTTGAAATTTAGTTAGCAGAGCCACTTGCCCTAGAATGCTAATATTCTTTCCACAAATAACCTTGTTTCTAAAATCCAATCAAAATTGAAATTGTTACTATCAATTTATGCAGAAGTCCATTTGAATTTCTGCAATGCCCAATTCTAACCAAGACCAAGCATTAATTCACTTGCATAAAACACACACACACACACTATATATATATATATATATATATATATATATATATATATATATACACACATCCATCATCAAATCCCACTGATAGCAGAGATTTCCCTAACTTTCCCCACACCTCCATGCCTATTATCCATTGCTTCTGGTTAGTCATTCAGAACTGTGACCAAGGTTTGCACAGAGCTGATGTATGCAAGTCATTGCTAGCTGGCCAGTACTGGCATGTCCATGTGCAGAGTGCATAAGAGCTCATCCTAACTTATCCAACAGTACCCCATGTCGTGTTTGTCTTATTTGAATGTAAGATGGGAGGTAAGTGGCCGTACAATTGCTGTTTTGCTGGATGTTGCTTCCAGGATTTGTTTAAAAAAAAAAAGCATGTAAAATTCTTGTGTAATTAATATCTAGCCTTTTTGTTGTGCATTTCATTAGCATTCAGGTGGTGCATCCAAACAGTAATACTGACACAGCCTAAGCTTAGAAGAAGTCGAGTTTTATTTTATCAGAAAGATCAGATTTGTATATGATTGATAACCTGTCAATAGCCATCATTGTCTTCACATGGCATGTTGACATCACTTTCAGTAGATGAGATATTGTTGCCAAGGTATGTTATACTGGTCTACTAATTTTAGAGCTTGCCACTCATAGTGGAGATGACTCCTTGTTAAAAACACATAAATTCTAGTTGTCTAATAAAAAGGAAGTCCTTCATAGTGGTTAATATGTTGAATTGCGATGTGATTGCAAGCAAGTTCAAATTCCAGTTGTGCTATTATGTACACATTTGGACTAGTACTCTTAGGAAAGAGATGCAGCACCTTATACCACTAGATACAGATTAAATAGTACCAATACTGTTCTTCTACCAGGAAAGACTTTAGTATTAAATAACCCACAAAGGTTGATATGCCATTAAACAAAGAACCCAAACCATCATGTAATGAACGACTTTTTAAGACCATTTTTTTTCTGTCATTAATCTAAAAAGATTTGGTTTGGTTTTATGGCATATCAACCATTGTTGGATATTTAATGTTTTTAAATCTACATTAAATATATATGATTTGTAAGCACATTTTGTAGACACACAGTTAAATGATCAAAAAGTTCTATTTCTAACAATTCAATTTAGTATAAGTCAACAAAGTTAAATGGTTCCAAGTATTGCTTTGTATCACTAACAATTCAGTTAAATATCAGTCATTTGTTTACACACAGATGATCAAACAGTTCTATTTTAAGCAATTCAATTTAGCATAAGTCATTTGTTTGCACTCAGTTTAAATGTCAAACAGTTCTATTTGACCCACATGAGGTGCTGCCACTCTGGAAGTGAGTGGACCTAGGAGTGATGGCAATAAAGTGGTACTCTGCATCCCCCAAAGCTCCAGTATCACTGGAGCATTACCATCAGATCGTTTAATGTCATATTGAGGACACTAGTTGGGGGTGTCTTACTCCTCCACAAAGATGTAGTTGGTGTATTCTACAGTCCCAACGAACTGGGCTGGTATCATCAAAGGAATTACTAGAACAAGAATGAAGACAACAGTAGACTGCCTCAGAAACTCTAGGTCCTAATTTTGTTATTCTCCTAGACTGGTTGCCTACCAAGTCTAGAAAGTTCAGTCTGCTCTACTACTTTGCTCACAGGTGGATAAAAGAAATGGATTCACACATTCCTCAAGGGCATTGGTGTGGAGTGAATACAAAGAGCCTTGGCTCAAATTTGAACCTGGTTTGGTGATTTCATTTTTCATTTACCCAACTCAATCTTGTAGCTTTTCAAGCAGCCACAAATATAACTTAAAATCTAAAGTTGTAGAATTATACACTGGTTGATAGAAAAGTTCATGGGCTGACAAAGATACTCTCATGGAATATGACCAAATGACATTTGTTTTTCAACATGAGGTCCACACACTTCTATCATTATTGCAGAGCTTGGATCCCATTGGTCAAAAAGGTCATTAACAGCAGATATACCAGCATCACATGAACTTTTCAGCCCACCCTCATAACTTGACTCTTTAATGAGTGCTCAATATTTCTGGCCTTGAGCTTTACTAACATGAATCTCATGAATATTTAAACACCCTACAGTATTTATACAATTTATGGTATTCTATATCATTTATCACCATCAAGATATTTGAAAGGGACAGATTCCCTTGACTCTCTCTCACTATGCATCCCTATGGAGCATCACTCTTGGCAAGTTTTCAAGACAGCATCCAGTGTCTGCACAGAGCCGATACATGTAAGTTTTTGCTGGTCTGCCAACACTCTTGTGTCCATGTGTCAGAGTCCATACAAGAATATCACTAATGAGTTCATTCTTACTTCCGCAGCAGTACCCAGTGTGTCTTGCTTATCTTATTTGGATGGTTTGTGAGATGGCAGGTAAGTAGCAATAAAGCTGCAGTTTTGTAGGGTACAGCTTCAAGTATTTGTTCAAAACAGCATGCAGCAACCTTGAGTAGTTTACATCTGGCTTTTTCTCCACACATTTTGTTAAAGTGGTGCAACCATACAATAGTCCTGACACAGCTACAGCTTGGAAGAATTCCCATTTTATTTCATCATTTTATCAATTCTAGTATTCTAGATAATTTATGTGTTGAAATACGAAACACACTTGTAGTCAGTAGCTAGGCTAAGAGCAACGTCTTTAGCAAGGCTAGGACTGAAGTGAATCAGTCATCAATGAAAGAGCTATTTATGGCACATTGGGAGATTCCAATGTGCACACATTGGCCGGTCCATTCCTTGTATAGTGATTGGCTAGAACATCTGATTGGCTATGTCTGTTCATAAATACCAACCCTATAGTAGCATTAGTCTTGACTATGCTGGACCTCAGGTAAGTGTTGCTTGTTATAATTGTCACTGTTATTGTTGTTGTACATTGTTGCGGGCACCTTTTATAGTTAATTTGGATATATACTTTTCCTAGGGGTATTAGCACTGTGAAACACAAACAGTCTCATTCAGGTTTTTGAACTTAGGTCACCAAGTCCACTTTCTATTTGTATAATTCTATAATTGTAAATAACAATATACAGTGCCAAAACAAAAAACAAAAAAAAAAAAAAAACAGCTGTACAATTAACAAAGCTTTCATCAGATGATAACTAGGTATGGTTTCAGGGGCAAAGCATCATTACCATTAACCTAGTGCCCCAGCAGTACCTTACAATATCATCAGACTCTGTTGGCTTTCTATCACATTATTGGAATACCAGATCAAGACACAGCCTCTTCATATAATCCCTTGTTATATTAATAACTTTCCAGGAACAAAATGTTAATTCAATGATACAAGATTTGAATTAACTGAATTGGTTATTACACTGAACAAGAATAGATCTTTAAAAATTAATTGTTAATTCAATGTTAGATTTGAATTAGACAACAAGATAATAATGTCAAATTCATTAAAAGTTGAGACAGCATTTTACATAGTTTGAGTTCAAACAACAAACCATTCTATTAAACAAAGGATACCTGTTTACTTTGAGGGAAATTCTGATCTTTTCAAAGAATTTACAATTTTGGTATGAGATTTACATCATTATGCTAGCTTCGGCGGTACATATACAAAAATTATTCTAGATCTGGAGTCTCAAACTCAAGGACTCAAAAGAGTCTTGGCATCCAAGAGAAAAGCCACAGCGAGTGAGGGAGGCAATGATTTCCACCACGTGCTCTGATAGGCAGCGACTATTTTTTTCTTCACTAAAATGAATATATATTTGATAGTGTCGTATGTGGATAAATTCAAAATGTAAGGGGACAAGTTTTCCATTCCAAATTTTCCTGAATTCCATTTTCACTTTTGATAAATTCTGTTTTTCAATTTTATTGCATTTCATGGGTAAATTGCAATATATCATTCTATGGATATTATTAAAAAGGAGAAAACAAAAACAAAATTCAAAGTTTTATCAAATTTGAAGAAATAGCAGATATAATTTTTGTTTATTCCATATTTACCAACCAACTCCTCCACTCAGTGGAGTTTAACAGGATTGAATTCAGAGTTTTCCTTCTCCTAGACTAGTTGCCTCACCAAGGCTGAAAAACCAGTCTGCCCTACTATTTACCTATGGCTGGAGGGAGAATAATTGAATTCATACCTTTCCCAAGGGTATTAGTGCTATGTGAAATGCAGTCAGCCTCATCAAGGATTTGAACTAGTGTCGCTATGTCGATTTCCTGCGACGATAACCATTACACCACGGGCACCTCCATCAAATTTCTGTTTATTGAAGAATCCACTCTCAAACATTTTCTATGATTTTCTATTTGTGTTTTATTGTCAGTCATCTCAAATACACACCCCTCCACACTAATATGAGTTCTTAAATCTAATCCTTCTCACTTTATGAAACAAAAAATCCTCATATTCTGTTGTGCAGGTTATTTTTTTATAATCTCATTAATCCCTCCATCACAATAGGTCCTTGACACAAGCCGATGAAGATTTCCCTAACATTCTTTTAAAAAAATTTTTTTAAATGCATATAAAACTGTATTATTTCTACCTTTCAGCTTCTGATCTTAAAATGAAAAGGACTGATTTTGTTATTTGGTTTGTTTTAGGGCTTATCAACCATTATAGGTTATTTAATGCCAAATCTACTTTATTCACATATGTTTATTAATCATTATAAGTCAACAAAGTTAAATAGTTCCAAGTATTACTGACTATCACTAACAATTCAATTAAACATCAGTCATTTGTTTAAAGATATTTAAATGATCAAACAGTTCTATTTCTAACAATTCCATTTAACAAAAAATCATTTGTTTGCACTCAGTTTAAGAATCAAACAGTTCTATTTGACCCATAGATAGGATCCTTTCAGGTGCGACCAGAGTGGACCTGATAGCAATGGAAATGAAGGAGTACTCCATATTCTCCAAAGCTCAAGCATTATAGGAGGCACACTATCAGATTGTTTAATGTCATATCCAGGACACTTATTGGTGGAGTATTACCCCTCTGCAGAGATGCAGACGGTGTATTTTACAACCCCAGTTGATTGGGCTCTGAAAATGACAAACATTAAAGTACATTCTACACTTCCCTGGGTAGTCAGAGGCAAGGGAGAAATTACCAAGTTTTTGGAAAATATAAGTCACAAAAATTGTTCTGCTGCATGCCAGAGAAAAATATTTTGCATGCCAGATATTTGAGATCCACTGTGCTTATTATGCCAAAATGAAGTTTACCATTTTTTTTTTTCAAGAACAGTTACTACAACTTACAAAAAGAAAAATGCCAGAAAAATAGGATTTATCACTGCACTTTGAACATTCTTGACACCAAACTCATAAACTCCCAACTCTTTATTTTTATCTAAATAATCTTGACTACTTTTGTTATCATCGATGAAACATTGTGCTAAAGTGAAGCTGAGTTATTTGGGACAGCAAGGTGGGAAAGAGCAGTAGTCCTGTAGTCTGACACATGATTGGATAAGTTATCAACTGAGAGAGATTACTGATAAAAATGATAAATTTATGATAAGTTGAAGTCAAGTTATTGGAGATCCAACTCTCAGACCATACCAACCCATTCAACTAAAAGGTGCGGAGACAAGTATTAACTGATGCCAGTGGTAATGTGTTGATGGAACTAGGTAATTTTTTTTTTGTGGAAAACAATATACCAAAGTGTGTGGTTCCCACACAAAAAAAAAAAAAAAAAAAAAAAGAAATTGACAGTCACCAAGTGGTATTAACGCTGTGTGTGTGTATATATATATATATATATATATATATATATATAGAGAGAGAGAGAGAGAGAGAGAGAGAGACACACACACACTCACACCTGAGAGTTGTTCAAAAAGTTCTGAACCTCACTCAAATGAGGCCCATCTAACAATTTTATAAGAACTGGTAATGTATTGCCACAACAAAAATGTTCACCTAGGGCTCTTCTTTCTGGGCGAGACTCAGAACCTTTTGAATGATATATATATATATATATATATATATATATATATATAGAGAGAGAGAGAGATAGATATATAAATATAGATATGGAAGTAAATAATATAGTAAAATCTGACAATTTAGAGAAAAAATTGATAACAAGGTAATCCAAGCAGAAGGAGAGATTTATTGAGAAACAAAGCACTTTGGTTCTTTATCTTCCTCCTTTTGAAACAAAATTTTTCTCAATGAACAAATGGAACATATAAATTCTTTACAATATTCCCAATAAGTCATTGACATAGGTTAAAACAAATGCTGATTTACTGATTAAATGGCTAACTCTTTCTTGATATATAGATTTTCCCTAGGTTTTTGTATTTTTTAAACCCATCACTAATATTAACCTACCTAATCCTGATGATGGTTCATTAAAACGAAAATGCTATAGAGTCAATTTTGTTTCTCAATAAATCTCTTCTGCTTGGATTACCTTATCAATTTTCTCTTTCTCTCTCGTGGTTATCATCATAGGAAATTGACATGGCAACACGAGTTCAAATCCTGGACGAGACTGATTGCAACTCAACCCCTCCACTCGGGCACAATATGACACAAGGTCAATATTTTAAGCGGAGTTTAACAGGTTTGAATTCAGAGTTTTCCTTCTCCTAGACTAGTTGTCTCACCAAGGCTGAAGAACCTAATCTGCCCTACTATTTACCCATAGCTGGAGGGAGAATTATTGGATTCATACCTTTCCCAAGGGTATTAGTGCTATGTGAAATGCAATCAGTCTTGTTCATAAAATAAATAAAAAAAATTTTTTTTAATGCAAATTTTCCGTTAGGTGGGTTTTTTGGTTAATAAAAATAATGTTTTCTCCTTCTTTCGTTAGTCAGTGCTAGATACCCTGAGGAGCTGGTTTAGGCGAAACTGTAGTAAGATAGTCCTGACTCGCGATTTAATTTTTATATATATATATATATATATATATATATATATATTTTAGAATTTATCTGTTTCTTTTTCTAACTACTAGTAACTCCCAGGGAAATCTACATTTGGATTTTGGTTTGGTTGGTATGTACTTCACTGCTGCTTTCATCTGGGCAGTGATAAAGTTTTCCTATTCATCATTTGAAGTATGTCTTTTAGATATCTCCCAAAGAATATCAAATTTGTTTCCTACAAGTAACATATTTATTGCTTATATCTGTTTCTGACAATTTGTTTCATATTTCTGCATAGACTCAGGTATATCTTTGCTCTGATGATTCTGCGATCAGAAGATACTCCCTCAGAAGAAGAGTATGCCACATAGTTCAGAGTATGATTTATCCACTTCTTATTTATAAGTATATTATCTAGCTGTGCGTTGGCATTTTTGGGTCGGTGTAGGTCCAGAGTTTTCCCTTAATTTTTTTTAAATTTCATGTTTAGGCATGAAAGACTGTTCTTGAATGAAAAATCTATTAGATATTTACCATTTCTATTTGGCAGGTTGTGTAAGCAAAATTAATTATTTCTATTTTTGTCTATTTGAGCATCCACATTTCCACTAGTGATTAGTACATTGTATTAGGGAATGTGTTGAGCAAGGGAAGATAGTTTGTAGTGGTGATATCCATTTCATCACTGGCATCAGA
Source organism: Sepioteuthis lessoniana (assembly GCA_963585895.1). Lineage (NCBI taxonomy): Eukaryota > Metazoa > Mollusca > Cephalopoda > Myopsida > Loliginidae > Sepioteuthis > Sepioteuthis lessoniana. The sequence goes on along the minus strand of OY757936.1, from coordinate 51,065,736 downwards.
AGGGACAGTTAAAAAGAGACAATCATTGCGCAGAGCTTGCCATAAAATGTAACATACATGATTCTCTGTTGGCTTTTCTCTATGCTATTTAATGATTTTAAGGCATGGACACTGAGAAGCAAAAAAAAAAAAAAAAGTGAAAAGAAAGAAATGATGGTATATAATAATTCTACTTGAAGAACTACCCATAAACCTGTTTTAAGTTCAATTGAATATGAATAATCATTTGACTAAGCAAAATCTTTTCTTTTCTGTAAAGTTCGGAAATTTAAATTCTGCACAATTTATGCTTGCCAGCAACATGTTTTCCAACTTATTATTATTCATATCTATTGTATGACACCTCCTTTGGATGAGAGCCATCCTTTCTGCTTCAAGAAGTTTTTTTTTAGATTAAGATTTAATTGCAAAATCCTTTTTATACATATACATTAGATATATATGATTAGCAAACATAAGTCAAAGTTAAATAGTTCCAAGTATTGCAATGTATCACTATCATTTCAATTAAACATCAGTCATTTGTTTACACACAGTTAAATCAAAGTTCTATTTCTAACAATTCCATTTAGCATAAGTCATTTGTTTGCACTCAGTTTAAATGTCAAAGAGTTCTATTTGACCCATTGATAGGACCCTATCAGGTGCTACTATTATGGGCCACAGTGGATCTAGGAGTGATGGCCATAAAGGGGTACTCCACATTCCCCAAAGCTCCAGCATTAGTGGAGTCTCACCATCAGATGGTTTAATGTCATATTCAGGACACTCGTTGCCAGAGATGCAGTCTGTGTATTTTACAGCTCCAGCCAACTGTGCTTACTTTCTCCTGAGTCTAATTTAGTATGAGCAGTTCTCCATAAAATCATTCAGTAATCTATGAAGGCCAGACAAACACTTCTGAATTAATAATATAGATAAATATTCTTATGTACCTAAAACAATAATAAAATATCAAGTCCTGATAATGACCAAACAAGTAGAAAACAGAAAATCTGATGGAAATTAAAACCACTTCTTTTGCCTGAACCTGAGAGTAAACTCTAAACATATATCTACAATTACAAAATATTGTTAAAAAATTTTTTTTAAATAGCCCTATTTCTCACTTGAAATGAAAATTGAAAAATGGACTTGAGAATGAAGGTGTACTCCACATTCCCCAGAGCTCTAAAACTGGAGCCTTAACACTAGATGTAGTTTTGTGTCATAACTGAAACACCCTCCCTTTGAATTTTTTTCAGGGGAAGGAGGTGGAGGTTCTAGCCCCCTGCAGGTTGACTGATACAGCTGGCTTTTGAAAAGACCAATCTATACAACGAACAAATCATTATAATTTCTCAAGGGGGATAACTATAAAATGAATTTATCTATTTAAAATTAATTACAATAAAAATTCTATAAAAAAGGATATAGCCTGACATTGGGCTTAATGGGTGCCAATGTCAGGTTTCAAATAAGTTTTTACGAACAAGTCCAGTAGCAACCAACCATAACTGATTTCTTTCTTTTTTTGGTTTATTTGTTTCATTGGTCTAGTGGGTAGGGTGTTTGCCAATGGTCCGGGAGACTTGGGTTCAATCCCAAGTTGCGTCATACCAAAGACTCAAAAAATGGTACTTGATACCTCCTTGCTTAACACTCAGCAATATAAGGTATGTATCAAGGGTAAAGTGGAGCAATCCAGGGAAAGGAGTAGCGCCCTCCTATACACCTTGGTATAGTAGCTATTGAAAAGGGAGCCTTCTGGTTGCCCTTGTCTAAGGTCGCTAACTTTACTTGCTTGTTTAATGGCATATCAACTTCTTGTGGGTAATCTTATGCCAAAATTTGATTCATTTGTAAATATTTGGTTATAATTATAACTATATTTTCAATGTTACATTTTTTTTGTTGGTTGTTTGGATTTTATGGCATATCAACTTTCATAGGTTATTTAACGCCAAACCCATTTTTAGACAAATAATCGGTTTCCTTTTCAAACAATTCCGTTTAGTATATGTACAGTTTAATTGTCAAAAACATTTTTAAAGCTATTCAGTTTAGTCAAACAGTTCTAATTAAAACAATTCAGTTTAGTACAAGTATAGTTTTTACCACACAGTTAAGTGTCAAAACTGCTCTATTTCTAATAATTCAGATGAGCATAAGTATGCATTTTCGCTCTATTTGACCCATAAATAAGACCCTATCAGGTGCTATCACTTCAGGCTAGAGTGGATCTGGGAGTAATGCTAATGAAGGGATACTCCACATTTGTATTTTTTTAAAATTTGGCTACAATCATTTGTTAGCACACAATTAAGTTATTAAGTACTATCTAATGAAAATGTGTCATCCACAATGATGTGGTTTAAAGTAATTCCTATTGAATGATAATTATTTGTTTGCACACTGTTTTCCAGTTTCAAGTATTCCTATCAAACACAAATAATTTGCAAGCAATCAATAATAACCTTTTGTAAACAATTATAGCTTCAAGTAACTATTCTTAATACAAATAATTTGCACACCATTATATTGTTTCAAGTATTCCAATCTAATACTAATAATTACATGGTTTCAAGTAATCATTTCTATTTGATAATAGTTATTTGGTTGCAGACAGTTATATGGTTTCAAGTAACTAATAATAATCTTACACCATTATAGCTTCAAGTAACTATTCTTAATACAAATAATTTGCGCAGTTATATGGTATCAAATATTCTTATCAAATAGGAATAATTTTCAAACAGATCTATTTGGTCCATAGATAAGATCCTAACAGCAATTACCACTTTGGGTTACAGTGGATCTGGGAGTAATGGCAATAAAGAGATGATTCTATACTCTCCAGAGTCCTATCTCTGGATGCAGCTTAATGTCATACACAAGATACCCCTTTTTTGAATGGGTAGAGAGGCCTTACCCCTCAGCAGAGGATGTAATTGGCAGATTCTAAGCCCTACTAAGACAATTATATGATTTTAAGTAACTATTCTTAATACCGATAATTTGCATATAGTTAAATGGTTTCAAGAGTTACAACCCTTCATTATTAATTCTATATAATAATAATGATTTGTTTTCACACAGTTATATGGTTCCAAGCATTCCAATCCAATACTAATCATTTTTGATACATAGATGGGACCCTAACAGGTACTACTAGAGTGGACCTGGGAGTAATGTCAATGAAAAAGAACTCCCCAGAATTCCAGAAGCAGAGCCTCATTACAGGATGCAGTTTAGTGTTATACTCGATTGCCATCTCTTTGTGGGAGGTGAGGGGGGATTCTTACCTCTCTTCAGGAGATGCAGTCAATGTATTCTAAGCCTCACTGACAGATTGAGATTTCTTTCAATGATTAAACCATCATTAAGTCATGCTGACAGCAGGGATTTCACTGACTCACTCTCTTCATCCATCCCTATCATCTTTTGCTTCTGACAGATCCTTTAAACTACATCCAGTGTCTGCACATCTTAGCAGGAACTTAAAAAACAGTTAAAGTCAATACAACAATAATTTCTTTTCCAAGCAGCACTTTACAAAACAGCAGCCATATGGCCACTTACCTCCTATCTCAGAAACAATCCAAGTAAGACAAGCAAGACATACTGAGGATATAAGAATGAACTCATAAGCAACATTCTCATGTGGAGTGTTGGCTGGCCTGCAAAAACTTACATTCATCAGCTCTGAGTGGACACTAGATGGGGCCTGGTGGACTTATCAAGAGTGATGGCTGATAGGGATAGATGGCAAGAAAGTTTCTAGAGAACCTGTGCTGTCAGGATACCTTGAAAATATTGCTTGTAATTATTTTTGTTTTAAGTAACATATGTAGCAACACACATTTTTATATTTTCCTTTAAGAGGTGTTAAATTTTGACCAAGTGATTAATTAAAAAATGCCTAGGCAGCAGGAGTTAGTCAACCAGACATAAAATGGAAGAATAAGGGCAGAGTGTGCAGTTTAACCAATGTGTGGCAGGATTTTATTTTTATTAATTTAAAAAAGCCTACAGTTAACCAGCTATATGAAGAAGTTTAGATAGTTTTTAGATATATATGTTGAATCAAAAAAGAAATATTACATGATTTGCTGAAGTTATTGTGGTATTCTCACAGACCATTGACAGTCAGTGAATCCCCCACTAAGGGAAGTTACTATTATGAATTCATATTATAGTTAACATTGTTATGTGTTAATGGAATATCCATAGAGATGAAGAAAACAGTGATAAAAAAAGAGAAATGATAATCTGAGAGGAAAAGGAGAAAAGAGGAAGGATAAAGACCAAAAGAAGATAGAGATGATCAGAATAAAAAAGGGAAAGAAAAGCAGAATTGTAGAGAACAAAGAGTGAAAGTAGAGAAACGAGAGAGTTTGAGTTTTGTTTAATGGCATATCAACCTCTGTGGGTTACTTAATGCCAGATGGGTTAGATTGTTTTTTGTCTTTTGTGTATGTTTTAGGATTTAGGGCATGAGTTTTTGTTATATATTTTATTATATTTGATTAGACTTTGATGAAGAGGTTGGTTTCTTTTAAGAACGAACAAGATTTCTTCTGGTTTGTTGTTTTTGAAGAGGTCCTTTAAGTTGCTTGTCTGGTAATATTTTAGGTGGATTTGTCTAAACCTGTCACAGTTTATGAGTATGTGTTTGACTGTGAGGGGTACTTTGCATGTTGAGCATATTGGGAGGAGTTTTCCTTTTTAGGAGGTGTGAGTGGGTAATGTGGGGGTGGCCTATATAAAATCTAGAGAGTATCACTACTTCATTTCTATTTCTTCTGTAGCCAACCAGCCACTCACCTATGATATCTTGAATATGGTGGAGCTTGTTCTGCGTTTGATCATCACAAGATTTTTGCCATTTCTTGAGTATTAATTTGTTAATGATTGGTTTTAGGTCGGTATGGAATTTTTGAATTGGATATGTCTGCCAGGAGTGCTTTTTTTTGCGGCTTTGTCTGCCCTTTCATTTCCATGTATATCAATGTGACTTGGTATCCTGGTGAGAATGATGCTATTATTTTTAGAAAGAGTGTTCATTTTGTTGAGAAATCTTGTGATGAGACGAGTTGATGTATTTTTGTTCTGTAGAATTTGAAGGACTGATTTGGAGTCTGAATAGATGATAAATTCTGAGGATTTGAGGTTAGCTATAATGGTCATGACTAGGTCAATAGCTGTGACATCTGCACTATAGATTGATGATTCATTTGGGAGACGCTTTAGCACAACCAACTTTCATTCCCTGTTTGGATCCATTTATATAGATGTGCTGGTGGTCTGGGAAGTTGTTTTGAATGTTGAAGAATTTCTCTTGGAAAGTGTTGGGTATCACCTACCTTTTTCAGCATAATAAGCTGTTCCATCTGCCATATATGGCAGTAGCAGAGATCAGTCTGCGAATAAGCCTACGAGTCAGACCAGAAGAGCAGTTCCTATTGTTGAAGTATATCATTACTCTATCACTAATCCTATGTTCTTATTACTAACAATCTCTCTCTTGTAAATACACTTTCCTTGAAATATAACTATTTTCCTCACATATCGTGGTTTGTCTTATTATTATTACTACTTGTGTTCACTAACCAGAACACAACAGAATGTGATGGGGCGTGTTTTGCTTTGAGATAGTTTGGTTAGTTCTAGTTTTACTTTTGGTGGTGTTTTGAGGAGAACAGTATTATGTATTATTTTGGGATCAATTTTGATTTCATTTAGGAGGGTTTGGATTCTGAGATTAAAATATTTGATGGGCTTTGCTTTATTTTCAAACAGGTTTTTATATATAATTTTCATTATGCAGTTACAGGCAAGGTTTTAGGGTATGAAATAAGTTTAGAATAATATTGGAGTACAAGTTTCTCAAGAAAAGTGGGGGTTCATTGACTTCTATGTATAAGTTTTCAATTGGAGAGCTAGTGAAGGTTCCTAGGGTAATACAGGGTCCCTGGTGGTGGATGGTTTCAAGTTCTCAAAGGTAAGATTTTCTGGCTGCTCCAAAAAATGGTACTTGATGCCACCTTGCTTAACACTCAGCATCATAAGGTACGGATCAAGTGTAAAGTGGAGCAATCCAGGTAAAGGAGTAGCACCCTCCCCTACACTTTGGTGTAGTAGCTATTGAAAAGGGAGCCTTCAGATCACCCTCGACTACAGTCACCGTCTTTACTTATTTACTTACATGATTTTGTTCGCAATTTATGCTCTTTTCTGGTTGTTTACAATATATGAGGTCCATTCCAATTCCTTCACATTTTTTACATACTGGAGGTCTGGTTTTGGTTTGGTTTGGTTTTATGGCACATCAGCTATTGTAGGTTATTTAATGCCAAATCCATTTTTATACATATAAACAGTTCTATATCAAACAATTCAGTCTAGCATAAGTATAGTTTCAATGTAAAAAAACAGTTATATTTCAAACAATTCAGTTTAGCATAAGTACACAGTTTAGTACTATTTGACTCATAGATATCAGGTGCTACCACTCCGGGCCAAAGTGGATCTGGGAGTGATGGCAATGAAGGGGTACTCCGCATTCCCCAAAGCTCCAGCATTACTGGAACCTCACCATCAGATTGTTTAGTGTCATATCCAGGACACTCATTAAAGGAGGGGTCTTACCCCTCTGCAGAGAAGCAGTCAGTATGTTCTAAGGCCCCAGCTGACTGGGCAATTGTTGAGGGGTGGGGTTCCCCCTCTGCAGAGAAACAATCTGTGTATTCTTCAGCCCCAGCCAACTAAGCAATACACAGAGTTAAATGTAAAAATAGTTTTATTTTAAACAATTCAGTTTAGTATAAGTACACACTTTTAATATCAAAACAGTTCTATTTCAAACAATTCAGTTGAGCATAAGTACGCAGTTTAAATGTCAAAACAGTACCATCTCAAACAATTCAGTTTAGCATAAGTACACAGTTTAGTTCAATTCAACCCATAGATAAGACTTTATCAGGTGCTACCACTTTGGGTCAGAGAGGATGGTAATGAAGCTCCAGCATTACTGGAACCTCTCCATCAGATTTTTTAGGGTCATAAACAGGACACTCATTGAGTGGGTCTTACTCTTCTGCAGAGAAGCAGTCGGTATATTCTATAGCCCCAGCCGACTGGAGAAGGAGGTCTGGTACATTTTGCTTTGTGATGCCCAAATTTTTGGTAATTGTGTCATCTCAGTGGATTTGGTATATATATTTCAACTTTGATTATCATGTACCCTATTTCTATTTCGGTAGGAGGTTTTGGGGTGTTAAAACTAAGAATATGTGTTTGTTAGGATTGTTTGGTTACTTTTCTTAATGGATATCCTTTGGTACCAGTATGGTATTGTTTATTAGTTTAGGTTTAGGTTTTATTAGAGAGCTGAGAGTTTTTTCAATAATAAATGAAGACAACTTAGTGATTGGGGTATCCTCTATCAACTCTAGCACTATAAATTTGCAGAAAAGGGTCTAATCAGAGTCATTATCTGAGTCAGACTCTGCATTGTAGATGCATTAATGTTTGAGATTTTTTGCTTGGGTTTTGTTTTTTGTATCCATAGAGATTTTAGATGAGTTCACCGACTGTGCTCCCCACCCACCACAGAAACCTATAAAGGGAAATGTCAAGGGGGAAACCCATTCACCTAAGCAAATCAGGGCTACACATTCCATATACTCACAATGAGGAAAGGGACCAACAACTTGAAATCTGTAGGTTTTCATTTCCAAGATGACTACTCACCTCATGATAAAGGGGTAAACATAGGTCTTTCTTCAGCATGATTGACTCAGTAGCCACTGCTTTCTGATTTGGAAACTTAAAAATTCTGTTGCAAGCCTCCAAAAGAGGGCCTGACATGACAAGCCAATTGATTGGATCAGTACTCTGACAATTCATCTAGCCCAATAAGGGCCAAAGTGGAATGTTGCTAATCATGTGGCCACTCGAGCAACTGGATCACAGACTACTCAACCACCAGGATACCATCCTAAAGCATCATGGATCACCCCCCCATGGCCAACAAATATCCCCATTGGAGGAAGGGGTTACCTCTCCACAGAGGTGCAGTTGGCATATTCTACAGCCCCAGCCAACAGGGTGAATGAGAGAATGAGTAAAGAGGAGAAGACAGATACAGAGGGAGAGGAAAATAGAGGGTCTCAAGGAGAAAAAATAGAGAAGAAAAGGAACAGAATAGAAAGAGAATAAGAAAAGGAGGAAAACAAAGGAAGAAAGAAAGGAGGAAAATGGAGAGAGAAAAAAAAGGAGAATCAATGATTAGAGAAAAGAAAAGGAAGAGAATGAAAATAAAGAAAGAGATAAAGTGAAAGAGGAAAACAGACAAGGGGAAGGAGTAAAATAGAGAGAGAGAAGAAAAGGAAACAGAGAGAGATGAGAAGAAGGAGAATAGACAGACAAAAGAAAGAAAACAGAGAGAGGAGGAGAAGAAAGAGAGAGAGAGGAAGAAGAGAAGGAAAATACAGAAAGCAAAAAAGAAGCCAAAAGAAGAGGAAGAAAAGAACATAATAAAAAAGAAAGAGAAACTATAATACTTCAACATTTTTTTTTCTTTTTTCACATTTGACACACAAACTTAACACTCCACATCCTGGGAAAATGGGAGGGAAGCCAGGAAACTGTTAATAATAACCATTATGACAATAATAATAATAAAGAAGGAAGAAAAGTAGCAAGAGAATTTTAACTAATTAATCCAATTCTAGCAGAAGGACAACAAGAAAAACAATAGAAAAGCCTTGACAGAGACAAAAGCCATTAATAACAATTTGGCTGTCAGTAGCCATATTTGTAATTTGATTTAGTGAAAGAAATATATATATATATATATATATATATATATATAATAGGAGACTTGACCAATAAAACAAACGAAGCAGTTGGCTGTTTGAGAGGATGGGCACTTATTAGTACATACATGGTAAATGGCAATCATCTCATTTAAAGGCCTTGCATCATGACGTAACTAGGTTTATTGTGAGGAAAAGATAGACATAGAGGTGAAAGAAAAGAATTGGTAACCTACATTTTCTTGGGATGTTAGATCTAGGGCAGACAACACCATGCTGGAACTAACAGTCTACAGTCAAAACAAAAGTCAGTTACATTGGCTTCAGTGGGAGGAGTAGGAGAAAAAGAAATCAGAAAATGGATATATATATATATATATATATATATACACATACACACACACACACACACACAGATATATAATTATAATTAACCCCTAAAATCTATATCAATGAAATATAGTGCTTAAGGCTCAAGAGTGCAGGTTTGGTTTGGTTTGGTTTTATGGCATATCAACTAATGTAGGAGATTTAATGTATATGTATATATATATTAAATATATATGATTTGTAAACACGTTTTGTTGATAATATTTTTAAACAAACCTGAGCTCTTTTTTTGCACATAGTTAAATGGTTTCAAGCAAGTATTGCTATTTAATGCTAATTATTCTATTAAACCTTATTCATTCATTTGCACACAGTTAAATGGTTCCAGGTACTGCTATGTATCACTAACAATTCAAGTAGAGATCAGTCATTTGTTTACACACAGTTACATGATCAAACAGTCCTATTTCTAACAATTCAATTTAGCATAAGTCATTTGTTTGCACAGTTAAAGAATCAAACAGTTCTATTTAACCTATAGATAGGACCGTATTGGGTTCTACTCCTCCAGGCCAGAGCAAACCAGGGAGCAATGGCAATGAAGGGGTACTCCATATTCCCCAAAGCTCCAGTTTTACTTGAGCCTCACCATTAGATTGCTTAATGTCAGATACAGGATACTCATTGGGAACGAGGGTCTTACCTCTGTTCAGATGTAGTCAGTGTATTTTACAGCCCCAGTCAACTGGGCTTCAAGAGTGCAGAACAATATTGAAATTATAAAATGTAAATTGTAAAAATCACTCACAACTGAGTTTCATGTACCCTATCATCTGGTGAACTTGTATTCACACAACTTAAGTCTGAAGTATAATATATATATATATATATATATATATATATATATATATATAATCATGAATCTATTTTTTGTCACAACTGCACACATCATGTCATGTAACCAAGTTTTATATTTTTCTCTTCAGTTATACTTGTCAAGTCACTTAACTCTTTTTTTCTCTCTGATTGCTGTGGTAACACATGAAACGCCAAGTAACACGGTTCCAAAGTAAGACTTTTATATTTTAGGTTTCAAACCTGCGGTGCGACAATAACCCTAAGCACTTTTCATGTACTTTAATTGCTGCTTTTTTTATTTCATAAATTTAATATCATATACATGAGTATAATAATAATAACAACAGCAACAAATAATACATAAAAAATGAATGAAAAATGCTGAATACTTTTATAGCATTGAGACACTCTTGACACTGATGTATGTGTATACAAGACTTATCTCTATATACTTGCATACGTGTAAACATAAGTATGTGTGTACATACATATGTGTATGGTTGTGAATTTGACCATAGATATGTATGCACATGTGTATGTATGTATATGTTTGTGTGGGTGGCCAAATATATTTTGTGCGCAAACCACTAATCCAACCCAAGTGTAAGTGGAAATGGCCAACTAAAAGTGGAGCCATGACTTAAAAGAAGCTTCAGTTTTATTAGCACACATTTTAGGGTTTCCTGGAGACATACTGTCTGGAAAAATCCAGAAGTTGGGAAAGTTCAACCCTTCCTATGTACAAGTTTAGTGAATCTACAGAACAGGATATATACACGGGACCACAGATACAGAGATGGGCTGAGAAGACAGACAGATGGAGATGCAGGAGGAACCAGAGAATGGAGAACAGAGACAGAGAGACACCCAGATAGGCTGAGAAGACAGAGAGACAGAGACAGAAGAAAAAGCCAAAGAGATAGACACAGATAAAAGGATCCACTGAAGGTAAAAGCTAAGCCAAGTCTGAAAACCTACCAGTTAGCTTTAGTTAAGAATATGTTGCCAGCCACCTATGCAGCAAAAATGAGGACTCCCCAAACCATCATTTTGTAAAGTGTCACACACATCCCTCCTGTGTTAAACAACATTTATTCAAGCTGTTTGTTTTCTCATTTTTCTTCCTTTGTGGACCCATCTCGGATTCATGTGTTTTGAGAAAGACAACACAACAAGTGTGTGATTGATAGGTGGAGTGCATGGGCTATAGACAATCTCCCACAACACAGCAGGTTCAAAACCTAAAATCTTGACATTCTAATCCTACAGTACCATTTCTGTTACTCTGAGTTTCATGCATCTCCACAATCATCAGAAATATGTATATATATATATATATATATATATATACTGGCATAGTGAGTAGAATGTCTAGGAGACTGGGGTTCAATCCCAGGTTGAGTCATATCAAAGACTCAAAAAATGGTACTTGATGCCTCCTTGCTTAACACTCAGCATTATAAGGTACAGATCAAGGGTAAGTAGAACAATCCAGGGTAGGGAGTAATGTCCTCCCTTACATCTCGGTGTAGTAGCTATTGATAAGGGAGCCTTCAAGACACCCTCAACAACAGTCAGTCAACTTACAACTAACAGCATACACTTGAATATTATGGAATTACAGTTACAGATGCAGACTGACACTAGTTTTCTCCAACTGAAGCCCAATTATTTAAATGGTACAAATAGTTGTGCTACAATTACAACAAACACAAAAATCTAATGAAAAACAAAAAAAAGAGTATTTATCAATGCTCTCCATTTTGTGCTATCTGCATTTAGTCAAACATTAAATGCTAAAACAAAAATTAAGTTTTAAGTTGTTTGACCAATGATATATAAAGACACGCTAACTGAAATTGTGTACTAACTAAAAAATCAGAGTACAACTAAGTCACTCCTTCCATTATTTTATTGTATTTATTCATAACCAAAACTTGTGATATTCAGAATACCATTTTGGTTTATATATGCTGCATATGATAAAATGTACAGATAACTGTGGGTTCTGTTGAGTAGAGAAGGTTAATACTGAGCGTTGTTAATACTGAGAGTAAATCAAAAGTTTTGCAATGTTTTCGTAACGTGAGGTGCAATTCAGCAGCTCCAGATGCTTTTGCTGAGGTCATAAAAGTGATGAACCACATGACAGTGGGTTACCAAGTTTGAGTGCCACTCACCAGATTTGCCTCCATGGCTTGGAGCACAACTTCAGAATTCGCACTTTTACGCCTAATTGATCTTGCCTGAAATTGAAAGTTCTAGCAACCTGAGTGAGATTTCTTCAACCATCTGGTTTGGTTTGGTTATTACATTTAATGGCATATCAAACTTTGTAGGTTATTTAATGCCAAATCCAGTTTATATATTGAAAGTGATTTGTAAGTGAATAGTTTGTAGAGAACTTTATTTTTAAACAAGTAAACCTTTGTATGACAGTCAGACTAGGTTCAAGAAAATTCTGAATCTAAACTAGCTGTACTCTGCTTAGAATTGATTTTATGTCACATCCTGTTTGTAATGGAGGGGTTGGGTAAATACACTGTAGCAGAGAATCAAGTTGACAAGACAAGAAGCCCAGAGTTGGGTATAGAAGGAACTCTCAGAAGTGATACCATTTCTAAGCAGGAGTTATGTCCTTTTTCTCAATTAAATGTTTAGAAAGGAGACATGTGAAGTAGCTAATAGAATCAGCATTGAGATTGTTATGCTGATTTATATGGGAGTGGTGCTGGTCGGATGTTGGCCAAAGATCAGCATGTAGTTAAAGCAAGACACAAAGATTTTATCAGTTCAGAATAGTGTCCATAACATGTGGACAGTTTGAGAGCTGGTTGGATTCGATAGTACTGATATCTTGGTATTATTACCACCTTTGTGTAATTTACACACATTCACACATCATTAATTTTGAAGTGAAATGATGGAAAAAATATTTATTTTTCAATAACCTTTTTCCTTGCTAATGCATTTGATTTAATAGTGAAAATCATTCATATGGATTGAACATCATACAGTGAAATTTTAGATCAAAATTCAGCTAATAACTGTGTGCCAAGCTAGACTTTTTAATCCACTTTTGTTTGTGTGTGTGTGTGAGAAAGAAATTCAAATCACAAAACCACCTTAGAAACAAACAATATTGCCAACAAGTCAATAATTTAGCTTGACAAAATCTACAGAAACTTTTGAAAGTGATCAAAAATTGTACTTGAAAGTCATTACAAAATTGTCAGTTTAGCTTAATGAAAACTACAGATACTTTTGAAAGTTATCGAAAATAGTACTTGAAAGTCATTACAAAATTGTCAGTTTAGCTTAACTACAGAAATTTTGAAAGTTCCATCTTTAATAAAATTTGATCTTAGTTATTTGAAAAATTCTCAGATGAAGGATTTTTGTAACCATATCTGTTTTTATTAATCTCTTTGCTTTTTTTCCTCAGCTGATTTTCAGCTGAGGAATATTCCAAGATTACAGTACATAATTTTCTTTTTAATTTTTGACCTGCACCTGTATTTTAGCACAAGCATGGTCATGGTTTGATTTGGTTTCTTTATTTTAATGTTTTATGGGTTATTTAATGCCAAAGCCATCCCAGTAAAAGGGCAGAAGTGGTACTATATAATCCACAGCTTGGTTTGATTTGGTTTCTTGGCTTAATGGCATATCAACCTTTGTGGGTTGGCCAAATCCATCCTTGTAGAAGAAAAGTAGTAGTACTATCAATCCTATAGCTGGGGAGGATAAGAGGGTTAATACCTTTCTCAAGGGCATTAGTTCAAAAGTGAATGCGATAAAACAACTGAAGTTTGAACTCATTTATTACAATGTAACAGTCCAACACATTACCTACTATGCCATGAGGACTTCCCCACTGGTCAAGGTTGTATGGAAAACCAACAGTTTCCCATTCTGTTGGTCTCTTCTTTTAATAACACCAATCTTATCCAAAGGAGTTTCCACAATGAGGCTGAATATATTAATGGACAGCCTTAGGGACTAGTGGGATAGAATAAAAATAAATAAATAAAATATAATAAATATCTATAAAAAAAAAAAAAAGAACAATTTCACAAGACACTTCTGACAGGAAGTATGATCCGCAGATACCAAAGTAAAAGACTGCTGTCCTGGCTTTAAAAAATAAAAAGAAATGCTCAGCATTTAACAGCCTTTTCTCTTTACACCTTCCTACTGGACAGACATTTTCTTCTGGATCAGGAAGAAAGTTGCCTACTACAAAATTCAACCAGTTGAATAAAGGTTAAGTTTGAAGTATTCTTGTCGTAGCCTTTTTCCATCTTGAGTTTTTTCACAGCTCCGGCCAACCATAAAAGAACCAGTTAATGGAGGTAATAAGAGAAACCAAGGAGTTAGATACCAAAAACTACAAAGTCATCCCAAAAAACCCAATAATTAACCAAACCAAAATAGACGACTACCAACAACCTACTAACCAATGAAATTATAACCAAACTTTTATTTACCCCCTCCATAGACTCCAGCACGAGGTTTTGCTAGTCTACTGCAGCCATTTACTAGCAGGAGACATAAATTCAGTTTACCTTCTACTAGATCAATTGTTCTATCAAGACTAAAGACCTCAGTCCATACTTCATGACAAATGAGCAGAAAGCAAAGTGTGAGTTTTGTACAATACAGAAAGATAAAAGTCAATAAAGATTGTGCATATTAAAACTTATACAATCTATATTTCCAAAATGAATCGTGTATGTTGCCTTCTTCAAAATCTCAACTGTTCACCAAGAATTAAAGAAGACAGAAAATGTACATAAAGAATGTTGCAGAAATACCTCTCACATTTTAAACAGTTACCTGAGTGGAGCAAGTGAATTTGGACCCGTAGTAATGGTAACTCCATCTAACAAATGTCTAACCATTTTTTTTTCAAATACAATCATTAATGATTATGGCTTGAACCATAGCACACAGCAGTTTATGAGTTATCTCTCTTGAATCATTTCTATATATTCAAGTATTGGTCTTCTCAGCACAGAGCTTGTCAGATACAAGTAGTGTTGACAATAGAGAAGAGACAAAATGGATATCAAAAACTTAGACCCATACCATGCATTTACTGTTGAATCTGTAACAGCTACACTGAAAACTTTTCATGTTCATTGCATATTATGTGAGAATGACACTTTCAAGATAGAATCTTTAACCTATAGTGGTATCAATTTTCTATCCAGAACAGCATCATTCCAGCATAGCATCAAATGAGCTGGAAAAGCTCTCTGTGTAGCAATTACTAGTCTTAAAAACTGTTTCAACAGCAAATACACAATGTACACTGATCCAAGCCATAATTATAACTGATGATGTTAAGATGGCGCTACCATTACCACTTGCCCAACATAACTTCCACCACACAGGTGACAGTTTAATATGTAGGAGGTATTTCTGTTGCAGCCTATATATATATATATATATATATATATATAGTTAAGTTAGTTGGCGACTGCAGTCAAGCACAACCCAAAGGCTCCCTTTTCAATAACTACAACACTGAGATGTAAAGGAGGATGCTACTTCTTTCCCTGGATTGCTCCACTTACCTTTGATCCATATCTTATAATGCTGAGTATTAAGTAAGGAGGCATCAAGTACCATCTTTTGAATCTTTGGTATGACTCAACCTGGGATTGAACCCTGGTTTCCCAGACCATTGGCATATATATATATAAATATATATATATACACACACATACACACCTGTTATTCAATAAATAAGATGGATATTACCAAAGGAGTTTGCAAAAGGAAGCACTAATTAGTTTTCATGTTTTTCAAAGAAATAAACAGTGATGGGTTATTCCATGCCTTAGAAGAATGTCAATATGACCTTCTGTGCTATGCATATAACTTTATCTTTACCAGAGAATCAGTGTGCTTCCATTCAGTGGACAGTCTTTTTGACTCAAATTTGTAGGAGCACACTCATGTTGAGCCTATTTGTAAACATTTTTTTTTATTAAAACATGCTTCTCTGTACACCTCACATATTCTTCTGTAAATTTCACATTGTTTGCACTTTTCAGCCACTAAAAAATTGATGACGGACCTCTGTTCAAATTTGATATTGTGACCATTTTGCATGGTCTCAAAACAAATATTTTTGTGAGATTAAAATAACTTTTACTATAAGCCAATTCCAAACAATGCAGTTTACACTTATGGAAAAAAAATTATTGAGCCTTTTTTTTTAAAAAATGATTTCACTTATTTACTGAATGACCCTATATATATATATAATAAATTGGTTTGGAACTATTTAAAACATATGTTCCCTTCACTCTCTCTCTCTCTCTATGTGTGTGTGTGTGTGTGTGTGTGTGTGTGTAAGAAATAACTAATAATCTAGTACATCTGAATTTTATTGTTTAATAATA
The DNA here is from genome assembly GCA_963585895.1 of Sepioteuthis lessoniana. NCBI lineage: Eukaryota > Metazoa > Mollusca > Cephalopoda > Myopsida > Loliginidae > Sepioteuthis > Sepioteuthis lessoniana. The sequence continues at coordinate 51,049,331 of OY757936.1, read as the reverse complement.
ATGACTATTAAGAGGTTAAGGTTATCTACACATACTATACAATCACTGAGTTATTTTTTTAACATATATGGTCTGTTCTCTCCCACTGAGAAAGTAAAACTTTTAATATCAAAATTTTGATAGTTGAATATATCAAATGTTCTAAGAGAAGAAGTAGCAAAAATTAGATATACTAGCAAATATAAACCTTCTGGGTGCAAGTATTTATGTTTTAATGTAATAAAATATTATAGAGAATTATAAAGTCTAACAAAACCAAATCAGAATACATATAAAAAGATTTTAAACAGAAGGGGCGTAATTGAAGAACAGAACAGCTTGGACCCTATAACTTCCAATCACTCCAGGCATTCATTACGAAATTTGCCTTTTTAATTAAATTAGACAGTAAAGAATAAATTAGTTATTTCTTTTTGGAAATGGATTTCTTTTAAGGTTTATACACAAGATTTTTGCTCATATTTATCAAGGAAAATAAAACAAACAAGTAGAAATTAATAATACAAAGCATATATTAATATATTAATCAAATTCTTAAGATTAACATGCAAATTAGCCTTTCTGTTTACACCGTGAACTGCAAATTAGTTGTATATATTAATAAGATTACACGTTACTAGTATATAGATAAGGCCAATGGTATTAATAATATAAAAGAATTTTATAAATAACCGAGATTTAAATAGAAATAAAATCATAAATAATGTGACATAAATAACTAAGGGAACTGTGACATCAGTGATGGTGTATTTTCAGTTACAGACATTCAAAAAAATAATTTTGATTTTATATATATATATATATATATATATATATATATATATATATATATATATATACACACATACATACACATGTATTGTATCCCACAAAACCACCTGTAAAAATGACCATATACATTTTTATTCACACCATAAACCCAACACCAAAAGAGGAATTATAAGTTTTTACCTTAGGACCCTCCACATTTTTCCTCTAAATACCAGGACGATGAATTTAATTATATAGAAAATTCCTTTCTAAACTTTCTTTACCCTAAACCTTTTATACAATTTGCAAAATCCACAAAAGTAAACGATCTCAAACCACCACCAACACACCTAATATAATAAGACTCCCCGATAAGCACATTATTTTACCTAGTAATTCTTCCACTAACTTTATAGAAAATATTTTAAATAACTTTGGTATTAAAACTGCTACTTTATTTTCCAAATCTATTTGTAACTTACTTAACACGAAATCTCAACATATTAAATCTATTCTATTTCTTGCAATAACTGTAAAATGAAATATTTTGGCGATACTGCCAGAAACCTTAAAAAACGTCAATATGAGCACAAACGTGACATTAGATGAGGCAATTCTAATAATGCACTCTTTCTACATATATCTAAAACTAACCATAACTTCAATTTCAATGCAGCTACAATGTTAGCTCATATCCATAATAAAAGATTAAGACATTTTTGAAGACAGTGCTATTTCACTTTTATCCTTTGTTATTACCTGTCCAGAGTTTTTCAATCTATCCTCTTTCTTAGATAAATTAGTTCTAAATAGCCACAACATATCTAATTTTAATCCATTTTTTCTCTTCATATATCTATGCTTCTTTGAGCCCCATATATTCAATTTAAATTTAGCCTTATGAACAACATACACACACACAGATATAAGATGATAATGATAAATAAGTACATATTAGTTTTTATATATATATATATATATATATATATATATTGAATAGCATGGATGCTTATCAGCGACCACTGGTTTCATACTGTCTTATTACGACAATCATCAGGTATACATCTATTCATTATTATGATATAATAGCTCTATTACAGATATTGAGCACTTTCCAAATTATACTGAATTTGGTCTGCCACAAACCCACCAAGTGAGATAGTGACAACCATATACTGCTGTTATATATATATATATATATATATATATATATATTTATTTATTTTTGAAAAAGCAAGTTTTTCTGAAGATGAATTCATTCGTAGTTGAATTATTAGCCAACATTAAACATCTTTTTTTTATTTTAAACAAATACCTGGTTAAAGTTAATATGTGATGATGTATCTTCTGAATTCAATTTTAAAAATCAAATGGAAAAATGAGAAAAATTTTAACATTCTATTACCATTAATTGAGTTGTTTCAAATCTATGTGATGTAATTAGAGTTTGAAATTTATTTTAAAGCATAAGATATTTACTGAAAATTTTCTTTTTTTTTTATAGCAGTAATTTAGAAAAAATAATGACAAAAAATGTTATCAAAAAACATTAAAAGTCAGTATAGATATAAATAATTACTTTAATCTAATTAAAATAAGGGATCTTGTAACTCTTTAGTATTAATTTAACTAAATGACAAGATGAGCTTAAAAAAAGACAATTCTTTGTTTGATAGTATTATAATAAAAAATAATGACAGATTCAATAATCTTTCATTGTTGTTTATTATGTATAGTAACTAACACTTGGAATCTTTAAAGTTAAAATTGTGATTAGTTTCAAAATCATTATTACAAACACATTTTTTTCATCACCACTTTTCATGCCCCTCTTCCGTTTATAAATCTGTTTTCTGATTGATCATGAAGTTTCACCAACATATTTTCTATTACATCCTAAGCACTGTATAGAGTAAATGCTTGCATTATACACACATATATATATATATATATATATATAAACACACACCCACACACAAAAAAGCCTATGTATGCTCCTAAAGTCTATTTAAAAAAATGCTTAACAAAAATATTTTTATTATTTTATAATTCACATAAAGTGTATTTCATTTAGTGGGCTAGTTGATATATCAGATTACAATATATGCAAAAATGCACATGTAATTTTTAGGCATCCCTATTTTCTTCATCAATGTAAACTGTTAGACTTTTCTAGTTGGTTTCAGAAGTCTCGTCGAAGAAGAATCAACCTATTGGATGCTAGTCAACTCACTTAACTTGCAAAATGAACTGATGGATGTTCACCAATTAGACATCAGCAAAATGCTGCTCCTTTCCACTTCAAACTTAGTCTCTTTTATCTTCATCAAATCTCGCCACTCCACATAGGCTTATCTCATTCTCCTCCATAAAACAAGTCACACCTCTTGCGTCCTTTTCTTCTTCTGATTTCCATGTGCCGGTAGCACAGAGAAAGCACACCTATTTCTTTGAGGTAAGATTGTTCATGGCATTACTACTACAACTTTGAATTTAAGCATTTACAGAAGTAAAATAAATATGCAACATTCAAAACTTATGAGGAACACAATGTAAGCAGTTACATTTAGATCACACATGCACACCAAATGTAATAGCACAACCAGATAGAAACTCACTACGATTTTGCAGTCCAGCATGTTAGTCACTCCGAGTTTTTCTAACATAATTACTCATATCACATTTGGTATAAAATAATACTAACTCTTTATGGTACCAGCACAAAACTGATGGTGAAAGTATGTGATGACTTGGTTTTATGGTGTATCAAATATTGTTAGTTATTTAATGCCAAATCCTGTTTTTACATATATATCAAATACGTGATTTGTAAACATATTTTGTAGATACAGAGAGTTAAATAATCAAACAGTTCTATTTCTAATAATTCAATTTAGCATAAGTCAACAAAGTTAAATGGTTCCAAGTACTGCTATGTATAACGAACAATTCAATTAAACATCAGTCATTTGTTTGCATGCAGTTAAATGATCAAACAGTTCTATTTCTAACAGTTCCATTTAACATAAGTCATTAGTTTGCACTCAGCTTAAATGTCTAACAGTTCTATCTGACCCATAAATAGGCCCCAATTAGGTGGTACCACTCCCAGTCAAAGTGAACCTGGGAGGGGATAGTAATGAAGGGGTACTCCCCATTCTCCAGCATTACTGGAGCTTTGCCATCAGAATGCTTAATATCATATCAAGGACACTCGTTTAAGAGAATCTTACTCCTCTGCAGAGACGCAATTGGTGTATTCTACAGCCCCAGCTGACTGAGTTAGAGAAAGTATGTGAGTAAAGTCTGAGTGACATATGTCTGTTCAATGGTCTTATTTGTATTTATATAAAAATGCAGCTGGCTCTGTATTTACACCATTTGGTACAAAGGAAATAATTCCCTCTTGTTCTTACCATACCAAACAAAATTGAATGTATAGAGACAAGAAGTAAAGAAATCAAGGAGGTTAAAGAGTATGTCTATCTAAGAGGAGACGATGAAAATGTGCTGAGACATGGATGAAGAAATCTTGTGTAAGTGGAAAGCATTTACTACCATAAAAGTCGAGTTCAAACAGAACAAGACACTACATGCTAATATTTTCAATAGCACTCTTTTGCCTGCAATGTTATTGTAGAATAACACATACCTCTATAAATAGAATAACAATAAACAGCACTCACCTATACAAGCCAAAAGTAACATGGCTGCCTCCTTGGAAAAGCTATCTAGCTAAAGCTCACCTCTTTTATTGAAGTGTGCATGAGCAGCATGTAGATTGGTTCACTTTACAAGAATGAACCTACCCAACACATTTGCATGAGTGGTGTCCATTCATCTACTTATTTCTCAACCAAATCACTCAGAGAAGTTTTGGACACCACTCTACTTGAGCTAACCAATATTCAACATGGATTGGATTTGAAATCCAATGGGTGAAACCCGCACAGGTTCATATCCTGTCTGCAGCGCCATGTTGAATATTGGTTAGCTCAAGTAGAGTGGTGTCCAAAACTTCTCTGAGTGATTTGGTTGAGAAATAAGTAGATGAATGGACACCACTCATGCAAATGTGTTGGGTAGGTCCATTCTTGTAAAGTGAACCAATCCACATGCTGCTCACGCACTCTTCAATAAAAGAGATGAGCTTTAGCTGGCTAGCTTTTCCAAGGAGGCAGCCATGTTACTTTTGGCTTGTACAGATGAGTGCTGTTTATTGTTATTCTATAGCGTCCAGCTGGCAGGTCGTAGCTCAGTGCAGTCTTTCTTACTATGCTTAGCTTTCTGTCTTTACGACCAATTGCTCTTAGCTATCGCAACTAATTGCCTTACGCAACCTGACAAATCCTACATGGCGCTGCAGACAGGATGCGAACCTGTGCGGGCTACACCCATTGGATTTCGCCAGGAATTGGATACTCCATGTAGGATTTGTCAGGTTGTGTAAGGCAATTAGTTGTGATAGCTAAGAGTAATCGGTCATGAAGACAGAAAACTAAGCATAGTAAGAAAGACTGCACTGAGCTACAACCTGCCAGCTGGACACTTTATGGAGGTATGTGTTATTGTTATTCTTCAGTTATACGCAAGCAAAACATTGGCTACCCTGAAGAAAGAACAGAAACTGGTTATGACATGGAGAGCTATGGAAAAATCCATGCTGGGAATATTATAGCATGAGCATGACCAAAGTGAGGTGGAGTAGAGTGAACATAATCACCGAGTAACAAAAGCAGAAGTTCTGCAGGACCAGGCATGCTGCAAGGTTCACAAAAAGGTGGACTTATGCAGTTGTCAAGTGATATCTGAGAAAATGAAATAGACCACTCAGAAGACCTTCACAAGGATGGGACTGTCAAGCTATTTGAGCCAACATGAAGAAGAAGAGCAAGATGAAAAACAAAATGGAAGTGCATTGTGGCCAGCAGTGTGTGGAAAACATCAGAAAACCTGCCCAAAAAAAGGAACAAGATAATCCCATTTACTACAAAATATTACTTGCTTTTAATGGTACTTAGCAAAAATTACAGGACTGTTTGCATAATGGTATTTCGGCCAGTCTCTGGGTTTAAGATAATAGCACAATAGTGTGGAGAATCATTTTTGAAAAAATCACTTGAATATATGAAAGAAAGAAAGAAAGAAAGGAATAAGACTAGAGGAGAAAACAGAAGACATTAAATAAAAGAATGGGAGGAAGAAAGTGAAGAGAGAATAAGCTGAAAGGAAAGAGAAATTGAAAAAAGAGCAAGAAAAAACACAAACCACAAACTGATGTAGAAGAGAAAGAAGAATGACTTCTAAAAATTTATAGTGAATGGAAAAAAGACACAGAGAGATTAGTTAGTGTAATCTACCTGTGAAAATAATCAGATGTATTTGAATTTCCAAAATACTTCATGTTACTATAAATAGGTAATTTCTTATCCTACTCCGTGTGCGAAAATAGCTACTATGATCGATATATAAAATCACACTGGTTCCTGCATTTGTACTTAGCCAAACAATTATAGTCATCATGAGTTCTTTGACTTTCTGAAAACCTTCCAGGAGTGGCATAATATGTATATTGTAGAAGAGAAGACAACTTACCCAGTGTGGCAAAGCAAGCATGTTTATACCTAGCATGAAAAATGAGTGGTACACCTGAGAGAAGGAGGAAAAAGAAACATGGCCACCCTAACACCTAATTTTAAAATAAGGTCAGTCTCAACCAAGGAGAATTTGTGAGAATGGTATATGCAAATACTTTTTAAGCTAATATTCCGGCCAAGCATAAAAACGCCATCTGCAGGAGAAAGACAGAAAACTATGAAGGAGTGAAGACATTATTCTTGTTGGAGAAAGCAATCTCTTTAATTCATTTCACCCAGTTGAATAAAGCCCCCCAAACCAGGTTTGATTTCATAGTCATCTGATGAAGACTTTATTGAAAAAAACTCAAGTTTATCCGCTACATAAAACACTACAATTCTATTTTCAAAGTTCTAGGAGGAAACTAATGGAACCAAAATTAAAAACGAGTAGAACAGACATCCCAAAACTACCAAAAGATAGGGTAGGTAAGGAGAGATATGTATATATAGTAAATAAAAAGAATATTCAAAAAGCGGGAGATACATAGGTTGTAGAGGGATACCAGCAGAATCTCATTCTGGAGAAATCCTCTCTCAGAGTATATTCATAAAAACTGCCAAGAAGGCAATAAAGGATATATAACACTGATGTTCATGTTTAAAAAATGCGGATGTCTTCATTTTATTTCTGTGGAGTGTTGCTTTGCTACAAGCAATATTAAACAAGTCCTGGCGGCAACACCCCACAAGGCACCAACTATACGGCCACCTGCCTCCCATCACGAAAACTATCCAAGTTAGACGAACCAGACATGCAGGACACTGCTGGAGAAGCAGGGACAAGCTCATAAGTGATGTACTCCTATGGACCCCCACACATGGCCAGGCAAAAGTAGGATGACCAGCTCAAACATACATTCAGCAGCTATGTGAGGATACAGGATGTATCCCTGAAGACCTGCCAGAGGCGATGAACGATAGGGAGAAGTGACAAGAGAGGGTCAGGTATATCCGAGCTAGCGGCATGACATGATGATGAACTAATATTATTAATCTTTAGTAAACAATTAGTGCTTCCAGTAAATATTCTTAAAACAAATTATTTACAGTTACACTGAATCAAATAACCCTATATAATACAAATAATTTTTGAACAGATCTATTTGACTCATTGATGGGACCCTAACAGGTACTACCACTCCACTTCAGAGGGGACAATTATATGTAGCCCTGAAGACCTGCCAGAGGCGATGAACGATAGGGAGAAGTGACGAGAGAGGGTCAAGGATATCCATGCTAGCGGCACGACATGATGATGATATATATATATGCACACACACACACATATATTTTTTTTTTTAACACCTTCAGCTCCAAGTGTGTAAAAAAGTACAATAGTATATAGACCAAGAATAAAGTATTGAATATTCCATAGAAATTAGGAAGTGTCATAAAAATGCAGGTATTACTCTGGATGACAAAATGAAGACAAGCACAGATTTACAAAGATGGTATGTTAAAATCATTTGGTGATTATTATTAGTTATAAAAATATACAGAGAACAAAATGAAGACAAGCACAGATTTACAAAGATGGTATGTTAAAATCATTTGGTGATTATTATTAGTTATAAAAATATACAGAGAACAAAATGAAGACAAGCACAGATTTACAAAGATGGTATGTTAAAATCATTTGGTGATTATTATTAGTTATAAAAATATACAGAGAACAAAATGAAGACAAGCACAGATTTACAAAGATGGTATGTTAAAATCATTTGGTGATTATTATTAGTTATAAAAATATACAGAGAACAAAATGAAGACAAGCACAGATTTACAAAGATGGTATGTTAAAATCATTTGGTGATTATTATTAGTTATAAAAATATACAGAGAACAAAATGAAGACAAGCACAGATTTACAAAGATGGTATGTTAAAATCATTTGGTGATTATTATTAGTTATAAAAATATACAGAGAACAAAATGAAGACAAGCACAGATTTACAAAGATGGTATGTTAAAATCATTTGGTGATTATTATTAGTTATAAAAATATACAGAGAACAAAATGAAGACAAGCACAGATTTACAAAGATGGTATGTTAAAATCATTTGGTGATTATTATTAGTTATAAAAATATACAGAGAACAAAATGAAGACATGCTAGAGATTTCCAAAAGAAGGACATTAATTAAAATCATTTGTTGCTTAAAATATAAAGTAATGAAGATGTTAATTTGTCTTTTGGCACCGAATGATCTGATGTCCTTTGACCAAAAATAAAGTTTTAAAAATCATTTGCTGAATCTATCCTTATTCTGTTCCAGTTAAAATAAAAACTCATTATTTTCAAGTCATTAAAAATCATTCATTCTTCACGAGTTCAAGTTTCTTTTTTGCCATGTTTATCGCCATTCTTTCATCTCTTTATCAGGATTGAAAACAATTGGTACACTATAATGATTTAAGTTGTGCTAAGCGCTTTGTAAGAGAACAATGAAATTATCAATTGACTAGACAGAGTTAACCCAACAGCAGCAGACTGTTCTGTTATCAGAAAAAAAGACAATAAATCAGCTGAGGTTGTCAAGACAGCCAATATCTCCACACAAAAAAGACTTGACATTGTTGACTTCATCAGCACACTTTTAAGATAATGCTCTACTAAAGGCAACTGAATAAACAGCTTTAAGTACAATTGGGATGATAAAAAATAATTTAAAATTTTCCTTCATAAGATGGTGAAAGCATGGAGTACCTCTTCATTGCCATTACTCACAAGTCCACTCTAATTCAGAGAGGTAGTATCTTTTAGGGCCCCATCACTGAGTCAAATAAATCCATTTGAAAATTATTAGTATTTAGAGACAATACCATAGAAATTTAAATTATTTTTATCGAGAATAGTTACTTGAAGCTATAATTGTTTACTAAGGATTATTATTATTATTAACCTGAAACTATCTAACTGCATGCAAACAAATGATTATTAAATAAAAATAATTACTTGATAGCATGTAATTGTTATTATTATGATTAAAAATTATTATAAATTATTAGTATTAGATAGAAATACTTGAAACTACACCACTGTGTGCAAATTATTTGTATTAGATAAGAATGCTTGATGCCATATAACTAAATTATTTGTATTAAGAACTTAAAGCTATAATTGTTCACAAGCAAATATCATTTGTTACGAGAAATCATCTAATTGAGCAAACAAATGATTATGATTAAATAGAAATAATTACTTGATATCATATAACTGTGTATTAATTAATATTAGATTTGTTTTGGTTTCTTTGTTTAATGGCATATCAACCTTTGTGGGTACTCTCAAAGCCATCCTTATAGAATAACAGCAGTGATACTATTTAACCCATAGCTGGGGGCTCAACATCTTTCTCAAGACTATTAGTTTAACAGTGAATATTAGAGAGAGGCAGGAG
>OY757936.1:51027040-51034540 GCA_963585895.1 Sepioteuthis lessoniana | reverse complement strand
CGTTGGGGGGGGGGTCTTATCCCTCTGCAGAGGTGCAGTCAGTGTACTCTACAGTCCCAGCCAACTGGGGAATCCAGTCATTGAGCTCTTGGGAATGTGGAGTACTCCTTTATCGCCATTACTCCTCAGTTCACTCTAACCCAATGTTCCCTTTAATGGGCCAAACTGTAGTGAAAATTGGGAAGAAAATCGGCATTCACCCCAGTGCAAACGTCAGCACATATGCTCTGTGTGCAAGATCCGTTTCTTTGACTCGCAAAAAACATGGCTGCCCCGAGCAAACTTTTATCACAAATGGTCATGCATCTTTCCGCCGGAAGTTACATAAAAACACGGAGAGTGAAGACACCCATGCAAATGAGGGCAGGCAGAAAAGGACATAAAAAGAACAAACGTGGGTCAGCGAGTTGAGTTTTTTTGCTTTGCTTTTGGGACAGTCTTTTGTTTTGGACGAGAATTGATTAGAGGAGAAACGGAGTTCCGTTTAAAGAGAAAGGGGGAAGAGAACTACTGAATATGAAAGGAAGGTTTTGGTCATTGAGAGACGCGACAATTTTATTTGGTAAACAAATAGAACTATGTAATCATTCATAATACTTAAAACCATTTAACTGTGAGCATACAAATAAACTCTGTAAAGTAACATTATTTTTAAATGAGACAAGCTATTCACTTACAAATTATATATATATATATATATATATATATATATATATATATATATCTCAACAGAATTTAGTATTTAATAACCCATAAATATGCCATAAAACACGACCAAACCAATAATAACAAAGTACATAATATCACCTAAACACCATAACCAGGTCTCAAAAAAAAAAAAAAAAAATCTTTACCCATCTTAATATAGTGACAAATGATTTCTCAAAAGGAACTAAAAAAATATATTCAACAACAAGAAAAAAAAAAAGAATTCACAGAAGAGTTCTACTAACAACCCCTCCCACTACCAAAATTAAAAAAAAAACATCTTCCAGGAGCTTAAAGAAAAGAACAAATGAACATAAAATGTATTTAAAACTGAACACTCTTCATAGTATAGTACACCACAGGAACCTCTGTGACAACAATTCTGACTCAAGTAACATATCTATTAAAATAGGAAAACAATTTGTTATGACAAAAATGTATTATGACCAGGTTTCTACAACATAACTCTTTGACCTCACCAAATTAATATTCAAAGACTATTGGATTCTATAAAAAACAAAAAATGAAAGCAAAAAACTTAAAATAGTTCCAAAACTTAACAGATATTTGTCCGAACTTTGGAGGTCTAGTCGAAGTGGAATCAACCTATTGGGGGGTAGTCAAATTATTCAACATGCAAAATAAACTGATGGATGTTCACCAATCAGACATCAGCAAAATACTGCCCTTTTCCACTTCAAACTTAGTCTCTTTTATCTTCATCAAATCTCGCCACCACGTAGACTTATCTCATTCTCCTCCATAAAACAAGTCACACCTCTTGCTTCCTTTTCTTCTTCTGATTTCCACGTGCCGGCAGCAGAGAGAGCACACCTTCTGTTTCTTCGAGGTAAGATAGTACATGGCATTACTACTATAGAAAATAATTTTCAGTCAACAAATTATTTGGTATGGTTTGGTCTCTTTGTTTAATGACATATCAACCTTTGTAGCTTACTTAATGCCAAAGCTTTCCTTATAGAAGAATAATTGTTACCATCATAAAGTTGTACTGATAACATAGAGTTCCCGAGTCTCACATGTCATCCATCTCTCTCATCCATTGTTCCTGGCAGGTGTCCTGCATCCATACAGAGTTGATGTAAGTTTTTGATGGTAGGCCAACACTGGCACGTCCATGTGTAGGAGTCCATAAGAAAACTAGACCACTGGCAAACACTCTACTCATTAGGCCAATGAACAGTCACAATTTAACATCAGTTATTTCTTTGCAAACAGTTAGTTCTATTTGACTCAGAGATAGGACCCTATCAGGTGTTACCAGTCCGGGTCAGAATGGAGTTGGGAACAGAAGCAATGAAGGGGTACTCCACATTCCTCAAATCTCCAAAGCTGGAGCCTCACCATCAAATGGTTTAATGTCATATACAGGACACTCATTAGAGGTGGGGGTCTTACTCCTCTGCAGAGATGCAGTTGGTTTATTATACACCCCCAGCCAACTGGGCTGTTATGCCACAGGGACTCCCACAACAAATGGATATGATACATCAGTACATTTTTTGTCACTTCTCTTACAGTTTATCAACTCCTTTAAAAACTCTCAATAAAAACTTCTCGTGACAATGACCTAAGGTTAAAACTAGTTGAGAAAAAAAATCAAACAGTAAATAACATAAAAGAAATATTCTTATTTGTCTTATCCCTTTTGCTCAACTTTATATATATATATATATATATATATATATATATATATATATATATATATATATATACACACACACACACACACACACACACACACACACAATTCCTTTGCACAAGCAGAATGTGAAACAACAATTTTTAAGCAGAGTTTAACAGTTGTGAATTCAGAGTTTTCCTTCTCACAAACTGGTTGTCATACCAAGGTTAAAGAACCCAGTCAGCCATACTATTTGCACATAGCCAAAGGGAGAATAGTGGGTTTCATACTTTTCCCCAAAGGTATTAGTACTATGTGAAATGCAAACAGCCTTGTTCAGTATTTGAACTCGTGTTGCATGTCCATTTTCAACAACAGTAACCATTACCACTCAGTCACCTATTTTATATATATATATATATATATATATATATATATATATATATAAAATCAACTGACACGATACATATTCTAAAAAAGAGAAATAAAAGTAGGATGGTATTCTCTCATCTGTCACATGTAAATTTTGTTTTTGCAGATTGAAACTCCTTCTGAAGTAGTTATCTTAAGAGTAAAAAATGTTGATAGATGTTCTCTATTATATATATATAGATAGATAGATAGAAATCAATCAATCAATATATATATATAATGTTTAAGAGATGTACTTATTCTCAGACTGCTGTATATTCATATTTCTAGTACTGTTTTTCAACTCCTTAAAGAAAATGTGCAGGTCTTAAAAAAAAAAATATTCAAAAAGCAAAAATATTTGGTTGTTTAGTGTTTAATAGCATCTAAACTTTTGTGGCTTATTTAATGCCAAAATTATATATATATATATATATATATATATATACACAAATTGTAAGTGAATAGTTTATAGTTAACTTTATATTTAAAACAAGTTGTTAAAGCTCATTTATTTGCACATAGTTAAATGGTTTCAAGTATTCCTATCTGCAACTTATTTTCATTTAATATTAAACATTTGTTTGCACATTGTTAAATGGTTTCAAGCATTGCTATTTAACATTAGTAATTCTATTTATCAAGTATTCCTATCAAATACAAATGATTTGCACACAACAGTATGGTTTCAAATAACTAATAATAATAATCCTTAATAAATAATTGACCAATTCTATTTTACCCATAGATGAGACATTAACTACCACTACAGGTCAAAGTGGACCTGAGAATAATGACAACAAAGGAGTACTCCACATTCCCCAAAACTCCAAGACAGGGGCCTCACCATCAAATGGCATACTCTAGAAACTTGGTGGAGAAGGGTTACCACACACAAACATTTAATTTTGCTTAAGAGTCTAATTATTTTTGGGCTGCTATATATTCATATTTTCAGTAACCAAAAAATATAACCTTTGCATCAAGTGGGTTGGAGGGAAGAGTAAATGTCATCAATATTGTTCAAAGTAATATGTACAAATAAAAGAGATCTAAAAATATTGGTTAAAATTTTGAAACAAAAGTATGCTAACAAAGAAAATAATATTTGTTTGAATATATAAACACGTGTGTATGTGTGTATAAATAATTATTTCTAAGATTAAAATAAACAATGCCTGTTAAATTATTTTTTTAAATGTTAGATTTTAAATTTACATTGAATAAATACACAATAAGATATAAAACAACCACTGAGCAAATGAGTCAATAATAATAATGTATCTTGTACAAATTACTAATATTTATTCAAAAGTTAACATTGTCATTGTAGCCAGATATTCATCTTTATAAAAGGTCAATGTTCAAATGAACAACAATGCAAAACCTCTTTATTTTTCTAATATAATGTTTCATATATATCATAAAATTGTTAAAAATATATAGCATGTTATTTACTAAAGTTATCAATATTCAAATATTAATATATTCTATTAAAATGTAGGAAAAATATTTTCATTTTTTTTTCACATAACTTTATTCAAAAGCTTCTTTTATTTTATACATAAAATCTCAAAACTAACTTTAACATAGCAATATTATTATGTATGTCATTATCATGAATACTATCCAGCTGGAGTGTAATATAGTGGCCACCTCCCACCATTAATGACTCTGGTGCCCAAAAGGTCAACCATAAGAACTCACACTGTAAGTGCAAGAGACTGTCAAACAGGAGACTTGGGGATTTTTGATAAGGAGTAGTCAGTCAGTCACTGAGAGAGCAACAAGTCACAACCTAAATTTTGGGACTATGTGACCCCACCACTAGCACCACTGGGGGATGGACTATGATTTTTAAAGAATAGCTCTTTTCTTGATCAACTTCAAAGTACCACATCATGTCTTCCACTTTTTGAGACTGATCTAGAGGGAAGCAGTAACATTGGCAATAAAGTGAGCTGGATTTGTCCATGTGCACATTTCTGACTTTTCCTTCACAGATATGAACAACCTAATTTTGTCTTTGTCCCTACATCTCTGGCATCTTTCTTAAAGATGCCTACAACACTACAATAACTTCTAATTCAAATAGTAAAGTAAAGTTGGCGACCTTAGCCGAGGGTAACCTGAAGACTCCCTTTTCAATAGCTACAACACCACAGTGTGGGAGAGGGCACTACTCCATTCCTGGATTGCTCCTCTTTACCCTTGATCCTTACCTTCTAATGCAGAGTGTTACGTAAAGTGAAATCAAGTACCATTTTTTGAGACTTTGGTATGTCTACACCAGGCATTGAACCCCGATCTCCTGGACCATTGGCGAACACTCAACTCATTAGGCCAATGGTCCGGTAATTTAAATGATATAATGGTAGATATATTGTGATTCTGGCAATATTGAAATATTATTTCAAAATGGGCCCAGTGATGAAGAGTAGATTAGCTGAATCTTTTATTTGGCATAAAGCATATATTTTGAAAAGATTTAAATAATTATTCCAAAAGCAGAACCCACTGAGATTAACTGACAAGAAATGACCGTAAAGGGCTGTTATTGAAGGAATTAAAATCAAATGACTAAAATCCTAGAAGTTATAAGATAGATTTTAGCAAAGGATTAGTTAGCCCAGAACCGTTGAAGAGAGCAGTTGTTAGGTTTGGTTTGGTTTCTTTGCTTAATAGTATATCAACCTTCATTGGTTAATTAATGCCAAAGCCATCCTTATAGAAAAACAATAGTGGTACAAATCAACTTATACCTTTACCAAAAGTATTCATCTTAAAGAGAACATAATAATACAATCAGAGTTCAAACTCTCAATGATGTTACTATCAAGCATGTTGGCCATTATGTCATGGAGATTTACCCTTGCCTCCAAGAGTAGATGCTATTTTTTATCTTTGGTCCCGGGCACTCCTGACTTTCATATAAGTTGGTAATATGTGTAAGGAGATGTCTATGATAAATAAAGAAATGTGTACACGAAAAGACAACTTTATTTATTCCTTCCAGTAAAGAAGAACATCGAATGACATGAGTCAACGATGAAAGATGGAGAAGAATACCATTAACTAAGAAGAACTAAATGGCAACCCAACACCTGGAGCTACTCACAGAATTTAGGAAGTCGAAATGAAACGACATCTGACAGTACCACCCAAAATAGATTGATCAATCGATCAATCAATGTCTATATTTATATTTTTTGTGCAGTCATTTCTTAAGAGTATTTTTGCACACAATTATATATCAAGTATTCCTATTTGATATAAATAATTTGGATACAGTTGTATTGTGAATTGAATTACCACGACCAGAAAATCTGCCGAACACCTGGCATGATATACGGGAACACTAAACAGCTGTTTAGACCTTATCAGGTCTCATCAGCAGTGTATACCGTAATTTCCACCACTGGAGATCGAAGCAGCGACCACAGATTGCAGTGCCGAAACTCTACAACCGAGCCACCAGTTCATATCGCACACAGGTGATGCCAAATCAACTAGTCATGGTAACTGTGCGGCCAAATAACCTAAATGTGTCTTGCAAGTTACATCCGTACTAGGTTATTAGGTTAGGTTGTATTGTTTAGAATATTCCGATCAAATATTAATAATTATATGGTTTCTAGCAATTATTTCTATTTAATGATAGTCATTTGTTTGCCCACTGTTATATGGTTTCAAGTAACTACTTTAGTAAACAATTGTAACTTCAAGTAACTATTCTTAATACAAATGATTAACAATTATATGATATCAAGTATTTCTATATAATACAAATAATTTTCAAACAGTATTTGATTTGTAGATGGGACCCTAATACTCCAGGTCAGAGTTGACCTGGGAGTAATGGCAATGAATAAGTACTCCACACTCCTCATATCTCCAGAACTGGAGTCTCAACATCAAATGCAGTTTACTTGTTATACCCAAGACAAAACCCATAACTGGAGGTATAAGGGAGATTAAGGTTTTTCCCAAGTGTATTAGTCTGAAAGAAAATGTAATAGTATGACAGAAGTTTGAACTCCCAAAGTCACAGTCCTGTATGTTAGCCACTATGCCATGGGAACTCTTTCCACCCAAAACTGAGCAATTATCAGTTGTCAATTATGATGCTTTAAAACACAAAGTAGAAGAAAACCCAAGCACCAAGTTTCAAGAACTTTCACTGTCCTGTTAGATGGATATTGAAAGAAATACAATAGCACAGCATCTCACAATATCAAAAAATGAGTTTCAAAGATGCTTCAACAAATGAAAAACTCTCTGGAATAAGTGCGTTGAATGCCAAGGGGATAGAAGGAAAAAACATTTCCTTCATTGTTCATGTCTGCCTTCATAAATACGTTTGGACACACCTCACACATTCTGGTTCTGCTATACAATGGCCGGTTGAAAAATTTATAGGTTTATCAAGATACTCTCATGGAATCTGACTAAATGATGTTTATTTTTCAATATAGTCCCCTTTGTGGTCCACACACTTGCATTGCTTTGATCCCATTGGTCAAAAAAGTCATCAACAACAGATATGATGTCATCGTATGAACTTTTTAACCAACCCTAATAATTTTAACTGACAGAACATTCATGCACCATAAAATGTTACAAGACCTCACTCCCCCAAACTACTTAGAAGTACTGATAATGACTGAAATCTTAAGTTCAAAGCACTCAGTTGAATAAGTTACTCAGAAATTAATAATCTCAGTTCGTTAGTGCAG
>OY757936.1:50965800-51024340 GCA_963585895.1 Sepioteuthis lessoniana | reverse complement strand
CACACACACACATATATATACACACACATATTTATACATACACACACACACATATATATACACACACACACATATATATATATACACACACACATATACACACACACCACACATATAATATATACACCACATACACGTATATATACACACACACATATATAAACATACATATATATAAAATATATGTACATACACACACACACACACACGTATATATATGCACATACATACACATCCAGCAAGGATTTACATACATAAGCTCTGTGTGGCCACTGGATGCAGACTAAAGGACCTGCCAGGGAGCATTGGACGATAGGAACAGATGGTGAAAGGGGAATCAGGGAACTCTTAGCTATCAGCAAAATTTGATGATGATGATGATATACATACACACTGACTCTACAGTAAAGAAAAGGCTCCAGGCAGAGTGGTCAGTAAGGAATGTCATGGTGACACTCCTCTGGGACATAAAAAGACCCATCACTATTAAAAGCGCAACAGTAAACAGTATTTCCTATTGCCAAATCCCGAGTCAAAATTCACCTTATTTACTGAATGACAATCTCACGTGTATAGATAGAGATAGATGGATAGATAGATAGATAGATATAACATCATACATCATCATGTTGCGCCTGCATGGAAAAAATCTGTCAACATCATATATATCACTTCTTATATCATTATCCTATATGTTAGGTTAGCATACATATAGATTCAATGGTGCTTGGTGATTTGGTCTGATAATCATAGTGAGAAATTAAGTCGCTAAGCACCACTGACTCAATGTCTACACTATCCTAACGTAGATATTCATACTCTATCATCAATATTCTGCACTGATCATTCATTAATATACTAAACTATATATATATATATGTATATATACTCTGTGGTCTTAAACTGAATATTTTCTTTTTAAGATTATTAAGTGAAGACATTCAAGTCTTCTTTTTATTTTCCTTATGTCTGGGTTGAGGTGGTGAGGAAAGTGCCCTTTACTAGCCCAAGCACTTTCGATCATTTCATGGGTCATCCTCAGGGGTTGTGTTTGATTGCTTGTTGCAGTGAGTTTTATGTCTATTTGAGTTTTATATCTATTAATATATATACACAGATGTATAAAGATATATATATGTGCAAACACATACACACACACATAAATATATACATGTATACATACATACACATATATATGCATACACACACACACACACACAAATATATACATGTATGCATACATACACACATAAATATATACATGTATATATGCATACACACACACACAAATATATACATGTATGCATACATACACATATATGCATACACACACACACACACACACGCACGCACATAAATATATACATGTATATATGCATAAACACACACACACAAATATATATATATATATATATACCCCTGGACAAAAATTTAAGACCACCCTCAAAAATGAAGAAAAAGATATTGTTTACAATCTTTAGATTATGAAAATCAGATATATAAAAAGTAAGGTTAAGAGACATTTAAATTTAAAATAGGAAGAAATTTCAATTCATTTTTTATATGTATATTAGAATTTATGCTAAATTTTAAAATTTATTTTTGACATAAATATAAGACCACCAATAAAAACTAAGAAAAAAAAAAACTTTATTTAATTGAAAAATTTATTACATATAGTCTACGTAATACAAAAGCTATTAAAAACTGTAATACTTAAAATACTAAAAACATAAATGGCTAAAGGAACTAAATTATTTGAATTTGAGAAAGGCGAGATTACAGCTCTTGAAAAGTTCGGAAAATCTCAAAGAGAAATTTTGAAGGCCTTACGACGCAGTAAAACCGTTATCTGCAATTACTTGAAAAGTCCAAATAAGTATGGAACAAGAAAACCGACTGGAAGGCCAGAAAAATTATTACCACAATTCAAGAGAAGAATTGTTTGCAAAGTAAAAAAGAAAACTTTGTCAACATCAAAAATATTGAAATCTCCAGTGGATACACCTTGCAGTACTAGAAAAATTCGAAGGCATTTAAACAACGAAAAAATCAAGCATAAGAAAAAAATTCTTCATCCAAGGTTAACTATGAAGCACAAAGAGAAACAACTGGAATATGCTCGTTAATATTAAACCATGAGTGCTAAAGAATGACGAAAAATTGTTTTCTCAGATAAAAAGAAATTCAATTGAGACGATCCAGATGGCTTCCAGAAGTATTGGCACACAAAAAATTTTCCAAAAGAGAATTACTCAACAAGGCATAGTGGAGGAGGATTACTGATGATCAGTGGGTGGAGGCCTTCTCATTTTCAGGAAAACTTAAACTTCAATTTGTCAGGTCAACAAAAAGTAGCAGATTATGTGAAGATGCTAAATGATTTATCTCTCACACAAGAAGGGCGTCATCTATGTGGAGAAGAATGGATTTTTCAGCAAGATAATGCTGTTATCTACAATGCATCAATAACAAAGAAGTACTTGCTTGAACAAAAAATATAACTCCTTAATCACCCAGCATGCTCTCCAGACCTCAATCCTATAGAAAATTGGTGAATATTAATTGTTGCAAAAGTTTATGAAGGAGGTCGACAGTACTTAGCAATTTCTGAACTCAAAAACGCAATCTTAGACACATGGGAAAAATACCATCAGTTCAGCTTCAGAAACTAGTCGATAGTATGCCTAGCTGAATTTTTGAGGTTACATAAAACATTTTCCTATTCTATTCTTAGTTTTCATATATCTTATATTCATGATTTAAAAATTGTAAACAATATCTTTTTCTTCATTTTTGAGGATGGTCTTAAATTTTTGTCCAGGGATGTATATGCATACACACACACACATATATTTATTATATATATAGGTAATATTCGGTCAGGTTAAAAAGTTTGGAGTAATTCCCTCAGGACAAGAAAATCATTCAAGAGCTGAACATTTAAATTTTCCTGGTAGAGAGCTCAATGTAATTTATTACAGAGCAATATTTCTTTAAGAAAAAAAAAACCAAATTCATGATTATAAATTTATTTCGGTCTTGTATTTTCAGTTTCTGGTGTGAACCAAAAACATGAAGAAAAAAAATTAATACAGGACTTCTTCAGATCACTGGTTATTACTATAGGAAATGAACATAGTGAATCGAGTTCAAATCTTGGTCAAGGTTGTTTGCATTTCACATAGCTGATACCGTAGGGAAAGGTATGCATTCAATCTCTCTCTCTCTCTCTCTCTCTCTCTCTCTCAATAAATAGTTGGGCAGACTGGACTCTTTAATCCTTGTATAGCAGTGTCAGAGAAAGAAAAGTCTGAATTCAAACTTGTTAGACTCCACTTAAAAATTGACCTTGTTGAAACATCCTGCTCATTCTGAAGGGGTTTGGGTAATATCATACACACATACAAATATATATTATATATATCTACAGGGAAATAAGTCCCAAATTAACTGGATTTTATAATAGACACTGAAATCATTCTTTAGTTATTTTTTCTTCATATCAAATTATCATTGGTTGATGTTAACATTTTTTAATTAATAGGTTTTATTATTTGCTAATTTCAATGGGATAATTAATTCTATTATTAACTCCTAAAAGAACAGGCTCCACTGAACAAGATTCCTAAATTTTTTATATCCAAGTAACAATTCTCAAAGTATTTATGAAATTAGTCTGTTTTTTATATAGCATAAAATGAATTGGTATTCTATGTCATTATTCTAAAACTATTCTTCTATTTTTTTCTTTTTGCTTTCACCACTCCTTTTTCTGTTCCCATCACATTTTATTACAAAAAATTCTATTGTTTCACACACTCATAAAGAGAGATCATTTACAGAACCAACTTACTTATATATTACATAGAATGTGACTGTATATATTCTTATTGACATGTTTTTATTAAAGATAATGGGCAAGTCAAGTCTTTTCTAGATTTTAATAAGTTTATCGTCTCCAAATTTGGTGCCTCAGTTTAGAATTCAGTTTGTCTAAGAACTCTCCCAAGTTCATAAATTCCAATTTTATTTGATGAAAATATATCAAAGGGGTGTACTTCTTTTTAGTTACAGAGTTTAAATGCTTTTGGTTATAACACCTAATGATATCCATTTTGATTGTATGATGTTTCACTAAAAATAATATAACTTTGGTACCTTTGGTTCAGAAGAAAATTAACTAAAAGTTTTTAGGGGGTGCATTTATTTGTGGGCAATACTGTGATGAACTGAAGTATTTATCTATAATGGGAAAGAGCTTAAGATTTGATCAAAGCTGTTTTGTTTTTTTTAATTATTTCTTTGTATATCCTCATTGAGAGCCTTTTCTTAAATTAAAACTTCCTTTTGGATCCAATTTGTATTTGGTAGCTCTACATGAAGCCATTAGACCATTTCTAGAGGACAGTCTTTTAAATTATTAATCTAGATTATTTGACTCATTCTTTCCTATCGGTTGCCTTTTATAGCAATTAGTCAGACTGCCATTTTTCCACTGTTAATGAACAATTTGAATTAGAAATAAACTTAAATTGACAATGTATTTTACAAAAATCTTTAGAGTTATTATTGCAGTAGATTTTGGTAATGAATAATATCTAACAGTATTTGTTTTGTTTGTATCATGTTCCACAAGAAATAATACAATCCGAGTATTTTTAGTTTAGAAGAAAATTAACGTTTTTAAATTTAAAAAAAGTTGATCAGAATTTACATATCTATGGATAATATTGTATATATATTCTTGTGGTCAAGTTTTTACTAAAGATAGCAAGCAAGTCAAGTCTATAACAGTTTTTAATAAGCTTCTCTTGTTTTCAAATGACCAGTTCATAGACCTTGGTAGCAATCTCTCATTGACTGAAAGCAACATCAATATACACATAAGGCATGGAGTGCTATTGACAAGTTAATGACTGTATGGAAATTTGATCTTTTACATAAAATTCAACAGGAATTCTTCCAAGCTGTAGCCATATCAGTACTAATGTATGATAACATTCCTTTAAATTTAATGAAGCGCTTGTTGAAAAAGCTGGATGGGAACTACACAAGGATGCTACATGCTGTTTTAAAAATCCTGAAAACTGCACCCCACAAAACAGCAGCTGTATGGTCACCAACCTCCCATATCATAAACTATCCAAGTAAGATGAACAGGACGTACTCGGCACAGGTGGAGAAGCAGGGACAAATTCATAAACGACATTCTCCTGTCGGCACCCAAACAGACACACTGGTGATGACTGACCAGCAAAAACTTACATTCATCAGCTCTGTGTGGACACTGGATGCTGTCTAAGGATGACCAATAGGGATGGATGGTAAGAGAGAGTCAAGGGAATCAATGCTGTTGCCATGACAATGATGATGAACAACTCTCCCAAGTTTATAATGTTCATAGATGAATAAACTTAAGAGTTATTTTGACTGATATCAGTCATTTTAAAGAATAAAAGAGTGAACAGTTAGTCAAACATTTTAATATTGTTGATAATAACCTTTAAAGAAATTTTAAAGTTCCGATTATATATTACATTACATATTAATAACATTACTTTTGTTCAATTCTAAAATGCTTGCTCCCAAATCAAAAGGATATTTTATCAAGTACCAGTTGCATGAATATTTATCAGCCATTAACCTGGTTTTATTACAAGGTTTTGAGAAATTTCTTTGTTATAGAAACATGAGGCATCACTAGCCATTTGTATGTTGCTTTGTCCTTGTTTAATGACATATCAAACTTCATGGGTTAGTTAATACCAAAGTTATCCTTGTAGAAGGACAGTAGTGGTACTGTTTAACCCGTGGTGTAATGGTTATCGTCGTAGGAAATGGACATGGCAACACGAGTTCAAATCCTGGACAAGACTGATTGCATTTCACATAGCACTAATACCCTTGGGAATGGTATGAATCCAATTATTTTCCCTCCAGCTATGGGTAAATAGTAGGACAGACTAGGTTCTTCAGCCTTGGTGAGTCAACTAGTCTAGAAGAAGGAAAACTCTGAATTCAAACCTCTTAAACTCCGCTTAAAAAAAATTGACTTTGTGTCATATCCTGCCCAAGCAGAGGGGTTGGTAAATATGGGTACTGTTTAACCCATAACTGGGGTGAATAGGAGGGGGATTCATACCTTTCCCAACCGTAGCACAACTGGACAATACACTCATTTACTCTTACGTTGCAGTCCAGCGTATTAGCCACTCCTCTTTGTATGTTGATTTAAAAAAAAAAAACATATCCGCAAATATATACAAACCTTTTGGCAATCTACCAGAATTTTGTCTTAAAAATTGAACAACTATTGAGAAATTGTTATAATTGTTTTGGCATTATTCATAATATTAATAGAATAAGATATGATTGCAAGTGTTAGAATGTTGCAACCTGTCATCACCTAAAATAAATAATAGACCATTCCATTTCAATAATGAAGGAAAAAAAAAGGAGAGAAAGAACATGCTATGTACCAGAGAGAAAATAGAAAGCAAATATAAGAAGGTAAGAAAGATAGAGAAGCAAAAATGCTAGACATCAGCCACATACCTGTTACAATAGAAAAGAGAGAAGGAAGGATTAGGGAGGGACAAAAGAAAGGAAAGGAAAGGAAGATAGACAAAAAAATGGAATAGAGAGAGAGAGAAATGAGAAAAAGAAAGAAATGAAGAATACTTATTTTGAAAACCTCAGATACTTATCAGCTGCTTCAATGGAAGAAAGGAGGAGAAAAAAAGAAAGGTAGGAAAGTGTTGTGGCAGAATCACGTACTAATGAACTCAACCACTCTCCATAATACCAGAGGACACAGCAATACGAAGTCAGTCAAGATCCGGAAGCTAACCTCGCCCCCACACAGTTATGCAAACTAGCTTACCATCCTTTGTTCTTGTAAATATATACCTATACTATAACTGTGGTGTTATGATCTCTTTGTGACCCCTTCCCGGGCCATAATAGAAAGATAAAGAAATGAAAAAGAGAGAAGTGAGAAAAAAAATGCTTTATTTTGAAATATTCTTTTTAAAGTAAAAAAAATAATGGGATATTTCATAAATAACGATTAAATAAATTAACAAGTTATTCAATTCTAATAAATTTGTAACTACTTATTCATTAACTCTTCTTTCTTAAACTGTAATTGTGTCAGTGCTTTTGTATGGCTGCGACACTAGTGTGATAGTATATAGACCTAGCAATATGTATGCGCATATGTGTAGACACACGAGTAGGTGTGAGTATATGTATGCTTGTATGTATGTACGTGCAGGTGTATACATATGTGTATGGTTGCAAGTTGACCATAGGTACATGTATATATGTGTACGTCCATAAAGGAGCTGGGACATATTTGCATAGGTATGTTGAGTGTGTGGGTGGCCATATGTATTTTGTGTGTGAACCCCAAATTCAACCCCGCGAATATAAGTGGAGATGGTCAGATAAAAGTGGAACTGCAACTCAAATGAGCTTCAACTTTATTATTGCACCCTTTAGAATCACTAGGAGACATACAATCTGTAATATTTTTATGTCCAGTCAATGGGTAGCTGAAAACCTGGAAGTAAGAAATGTTCACCTAGCATACATACTAGCAAAGTGACTCTCTGAGATATACAGACACATATTGACTCAAACAAAGCCAGAAAGAATCTAAGAGGATCCACCGAAGAGAGAAGTAATGTCAAGTCTGAAAACCTAGCAGTCAGCTTCGTTTTTTAGTTAAGGAATTTTGCTAGCCACCAACATACAGAAAGTGAGAACTCTAAACACCGTCATTTTGCAAAGTGTCACACACACCCCTTTTTTGTTAGCTTATATTAAAACTTTTGTGTTTTTGCCTTTTCCTTCCATTGTGGACTTCAATCCAATCCTGCAGAGAAAGATAACACCATGTGGGATGAGAATTCCTACCTCTGGACATTAAAAAAGTGCTTGGAGAAAAACTAGATGGAACTACACAAGAATGCTGCATGCTGTTTTGAGCAAATCCTGGGAATAGCATCCCACAAAACAGCAGCTGTATGGCCATTTACCCCCATCTCACAAACCATCCAAGATGAACAACATGCTGAGTACAGCAGGAGAAGCAGAGAAACTCATAAGCATTCTCCTGTGGGGTCCCACACATAGACACACCAGTGTTGGCCGACACAGAAAGACCTATATTCATCAGCTCAGTGTGGACACTCAATACTGCCAAGAGGACCTGCCAAGAGCAATGAACAATAGAGATGGATGGTAAGAGAAAGTCTAGGGAATCTGTGCTATTGTTAAATAATTTATTGATTAAATCTTTTATTTAGCATGGAGTGTAAAATCTAAATAATAGCTGGAAAGATACTACGAGCCAACTAAGCGTAATTGACAGGTAATGACCTTTAAAGGCAGTTGAAAGCTTGGCTGTCATTGGAGGATTGTAAATTCAGAAGACTAAAAACCTAAAAGTTAGATTTTACATTTGTATAAGCCAGAGCCATTGAAAACTTGAGGCCTAATTTCATCAGTGTCCCAATGGCTAACTCCTGGCTTTTCATATAGGTCAGTTATGTAATTGAGAAGATGTCTACATGAATAAAGTTATGTGTTCACATGAGGAAAGAAGACTTCATATTTTTTTTTATTCATCTTAGCAAAGGGAATAGACCAGCCAGCAAAGAAGATGAAACAGCAAGCCAAAGAAGATAACAGAACCAGGCTGAAGAAGAACAAGATGGCTATTCAACACCATCATTAACATGAAAATAAAACAGAACATTAGATTTAAACCTGTTGTATCTATCAATATTTAATTTGTTAATTTTTTTTATTCATACAACACAAATTCACCA
This sequence comes from Sepioteuthis lessoniana, assembly GCA_963585895.1. Lineage (NCBI taxonomy): Eukaryota > Metazoa > Mollusca > Cephalopoda > Myopsida > Loliginidae > Sepioteuthis > Sepioteuthis lessoniana. Next base: position 51,015,500 of record OY757936.1, on the reverse strand, counting down.
TGGAAATTTGTTTATCTACAAGGCAACAAGTAATGATTCCAATAAATAATGAGAATCTATAAAATAATTCACAGAAAAATTATGGTACAAGGATATTTTAATTTAAAGGGCGCATTTTTTTAAATAAATGCTTAATTAATTGATTGGATTTAATGGCACGTCAACCTGTCTAAAGTTATTCTATGCCAAGAGTTTTATTGTACACTTATATTTACATTTCAGGTGATGTTGTTTCTTTGCGGGGGGGTTCCCCACCCAATCTTATCAAATATGAATAATTTTTCAACATATCTATTTGACCACTAAATAAGACCTTAACATGTACGACCACTCAGGTGTCAAAGTGAATGAAGGAGTAATCAATACTCCGCTAATCTCCAGAACTGGAGGCTTATCACCAGAAGTAGCATCATACTCAAGCACACACCTTTTTCGATGGTCCAGTTGGCTGGGGCTATAGAATACACCTACTGTAGAGAGGTAAGAACCCCCCTTCCCAATGAGTGTCCTGGATATGACACTAAACAATCTGATAGTGGGGCTCCAGTAATGCTAGAGATTTGGGGAATGCAGACTACTCCTTCATTGCCATCTACTCTGGCTTGGAGTGGCAGCACCTGATAAGGTCCTATCTATGGGTCAAATAGAACTAAACTGTGTACTTATACTAAACTGAATTGTTTGAAAGGGAACTGTTTTTGACATTGAAACTGTACTTATGCTAAACTGAATTGCTTGAAATAGAACTGTTTTGACATTTTGCTGTGTGCAAACAAAAACTATACCTCTACTAAATTAAATTGTTTGAATTAGAAGTTTGACTAAACTGAATAGGTTAACATAGAAATGTTATGACAATTAAACTGTACTTATGTTAAACTGAATTGTTTGAAATAGAACTGTTTATTTGTATGAAAATGGAGTTGGCATTAAATAATCTACAAAGGTTCATATGCCATAAAACCCAACCAACCAACAACACCTTTTTCAAGGGAAGGAGTTACCTCTCAGTAGGGTATACAAACAGCATATTCTAAACTGTCAACAGAGCAGTCAGTTTAATAAAGACTTATTTGTAAATTTATCCGTCAAAATAACAAAGAGATACTTAGAAAAAAATGGAATTTCCACCGATATTGCTAGTTTCGTATTATTAAAAATCTTCGGTGCAAATTTTATCAATTTGAAACTGTATATTACTGAAAAGATACTACACTCCAACCCTAGGTAGAAAAGTTTAGTGGTCATAATATAAAAAAAAATAAAAAATAAAAGCTGGACAACAGTATAGATCATGTTGGTTGCTTTTTTATAATGGCATATCATATCTTTATGAGTTATTCAATGCTGAAATTTGATTATACTAAGTAAATTTCAATGTTCCATTGTAAATCCTTTTTAATTTAACTTTTTATGTCTATAATCATTTGTTTTCACACAGTCATATGGTATCAAGTATTCCTACCTCATACAAATAATTTTCAAATAGATCTATTCACCCCATAGTTGGAACCCTAACAGATACTATCACTCTGGATCAATGTGGAATTGGGATTAATGGCAATGAAAGGGTACTCCCGTGGCCCACAGAGGCCACGGTACTCCACACTCCCCCAGAGCTCCAGAACAGGAGCCTCACCATCAAATGTATTTTAGTGCTATACCCAGGACACTATTTTTAGGTGGGGGTCTTACTCTTCTGCAGGAGATACTGTGAGAGTATTCTAACGCTCACCAAATTGTCAGAAATAATACCCGAGTATGGTCTAGGGGAATTCCAACCCTGGGACAGTAACTTTTAAAACTTTTATCTCCTTTGATAGACTGTTAGAGATAAAGACAATTCTCAGACCAACAGGCATAAAATAACAGACAGGTTGACACACAATTAAAATCAATCAATCAAATCAGATAAAAACAATTGAGGGCAGCAATTTATAATGATCTATTTTTCTGTTGACATGTGTCAATTAGATTAAAATGAACTAAGTGCAATACAATTCCAGCAAAATAAGATTTTAAAAGCAGGTATTTATCCACCTACTCCATGGTGCTAGAATGTAAAACAAGGCCAGTTTAATGTGAAGACCAGGCAGGAAGCAAGCCTTCCTGGGATGGTACCAAAATCAGCTCAGTTTTGTCAGCATTCCCCTTAAAGGTCACTTCAGACACAGGGCAATAAACCCAGCCCTTATCCTTTAAGACACTCCAAAAAGTACCAAAATGTGACACAAGGTCAAGTTTAATGTATGGACCCTACAGGAAGCAAGCCTCTATTGGGTGATGCCAAAAATAGCTCAGATCCATCAGCATTATCCTTAAAGATTGCCCTAGATGCAGGCCTATAAACTCAGTTCTGACTCCTTTAGAGAAGCAGATAGGTGCTGCCTGGTGAAAAGGGGCCAGCAGAAGCTGTCTGAGGACTTCCCCTGAGCAGAAGCAGAGCTTGTTTATTTTTTCACCACTCAGCACACAAATGTCAAGTAAAGGTGAATGTAAAAAGTAAAAACTAATTTATTTGCATTTCACTTCAGACTCATGCCTTTGGGAAAGACATGAATCCAAACTGAGTCCTTTAGCCTTGGAAGGAAAATTCTGATTTCAAAAACCCTACCTGTGTAACCTCTTACAGTAGAGTGACATTACCAAGAAAATGAATCCCCCAAAGCAATCAGACATTCAGGTGAGAAAATCAATTAGCTTAATTCCAAGGGTCTTTCTCACTAGGCAGCACCTGTTCCTTTGCCTACAATGGTCAAAGGCTTGGTTTATTGCCCAGGGTCTGAGGCAATGTTGAAGGGAAATACTTAGACTTAACTTTGCTATTCCTTCTTCCCAAAGTTAATGGATATGTTCCAAGAAGCAGGCTTCTCTCCCCTCTTGACAAAATGGGTTTAACCATTAAGCATTTTTTAAGCCGGATGAAATTTCTCTAAATCCCTTTAATAACCCCTGCCACCAGGTGGAACCACTTGACATTCATGTTAGCAGGGTTGAGTTTATAGATCAACACCTGAAGTACTCCAGTAGGGAAAAGCTGATGGGACCAAGCATTTTTTGGATCAGCTGTGCATGAGTATCAATTTGTACATGGCTTCCCACAATAAAACAACCCTGTGTCATATACTAATTTGATTGGAAGTCCAGGGAGAACCATCTGGTATTCATCCCAAGTGGGTAATTTAAAGTTGATCACTTGGTCTCAAAGGGCTTTCCTTCCAGGCTATATCAGCTTAGCAAGATTGAGTTTATTGCTTGGTGCCTGAGGTGCCCTAAAATGGGGATGCTGAGGGGATCAAGCATTTTCTGTGACGAATATGCAGGAGTTTTGATTTGTGCATGCCCCCACCCCATTATAAAATCATTTCATGTTAAATCTGACTTGATGGAAAGTCAGATAAATCCACATCACGTTTTACAGCAACAAGAACCTCTCAAACTTTTTATCCAGACTTTTACTCTCAACATTAATGGTAGAAAATCTATAAAAATGACTATTGATAAATACCCACCTATGTTTAGTGATAAGAACAATTCACAATGAAAATTGCAAATGAAATTGTGGCAAATGTTTGCTGATATGAACAAAACAAGGCATGGCATTGCTCTGCCACCAGCCTTGGAAGGAAAAGCACAAGAAATTGCCAATGCTATAGATTAATTTCTCATGACTGATGGGGTCGGGGGTGTTAATGTTTTAACAGATTTGAACAGATTATTTGAAAAGGAAAAGACTAACAATTGTTTGAAGTATATGTAGTGAAAATCACCGCAAACATCAGCGCATATGCTCCGCATGCAAGATATATTTTTTGGATTGGAAAAAACATGGCTGCTCTGAGTGAGCTTATATTGCAAACAGTCACGTATCTTCACACCAGCAGTCACATAAAACCACAGAGTGAAGTGGTGCATACAAATGAGGGCAGGCAGAAAAGGACATAAAAAGAACGAATGAGGATCAGCGACGATGAGTTTTTTGCTTTGCTTTTGTTTTGGACAAGGGTTGATTAGAGGAAAAATGGAGTTCAGTTTAAAGAGACAGGGAAGAGAGAACTACTGAATACAAAAAGGAAGTTTTTGGTTGTTGAGAGACACGACAACCTTATTTGGCACAGTATATACAAAATTTTAAGAAAACTGAATCAATATCCATGTTAGACTACATAATAGATGGTTGGTTGTGTTTTATGGAATATCAATCCTTGAGGATTATTTAATGCCAAATTCTATTTATATATATATATATATATATATATCACATATAGATGTAAGATTTGTAAATGAATAGTTTGTAGGTAACACTAATCTTAAATGAGCCTGAGCTCATTCGTTGGCATACAGTTAAATGGTTTCAAGTATTGCCATGTAATACTAATAATTCAATTTAACATTGATCCTTTGCTTGCACACAGTTAAATAGTTTCAAGTATAGTCAATGATTATATAATTTTATTTGACCCATAAATTGAACCCTAAACTACTACCACTCCTTGTCAGAGTGAACTCGACAGTAATGACAATGAAGATATACTCCACATTTCCCAAAGCTCCAGGACTGGAGCCACGCTGTCAGATTAATGTGTCATATCCAGGTCACTTATTGGTGGGACATATCTTACTCCTCTGCAGAGATGCAATCCATGTTCTCAGAACTTGAACAGCTAAATAAGAAATGTAACGATTAAAAAAATCAACAATGAAATATTATTGGCAGTGAAATTATTATACAATGAAAATTTTGATACTTCAAATCAACATGTACAATACCAGGTAACCTTACTGAAAGAATAGAGAATGAACTAAATCAGAGAAGCATGACTCTAGCCATAAAGGGACTCATTAACAAGGGAGCTGATGCATCATTTAGCAGGACTTTGTAATTAGAAAAGGAAAATTATAAAACTCTAGTTATTCCCATGTAAAAAGAAAATTATATTTAAACAGAGTACACATTTTTTTTTTTTTTGGTGGGGTCTGTAAGAAAGGTCTGACTCATAAGATCTGTATGTGGGGTGAATTATTTGAGTCGTGACTTCCTGTATACAGGACATGAAATAACTTGGCTTTTTTTTTCTTTTTGTTTTATAATGTCTAGTAGAAAATGCACACAAAAATGGATCTTTTGTTGTATCGACCCAGAATCAAACAAATGCTTTGAAAGAGTTTTCATAGTTATAATATCAATTTTTTTCTGGTGTAAAGTGAGGAAAAATATCAAAAATCAACTGAAAAGAACATTCCACACTTATTCTTTGAGCGATAACATCAAAATGTTTCATTGTATATGAACCAATGTATATCTGAATACAATAGAAAATATCGATGAAGAAAACATGTTTTAGTTATTATTTGGGTACATAGCTCATGGATGTCAATTTCATCCAATTTTAACAAATTAATTAAGTATATGCATTTTAGTGCACAAATATTTAATTGGTGCAGTAAGGATTAATATACATTGCAAATTACACCACTTCATTAAAATAAAATTATAGCAACTTTTAGCGTTTATTTTTAATAATTCAAATGTCCACTGTTCAATAAATACTCAAAATAGATTAAAAATTCAGAAGAGGTGTTTACTACACAACATAAACTTTGGGCCCAGGTTAGCTTATGAAATGGTTTGTTGTCAATGGCTGGCTATTTTTGATTATGTTTTTTAAGTTTCATGAATTAATGTCAGCACATATCCCATAAAAAAAAAATTAATTAAATATAAAAAGTGATAAAAACAAAACAAAAATATTTCAATGGAAAAATTGAAAATGTTGTAAAGGTTGATACAAGACAGTGTCAAAATTTTTAGCGATTTTTTAGTAACTTATTTGCTTTATTCAAGGTACAACAAAAGTAGCCTAGCATTTAAAGTAGAGGCCATCATGCTGCACTGTCTAAAGGTACCTTTCTGCCAGTTCTTATCCTTTGAGACAAAGAACTTCACTGAAGCTTTCAACCCCCTCTTGATAGTTAAAGGATTGCAACCACAGTAAATGAGCCATGAATCAGAACAAGTAAGAGCTAGATCCAGACTATATGCTGAATGTAGCATCAGTTTGATTCCTTCAAATTTTTGGAGATCATTCTAGTGATATGTGGTCTTGCATTGTCTTGATGCATAAGAGCTGTTCTGTTAGCCAATGCCAGGTATCATTGCCAAACAACGGCATAAATCCACTCCAGCTGTTTGGAATACATACACTGGTGTTGATGGTTTGATTATGCAGAATGTTACAAGACGAGATCTTGCCTTGATTTGAAAAAACAAAAAGAAAGAAGAAAAGAAAAAAAAAAACGGAAGTTACCACTTCGAGTTCTCAACTCAAAATGAAAAGTTAGTCGTTCACGCATCGGCTCCGCGCAGAACTTCCGTTTGTGATAAATTAACAAAAAAAAATACATTAATAAATATCCAATTGGAACGCTTCCCACGGGGCACAAAAATTGCCGTTTGTGAGCCTACAAAAAATATATAAATAGACGGACCAAATAATTATCAGTCAGACTTGCTCCTTCATGCTGCCCGTGCTAAGGATTCTTCGTCGCTGACCGGCGACTGTCATCCGATACTTCAAACGATCGCCGCCGCTAGGAACGCTGCCCTAATTCCGAGAAACCATCCCTTCACCACGAAACAAGGACAGTACATGAACTTTATAACTACTACCACTGAATTCATTCTTTAACTGTGAACATATTTCTCCATTCTACTCTCTGTATTTAATCTATTTATAAAAATTTTCTACAACATCATTACTGTGTTATTGTGAGTATCTATACGTTCTTGTTTTGCAACCTTACGCATTTCTCGCCCACAACATTCATATCACAGATATCAACAACTCAGAATATAACAAGAACAAACTCGTGATGAAGTACCCTGCCTCATAATTCAACCAGACGCAGAGCATCACCTTGAGTTTAAAATGCCTATGTTTGGTGACAGGTTTCAAATATTGCAAAACTTGATTCACTCCATTAGCAATATTCTGTATCTAAGAATAATTAAAACGACTGCTTATAAAAAAATTAAATTTTAAAAAAATAAAAAAAGGTTATAAGGAAAACAAGATTGAAAATGAATAATAAAATACAGTTATTTATTTCTAATAATCTAATTTTTTTAATAATATGCTTTCTTTCTCTTATAAGAAGTAATTTTTAAAGTTTTCTGTTCTTAGGCAAAGTTCCGAGATGTCTCAATTTTTAAAAAGAACAGACAAAAGAAGTCAAAAAGAAGTTTCTGGGAATGTCATGTGTACATCCTATGAGACCTTAATGGATTTGTAAATTATCTAAGGGAGATAATTATTTATTGTCTCCCTACAGATACTATTTTGTGAATTGACACATGTCTAAGATATACAGGGTGTCTCAATATACCTGGAGCCCATGTGACTTCTACTAACTTTACTAATAATAACGTAGAGTTCTTTTTAGTTTCAGAGTTGAAAATAGTATGCTATAACAACTATTAATCCTCAATCACAATGCCTTGGACAAGAGAGGAAAAATACTTAGTGTCACTATTCATTTGGGGATAAAATCATTCAAAACTGAGCAAGCAAAATTTTGCAGGAAGTTTAACTTAAAAATTATCCCCAGAAAAGCCAAATTTATCATTGGGTACACAAATTTCAAGCTACAGGGTCAGTAAACAACCTCAACAGGGAGACAGAAAATCTTAGATCTGGCAGGAAGTTGACTGCAAGACATCCTGACAAGGTGGATGCAGTGAGAGATTTTGTCGGAAGGAGTCCAAAAAAGTACCTCCAAAGATGTTCCTAAGAACTTGGTCTTTCATGTGCACTCTAAGATAACGTCAATCAATTTCTGCCCTTGACATTTGGTTTGACCTTTCTGAAGTGATATGATTGCTTTTTAAGACTTAGATGAAAGATGACTTGATGTAATATGAATTATCATATTATTAGGATGCATCTATTTTGAGATACTCTGTATATATCATTAAAACTTATATGTGGTAAAAATAAGTGGTAGCTTTGGTGATACAATGATATGTAGAAATCAAATCCAGAGAGATAGCAGCTTTATATATATATATATATATATATATATATAAAAGATGATATAAATGAGATAACTAGTGTAGATGTGGTTGACATACCAAGAAAAAAGGTTTCTGAAATTGTTACTTCTGTTCTTCCATATTTTCAATAATTTCATGTATTTAACAAGTCTTTGAATGTCACTGGTAGTATCAAATCTGCCCCAAACCTGCTTGATGTCAGCCTTTTTATCATATTTACCAACCCCTTCACTCAGGCAGGATATGACACAAGGTCAATTTTTAAGCGGAGTTTAACAGGTTTGAATTCAGAGTTTTCCTTCTCCTAGACTAGTTGCCTCACCAAGGCTGAAGAGCCCAGTCTGTTCTACTATTTACCCATAGCTGGAGGGAGAATAATTGGATTCATACCTTTCCCAAGGGTATTAGTGCTATGTGAAATGCAATCAGTCTCATCCAGGATTTGAACTCGTGTCGCCGTGTCCATTTCCTATGACGATAACCATTACACCACAGGCACCTCCTCAATAGCCTTTTTATAACTAAAATAAAATGCTAAAGCAAATTTCTAAAGTTTCAATTATTTTATTGGGTGAAACTATGATTTGCATAAGACTACGGAAGGTGCAAATCAGCTATGTAACAAGTGCATTCTCATTTTCAACAACCTGGTGCCCAGCAAAAAATGTAAGATAGGCCACTTCTAGATTCTTCCTTACAGTAGATAACTTACTAATTGAAAGCAAATATTTACTTACCTTAAAACTGGTAAAATATTGAAATAAATTCTATTTGGAAAGGGTTAAAGACAAATAAATTGTTGTTACATTTAGTTATGAAATTCATATGCAAATGTAGCAACCATTATAGGACAAGTAATGATAAATACAACTCTCTGTCCCATAATTATTGTTACATTTAGGTCAGAAATTAATAGGCAAATATTGTAATCATTATAGGACAAGTAATAATGAATACAACTTTCTGTCCCATAACTATTGTTACATTTAGGCAAGAAATTCATATGCAAATGTAGTAACCATTGTAGGACAAGCAGTAATAAATATTACTACCACTGTCCCATAATCATTGTTGGTTGGTTGTTTTACAGCATATCAAACCTTTTTGGGTCATTTAACACCGATTTAAGTCACTTTACTCATTAGGCCATTGGCCTAATGAGTAGAGTGTTCACCAATGGTCCAGGAGACTGGGGTTCAATCCCAGGTCGAGTCATACCAAAGACTCAAAAAACGGTATTAGATGCCGCATTGCTTAACACTCAGCATCATAAGGTATGAATCAAGGGTAAAGTGAGGCAATCAAGGGAATGGAGTAGTGCCTTCCCTTAAACCTCGGTGTAGTAGCTATTGAAAAGTGAGCCTTCAGGTCACTCTCCAGTACGGACTAAGTCATTTTGATAAAAGTTTCAAACAATTCTGTTTAGTATAAGTACATAATTACTGTTACATTTAATTATGAAATTCATATGCAAATGCAGCATTGATTATAAGACAATTAGTAATAAATACAACGGTTTCATAATTGTTAAATTTAGTTATGAAATTTATAGTATTTACCCTGAGAAAAATTGACTTTAAAAGTGAGACCAGGTGAGTTTTTCTCAGCAAACAGACAATCCCTTCCCAGATGTTGTATAGTGACCATCCTTTTTCTTCCCTACTGGTCTTCTATGGTGCTAAGGGAAGCTTAGTCAGTATAGAATATTCAGAAGAAAATAGAACTGAGATTCAGGTAATTTACTTAGAAAACAGTTTTTCCTTATTTAGTTCTGTTATATTTGAAAATGACTCATTTCTTTGGGGGATTTTTTTTTCTTTTAAGAAAAAAAATAAGTTTAAAAACACCATTTTTTTTCAAGTGGGGGATCAGATTACAATATATGAAAAATATGTATTTGGGCCCTGAATTTATGACCATGTAGAATCTCATTGGAAAACAGTTTTTTTCATATGTATTTCAGTCTGCTTCATTTGAAAAAAACTTTCACTTCTTTTGAAATTATTTCATTTTTTTTTTAAATTAACTTTAAAAATGTGACCAGGTTTTAAAAAAATTGGGGGTTCAGTTACAATATATGTATAATGTATTAATTTTCATTTTATTTACCAATCTATTTTTTAAGATTATACACAGAGAGATACTTAGTATTTGTACACAGCTATTTGCATTTTTTTTTTGTTTTTCTTTGAACTTTGCATAGAAGTAATTTCGTAACAGTTACAGAACAAGTCTTTATAGTGCATTGAACTATTAAACTAAGTGATGCTAAAAGTTAAGATAAATCATCAATAACTTTATATATGAACGTGTTTATCAAGTTATTTCTTTTTATCAATTGTTATAAGTTACTTTAATTCATTTGTGAGGGTGGCATCTCAAATCTTAACATATATATTTATTGTTTATTTCTACTGTTTATTTATTAAGGTGGATTATTTTATTTAAACAGTTTAAAATAATCTAGTATCAATAATAATAATAATATATCGTAAATATTTGACTGTGATCCATTTGCTTTAATGGCTTATGCTGAGTATATATATATATATATATATATATATATATATATATATATATATATGTATAAATGTATATATATATATATATATATACATACATACATGTATAAAAGTATGTGTGTGTATGTATATATATATATATATATATATATAAAAAAGTATATGTGTATATATATATAAAAGTATATGTGTGTGTATATATATATATATATATATATATATATATAAAAGTATATGTGTGTATATATATATATATATAAAAGTATATGTGTGTATGTGTATATATATATATATATATATATATATATATATATAAAAGTATATGTGTGTGTATATATATATATATATATAGTCTCAGTGGAAAAGTATGTGTGTGTGTATATATATATACACACACACACTTTTATGTACATGTATATAAGTATGTGAGAGCATATATATATATGCATAAAAGTGTGTGTGTGTGTGTTTGTGTATATATTTTGCCACTAAAACTATTTAACCCACAGGTAGGACTCTGACAGATACTACCTCCCCAGGACAAAATGAACCCGAGAATAATGGTGACTAAGGTGTAAGCCTTTACTCCCTATAACTCCCAAAACTCTCAAACTGGTGTCTAACTACCAGTTACATTTTAGTCTCATAATCATAGTCTTTGTGAAGAAGCATGCTTGACAATATTGTTGTGACAAAATCCTGGATCCATCAACTCATCTTGTAGCATTAAATAACCACGCCCTAGTCTGAGTAACTGCATCCATGCCTCTAAGGAAGGTTTCTGAGCCAAAGGCTAAGAGAAGAAAGTTCTAATATAAAACCTATGACCTTTGGACCTTACTGTCACCATCCCAGCTTGCTAAGCCATGACATACTAAATACCAGATGTAAAGGATGGAGCTGAACTCCACCAAAATACTCTACAATGAAGGCTTGAAAGAGATATCCACATCCACCAAACACTGTAATGATGCGAGGAGGCAAAAGTGACAAGTGGAAGATGACACTGGAAATTGCACTCCCAAACTGGCATGCAGATAGTTCAAGTTATTGGTTGTATGATGTTGACCTGGGGATAACATAGAATGACCAAGCAGCCTTCTCTAAAGACAGCACTGCTTTCTCCACATGGAGAGAGGCCAAGAAAATGTGGCCTAAATAAAGATCATCTCCTATATCCCCAGTTGGCAAACTGTGGTCAACAGGCTTCTTCTCATGCAGTCGAATAAGTAAGAAAAGTACACATCCACCAAGAGTGTAAAAGGACTAAATATAGCAAGCTGGAATATCAAAACTATGCTAGACACATAGAGCCAACAACAGTCATCCAGAATGTCATTGCACTCTAACTGCATAAGAACTATCAAGACTGAATGTTGATATCACTGCTCTTAATGAAGTCCGCTTTTAAGAGAAAGACAGCCTACAAGAGCACAATGCCAGATATACCTTCTACTGATCAGGCAAATTAGCAGCAGAGAGATGATTTTCAGGCATAGGATTCATGGTTAAAAATTCCATTACTTCCAAGATTGAAAATCAGCAAACAAGTTATTCTGACCACACCATCTCTATGTGCCTCGTACTGAATAATCAGCAATACGCCATAATCTACAAAGTGTATTCCCACCCAACTCTTCAAGCAGATCCGGCAGAAAAGGACAAATTTTACTCTGATCTTAGCAGTCTATTACAAAACACCTGCGTAGAAGATAAGGTCATAATACTAGGTGATTTCAATGCCAGACTAAGACAAGATTCAGTGGCCTGGAAGAAAATGTTTGGTATTGGTTGGGCGGTTAGTAGTTTTACAGCATATCAACCCTTTTGGGGTCATTTAATGCTGAATTCAATTTCAAACAATTCAGTTTAACATATGTATGCAGTTTAAATGTTAAAACAGTCCTATTTCAAGCAATTCAGTTTAGCATAAGTACACAGTTTAGTTCTATTTGGCCAATAAATAGGACCCTATCAAGTGCTACCACTCTGAGCCAGAGTGGACCTGGGAGCGATGGCAGTAAAGGGGTACTCTGCATTCCCCAGAGCTCCAGAGTAGGAGCTTTAGGGAATACGGAGTACCTCTTCTTTGCCATTGCTCCCAGGTTCACACTGGCCTGGAGTGGTCACACCTGATGGAGTCCTATCTATGGGTCAAATAGAACTGTTCAGCATTTAAACTGTAAAAACAAAAGACTTATGATAAATCATTTAAACTGAGTCCAAACAAATAACTTCTGCTAAATTGAATTGTTAGAAATAGAACTGTTTGATCATTTAACGGTGTGTATCTACAAAATGTGTTTAATATGGCATTGAATAACCAACAATGGTTGATATGCCATAAAACCAAACAAGACTGGCCTTCTGTAGACATCTGAAGAAGTCCTTGGGTTCTCCCCTCAAAGAAGAACAAAGACTGCTTTGACGAAAACATGGAAATCTTAGAAGTTTTGGCAAACTTAGCTCAGCCATCTCATCCTGAAAAGAAAGCTGCATTCCATTTCATATGCTATGAGCTTCAGCACAAGCTTTAAGAGATCAAAAACAAGTGGTGGATCAATCTTGCTGGATGAATTGCCCACCATTAGAGAGACTACCAAAGCCACAAAGCAACTGAAAAGGGGAAAAGCAGAAGGAGTCAATAGAATCTCACTAGAAAATTGGAAGCATGGGAGCCCAGCATTGCATGCAAAACTTTACAAGCTCTTCATCAGTTGCTGGGATGAAGGCAAACAACCACAAGTTCTCCATGATGCAGTCATCATTACCCTATACAAAAACAAAGGGAACAAATCTAACTGCTCTAATTACCAGAGAATTATTCTGTTCACTATCAAAGGAAAAATCCTGGCAAGGATTCTGCTGAACAGACTGCAACCCACCATCACTGAACAACACTTTCCAGAGAACCAGCGCAGCTTAAGAGCCAACAGTAGAACCACAAATATGGTACCTGTTCTCCAGCAGACCCAAGTGCCAAGAGCAAAACAGGGCTTTATGTAACATTCCTTGATCTGACAAAAGCATTTAACACTGTGAGCAGAGGAATATAGCAGATCATGGAATGACTTGGCTGCCCTCCAAAGTTCCTGAACATGGTCACCCACCTGCACAAAGACCAATATAACCAAGTCAGACACAACAGTAACTTCTCAGAATCCTTCCTAATCACCAACTGTGTGAGTTGCATCCAGGCACAGACTCTTTGTTATCTTTTTCAGCATGATGCTCAAACAGGCCATGAAAGATCTAGATGATGGGGACAGAGTCTATATAAAAGATACCATTTAGATGTCAGCCTGCTTAATCTCCAATGATTAGAGGCCCACATAAAGATCCTGGATCAACTGACCTGAGACCTCTGATTTGCCATTGATGCTGCCCTTATTATTGCCCACACAGGACAAAATTTGCAGCCCAACACTTCCAAATTCACAGAGGTTGCCCAGCTCTTTGGGCTAGAAGTCAATTTAAAGAAGATAGAGGTACAGCAAGAGTACTGCCTGCTCCACATCACCATTGGCATGAATTGAGTTGAAGGTGGTTAATCAACCCAATGTTGCACCATGTTAGAGGCCAAGATTAACAAGGAAGTTGACAGACTGGCAAAAGTGAGCAGTGTTCTTGGCAGATTACATACATACATTTGGTACAACAAACAACTGAAGAAAAACACATATACCAGTGTGTATAAAGCCATTATCCTTGCCACCCTCCTGTATGGCACAGAGCCGTGGGTCACTTATTAGCACCACCAATGACTCCTTAAATGGTTCCACCAGTAATGCCTCCAAACCATTCTTAACATCCACTGGAGTATATTCATCACCAATATTGAAGTCCTTGAAAAGGTGAAGGTCACCAACATCAAGACCCAGCTCTAATATTGGGAATCATCACTCACCCATAATCATACTGTGCGATGAACTCTCTACTGGCCATTGCAACAGAGGGGCGCCAAAGAACTGATTCAAGGACTGCTGAAAAAATCCTTTCGTGCCTATCATATCGACCATTGCTGATGGTCCACCCGAGCTGAGGACCATGATGCCTTGAGACTTACCACCAACCATGTTGTCTCCTCCTTTGAAGACGCCCAAAAGGCTGCTTTAAGGACAAAAAGCACAGGAGGAGGAACACTAGCATATTGCCATCAAGCTCGGACCAGACTTGGCTGCAACCTGCTTGTCCCACATTGTCCTTATCAGTCACGAATGTGCCTGCAGTTAATGTGGACCAGCCTTTTTTGATCTTTGTTTCATGAACCCAAGCCATAAAATATACACAATGCCCGTGATGTAATGGTTATCGTCGTAGGAAATGGACCCGGCGACGCGAGTTCAAATCCTGGACGAGGCTGATTGCATTTCACATAGCACTAATACCCTTGGGAAAGGTATGAATCCAATTATTCTCCCTCCAGCTATGGGTAAATAGTAGAACAGACTGGGCTCTTCAGCCTTGGTGAGGCAACTAGTCTAGGAGAAGGAAAACTCTGAATTGAAACCTGTTAAACTCCACTTAAAAAATTGACCTTGTGTCATATCCTGCCCAAGCGGAGGGGTTGGGTAAATATGATAATTGGAGACTGACTTAGAATCTGATTTTATGAGTCCGAATGTTCAATTTATGATGTGAAGATAATGTAAATTAGCTCCTTAACATTCATTCACAAACTCAGAAAATAGATTTTTCTTATTTATTTTGGTCAACTCTGTTTGGAAATGACACTTCTGTTTGTTTGTTTGTTTGTTTTTTTGTTTTTTTCATTTTTTTAGAAATCAGACCAAGTTTTTAAAAGAGTGGGCATTCAGTTTACAATATATGTACCATACATTATTATACACTGACTTTGTGTTTGATTTACAATGTAAAATTAATGTAAAACTGGGCTCTGACTTTATGCCCAGTCACAATCTCAGAAAATTTTTGTCTTATGTATTTTAGTTAGGTCAGGTTTCTTTGTTTAATAGCATATCAACCTTTGTGGGTTATTTAATGCCAAAGCCATTCTTCTAGAAGAATAATAGTGATACTATTTAACCTACAGCTGGAAGGGACAAGGGGATTCGTGCCTTGCCCAGTTGCGAAAGATAATGTAATAGTGCAACTCACTTATTACGATGTTAGCCACTATGCAATAACAATTCCCCCTTTATTTCAAAAAGGATAAAATTTAATACCTCCTCAAAAATAGAAAATACAGGGTGACCCACAAAAGAGTGACACATTCTTGTTTTAAATTTGATTTTTTTTATATTATTAGTCAGTTATAAGTAATCTTAGAAAACGATCAAAGTCAAGTTACAGTGTAAAAGAATAAACTAAACTAATACAATTTTACTATCCAACTGAGAGATCTACAATTTCAACAGAAAGAAAATACTGTGTCACCCATTTTAATGTAAGGAATCTTCCAAGTACAAACATGATAAAGAGCTTAATGTATAGATTTAAAACTCATGCCATACTGACAGACCACACACAAAGTGGCCATTGCAAAAGTGTTAGCACAGTGGCAGTAGCGAAAGCTGTTTTTTCTTTTAAGATTCAGTCTTTATGGGCCACCCTGTTTAAATATATATATATATATATATATATATATATATATATATATATATATATATACACACACACACAAATGGTTATTTTAGGATTTTTTTTTTTAATCTATTAAATTAGATTTTCCTGACAGAAGTTCCTGGAAACAATACTTTGAAGCTAGTCAGAGTATACAGATAATACACCCTCATCAAGTTATCAATAGACAAAAAAAAAAAAAAAAAAAAAAAAAAAGACACAAATAGAAAAAGTCAGTGTTTATTTTTTATATAAATAGAATATAAACTTTGAATATGAAAGCAGGAATTAAAACAACAAAAGGGTCAATAAAGTTATCAGATTCAAATGAAAAAATAGTGTTTACTGCTGGTTCCTTAGAGTTTGATAATGAATATTTTTTAACTTCATTGCAGTCAAATAAATTCAATTTAAGTAAAAAAATTCTACTAATGTCACACAAATAGTAAAATGGTTACTAAATGCCAGTAAATTGGTAATTACTTTAAGTAAAATTAGCATTGCTGGTCATTCCAAATGAGCTTGATCTTAACTAAGTGCCTTGTTACTATAGCTTTGTACTAGATTAAGTTTAGTCAATATTTAATAAATTAAGTGCCAACAAACTAGTTTCATTACGAGTGAGTTTTATCATTACTGGGTGCCCCATTATTATTACTAAGTTAAACTTGGTTAACTCTGTATCTTCCAAACCCCTCCACCATAGGCAAAATGTGAAACAAGGTAAATTTTTAAGCTGAGTAAAGCTGGTTTGAACGTCAAGTTTTCTTTCTCCTAGACTGGTTGCCTAACTAAAACTAAAGAACCCAGTCTGCCCTATCATTTGCCTATAGCTGGAAAGAGAATGACGGATTCATGCCTTTCCCAAGAACACTAACACAAAGTGAAATGCAAACAGCTTTGTTCAGGATTTGAACTCGGATTACCAATTCCATTTCTTATGATGATAAACATAACACTAAGCATGCCGCCTTATAAATATCAGAGTTGTACTCACAGTGAAAAAGAAATATTAACTAAGAGGAAGTAGATGAGATAGTTTCTGGGATTTTATTAATATCAACTCAAGATTGTCACTTGGTGCCCCACACATCCGGCCTTGGGTAGAGTGTTCGCTAATAGTCCAGGAGACCTGGGTTCAATCATACCAAAGACTTAAAAAATGGTACTTGATACCTCTTTGCTTAACACTCAACATTATAAGGTACGGATCAAGGGTAAAGTGGAGCAATCCAGGGAAAGGAGTAGCGCTCTCCCTTACACCTCGTTGTAGTAGCTATTGAAAAGGGAGCCTTCGGGTTGCCCTTGGCTATGGTCACCAACTTTACTTACTTAGTAGATAATAAAATGAACCTAAGATTGACAAGCATTTTAAAACTGTGATTTGTTCAAGAGAACTTTAAACTACACCAACAAACTTTTCCAAGATATTATTACATATTTTATTTATTTTAAGGTGAAATATTTTCAATAATTATAATATTTGATTCTCAATAATATTTTCTTTCATTTTTCTAATTTTTCGTAGCAATTTTAAAAAATCACAGAGGGGATCCCCATGACATAATGGCTAACATGCTAGACAACAACATCATAATGATTTCAAACTCCAGTCATGATATTACATAATAATTCAATGGCTGTTCTTCTACATGGTTGACTTTGGCATTAAATAACCCACGAACGTTGATATGCCATTAAACAAAGAAACCAAACTACAACAATATATATGAGGGTGTGCTTGACTTGAAACCATATAACTATTGTTGGGAGAATAAATGGAGTGGTTTCCCTTGTCACAGTGTTTAAGGAACTCTCTCACATCATGAGTCCTTTTTGGTTGCATAACAAGGTGAACCAGGGAATCCACCTCTTTCACAAACAAAACTTCAGAAGAAGCAGATGTAGTTGTTAGCTCCTCAGCAGCAATGCACATGGTTCCTCCCCATATTTTCCAGGTCTGAGAAGTAGTAAGTGGTTTCCACCTCTTTGTTGTATAGACACTGCTTCATGTTTCTCAAACACATTGTGACTCTTTTTTAACTTGGGATGGGAACATACTTCCCTCCTTATATGTGATAGAATTAAATGTTATATGGTATTAATTAACTTGTCTGTTGTTCTTCCTACTGAATATTCTGTGTTAGGTTACTCTCTTTTGGATAACCTGATCCATAATGAGAAACTGTGTGTTATCTATAGGTTAACACACCATTAAACCTTATACTATTATTAAATAAAAATAATAGCTTGAAACCATGATTATTTGTATAAGATAGGAATACCATCGAAGGTGCTAAACTTGTACAATTCTGTTTTGCCAAAAATGTGGATCAAAAAGTATCGAGTAAAAATTATGGAGAACTGGCACAAACTCAAGTGAACATTTATACGAATAGTCTAGACTTAACCTAGATTTAATCACTTAATTATATAAGTCGATCAGCTACAAAGATAACCTCATTTAAATTTTAGATGCTTTGCATGGAGCAATGGTTTGCAGCCTGGCCATTTATATAATACCGAGTTCAAGCATGCTTCAAAATCATGGCCTTGTGCCATCTTAAGCTACTGAAGTATATTTCAGTCTCACAAAACTATGGATCTGCCCTTGATTCTGAAACACAGACTTGGGAAGCCCTGTATCATAATTACTAATGTGCTGGAGTGCAACATCATAGGAAGTGAGTTGAACTCCAGTTCTGCTATTAAATTCACCTTCGGACGAATACCCATGGGATAGGTATGAACTTCCTTATCCACCTAGCTATGAGTTATATTACCCCCACTTTTCTTCTACAAGGATGGTTTTGGCATTAAACAACCCTCAAAGGTTGATAAGCCACTAAACAAAGAAACCAAACCAAACATAAAAATCACAATTCAATCAGGTTGCCATATTTATGACAATGAGGAAGTCTAAATCAGAAGCAATAACAAAGAATAAGCACTTAGTGAGATTCAAACTCATATCTCCTTTGATCTCAGTGAAGCCTTGTTTTAACACACCAGCTACTTAACCAACTGAGCTACAAAGAACTATAGGCTTGTAAAGTTTAAATCCAACCATCTTTTTGACAGACAAAAAATGTGAGTGAGAGTCTCACTTATAGCTTATCCTTTATTACTGTCTTTGATAAATGTAGTTCCTCGTTGTTGCAGAAATAATCTGAGTAAGTTGTAGTGAAAAAAAAAAAAGTAAAAATAAAGATGAAAGAAAAGTAAAAAAAAAAAAAAAAAAATTTAATTACAAATAACTAAATTAAAATCATTAAATAAAAAAAAATTAAAATCATTAAATCAAAAAACCCGAAAAGATTTTTAGAAATGTTTAAATAATTAAGTTTAAATAAAAAAATCTAAAAAACAAATGAAAATTAAGATGAATGAAAAATAAAAATTGAAATATATATATATTTTCAGGCTATTATCCTCATTACAAACATGAGATTGTATTTTCTGGGATATTACATACACTTTAAGTAAACTTATGTTTTCTGGGTAAATTGTGTGGAAAAGCAACTGTAAGTAAACCTATTTAGAAGAAGGAAAAATTCTAAATTCCATATAAAGTGTTACTTATGAATGACTGTAAATAATCCTGTCATGTTTTTAATAGGAAATATATAAGTATGTGGAGGCTACGGTTAGGTTTGTTTTTTTTGTTTAATAGTACAGCCTAGTGGGTAGAGTGTTCACCAATGGAGACCGGAGTTCAATCCCAGGTCGAGTCATACCAAAGACTTAAAAAATGGTACTTGATACCTCCTTGCTTAACACTCAGCAATATAAGGTACATATCGAGGGTAAAGAGGAGCAATCCAGGGAAAGGAGTAGAGCCCTCCCCTACACCTCGGTATAGTAGCTATTGAAAAGGGAGCCTTCTGGTCGCCCTCAACTACAGTCGCCAACTTACTTACTTACTTACTTATATCAGCCTTCATGGGTTATTTAATGCCAAAGTCATCCTGGTAGAACAGTAGTAATACTATTTAACACATAGCTGAAGAAAATGAAGAGGTTCATGCCTTTTCCAAGGGTATTAGTCTAAAAATGAATGTGGAGGTGCCCGTGGTGTAATTGTTATCGTCGTAGGAAATGAACACGGCGACACGAGTTCAAATCCTGGATGAGACGGATTGCATTTCACATCGCACTAATACCCTTGGGAAAGGTATGAATCCAATTATTCTCCCTCCAGCTATGGGTAAATAGTAGGACAATGCTCGTGATGGGTGGTAAGTATCTATACAGCTGCTGCTTTGTGGGGTGCTGCCTCCAGGACTTGTTCAATATTGCTTGCAGCATTCTTGTGTAATTGCCATCAAGCTTTTTTCGCCATACTTTTAGTTAGCATCCATCTAGTGCATCCATATAGCAGTATTGACATGACTACTGCTTGGAAAAAACTGTTTTATCTCATTGGTCAGGTCTGACTTCCATATGACTGATAGCCTATCGATAGCTGTTCATGCCTTTGCTAATTGCATGTTGGATGTTTGTTACAGTTGATGAGACACTGCTTCCGAGGTAGGTGAACTTGTCCACTAGTTTCAGAGAACTACCATTTAGTGTGGAGATGTTGCTTCTTTGATTAAAGCACATGTATTCCGTCTTGTCCGTGTTGACATGGAGGCCTATGCCAGCAACTGTTCATTCCAGACTATGTAGCAGGGTTTTGTCTTGGGCAGATGAATTTGCCAGAAGCGCTATGTCATCGGCGTAGTCCACATCCATAATTGTTTGTGCAGGATATCTTCTGCACAAACATATTACTACAATGTAAGTGTCTTTACCGTTGAAGATTATGGCATTTGCTTTTAATATGCTAAAACAAAAGTTACATCACTTTTGTAATAGATTCTCCCCTGATGATGGCCCAAAGTCGAGCAGAAAGTACTAGGGATGCATACAACTATGGACAATACATAAATCAATTCCCCCCGAATACGATAAAAGTAATACGGGAATTCGAACGGATCCAAAAGAAAATATGTAGACATAAAATGTCTATTATGTTTAATGAAATTTGTATCAACAAAGAAATGCTGCCAAAATATATATATATATATATATATATATATATATATATATATATAATATTTACAACTATGTTAATATATATGTAAACATAATTTTAAGTACTAACCTTTGTCTTCAAGTTTTGATGTGTATCATGGGAAGGATAACAGACTGATGAACTAAGCAAAGTGAAACCTAAACCCAGTCGATACTAATGCATATATTATTTTACAAAAAAGGTCAGCAGGCAAACCAGGACATGAAATTATTTCATAGCACACTAGCTCTCCCCATAACTGTTTCATCACAATACCTTTCCTGGCCAGCTGCTCTTCACACTGGCAAGAATTGTAACTAATAATGGTTTTTATCTTTTTTTTTAAGTCTTTGAAATTTAACTCTATTTTAAAAAAATAAACAGGTATGCATCAAATGTTCATGATAAATCTCTTACATGTAACTCACTTGATTGATTTTAATGGCATGTCAACATATCTAGGGTTATTTTAGGGCAAGAGGTTAGGGAATTGCATTTATTGTATGTTCATATTTATATATTTTATGTAGTCATTTCTTAAGATTGTTTTTTTGTACTCAAACGAATTAAATATAATTTTTAAATAGATC
This sequence comes from Sepioteuthis lessoniana, assembly GCA_963585895.1. Lineage (NCBI taxonomy): Eukaryota > Metazoa > Mollusca > Cephalopoda > Myopsida > Loliginidae > Sepioteuthis > Sepioteuthis lessoniana. Next base: position 50,993,693 of record OY757936.1, on the reverse strand, counting down.
TATGACACATAGATGGGTTTGATTTGTTTTCTCTGTTCAATGGAATATCAGCTTTTAAGGGTTATATAATGCCAAAGCCATACTACTTAACTCATAGCTGGGGGTATAAGAAATTTCATACCTTTCCCAAGGTATGAGTCCAAAAATGAACATAAGACTGGAGTTTGAACTCACTTCAAGGCTGCAGTCAAGCACTTTAACTAATATGCCATACAGAGTCTTCCCAACCCACAGGTGGGATCCTAATAGGTACTATCACTCCAGGTCAGAGAGGACCTGGGAGTAATGGCAATAAAGAGATACATCATACTAGCCAGAGTTCAAGAACTGGAACCTCACCATCAGAAGAAGTTATATCCAAGACAACTATTGGGGACTGGTTTTACCTTTCTGCAGGGAATATAGTCAGCATATTGAAACCAAGAAGACATACCCTTGATTGATTGATTTTAATGGCATGTCAGTTCATATAGGATTATCTTATGCCTTGAGGTTAGGGAATCATGTTCATTGTACCTTTCCATTAACATTTTTGTGTAGTTGTTTTTTTAAGAAAGTTTTTTCACACTGTTATATGATATAAAGTATTCCTATCTAATACAAATAATTTTCAAACAGATCAATGTTACATAGTGGCTAATGCGTTGGACTCCAACATTGCAGTCAATGAGTTCAAACTCAACTCACACTATTATGTTCACTTTGAGACTACTACCCTTGGTAAGGTTATGAACCCCTTATCCCACAAGGTAGAGGTTAAATAGTACCACTACTGTTCTTCATTAAAGGTGTAGTGTAGGATTTGTCAGGTTGCATAGGGCAATTAGTTGCGACAGCCGGAGTAATTAATCACGTTAGCAAAGAGCAATCAGTCGTGAAGACAGGAAACTCAATTCCCAATTGAAGAACGGAAGCTATTTAAGGTGCCTTGGGGCATTCCATTGTGCACAAGAGGACTATTCCATTGCATAGATTGTGATTGGCTGCTTGTAAGTAAGTGAAAGTATTTTATTATATAAACCAGCTTCAGTTTAGCATTGTAAGGAGGACGGCACTGAGCTACGACCTGCTTTATTTTTGTCTGCCAGCTGGACGCTTTACAGAGGTATGTGTTATTGTTATTCTACATGTAGCTCCTTCAGCATAGAGCAATCCAGCATTTGAAGGCTCTTGATTGTCAGCTTCTCGTCTACAAACTTTGTCACATGAGTTTTGGCAGAGTCAGTAGATATGCCCGCTTCAATGAAGAAGCGTTCCCAATCATCAGGTGTCATAGATCCTGTTTGCAGCACCATGTAGGATTTGTCAACTTGCATAGGGCAATTATCAGCGATAGCCGAGAGTAATTAATCGCGTTAGCTAAGAGCAATCAGTCGTGAAGACAGGAAAACTCCATTACCAATTGAGAAACAGGAGCTATTTATGGTGCCTTGGGGCATTCCATTGTGCACAAGTGGGATATTCCATTGCATAGATCGTGATTGGCTGCTTGTAAGTGGAAGTATTTTATTATATAAACCATCTTCAGTTTAGCATTGTAAGGAAGACTGCACTGAGCTATGACCTGCTTTATTTTTGTCTGCCAGCTGGACGCTTTACGGAGATATGTGTTATTGTTATTCTACAAAAGGTGGCTTTAGCATCAAATAACGCACAAAGCTTGATATGCCATTAAACTAAGAAACTAAACTAAAACAAGCCATTGACCTATAGATGGGACCCTAACAAATACTACCACTCCACTCTACCCAGATCTTCAAAAGTGAAGCCTTACCATCACATAAAGAAGAGTTTGTGGTTGCGTAAACCACACAGAACCCAAAATTGAAAAAGATACTTAGGAAGAACTAAAATGGCTTTCAGAGAAATCGAACCACGACATCTCAAATATCCGTCAAATTGTTGAAGGTGTACATGCAAAAAATCTAGAGGCAACAATATTATTTGTTGACTTGTCCAAGGCCTTTAACTCCATGCACAGAGGAAAGATGGAGCAAATTCTTCTCAGCTTAAACCTCCCCAAACAAACCGTCGCAGCCATAATGATGCTATATAAAAAGAAGTAAAAGTCTGCTCCCCAGATGGAGACAGAGACTACTTCGACATTGTAGCAGGTGTGCTGCAAGGAGACACATTAGCCCCATAACTCTTTATCATCTGTCTAGACTATGTGCTTAGAACATCTATTGATAAAATGAAAGAGAATGGTTTCAAGCTGACAAAGGAAAGAAGCAGAAGATATCCCACACAAACAATTACGGATGCGGACTACACTGATGACATAGAGCTTCTGGCAATTACACCTGCCCAAGCCGAAACCCTGCTATATAGTCTGGAATGAGCAGCTGCTGGCATAGGTCTCCATGTCAACGCAGACAAGACGGAATACATGTGTTTTAATCAAAGAGGCGACATCTCAACACAAAATGGTAGATCTCTGAAACTAGTGGACAAGTTCACCTATCTAGGAAGCAGTGTCTCATCAACCGAGAATAACATTAACACACAATTAGCAAAGGCATGGACACTTATCAATAGGCTATCGGTCATATGGAAGTCAGACCTGACCGATAAAATGAAACGCAGTTTTTTCCAAGCAGCAGTCACATCGATACTACTACATGGATGCTCACTGAACGTATGGGGGGAAGCTTGACGGCAATTACACAAGAAAGCTGCAAGCAATATTGAACAAGTCCTACAGGCAGCACCCCACAAAGCAGCAGCTATATAGCCATCTACTACTCATCATAAAAAATATCCAAGTTAGACAAACCAGACATGCAGGACACTGCTGGAGAAGTAAGGACAAACTCATAAGTGATGTACTCCTGTGGACCTCTTCACATGGATAAGCAAAGGCAGGACAACCAGCTAAAACCTATATATAACAGATTTTTACTGATACAGGATGTAGCCTTGAAGATCTACCAGGAGCAATGAGATAGAGAAGGGTGGCAGGAGTGACTCAGCAAGATCTGTGCTGGCGGCACATGATGATGATAGAATAGTTTCATACCTACGACACCCCTTTTTTAGATCGAGGTGGGATTACCCCCTGTGCAAGAGAATACAGTCAGCATATTCTAAGCCCAACAAACAAGTCAAATGTTCACAAGGCTCAAAAATCTATTACCCTTTTTGGTCAATTGGCAAGTCATCCATCTCAGAAATTGTTTTCAGGATTTCTGAAAGGAAGTACTTTCATTATCTTATGAATTGAAATCATGACATGGATTGAAGCTGGTTGTCTTAAAATCTTTGTAGCCAATTAAAGATATACCTTGAATAGGTAAATTGCTCTGTTGGTAGGGATTAAAACACACTGACTGTATTCTCTCAAGAGGGGTAAGAACCATCCCCAACACCAGAAAAAAATTTTTAAAAAAGGGATGTCCAGAGTATTTAAACTAAACTGCATCTGATGGTGAAGCTGGAGATCTGGGGTGTGTGAAGTACCCATTCACTTCCATTACTCACAAGTCCACTCTGGGTTGGACTGGTAGTACCTCTTAGGTTCCATCTAAAGATCAATTTAAATTTTGGATTTAATAGAACAATAACAACTACACAAAAAATGTAGACGTGAATGTAAAATGAACCTTTAGGCATAAAATAATGCAAGACAGATTGACATACCATTAAAATCAATCAAATCAAAAACTGAATCATTGTCATCTGTTCTTTTAATTTCATTCAGGTCCAAAAATCATCATCATCATATCGTGCTGGCAGCACGGATATCCCTGACCCTCTCTCGCCACTCCTCCCTATCGTTCATCGCCCTAGGTAGGTCTTCAGGACAACAACCTGTATCCTCACATAGCTGCTGAATGTACGTTCGTGCTGGTCGTCCTGCTTTTGCGCGGCCGTGTGTGGGGATCCATAAGAGTACATCTCTTATGAGTTCATCTCTGCTTCTCCAGCAATGTCCTGCATGTCTGGTTCGCCTAACTTGAATAGTTTTCGTGATAGGGGGCAGGTGGCCGTACAGTTGGTGTCTTGTGGGGTGTTGCTGCCAGGACTTGTTCAGGATTGCACGCAGCATTCTTGTGTAATTGCCGCACAAAATTCTGCATGATGTTAAACTTTGTTGTATACAATTCTAAACAAGTACCAGTTTGGACCGTACCTAACTCCCTCACCACAGGTAGGATGAGACACAAGGTGAATTTTTTTTTTTAATGGAGCACAGCTGGTTTGAATACACTGTTTTCCTTCTAGTCTGGCTGCTTAACCAAAGCTAAAGAACCCAGTTTACTCAACTCTTTACTTATCACTGATTGGAGAACAGATAGATTCATTCCATTCCTAAGACCATTAGTGCAAAAAGAAATGTAAACAGCCTTGTTGAGGGTTTGAACTCAGGTCATCAATTCCATTTCCTATGACAATAACAGTTATTTTAAACATGCCACCAAGTAACAGTATGGGCTTCTCTGATGGAATTGTCGATTTTTCTTTTTTTTTATTTAACCTATGAATTAACACCATAAAAGTTATATAGTATCAACTCTAATTTCGAGAGGCCAGCAATGCCTGTGTATCTAGTGAGTTAGAAAGGCACCAAAGAGACTTAGTTCTTCTTCTTGGTGCCAAAAAGTTTAACTTTAGACAGACATGGATATTTCTATTTTATCTTTGTATTTTATTATCTGTTTAATGTTTGTATTTTATCATTTGTTTCATTTTTTTATATTCGTATTTTATCACTTGTTTTATGTTCGCATTTTATCATGTTTTATGTATGCATTATATCATTTGTTTTATGTTTATATTTTATCATTTGTTTCATTTCTTTTATTTTAGACTTTATAAATTTATTAATCTCTACACCAGTATCTGTCATATTCAGTAAGCTTTTGGATTTTCTTCCCAAACACTCCACAGAGGGAGATTGTTCTTGTTCTTCTGTCTGTGCTCAGAAATATCAGATAATCTTTACTAATTGACTTAGTAATGAGAACAATCAAATCCAATGGATCAAACAGAGGGTTCAGTTCAGAATTCCAAGACAGTTAAAGAATATGACAGATGCCTGAAGAAGGCCAAGGGTATGTTGGCCGAAACAATCTGACAATCACAACCAAGACTGCAGACACTTAAATAAAGGAAGAATTATTCATTTCTGAAATTCAGCAATTGGAACAGTCACTGAAGAATGGCAGGTTATGTGAAACCTTCTCAAAGTCCTCACTCCCAAGACATGAAATCAGAGAAAAAAAAAAAAAAAAAAAAAAGATCCTTAATCAATTCATAAGTTAGACAGATGTAATAGTCACTGTATTTGTAGACATTTAAATACACATTTTTATGCAAAAATATTCTGCAACATTACATTGCTTCCAATTAAATCATATTTGTCAATGGCCCAGGAGACCGGGGTTCAAATCCTAAGTTGAGTCATACCAAAGACTCAAAAAATGGTACTTGATGCAGCCTTGCTTAACACTCAGCATTATTAGGGTAAAGTGGAGCAATCCAAGGAAAGGAGTAGCGCCTCCCCTACACCTTAGTGTCATCATCATCATCATCATGTAGCACGGATATCCCTGACCCTCTCTCGCCACTTCTCCCTATCGTTCATCGCCTCCGACATGTCTTCAGGGCTGCATCCCATATCCTCACATAGCTGCTGTATGTATGTTCACACTGGTCGTCCTGCTTTTGCTCAGCCATATGTAGGGGTCCATAGGAGTACATCACTTATGAGCTCGTCCCTGTTTCTCCAGCAGTGTCCTGTATGTCTGGTTCATCTAACTTGGATAGTTTTCATGATGGGAGGCAGGTGGCCGTATAGTTGGTGCCTTGTTAGGTGTTGCCGCCAGGACTTGTTCAATATTGCTCACAACATTCTTGTGTAATTGCCATCCAGCTTCTTCTCCAGCCGTTTAGTTAGCGTCCAAGTAGTGCATCCATACAGCAGTATCGATACGACCGCTGCCTGGAAGAAACTGCGTTTCATTTTATCAGTCAGGTCAGATCTCCATATGATCGATAGCCTATCAATAGCTGTCTATGCCTTCGTTAGCCACGTGTCTTCAAGTCGTCTTCAAAACAATCACCAACTTTGTTTACTTACTTACTTATGACTAAGGGATTGTCTACTTATGTTCAAAATGAGCAATTCAGACTTGAATAATTTTTTTGGCTATTTGGTTTAATGACATATCAACCTTTGATGGTTATTTAAAGCCAAATATTATTTATATATACATTACATATGATTTTTAAGTAAATAGCTTGTAGGTAATATTATTTTTCAAACAAAACAGAGCTCATTTGTTTGCACACATTTAAATGGTTTCAAATATTGCTCTTCTTTGTTTGCACACAGTAAAATGGTTTCAAGTATTGCTAACACTAATAGTTTTATTTGCACACAGTTAAATGATTTCAAACATTGCTATCTCATACTAATAATTTAACATTAATCATTTGTTTGCACACTGTTAAATGATTTCAAGTATAGTAAATGATGAAACAGTTCTATTTGACCCATAGATGAGACCCTAACAGGTACTACTACTGCAGTTCAAAGTGGGCCTGGGAGTAATGACAGTGAAAAAATGCTCAACATTCCCCAAAGCTCGAGAAGTGAAGCCTCACCATCAGATGGTTTGGTGTCATATCTTGGACGCTCGTTGTGGGGAGCGGTCTTACCTCACTGCAGAGATGTAGTCGACATATTCAATAAATCCCTAACCGACTGGGCGACTTTATAAGTTAAAGTGTATATTAGTCCTCAATATGCTATGGGTAAATAATAGGGCAGACTGGGCTCTTCAGCCTTGTTGAGGCAACTAGTCTAGGAGAAGGAAAACTCTGAATTCAAACCTGTTAAACTCCGCTTAAAAATTGACCTTGTGTCATATCTTGCCCGAGCGGAGGGGTTGGTCAATATGTATATTAGCCCTCAATATACTATTGTGAAATAATCAATTGGGCAAATATGCTTAACTATTGTTATTTAGTTTGTTGTTTTTATTAATCTGTTATCGTTAATACTTTTTAACATTATTTCGAAATAAACCTCTTAGTTGTCCCAAAATAACTGATACATTTGCGTAATGTTTCATACGTAAAATATACCAACAATTAAGGTACAGAAGAAGTAAATGTTTTAGAATACATAGAGACAATTCTTAAATTTTGCTTATAATTGTCATTGATAAAATTATCTCACTCACGCACAGTCAATGAGAAAGGGCTATTTAAATAAATAAATAAAAAGGAAATGCTAGGACAAGAAAGGAGAATAACTTTAATAGTCATGATGAAGACCGGGAGATTAAAAAAAATAATTAGGAAAGATTAATTAACTTAAGATTAGAAAAGATAATTAATGCCTTAATTTTATGCACTTATTAAACTTTAATAAGTAAAGCACAAATGACTCGCTTGTAATTAATAAGCATAAAAAAAATTTAAATAAAAAAAAGCAAGAATTAATATATAAGTTTTGAAATTAATCACTTTAAAATTTGGTAAAAACTTTCAAAGTAAATATTAAACGGAACGAGGACTTTAAACGATAGTTAACACTTTCTTTTATTGAATAAATGACAACTAAATCGGATAATCCAAAAAATCGAAATTTAAAAAAAAGGAGACGAATCTAACAACTAACTATGGTTTCAATAACTTTACTAACTTAAATGAAAAAAATATGGCTTGCAGCACTGTCTTGAACGTAATAAGAATACTCATCATTTAAAAAAAGTTCGAGATGGGAATCAAACACCAAGGGAATGGAGGAGAAAGAATCAGAAATAAGGTGCTCAATGAGAGCAAGTAATTATTACAATACGTTTTTACGTATAAATGACTAAAGACTAAGAAGAGAGCCCCTATGGAAAAAAGCATCAAAACGTTCTACATAAGAGCCAGTTACCACCCCAAGCCCGCAAAATAAATAAATAAATAAATAAGGTAAAATAAAGTAAACAGAGTTAATGCCGGCTACAGATATCTTAATGCAAAAAATGTTTTTGAAAAGATAAATAAATAAAAACAACTAAAAGTATTTAAAAAAAAAAAAAAAAAAAGGTCTCCGACGCAACAATATTTTTATCTTCAAAGCAATAAAAGACGTTCTATGTTATAGCCAGTGGCAGGACAAACGGTAGAATAAGCCGGGGCCAGTCGCAATAATATAACCACAGAAGGTGATATTAAGGGTTAATAAATAATGAAATATGGTATTATTAGACTTTATTTAAAAGGGAAACGTGAAATAATAAACGAGAAATATATTATTCCGAGCCTCGAAAGGCTTAAGAAAAAGTTCTGTAATAATTTTGGCCAGAGGACAGAGGAGTTTCTTACCTGCTAATCATTCAGACAGCACTTCCAGCCTAGAGACTCCATCTTGAATACACTAACAACAATCCCCAACCAAAAAAAAGCCCGGGGCAGACCAAATATTCCATAACTGTTTTGTTTAGGTTTTTTCTTTTATTAGAAGCAAAAATAGTTAAAGAATTCCATATATATATATTTCGACCCAAAAAGTTATTCTACAGGATATGCTTACTTCAAATCAACACTGCCACGTTAAGCATATCATATCATCTTTCAACTTTTAAAAAAATACATAAATAAATGAAATATTAATAACTGCTTTTCATTTTTGGGATCAAGATTTTAAATAACAATAAATAAATACTTACCTTTTTTACTGTTTTTGTTTTAGCAGTTAGCTAGTATATACAATGTTTGTTTATCCAAGTTGTGTTTGGCATATTTGGTATAATTTAATAAGAAAAAGTAATATGCACGATAATGACGTTTATAGTCATCATAATGTTACTATTTACAATTCCTGTCGAATATTTAAACAATTAGTTCCTTTGAGAAATAATTTCTTAAAGATTTAACAAGTCAGGGATGTCCGACGTTAAAAAAAAAAACGAATTCGTGTCGGTTTCTATCCAGAGTTTCTGTAAACAAACGACACCGTTTGAACGAGAAAATTTCAAGGGAGGCAACTCGTACGTGACAAAAATTGGAGAATTTTAATAAAAGGCTAAAAAAAAAATTAACGTTTAAGCGGCATATTATGAAATTAAACCTGATATAACCGCTGAAATGTAATAGAATATCAATCGTATATCGCATATCGATGTCGGGTTCTAGGGAGACGATTTTACTGTTTCTCACTCATGTCCTTCGTTGTTCTTCCAATCATACTCTACAATATAATTAAATTATCTCTTCTTTCTTTTTTTTTTATAGTAGTCATTTATTCAAGGATTTTATGTGCATGCAAAACCTAAAAACCTTTATCGATGTTCTAAACAACAAAAAAAGCTTAAAAATTGAAGAGTACAATAGAATTAATTTTTAGTCTGCTTTTGAGTTTGGCTATTTTTATTCATTCATTTATTTTTATTCTTAATTTTTATTTATTACAGAATTTTTGGATTTCAAGTTATCCAGAAGAAAAAAAAAAGAATTTTCGAAGGGTTATTTAAGTCGGTAGGGGGTTAATTTCCAAATACACATTCATGATAAAATGGCCTCTGAACTGGTGTCCGAGTTCAGACTTAAATATTCCCTTTACCACAACCCCCTCCTACATCATACACACACACACATACACACTTGGCTGCGCAGTTGTTTTGTGATGTTTAATTTCTTATTTCGCGCCTGCTTAGACACAAGGAGGCGGCGAAGTTATGTGGGTGGGGCTGTATTTTTTCAAAACAAAGGGAATGCTAAAATCTGTTACTAGAATGAAAGTCTGGGTCTGTTTTTTGCTTGAATCTACAATGTAAATTGAAAGTCCTAATATATATATATATATATATATATATATATATATATATATATATATATATATATATATATCGAGAGAGAGAGAGAGAGAGAGAGAGAGAGAGAGAGATATGAATCTCCGCTGCTTAAAAAAAATTACAATCTGAGAAAATTTATGAAAAAAAATCTATTTTTAAAAATGAAAAAAATAAATTAGATAAGGGTGGGTATTCCAAAATAAGTTAGAACTAAGCTCCTTCAGTACCTGTTAAATTGTAAGAACAATTTGTTAATTATTAAACAATGAGATGCCCTAAATCTTAATAACTATGATTCACATGATAGAGAAATGAGGAGTATTTTATACGTCATTTGACTATAAAATAATTTTTTTAATCATTTCCGAACCCACCAAATTGACCTTATGTCAACTGTTTTGGGATATTCTATGCCTAGAGATTTGGCAATCGAGTTCATTGTACCTCCAAATTTTCATTTTTTGTATAGTTGTTTCTTATAAGGGTTTTTGTTTTTCGGGGGGGGGTCACACATGGTCCTATTGAAAACAAATAATTTTTAAAGAGATTTGTTTAATCCATAGATGGGACCATAACAGGTACAACCACTCCAGGTCAGAATGGACTTCAGAGTAATGGTAGTGATGAAGTATTCTACACTTCCCAGATCTTCAGAACTGGAGCCTTAGATTCACATGCTGTATAGTATCATATCCAGAATTTGGAGTGAGCTTCTTAACCCTCTGCAAAGAACAGTGTTTTCGATTTGACCCCTCAGTGGAACCCTAACAGGTACTACCTCCAGGTCAGAGTGGGCCTGGGAGTAATGGAAATGAAGGGACACTCCACTTTTACCAAAGTCTTAGGACTGAAGCCTTACAATAAGATGGTTTGGTGTCATATCAGGACACTCGTGAGAGGAAGCCCAGACGGCTGGAGCAGTGGAATGCACTAGCCGCATCTCTGCAGATGGGCCAGACCTCTCCCAACGAGTGTCCTGAATATAACATTAAACAATCTAATGATGAGACTCAAGTAACACAGAAGCTTTGTTGAAGGCAGAGTACCCCTTCATTGCCATTGTTTCCCAGGACCATTGTGTCCCAGAGTGGTAGTATCTGATAGGGTCCTACCTATGAGTCAAATTGAACTGTTTGAAATTTTACTGAGGGCAAACAAATGACTTATGCAAAAATGAATTGCTTGAATTGTTTACACATTTAACTATGTGTAAACAAAATGAATTGCTTGAATTGTTTACACATTTAACAATGTGTAAACAAATGACGGATGTTTAATTGAATTTTTAGTGATACATAACAATACTTAGAACCATTTAACTTTGTTGACTTACACTAAATTGAATTGTTAGAAATTGTAGCTGAAAGAAATGATTTCAAAATCATTGTTTAGCGTGGGAATTATTTTTGCCGTTGAGATTTCAATTTATATTTTCATCCAATAAGGTTGATTTAAGCCATTCTACTCAGATGACTTTCCCAGGTAGTATAAAAGGCCACGCAAATGCTCTCTCAATCTCTTCTTCATTCATTCTAGCAGCAGAACAGACCAACTTTGAAGAAGAGAGCACATTCAATTTTCGGACCATTGTTTTCTCTAGAAGACCATTCCTTAATCATTTATTCATTCCTTCTAGACCAACTGGTCCTCGAAGCTTCAAGTAGGATGCTTTCTTCCCTTTGTATGACTCACAGTACAGGGTTATCTCTCAAGCTGACATTAAAGTTTTTGGAACTCATCAATATTCTCGTCCTCTCATTTGTTTCCGGGGGTGTCCTCGTGGTGTAATGGTTAAAGCGATGGACTGCGGAATCGTAGTAAGCAAGTCCGTATTCCAGTCATGCTATTACATTCAGTTTCGGGCAAATACCCTTGGCAAAGGTATGAACCCTTTTATCCTCCCAGCTATGGGTTAAATAGCACCACTACTGTTCTTCTAGGAGATTGGCTTTGGCATTAAATAACCTACAAAGGTTGATATGCCATTAAACAAAGAAACCAACCTACTAATCATTTGCGTTATTCCTTCCTTAATATAACAGAGCAGGCAAACCAGTTTGCCCTGTTACTAAAAAATAAAACTGTTTGATCATTTAACAGTATATATCTACAAAATAAGTTTACAAATCATATATTAAATATATATGTAAAAACAGGATTTGGCATTAGATAACCCACAATGGTTGAAATGGCATAAAACAAAACAAAAACTAAACCATATTCATGGCAGGGAATGATACCCATTTGCAGAAGTGCAGTTTGCATATTCTACAGCCCAGCAGACAGGGCCAATCTTAGTATTGAACACAAGACTATCTAAGTACATCTGGCAATATAAAAAAAAGGATGGGAAAGTGGTCAATTCCAAAAAGAGCTTGTAATAAAAATTTGAAAAATTGTTAATTGTACTTCAAAGAAAAATACCAAATAATAAATATTTTTGATAATTTGTAAAATAGAAGATCAGAATTGGTAGTGAAATGTTGCCATGAAAATAAATATTTACTGTGTAATTTGATGTCTGAATGAGTCACATGACTTAGAATGTCAACCAGGTAATAGTCACATGACTCAAAAAGAGAGCGAATATTTGTTTAGTTGAATTTTAAAGAAGTTAGATGTTTGCTTGGTTAGTTGGTTGGTTGGTTGGGTTGGGTTTTTTTATGGCATATCAACCATTGTAGGTTATTTAACACCAAATCTTCTTTATATATATATATATATATATATATATGAGTTGGTTTGGTTGGGTTTTATCATATTTATCCAACCCCTCAGCTCGGGCAGGATATGACACAAGGTCAATTTTTTAAGCAGAGTGTAACAGGTTTGAATTCAGAGTTTTCCTTCTCCTAGACTAGTTGCCTCAGCAAGGCTGAAGAACCTAGTCTGCCCTACTATTTACCCATAGCTGGAGGGAGAATAATTGGATTCATACCTTTCCCAAGGGTATTAGTGCTATGTGGTTGGGTTTTATGGTATATAACAACTACAGTTTATCTAATGCCAAATCCTCATCATACATATATATCAAATATATAAGATTTGGTTCGGTTTAGTTTTATGCCTTATCAACCATTGTAGGTTATTTGATGCCAAATCCTCATCATACATATATGTTAGATATATATATGATTTTGTTTATAACATTTTTAAACAAGTTTGAGCTCTTTTTGCATACAGTTAAATGGTCTCAAGTATTGTTATATAACTGTCATAATTTAACATCAGTCATTTGTTTGTACAGTTTCTTCTATTTGACCCCTATATAGGACCCTATCAGGTTCTACCACTCCAGGTCCGAGTGGACCTGAGAGCAATAGCAATGAAGAGGTACTCCACATTCCGCAAATATCCACCATCACCATCAGATGTTTAATACCAAATCCAGAACACTTGTTGGGAGTGGGATAAATCCCTCTGCCAAGATGTAATCAGTGTATTCTACAGCCCAGCTGATTGGGCTGGAAGGTCAGACTTGTTGAACTCTAGTGCATCTGAGGATTGACAATGTGAAATTTTGAGTGGTAAGTTTTCCCTCAACACTGACCCCATAAGTTGATTTGGTCATCGGGACATTACTTAGATAGGGTATCTTGGACATAGATAGCTTGGCAGAGCCTATCCCTCTGCAGGTTTGGATGCAGTTTTCCTTCTTCTTGACTGGTTGTTATACAAAGATTACAGAGTCCAGTCTGACCAACTATTCACACATAACAAGAGGAAGAATAGCTGGATCTATACCTTTCCCTAGGGTATTAGCACTATGTGAAATGCAGACAGCTTTGTTTGGGATTTGAACTTGGGTTATGATTACACTATGAGCACCTCTACAGTTGAGTCTTTATCCTGTTTTATTCTTGAAAAATTTGTGATATTGTTCAACATATTTTAGCATAGAGCACTCTAAGGATTAAAAAGTTGGTATAATGGTTAGAGTGTTTACCAATGGCCTGAGAGACTGGTGTTCAATCCCAGGTCGAGTCATACCAAAGACTCAAAAAATTGTATTTGATGCCTCTTTGCTTAACACTCAGCATCATAAGGTATGGATCAAGGGTAAGTGGAGCAATCCAGGAAAAAAGTAGTGTCTTTCCCTTTCACCTTGGTGTAATAGCTATTGAAAAGGATGCCTTCAGGTCATCCTCAACAACAGTCACCCAACTCATTTACTTATATATATGTATATATTTCAAAATGAATAGGTTCACAAAGAGATTTATAACACAGTGAAAGAACTAAATTAGTAATTTTTAAAAGGATATAAATCTCTTTGTGGACCTATTCATTTTGAAATATTCACTTTTTTCTTTTTTTGGACCAACAAAAAAAAATTTTTTTTTTGCATATATATATATATATATATGTTTGCATTTCACATAGCACTAATACTTATTGGAAAGGTATGACTCTCACTATTCTTCCTCAAGTTATAGGTAAACAGTTGAGCAGACAGGGCTCTTTAATCTTGGCATGGCAACAAGTATAGGAAAAATAAAATTCTGAATTCAAACCTACTGCTTAAAAATTGACCTTGTGATACATCATGTTCTGGCCAAGGAGTTACAAACTCATAAACGACATTCTCCTCTGGCCCTCTTCCCATGGATGAGCAAGTGTTGGATGACCAGCAAAAACTTATCAACAGCAGCTCTGTGCAGATTTCAGGATGCAGCCTAAAAGATCTGCTGGAAGCGATGGACAATAGAAAAAAGTGGCAAGAGAGAGTCAGAGAAATTTTGCTAGCTGCATGACATGATGATGATGATAATGATGAAAAAAAAAAAATATATATATATATATATATATATATATAAACTGTAAATTGTAGTGTACAAGTTGACTTTTTAAGCATGACAAAATCTCAATAAAACTAGATGAAGACCTTTACTCCAGAACTGATTCCAACTCACAAGATGAAGTTTAGTGTAATAATAAGGACACTACTGTTTTTCCAGGGAAAGGAGTAGCACCCTCCCCTATACCTTGGTGTAGTAGCTATTGAAAAGGGAGCCTTTGGGTCACCCTCGACTCAGGTTTAACTGTTTTTTGGGGATGAGAATCTGCAGGGAATACAGTCAGAATATTCTAAGCCAAACCAACTGGTTTTGGTTTGGTTTGGTTTGGTTTGGTTTGGTTTTATGGCATATAAACCATTATAAGTTATTTAATGCCAAACCTATTCTTATACATATAAACAGTTCTATTTCAACAATTCAGTTTATCATAAGTATGCAGTTTAAATGTTAAAACATTTCTATTTCAAACAATTCAGTTTAGCATAAGCATACATTTTAAATGTCAAAAACAGTTCTATTTCAAACAATTCAGTTTAGCATAAGTATGCAGTTTCAATGTCAAAACAGTTCTACTTCAAATTATTCAGTTTAGCATAAGTACACTGTTTAGTTCTATTTGATTTATAGATAGGACCCTATCAGGTGCTACTACTCCAGGCCAGAGTAGACCTGTAAGCGATGACAATAAACAGTTACTTCATATTTCCCCAAGCTCCAGCATTAATGGAGTCTCATCCTCAGATTGTTTAGTGTCATATCCAGGACACTCCTTGGGAGAGTCTTACCCCTCTGCAGAGATGCAGTCAATGTATTCTGCAGCCCCAGCGGACTGGCCCACTAACCAACAGGTTGGTATTACTTATTATACAAATACAATGTGGATAGTTGTTATTTTATAAATATAAGAAGTGTCAGCATTATTGGAGCATAATCTCTGTAAAAAATATTCACCTATGGCTCTTCTTTCTGTGTTAGTCTTACAATTTTTAGAATGACCCTTGTACATGAAAAATAGTCATGTGTATGACTTTTACAAGAAACCAATTAACCTAGTCGCCTGAGGCTGTAGAATACACCGACTGGAGCTTTGGGGAATGTGGAGTAACCTTTTATTGGTATCGCTTCTAGGTCCACTCTGGCCCCAGAGTGGCAGCACCTGATAGGGTCCTATCTATAGGTTAAAGAGAACTAAATTTTGTGCTTAGGCTAAACTGAATTGTTTAAAATAGAATTGTTTTGACATTTAAACTGCATATGTATGCTAAACTGAATTGATTGAAATAGAACTGCTTATACATATAAAAATGAATTTGGTAATAAATAACCCACAATGGTTGATATGCCATGAAACAAAACCAAAGCAAAAACAAGAAACCTATAAAAAGAATTACTACAAATTTCCTAAATGTCATCTTATCTATATTTTCTTCATTTAGCAACGAGAGGAAACTATTTCAATATAGATCTACTTTAAAGTAAGAATAAACAAACAGAATAAATTGATTGAGGAATTAAATCAGAAGTAATATATCATAGAACATATCTATTTCTATTCTGTTATAAGTTATGTTATTCTTGCCACCTGAGGAATGTCAAGTAGCATATATATATATATATATGAAGAAAAATTGACAACAAGTAATCCAAATGAAAGTGGGGATTTATAGAGAAATAAAGTCAGTCGACACTATTGCGTATGACAAGAAATATTGGCCGTTTGTCATAAAAAGGCCAACTTTTCTTGTTATACAACTTTTCCAAATTTTTATTTATTTTTACACATTTTATACACCCATCTACACTTAACATTACTAATGAAACCCCTCACACTCCTGATGATGGTTCAGCAGAACCGAAACGCTATAGTGTCGACTGACTTTATTTCTCTATAAATCTCCACTTTCTATTTGGATTACTTGTTGTCAATTTTTCTTCACAAATTGTCGGATTACTATCCATTATTTTCTTCCACATATATATATATATATATATATATATCAGTAATATCCAATCAGCATCTGAAGTCTGTGGGTGTGGATTATTTGCATATAGAATATATGCGGAATTACCTATAAATCTATGTGATGTATGGCTATTGTTATATATTTTTTCTATCCAGGTTTATATAACAAAACTCATATACAGAGTGTATACAGTGCAATTAGAAGGAAACTCAAACCTGGTTATATTGTAATTATAAATTTATTTCATCAGAGAATATCGTTATACTCTTCATCTCATCAGATGACTTGATGACGGCACATGTTTAACTTGAGCTTGAAAAACAGCAAATATGGATTACAGTCTATATGTATATGGAGAAAAAAAAAGAAATAAAAGGAAAACCTATATAAATTTTAAATTCTCAAGGGGTCAAAACAATGAAGTGTTAGAAAAATTAAGAAATCAGAAAAGGGTGTTCCCATAAATTAACCCACCCTAGTTTGCGAGATTTTTCCTAGCAGGTGGAACTTTCTGCATAATGTAAACTTGTAAACTAAATGATTATCTTCATATAGTTTTTGTTTTCTCCTTATACTTTCGTCTTAAAGATAAAATAAAATAAAAATGAAATAAAATAAAATAAAATAAAAATAAGAATAAAAATAAAATAAAAAACTTTTCAGCAGCCATCAGGTGCCTTTAATCAACTCCAAAAATGGACAAGGGGAATTAACTACTCAAGAAATTAAAAACCCAAATTTTGAATTAATTTCTAAATTTCCAAGAATCTCCTCTCCATAAATCTCCCCGTCATATTAACAACTGAAATAAATGTTATTATTTCCAATAAAAATCATCCAGCATCAATATCCCTGCTATTGTCAAGAGTAGGAACCTCAGTGGCCCCCAGTCAGGATAATTCAAATTTACTTTTATGTCTACATTTAAACACAAGCTTGTTCCATTCATTTAACAGTAGTCTGCTATCTTTAAAATTAATTGTACTAATTTTTTCATCGATACACAAGTTACATCTACAATTGAAGCTATTTGCAGTTGAAGACTGCTTGACTATTTTCCACTTTATTTGGAGAGTTAGCCCTGATCCTTGTGGTTTCAAAAATATTTAGAGCAGTTTGGTTTCTAAGTCATGGATTGGAGAAAGAATGTCTGTAGTTATACAGTCCTTGTTTCCAATTCCCAGGGGAGATACCTATATAGACCCTCTCCCCATCATTATTATGTCCCATGGAGGAAATGCACGCTTAGTATATGACCTTCTTCAAGTTGCATTCCCCTTTTACTTCTACAGTTACCAGACGCTCCATCTGGTCGCCCACTATTTCTATTTAATTCGTCTAGTAACCTTCTGTTATGGTTATTAAGATACTATGCATAATCTTTGCACTAATTTTTACTGTGTTCCTATTAAAAAATTTTCTTAATGGATTGTCCCTATTAAAGTGCTTATCTAGAGGGGTTAGGAAGTATTTACCTATATTAATGTTGGTCAGTTTACAAAATAGCAGGTTAAACCAGATTACTCTTCTATTTCTATTTTTTCCTTGTCTATTTGAGTGATTATTATTGGTGTCACCTACCTTGATGAGTGCATGGGTCCCACTACTATTACTTCTACCATTAGAGCCAGAGTTCAATGGGTTCACATACTCCACTCTTCCTTGGAATCTGCTGTTTTTGAGGGCTTCATCATATATACTTTTACTCTCCTCGAGAATTCTTTTACATGAGGATAGTCTGTTAATCCTCTGGTTCACGGCATTAGGAATCTGTTTCAGACTATCCTCATGTAAAAGAATTTTCGCACACAGTTCCATGATTTCATGTGTTCTTATCTAATACAAATAATTTTCACACAATTATATGGTTTCAGTTATACCACACTCTCCAGAGCTCAAACTTCACTTTGCCCAGTCAGCTGGGGCTGTAGAATACACTGACTGCACCTCTGCAGGGGGTAAGCCACCCACCCCCCAACGAGCATCCTGATATGATTCTAAACAATCTGATGGTAAGGTTCCAGTGATGCTGAGGCTTTGGGGAATGCGGAGCTCCTCTTCAATGCCGTTGCTCCATGGTTCACTCCGGGCAAGAGTGGAATCTGTTTCAGAGTGGTAGAACTTGATAGGATCCTATCTGAGTTAAATAGAAATAATCTTTCTACTTATGCTATACTGAAGTGTCTGAAATAGAACTGTTTTCACATTAAAACTTAACTATGGTAAATTGAATTATTCAAAAGAGAACTGTTTTGACATCTAACTGTGTATGGACAAAAACTATACTTATACTAAACTGAATTGTATGAATGAGAACTTTTAAACTAAACTAGATAGCTTGAAATAGGAATGATTTTAGTTTAGCATGAGTACACAGTTTAATTGTCAAAAACATTTCTATTTCAAAGAATTCTGTTCATTCAAACAGTTATATATAACAATTCGGTTTACTGTAAGTACAGTTTCAATGTCAAAAACAGTTCAATTTCAAACAATACAGTTTAGCATAAGCATACAGTTTAAATGTAAGTCCAATTTAATTGTGAAGAACATTTCTATTTCTAGCTATTCAGTTTAGTCAAGCAGTTCTGATTCAGCTAATTCAGTTTAGTATAAGTAAAGATTTTGCTGACATACAGTCAAATGTCAAAACAGTTCTATGTTATACGTTATAATTTTGAGAGTGCTCAATATCTGTGATAAAACTATTATATAATCTAATGATAAATGAAAAATGAATGCCATTTTTTTTCTGCCCGATGATTGCCATATAAAGACAGCATGAAACTAGTGGTCACACATAGGTATCCATGCTATTAGATATATATAAAAACTATTATTATTATTATACTATATATATATGTATATATGTGTGTGTGTGTGTGTGTATGTGTGTTTGTGTGTGTTTATAATAATCATCATCATCAAATCATGTTGATGTATGGATTCTTTGGACTCTCTCTCATCATCTATTCCAATCAGCCATCACTCCTGGCAGGCCCTTTAGAGCTGATGAATCTAAGTCTTTATTAGTTGGCCAACACAAATGTACCCATGCGTAGGAGTACACAGGAAAATGTTGCTTATGAGTTCATACTTTCTTTTCTTGCAGCAGCCAGCATGTCTAGTCTATTTTACTTGGATAACTTGTAAGATAGGAGATGAGTGGCCGTACAGATGTTGATTTGTAGGGTACTGCCTCCAAGATTTATTCAAAACAGAGTGCAGCATTCTTGTGTAGTTCCCATTTAGCTTTTTCTCCAAGTTTTTTGCAAAAGTTCTGGGAGTGCAACCATACAATAGTACTGACATGGCTACAGCTCTGAAGAATTCCTGTTTTTTTTTTATCAGAGAGATCAGATTTCCATATAATCGATAACCTATTGATAGCAGTCCATGCCTTTCTGATCCATATGTTGATATTGCTTTCAGTAGATGAGATATTGCTATTGAGGTATGTGAAATAGCCATCTAAATTCAGAGGCTTGCTATTTAATGTGGAGGTATATACATATTTATATATAAGTTGGCCAACCGAAAATGAGGGCAACCCGAAGGCTCCCTTTTCAATAAATTCTACACTGAGGTGTAGGGGAAAGCTACTACTCCTTTCCCTGGATTGCACCACTTAATCTGTACCTTATAATGCTGGGTGTAAAGCAAGTAGGCATCAAGTACTATTTTTTGAATCTTTGATATGACTCGACCTTTGATTGAACCCAGGTCTCCCAGACTATTGGCGAACACTCTAACCATTATACCAATGAGTCAAACAAATATTTAAAACTGAATGGAGAAAGGGTCTTTGGAAACCAATGAAACCAATTGGTATCAGTTCAACAATTATCTATGTAATATGATTTATTATGATTTATCTCTGCTTCATACGGAGTCAAGGGGAATTCCCATGGTGTAGTGTTGGTCTGTGATATCACGGAAAGTGAGTTCAAACTCCAGTCAAGCTATTACATTCATTTTTAGACTAATACCCTCACAAAAGTATCAACTCCTTTATCCCTTCAGTTATGATTTAAATATTACCACTACAGTTCTTCTACATGGATGGCTTTGGCAGTAAAAATATGAGGAGGTCACCTTGGTTCAACATACACGAAGACAGGCAAGGTGCTTACTACAGCTACTGCTGCTCTCTGCTCTACCTGCTAAGTTCTTGATTAATTTTCTCTTTGGGTAAGTCCATTATTCTGGTTATAGGTGAGTCACCTACAACATATGACATGGATTTTCGGTTTGTTCCTTATGACCTCGTGTGCTTTGACAAGCTGACACATTGTGATTAGTAAACAGCAGTGTGATCAGAGCACTTGGGTACAACAGGTGTGTAACCAGAAGGAGACCCTCGTGATGAGAACCACGCAGTCAGTCTAAGACAGAGACAGAGAATAAGTCAAGTGAGGGACACGCACCCGATCAGATGCGTCTCTGACGAGCTTGCAAGGGGGTGCAAGCATTGGCACCCACTGGCTCCTGGAAGAAGATATGGGAAGGAGAAATTCTCTCTCTGAGTATATGTCTCTCCACCCATCTCTCACACACCACAGAAACATCAACCTTTTCAAGAATAAAGTGTGAGATACAAACGGAAACATAATCAAACATAATTTACGAACTTCAATGAACAAATGAACACACTTCTGTATAAAAATGATGTATTTTTATACAGAAGTGTGTTCATTTGTTCATTGAAGTTCGTAAATTATGTTTGATTATGTTTCCGTTTGTATTTGTATTACAGCTATACAACACAATCTCAGCAACCAATGCTGTAGTTATATCAGCATTGAATACTAATTTTTCATGGTGAAAGAGGGGCTTTTATTGAAATGAGTCTCTTATAATACACAATAATCAAATGGAAGCCATTCTGCTGCAAAATATAAATAGTTGTACATTATTTCATCTTTCAAATATAAAAAGAAAAAATCCAAATTATTTGTATTACATTTAATTAAACATTACAGGTTAAGTTTATAGATAGTTCTTTGTGTTGGAATTCTATTGAAGGCTCAGTAGCAATGAGTCAGTGTTCACATGTGTAGTAATAAATTACAAGTAGCAGAGAGATTATATAGACATTGGGACGTTCCACGATTCGAAGATGGCCAAGTCCATTCCCTGGATAGTGATTAGTTGCTGGCCCAGTGAGTGGGCATGTTAGTGTATATATACCCAGGCTTGCTTCTGTCATGTTTCAGGTGTTACGGGTTCGGTATTGAGTTACCACAATTCTACTTTTTGTCTGCCGGCTGGAAGCTAGCTGGGGCCGCTGAGCAGGTAAGTGTTATTATTCTCATTTATTTTGCACATTAGAGCAGTGACTTCAACTCTTTGTATTTGTAATGGCATTTCAACCTTTGTCAGGTTGTTTATTGCCAAATCCATCACTGTAGAAAAACTGTAATGGTATTATTTAACCCACAACTGGAGGGATAAGGAAGTTCATTCTTTTCCCGAGGGTATTAGTCTAAAACTGACCATAATAGTGCAACTAGTGTTAAAATTTGCTTACTACTATGTCACAGTCCTGCATGTGAGCCACTTAGTCACAAAGACTCCACTACTCTTTAAGTCAGAGATATACAATAGTTCCATAGCATTAAGGCTTAGTTAAGACGAACAATATGGGTTTTATAAAATATGTTTAAATCAATAAACCTCATAAATGTCATTCATTTAATAACACAATATTATCTGGGGGTGTCCTCGTGGTGTAATGGTTAAAGCGATGGACTGCGGAATCGTAGTAAGCGAGTTCGTATTCCAGTCACGCTATTACATTCACTTTTAGGCAAATACCCTTGGAAAAGGTATGAACCCCCTTATCCTCCCAGCAATGGGTTAAATAGTACCACTACTGTTCTTCTAGGAGAATGGCAGTGGCATTAAATAACCTACAAAGGTTGATATGCCATTAAACAAAGAAACCAAACCAAACAATATTATCTCTAGCAAGTACCGGGCCATTGACCAAATGAGTAGAGTGTTCACCAATGGGCCGGAAGACTGGGGTTCAATCCCAGGTCGAATCATACCAAAGACTTAAAAAAAAATGGTACTTGATGCCACTTTGCTTAACACTCAGCATTATAAGGTAAGGAGCAAGGATAAAGTGGAACAATCGAGGGAATGGAGTAGCATCCTCTCCTACACTTCAGTGTGGAAGCTATTAAAAAGGGAGCCTTCAGGTCACCTTCGACTAAGGTCGCCAGCTTTATTTTACTTACTTATCTCTAGAAAACTGCGGAAAAATTTTTCTGACACAATGTTGATTTTATGAGATAATATAAAAATATAATTGGTAAATTTCTCTTCTGTTAAGAATATTTATATTTTATAGTAACAATTATTGTTTGTACATATTTGGTATCATTTTCTCATTGATGACAAAGATGGTAAGGAGGAATCCCCATTGTGTTGTGGCTAATGTCCTAAATTGCAACATCCAGTCACATTATTTCACTCACTTCCAGACTTATACTCAAAGGAAAGGTATGAACCCCTTTTTTCTCCCAGTTAAGAGCAGAAGTAATACTATTTAGTATTACTGTATTTAGCAGAAGTAATACTATTTAGTATTACTTCTGCTCTTCTACAAGGATGGCTTTGGCATTAAATAACCCATGAAGATTGATATGCCTTAAGCAAAGAAAACGAACTGAAAGATTATAAAAAGGACATTTATGCTGGAAATAGTGAATGTTAGATTATTAACCTAATAAATTACAAAACATGTTTTCTTTAATAACAGAAAATTCTGGCTTCATAAAATATAAAAAATATATATATAAAAAGACATTTATGCTGGATATAGTGAATGTTAGATTATTAACCTAATAAATTACAAAATGTGTTTTCTTTAATAACAGAAAATTCTGGCTTCATAAAATATAAAAAATATATATATAAAAAGACATTTATGCTGGATATAGTGAATGTTAGATTATTAACCTAATAAATTACAAAATGTGTTTTCTTTAATAACAGAAAATTCTGGCTTCATAAAATATTAGATTAAATCATTTAAATTAATGGCATAATTTTTTCTACATTGTGCAGAGAAAAATATTAAGGAAAAACCTAATATAGAGGAAAAAACTTATGAAATTCATAGACAAAAAAAAAAAAAAAATTTGGATCAATACTTATTTTCTCCACCACAAGCTTTTATGATAACCTTAATTCTTTCAGACATGGTGTAAATGTAGGACTTTGCATTTTAACCAGTATAGTATTTTAGACTGAACTTTGCCCCCGGCACCAGTCACTTCCAGGTGGAAGGTGCGGGAGGAACTTCTGGCCTGAACACCATCTGGTGTGAATTCGTTTTTTTCAAATTGACCAGCATGCAAGACGGACGTTTTTCTTTGTGGGTCACTAGCAAGGTAAAAAGAGTTTTCAGGTTGGAGAATGTATAGTTGGAGAATGTGTACACTTGTTTTTTACACTGAACACGTGCGCAAATAAAGATATACATCTTCATCAGTACGAGACTCAGGTCTTTGATTTTTGGTCCCAGGTGCTGCTGTAAAACATGGATTTCACTAATTTAGAGTAACTTGGTTCCCAACCTTCTTGAATAGCAGTCAATAGATCTTTAATGGATAGAGCCTTCTCATAGACATTTTTTTGTTTTTAATTTCCACCATAAATTTTCAATAGGATTTAGATCTGGAGTCTTCACTGGCTACGTTATTGGTTTTATCTGCCTTTCCAGAAGAAGAAGCTTTAATCCTCTTTGCTCTATGATAAGATGCATTGTCATCCTTAAAAATAACTTCATCACAAAATCAATTTTCTATTGAGGGGATAAAAAAAATTATTCTGGATTTCAGTGTACATATGTGCATTGATTGTCATCGTAATGATTGACATCTTACCTAGTCTTTTAAATGAGATGCAACTCCATATCATGAATGACTTGTGAAGTGTATGTTTTTTTTTTCAGTTCATTTACAACTAAATTTTTTTGAAAAGTGAAGAGTGCTAGGGTTAATATTTCTCAAAATATGCACACCTCAAAGAATTGCCAACATATAGAGAGTGTTAGGCTGCCCTAAGAACATCTTGAATCCCTTAGGTATAGGGCCAAGTGCACCAGTGACAATGGGAATAAGTTTTGTATTGAAACCCCACATTTATGATAGTTAAACTCCTTGCAATAGCCCAGTCGGCTGGGCCTGTAGAATACACTGATTGCATCGCTGCAGAGGGGTAAGGCTCCCTCCATACCAACAAGCGTCCTGGATATGACATTAAACCATCTGCTGATGAGGCTCCAGTCTTGGATAGTTGGGGAATGTGGAGTACCCTTTCATTGCCATTGCTCCCAGGTCCACTCTGACCTACTGTGGTAGCACCTGATATGGTCCTATCTATGGGTCAAATAGAACAAACTGTGTGCAAACAAATGACTGATGTTAAATTGTAATTGTTATTTAGCAATACTAGAAACCATTTAACTGTGTGCAAAGAAGAACTCAGGCTCATTTTAGAATGTTATCTACAAAAAGTGTTTGCAAATCATATTTAATATATATGTATAAACAAGATTTGGTACTACAATGGTTGATATGCCATAAAATCAAACCAAACCAAACTAAATCAATCCTTGCAAGCTTTTTCACACATTGGGCTAAGAGGCACTAATGGGAATAAGTTTTCTACTGAGACCCCACATTCATGATAGTTAAACTCCTTGAAAGTTTTTACACACCAGAAGTAACTAGTAGTTTTTACTGGATTCTGAGTGACAGCAAGTCACCTCAGCTCCTTATGATTCTTTTCAGTAATCTCACTGATATTAACATATAGATTACAGTATCACCCATAAATAAGTACATCCTTACCAATTTTTTATTGACAGTAAATTTTCATCTGAACCAGATACCAAGATTTAATGATTTCTGGAACATTATCCAATCTAAGCTGGTATTATTCATTTCCCAATGGATATTATTTGGTAATATTTATTACCAAATACTATAACTGAAAATGAAATTGCATCAGTATATTTAAGTAATGTACTTATTTTTTGAACAGCTATCTATGGGTATTTTTGATTAGAGAGTTTCAATGCAGTAGATTCTGGAAATAAGTAATACCTAATAATATCTGTTTTGATGCAGAATGTTGCTCTAGAAATAATAAAGAATAAAATCTTTGGTTTAGAAAAAAAATAATTCATCATACAAACAAATAATCTAATCCAGACCTGAAGACCAGATCTAGTTTTAATTGACAAGAAAGGAACTTGCTGTTGAATAGATTTTACCCTTCCAGCAGACCACAAAATGAAAATAAAAGAAAGCCAAAAAACCTTGCCAAATACCTGTACTTTGCCAGAGGACTGAAAAATTTGTGAAACATAAAGGTGATTGTGGAACCAATTGTAGTTGAGGCTCTTGAAACAGTCCCCAAGAATCTGGAAAAGAGAATGGTTTCACTGGAGATCAAAGGAAGAATCAAGATTATTCAGACCACAGTACTGTTAAAATCAGTAAGAATATTTAGAAGAGTCCCGGAAATCTGAGAAAACTTGCTGGCACTTATATTTCACTAGAAAATGATCAGTTAAAGCTGCTGTAAAAAAAAAACTCATAAGAATTAAAATGATAATATATGATTGATTGATTTTTACAGCATATCAATTCATCAAGGGTTATTTTATGCCTTGTAGTTAGGAATTTCATTTATCATAGATTTATATTTACATTTTTTGTGTAATTGTTTCAAAAGAGTTTTTTGCATATAATTATATGATGTCAAGTATTCTCATTAATACAAATAATTTGCACACAATCACATCGTTTCTAGTATTCCTGTCTAATACTCATAATTATATGGTTTAAAGTAATTATTTCTATTAAATAATAGTCATTTGTTTTCACCCAGTGATATGCCTTCAAGTAACTAATAATAATATGACCTAGTCTGCTGGAGCTGTAGAATATGCAGACAGCATCTTTGCAGAAGGCTAAGACCACACTGCAGCAAGTGTCCTGAAGTTCTGGAAAATGTGGTGTACCCTTTCATTGCCCTTAATCCCAGGACCACATTGACCTGGAGTTGTAATACATGTTAGGGTCTCATGTATGGGTTAAATAGAACTGTTTAACCATTTAACTGTGTGCAAACAAATGACTGATCTTAAATTGAATTGTTAGTTTTACATAGTAATAGTTGAAACTATTTAACTAAGTTCAAATAAAATTATTGGTTTTTGATAGCAATACTTGAGACCATTCAGTTGTGTGCAAATAATAGCAATACCTAATTGTGTGCAAATAAATAAGCTCTAACTCATTCTAAAATAAAATTATCAGCAAACTATTCACTTACAAATCATGTGTGTATATATATATATATATATATATATATTAGTGTATAACCATTTAACTGTGTGCAAACAAATGACCAATGATGAATTGAATTGTTAGTGTTACTTAGCAATATTTTAAACCATTTAACTGTGTGCAAACAAATGAGCTCTGGCTTGTTTAAAATGTTACCTACAAACTATTCATTTACAAATCATATATATATATATATATATATATATATATATAAACAGGACTTGGCATTGAATAACCTACAATGGTTGATATACCATAAAACTTAACCAATCAATCAACCAAATAATAATAATCCTCAATGAATAATTATATCTTCAGGTAACGATTCTAATAATTTACAGTTTTATGGCATCAAATACTCCGAGTAAATTCTAATAATTTTAAGCAGATCTATTTGATCCATAGATGGATCAAGGTATGAACACTCTAGATCAGGGTGGAATTAGGAGTAATGGCAATAAAGGAGCACTCCACACTAATCATATCTCTAGAACTGAAGCCTCACCATCAGATGCAGTTTAATGTCATACCCAGAACATCCCACTTTTGGATGGGTGGGGTTTTACACCTCTTCAGGAGATACAGCCCTGCCGAAAGGTTGGAATAATAATAAACTTCTTTATCTGAATAAACGTCAAAAATATTGTCATTTTAAGAGGAGCATGGTTTTATCTTACAAGGAAATGTTCCACCTAAGTTTCCAAAAGTGAGTAGTAACGCCCTCTTGGCAAGCAATGAAAAGATCCTGAGGGTGATGAAGAAAATATAAAATATAAAAAGTATATTACTGACAAGGTCTACAAAGGCCAGGCATCACACATCAAGTCAAAAGGGTAACACACCTAAAAAGATAAGAAACTACTAATATAACTAAATAAAAAATATAAATTGGTAGATTCCAGTACCTTGGTTATTCATTTGTAGAGCGACGTAATTTACAAAGGGAGATAAATAAAATGT
>OY757936.1:50920800-50960800 GCA_963585895.1 Sepioteuthis lessoniana | reverse complement strand
ACTGAATTGTTTTAAATAGAACTGATTATTTACATAAAAATGGATTTGGCGTTAAATAACTTACAAAGGTTGATATGCCATAAAACCCAACCAACCAACCATCCAGCTGCGGGTAAATAGTAGGACAGACTATGCCCTTTAATTTCTGGATGACAAACAGAATAAGAAAAGGAAAACTCTGAATTCAAACCTGTTAAACTCCGCTTAAAATTGACTGTGTGTCGCATCCTACTCGTGCGGAGTAGTTGGTAAATATATACTAAACTACTTAAGCAAAATTTGCAACTAACCATTGCATTTGCATTTATAGATAAACTGCGTTGACTAAATCGCTTGTGATTTATCATATTTACCAACCCCTCCACTCGGGCAGGATATGACACAAGGTCAATTTTTAAGCAGAGTTTAACAGGTTTGAATTCAGAGTTTTCCTTCTCCTAGACTAGTTGCCTCACCAAGGCAGAAGAGATCAGCCTGCCCTACTATTTACCCATAGCTGGAGGGAGAATAATTGGATTCATACCTTTCCCAAGGGTATTAGTGCTATGTGAAATGCAATCAGTCTCGTCCAGGATTTGAACTCGCGTCACCGTGTTCATTTCCTACGACGATAACCATTACACCAGGAACACCTCCAATCGCTTGTGGTTTATAGCCAATCTCACCAATTATTTTGGGGGATTTTATCCCTAAAAGTATTTTTGTTAAACCAAAACGGCTATGGACATGAACTAAATCAGTGAAGGTAAATAGGGTCAACAGATTTTGAAGGAAGGAAAAATACAACAACGGTTTGTTAGTCCAACGATTTCACTATTCAAGGAAGCAAAAGAGAGGAAAGGAAATGGTTTGTAGATAACGTGCTTCTGCGAACTTAACTGAGTAGTTGAAAATATGTCCTGGTAATTGGGACGACACATGGTAATCTTCAATAATAGTCGGCGGTTTATTTTTTTGGGTTGTTTGCTCTGTACCTTTTATGCTTCTAAGGTCGCTGCAAGGTAAAGGCAGTAATGGAGGGAAGCTTTCCCATTGGTCATTTTCAGCGGGTTGCAAGATAGCAGTCCACAGAGAACCACAGTCAAATGTTGAACGTCGGCAGGTGGAGGCAAAAAGGGGCCGAATCCAAGGTATTCAGCATTTACATGACGCAATGAGTTAACAACAACGCGATTGGCTATTTTTGGCCATTCTTTGCGCGTCCGAAAATTTCCAGTCACGCATCTCAGGCAAATGTAACTTTATAACCCGAGAATTATTGCC
Organism: Sepioteuthis lessoniana; assembly: GCA_963585895.1. Classification (NCBI taxonomy): domain Eukaryota; kingdom Metazoa; phylum Mollusca; class Cephalopoda; order Myopsida; family Loliginidae; genus Sepioteuthis; species Sepioteuthis lessoniana. Next base: position 50,959,537 of record OY757936.1, on the reverse strand, counting down.
ATTTCGGGCTCTCGTGCCTTCGATCGGTTTTATCGGACTGTGATCGGTATAAATGGGTTACTGAACTAACTTGTTGAGTAACTTGTAGGAACAACAACGAATTGTTGTGAATTCACAAAACAAACAACAACTGTTTTTTTAGCAGGGAGCAATTTGATAGTCGAAGAAGACAGACCTTAGATACACTACGCCGAACTAAAAGTATCAGTCTCAAAATTCACAAACGATAAATAAGTGCTATCCTCAAAGAAATGTAGGACTGACACACAAATAAGCAATTGAAAAGAATGATAAAAACATATACTGTGCACACCCCAAAATTAATACACTCACAAAAACATATTGTTACAAGACGAGATCTTGCCTTGATTTGAAAAACAAAAAGAAAGGAGAAAAGAAGAAAAGAAAAAACGGAAGTTACCACTTCGAGTTCTCAACTCAAAATGAAAAGTTAGTCGTTCATGCATCGGCTCCGCGCAGAACTTCCGTTTGCGATAAATTAACAAAAAAAAAAAAAAAAAAATACATTAATAGATATCCAATCGGAACGCTTCCCGCGAGGCACAAAAATTGCCGTTTCTGAGCCTACAAAAAATATATAAATAGACGGACCAAATAGTTATTAGTTAGACTTGCTCCTTCACACGACTCGTGTTAAAGATTCTACGCCACTGACCGGCGCCAGTCATCCGATACTTCAAACGATCGCCGCCGTTAGGAACGCTGCCCTTGTCTCCAAGAAAACCATCCCTTCACCACGAGACAAGTACAGTACACGAACTTTGTAACTATCACCCTGAATTCATTCTTTAACTATGAACATATTTCTCCATTCTATTCTCTGTGCTTAATCTATATATAAAAATTTTCTACAACATCATTACTGTGTTATTGTGAGTATCTATACGTTCTTTGTTTTGTAACCATACGCATTTCTCGCCCACAACATTCATATCACAGATATCAACAACTCAGAATATAACAATATTTTGTGAATGATCGCTTATAGTTGAAATGATACTTGAAAGATAACGTCTATTCAACTCAACCTCCTGTTATTTGTTTTCCTGTTTGCTTGTTTTGTTTATAATATATAAAATTATTCTTAGTATTAACCTTTTATCAGCGTGTCCAGAAGATTCCTCTGCAACAATATTAGGCAACATTTTGTTGCGAATTTGTGAAGCATAATTCGCTAAAATTCGCAATACTCTCGTAACAGTCCTTAAGTACCTAAACGGTTCAAGACTGATTTGAATCCTCGTCTTATATTGAGCACCCAAAGAAATATCCATTTCATGATATCAAATCTTTTTCTTTAATCCTAATAATTTATATACAATTATGGTTTCAAGTAACTATTCCTATTAGTTCATTTATTTGCACGCAAGGATCAAATATTCAACATAAAGAATTTTCGAACACACTCATAGACAGCTTCAAGCAGGTACTGCCACTCCAGGTCCAAATAAATATGTGAGTCAAAGCAATAAAAGAGTATTCCGCATTCCCCAGAGCCTCAAAACTGGAGCCTGACCACCGGATGAAGTTTAGTGTCAAACCCAGGACATCTTTTTGGGTGGGCTTCTTACCCTTCTGCAGAGGATACAGTCAGCGTATTTTAATTGGTTTCTTTGTTTAATTGCATATCAACCTTCGTGGGTCATTTAATGTCAAAGCCATCCTTTTAGGACAGTAGTGGTACTGTTTGATTCATAGCCGGGAAATAAGAAAGTTCATAACCTTTCTCAAGGGAATTAATCTGAAAGTAAACCAAATAGCACAACTGGAGTTCGAATTCACTTACTATGATGTGACAGTTCAGTACGTTAGCCACAACACCACTGCCAATATATTGCCCAGTCGGCTGGGGCTGTAGAATACACTGACTGCACCTCTACAGAACGGTAAGACCCCCCGATGAGTGTCCTGGATATGATACTAAACAATCTGATGGTGAGGTTCCAGTATTATTTGAAATGGAACTGTTTTTTGATATTGAAACTGTACTTACACAAAACTGATTTGTTTGATATAGAACTGTTTTGACATTGAACTGTGTGTAAACAAACTCTGTACTTATACTAAACTGAATTAGTTGAATTAGAACTGTTTGAATAAACTGGATATTTTGAAATATAAATGTTTTTGACAATTAAACTGTGTACTCATGCTAAACTGAATTGTTTGATATAGAACTGATTATTTACATAAACATGGATTTGGCGTTAAATAACCTACAAAGGTTGATATGCCATAAAATCCAACCAACCAACCAACCAACTGCCTATATATATATATATATATTAGAGGAAGTACTTTATGATTTTATCAACAGAAGAATCAGAGTATGACCATTAAAGAACTAGCTTACTACGATGTTGGGGCCCAGCACATTACCCAATACACCACGAGGACTACTCCTGCCGTCTTTCAAGTCACGCTGACAGGGTGAAACTTATTTAGTAACGCTGGGTTAGCGAACTCAAAAATGATTTCTGCCAGTAAATGTTTTATACTACAGCTGTCTTGACGAACAACGAGAAACACGTATATATGGAAATATAAGATTATATTTCTATTTGACGATGATACTAGTATGAAGCAGAAGAGCAATCAGGGAGAGTTCACACTCACGAAGGAGCTGTCGAGAATAGGAATAGCCAGCGGACAACTTTAAAATACCTATCCATATCCTCCAACTAAGTCCTGTACCCACCATCTTCTTTACACACAAACGGCTGTATGTTTTGCTTTGTTTTTTAAGACTCACCCTTTAAAGTGTTCGTCACCGAACAAGCCTCATTTCTCAACTCTACAGTCAGACTCTGAACAAGATCAGAAAAAGTATGCTGTTCCATTTCAATTTTTTTAACAACTTCCTATTATATATACAACTATGATCGTCCAGTTTTTCTTTGTTTTCACCGATGGCAACCAGGTTCGATAACAATCTATATTTTTGTTTTTTTGGTTTAAAAAAACAAAACAAAAAAACAAAAACAAAAATAGAGCAAGTTACTGCGTACCAAATCGAATAAAATGTTGTATTGATTTGGTAATATCAATAATAACAGTAATACTACAAATACAGGCGGTACGAACGAGTTTATTTCCTTTTACCTTCAGTCCTTGGCGGCATGAGGAGAAAGACACAAATAATGAAAGCCTATACTAACCATACTATACAATAACCCCCCCACGCACAGCATATCTTGTGGTGCTTAAGATCTCAACTCATCTCTGCCGGTCGAGACCCAAAGTGATCTGCTTTGATTAGATCCGAAAAAACCAACCACGCGCTTCAACGGTCGAACCTCAACTCCTCGTCTTTTCCAAATCCTCAAATTCTCAGGACCATCTCTTCCGGGTATGACATAAAAAATCCACTCAATTCACTCCAACGGCCATCCAACCCCATTGTATAGGGGTTTATTATGACAGATGATGATTGTCATATCCTTTCCGCGTGGGCGTAAGAGTGCCCATCTGACTCTGGCACCTGAACTAAGAGACATCGATTAGTTCAAAGTCTTACTAAACTAAATAATAAAATATGATTAACGAAAAATGATTAATATAAAAAATCATTATTTTAATTATATAGCATACGGACAATAGTAAACTGTATTTAAATGACAAAACAAACAACGGCTGGTTTTTATCAATTTAGCAGTTTAATGTAGACATGCAGAGTGGGATCAAAAATTCGATTTTAATGTCCTAAGAAGCTGGATGAACGTTAGCGAAATGATGAGATACGTGACTGATTTGAATCGATCAAAATCATCGTCTGATATTGAGTTTTCAGACAATAAAAAAAATCTGCAGGTATGGCCATAGTTAATTTCGAAGGTGAAATATATTTAACCTATCTCTTTAAAAATTCTTTGTTGGTTGGTTTTATGACATGTCAATCCAAGCCAAAGAGAATCATTTTTTTTTTTCAAGTAACTGATAACTAACTGTAAATCATTATAAATTCCTCCTGGAAGTTCCCGTGGCTTGGTGGCTACTATGATTGTGACATCTTAGTATTAATTTACGAAGATCTTTGCTTCGATGTAGCACAGGGCCAAATGAATGGGGCACCCAATGTTGTGACATCTTAGTAAGCGGGTTTGAAGACTAGTCTCGTTATCACGTTCACTTTCGGGCGAATACTCTTGGGAAAGATATAAACCCCTGTATTCCACAGCTATCGGGTAGATAATACCACTCCGGTTCTTGTACAAGAAGGGATACTCCTAATTCCCCAAAACTCTAGGGCTGGAGCTTCACCATCAGAGGGTTAAGTGTCATACTCAGAACACTCGTGGGTGGAGTCTTAACCTTCTGCAGAGATGTCCGTGCTCCGGGGAAAAGGCTGACTGCATTAATTTGCTGTTGTTCCTACTCGGCTTTTTAGCCGGGCCGTCTGACATTCGTGTCAGACGGGGCATTGTCTATTTAAGGCAGACTCGAGGCCTGAAGGCTTCCAGTTTCGGCTGGGCTACCTTTGGGTGGGCGAGCTGCATTATGGACACCTTTGTATAGCACTGAACCCCATGGTCTAGTTAAAGCTATAATCTGGCATCTGTGCCTGGACCCAAGTTTGGGTCCATTTCCAGCTAGGCTCATCGGCTCACATTGCACTAAGTGAACCAATCGCCAGCATAGACCCAGCAGACCTCGAGCCTCAACTCGGGTCCGACCCCCCACTAGAATCTAACCTTCGGGTCATTTGACCTTGTGTCAAGTCCTGTCTGGTTGGAGGCAGAGACAATTACGGTCGACGTATTTTACAACACCTGCCAACTGGGTTATGGAGCGAGTTAAGAGGCCACAGATTGGAAGACATATCAGGTCAGTGCATTCTCGTATATCTTCTTCCCCACAAAACACACACACACATGAATATATATATAATTATAAAAAAACACTTTAAAAACAGTCACATGGCTATTATAGATTCATTCCAGCTGGCCACTCATATGAGCAACTAGCCTCTTCGGATAGCCATCACACAACGGAGTGAAAAAATCTTTTATAAAAATATTCATTCAAAAAAATAAAAATAAATAGATAAATAAAAATGAAATAAAAAATAAATAAGGAAAGAAGGGGGACAAAAATGATGAGAAGTTGGTGTAAAAACAGGATGTAATGTTATCGTCTGGTATCATGTAACCTTATGTATAGAATATATATATATTCACAGGTTCACAGAAACTTCAGCAGCTAAAAACTTGTCAATGAATTAACCTATTTTATCTTAAGAAAAAAAATCTGTCAATTTATTCATTTATTAAGGAAAACGTGGCGATAAACATCATTACTAATATCAAACTTAGTTAAAAAATGTTAGCATGGAATTTACTCTTTATTTAATCCATCTATCTATCTATCTACCTATATATATATATATATATATATATATATATATATATATATTAAACTGTCATTCTAATTACCGTTAAAATCATTAATATCATTATAATAATTAATCATTTATAATCATATTACTGAGAATGCACTGATCTGTTTCTATCTTTCAACCTGTGGCCACTTAACACGCTAAGTACTCTAATAATGGATAATTTTTAAAATAAAAAAATAAACTTAGAAGAAATGACACCCACTGGAATGAAGAGAAGCATAAACTCTACTGAAATTAATACATGACTTTACAACATAACAGGTTTCGCTAAGCCCATAAAGCAATGAATAAATAAATAAATAAATCAGCCTTAAAAAGAAAAGAAAAAAAGAATCATTGTACCTGGCATTAAATAAGTATTGAATAAGGTAACATCACAAACGGTTGCTTGTTGGTGGGTTCGAATATCCCCGGTGCACTCAATATTGTGACAATTTGCCAGATTATAAATAAATGCGAGCCATGTCAGCGGGAATTAGAATAGACTCACTTTATCTCTCACAGTGGCATGGACCCCCAACAAAAAAGAGATTCCTAGGAATGACACCAAACTACATCTGATGGTGAGGCCCCAGTTCCGGAGATCTGGAGATCTGGAGAATATGGATGACCTCTTCATTGCCGCCACTCTCAGGTTCACTCTGTCCCGGAGTGGTAGTACCTGCTATCCATTGGTCAAATAGATCTGATAATTATTCGTATTCGATAAGACCTTTTGCAAAAAAGACATTCTTAAGAAACAACAGCGCAAAGAATGTAAATATAAACGTATAATGAACGTAATTCTCTAATCTCTACACCCCCCAGTCGGCTAGGATTGTAGAATACACCGACTGAATCTCTACAGAATGTTACCACTCTCTCCCCAATGATTGTCCTGGATATAACACTAAACAATCTGTTGTTGAGACTCCAGTAATGCTAGAGCTTTGGGCAATGTAATTTTTGCCATTGCTTCCAGGTTCACTCTGGCCCGGAGTCCTAGCGCCGGATAGGGTCCTAACTATCAGTCAAATAGAACTGTTCGGCATTTAAACTCTATGCAAACAAATGACTTATGCTAGATCGACTTGTTTGAAATAGAACTGTTTTATCATTTAACTGTGTATAAACAAATGACTGATATTGAATTGAATTGTAAGAGATGCATAGCAATATTTGGAACCATTTAACTATGTGCAAACGAATGAGTAATGTTGAATTGAATAATTAGTGTTAAATAGCAATACTTGTATCCAATTCACAGTAAGCAAACAAATGATTAATATTGAATAGAATTATTAGTATAAGATAGCAATACTTGAAACTATTTAACTGTGCAAACAAATGATTAAAAGTAAATAGAATTATTAATATTAGACAGAAATACTAAAAATCATTTAATTGTGTCCAAAAAAAAGAAGAAGAAATTAGCACAGGTTTGTTTAAAAATGTTAACAAAATGTGTTTACAAATCATATATATTTAAAATATATATGTATAAAGAGGATTTGACATTAAATAAACTACAATGGTAGACAGGCCGTAAAACCTAACCAAACTCAAGTCATATATATTTAATGTTTATGTATAATGAGGATTTGGCATTAAATAACCAATAATGGTTGATATGCCATAAACCCAACCAAACCAAAATTCTAACCTCTAAGCACAAAATAATCCTAGACAAATTGACATGCTTTTTAAATCAGTCAGTTGATCCTAAAATAAATTTCAATTGGTGACTTAGCACGTAATTTTTCTACACAAACTCTGGTCTAGTGAGTTCGAACCTTACTTGGTATCTCCGGATTATGGCCCTGTGTCAAACTCAGCAATAGTTAACAAACTGGTTTCACTGACTAAGTGGAATTTACCCCCCCCCTCATGCATACACACACATAATGGAATGCTGGAATGTGACACGTGGTCTCTTTGATTTAGAGTATCAATTTAATGAGAAATTCCACCATTTGATTTTTTTCTAAACACAAACATATAAAAGCTTCTTACTATATACTAGGATGGTTTAAATGTTTTGGAATATTTTATTAAGTGCTGTTTTGCGGCGTGTATATCACATGACTGAAGCAGTTCAAGCCATGAAAGATATCCGCAGTGGTTGGATAGTATCTCGGTAGTTGGTGCACTGACACGTTGTGCATTGCTTTACTTCGTGTATTGTTCAATTCTTTACTAAAGGTTGCGAGAACTTCGACGACCAAGCAATGTAAAGTAGACCTAAAACTGTCGATGCCGAAGCCGTGCTCCGCGCCATAGAGACAAATCTGACGAGTAGCACTCGAAGAGTATCAGGCAAGCTCGGCATCTCCTAGTCCAGTGTGATTTGTCACCTTCCCAATCGTGGTAAAAGAAGGTGGAGTTTGCGAATTGTGTCTCACGTTACCAAAATATAACATTTTTGACTCACACTCGTCTTAGCAATGTGTGATAAGAAATTTCATTTTTTATAATGGGATTTTTTTTTGCATTATCATTAATTATTAGTCTTATGCTGACAAGTTCACCTCTCTCGGAAGCAGCGTCTCATCTACGGAAAATGACATCAGTACGCGACTAGCGAAGGCATGGACGGCTAACGATCATGTGCAAGGTCACATGGAAGTCACATCTATCCGATAAAATAAAACGCAATTTTTTCCAAGCAGCGATCGTGTCCATGCTACTATATGGATGCACTACATGGACGCTGACAAAGTGTATTGAGTAAAACCTAGACGGCAATTGTACAAGAATACCATGAGTTATATTAAACAAATCTTGGAAGCAACATCCCACAACAAACAGCTGTACGGCCACCAACCTCCCATCTCTAAAACCTTCCAAATCAGACGAATAAGACACGTGGAAGACTGTTCGAGAAATAAGAACGAACTCATAAGCGACGTTCTTCTATGGACCCCCTCACACGGACGATCAGGTGTTGGATGACCAGCTAGAACTTATCTACAACAGGATGTAGTCTAGAAGACCTACCGGAAGCGATGGACGATAGCAAGAGATGGCAAGAGAGAGTCAGGGAAATCCGTGCTAGCGGCATATGATGATGATGATGATTAGTCTTAATTTCATCATTTTCGAGCTGCCTATCGTATGTTGAAATATGCTAGCAATACTATTATACTAATCATATTACATATTGGTGGTAAGTATTGAAAATAAAGTCCACGAAGTCGCTTTTATTAAAATTTTGGATAATTGTTCATATTGAAAGGGGTAAAACGAGTAGTACTTACCCATATTTCATATTGATTGTAAGATGTTCATTGTTAAAATAAAGCACACAGAGTCACTTTTTTAAAGTTAAGGATAATCTTTATCATTAAGGATTTTCGGACTATTATCTTCATCTTTATTGTTATTTCCACAACGTTTCGGCCGATTTGTCCTCCGGCCTTCTTCGGGTGTTTGTCGAACTCGGGAATCTTCACGGAACTTCGAACTACGTCCTTTATTGAAACCACGGAGATCGCCTGTTCTGAGTCCGTTAGCCATAACCGGGTACAAGTGTTAAGTATTCCTGTATTGTTACTCGCCAGTAGTGAGGATTGAACCTGCAGGATAATTATCCGTATTTAAACGAGTCAAACTTGCAGTACTTACCCATTTATCATATTGGTTGTAAGATGGTCATTATTAAATATAAAAGACGTAGACTTGTTTTTATTAAAGTTTAGGATAATCATTCATATTTAACGTTCTGTAGCACGAAGTTTCCAGACTCTCTCTCTCTCTCTCTCTCTCTCTCTCTCTCTCTCTCTCTCTCTCTCTCTCTCTATCCATCCGCCCCTATCTTCCATCGCTATTGGTAGGTCTTCTAGACTGCGTCCAGTGTCGGCACAGAGCTGATGTATGTAATTATTTGCTGGTCGGCCAACACTGGCGCGTCCATGTGTTGGAGTCCATAAGGAAACGTCGCTTGTGATTTCGTCTTTATTTCTCCAGCAGTGTCCCGCATGTCTTGTTTTTCTGATTTGGATGGTTTTTGAGACGGGAGGTAAGTGGCCGTACAACTGCTGTTTTAATGAGTGTTGCCTCCAGGATCTTTTCAGGACAGCGCGTAGTATTCTTGTGTCGTTCCCATCTAGCTTTTTTCTCTATGTGTTTTGTAAGCGTCCAGGTAGTGTATCCATACAGCAGTACGGACATAGGCACAGCTAGGAAAAAAGCAGTTGTTACCCATATTACATGCAGTTTGTAAAATGGTCTTTATTAAAAATAAAGGACGTAGATGAGAGTGGCAGTTCAGTTTGATTTATTTTTACATCACCTAACAGACGAACGTGCCAGATAAGTCTCACAGACAATGGGTTCCTGTAATGAGATTGATTCTCACTGGGTTTCCCACAGTGGTTGCAGACGAAGCTAATTTTAGTAGATATTTAATTGGTTTAGAGTTATACAAAGCTATGACGGTACTGCAGAAGTGATGGTATGTCAGATTACGTGTTCCTGTAAGGAAATGATGTCTCCCTTGGATAATGAAGAATTTCGTGGTCACACGCGACAATCCCAGAATCCACTTCAGTCTCTTTTTTATCGTTATTCGTTGAACAATGAAGACGTGCTCTTATTTGCCCCTGTCCTTTGAATAATAGAGTCGTGTCTCTGATCCACCCAAGAACAGTGGAGCTCACTTGGTTATGACCCTTGAACGGTCCATCAAGTAAGCCTTTTTCCGTTGTTGTGTCCTTTTCACATACTGCTTCTTCATAGAATAACATGGGCATATTTTATCTGTTGGGATACGTTTATTTATTCTTGTCACTACTTCTTGTATGTATATAATTTATGTATTAAATGTTTCTGTATATGTAAATGAGCTTATCTTGTCTTTCTTTTCGTTTATTCAGTATGAGAGTATGACAAATAGTAATGTTGAACCTTGGTGAGTGCAAACCCAATTAAATAATTTTACAGCTAACGAAAGATCCCCAAATTTCTAAGTTTTCAACTGACTCATGAGAGTCATAATCCTGAACAAAGATTTTTCTTTGGACAAATCATGCTAAACTATGACAGGATTGTAATGTCTGCCTCGCACGTAAACTATATGAAAAAAATGTTAAAAATCCAATAGTTTTATTTTACTAAAAAATTTAAAACAAAACCAAACAACATAATAGTCGTAGAGTGTTTTATGCATGTTTAAACAAAAATGTTGGTTGATTAGTTGGTTGTGTTTTATGGCATATCGACCCTTGTAGGTTATTTAATGCCAAATCCTGTTTATATATATATATATATATATATATATATATGATTTTTAAACGAATAGTTTGTTGGCTGTTTGGTTGGTTGGGTTTATGGCATATCAATCTTTGTAGGTTATTTAATGCCCTACCCTGTTTATATATATATATATATATATATATATATATATATATCATCTTATGATCTCGTGCCATCAGTACATATATCCCTGACCCTCTCTCGCCACCCCTCCCTATCGTTCATCGCTTCCGGTAGGTCCCCAGGGCTACACTCCGTATCCTCACAGAGCTGCTGTATGTAGATTCGAGCTGACTGCCTCTTTTTGCATGGCGATGTGAAGGGGTCCATGGGAGTACATCGCTTATGAGCTTGTCCCTACTTCTCCAGCTGTGTCCTGCATGTCTGGTTCGTTTAACTTGGATAGTTTTCACGATGGGTGATTGGTGGCCGCACAGCTGCTGCTTTGTGGGGTGTTACCTCCAGGACTTGTTCAATATTGCTTGCAGCATTCTTGTGTAGTTGCCGTCAAGCATTTTCTCCTGCCGTTTAGTTAGCGTCCATGTAGGGCATCCATATCGCAGTATCGACACGATTGCTGCTTGGAAGAAACTGTGCATTAAATATATACGATTTGTAAACAAATAGTTTGTTGGTTGTTTGGTTGGTTTGTTGAGTTTTATGGCATATCAATTTTTGTCGGTTATTTAGTGTCAAATCCTGTTTATACATATATACACACACATATATATATATATATATATATATGATTTGTAAACGAATAGTTTTTAGACTGCTTGGTTGGTTGAGTTTATGGCATATCAATCTTTGTAGGCTATTTAAAGCCAAATCCTGTTTACACACACACACACACACACACACACACACACACACATATATATATATATTGAATATATATGATTTGTAAACGAATAGTTCGTTGGCAACATTGTTTTTGAACAACCCAGAGCTCATTTGTTTGTACACAATTAAATAGTTTCAAGTATTTCTATCTAACTCTCATAGTCATATTCGCACACAGTTAAACGGTTTCAAGTACTGATATTTCTCACGAATAATTCTATTCAACATTTCATTCATTTGCACTCAGTTAAGTAGTTCCAAGTATTGCTATATAATACTAATAATCCACTTTAACTTCAGTTATTTGTTTGCACACCGTTAAATAGTTTCAAGTTTAGTGAATGGTGAAAAATTTTATTTCGACTCATAGATGGGACCCTAAGAGGTACAACCATTCCGAGTGAGAGTGGAGCCGAGAATAATGTTAATGAAGGGTTACTCCACATTCCCTAATCTCTAAGATTGGAATCACACAATCAGATGTTTTTTTGTCATACCCAGGCTCCTCATTAGGGTAAGGGGATCTTACACGTCTGCAGAGATACAATCGGTGTATACCATAGCTCCGACTGGGCCTGAAACAGAAATGTGTAATGTCAGAATGTTCTTAAGACATTTTTTCCTGCAAGGCATTAGTGAAAAGTTTTCATTGATCTTACTAACATATGAACCTATCTTTTCTCTCCCATGCAATGGGTAAAATAGTTTAATAGATTGGCCCCTCTAGTCTTGGTAGATTATGTATTAACCGAACCACTCTTCCATGAGCAGGATGTGATGTAATATTAATTTTTAAGCGGCGGTGCCCGTGGTGTAATGGTTATCGTCGTAGGAAATGGACACGGTGACACGAGTTCAAATCCTAGCCGAGACTGATTGCATTTCACATAGCACTAATACCCTTGGGAAAGGTATGAATCAAATTATTCTCCCTCCAGCTATGGGTCAATAATAGGGCAGACTAGGTTCTTCAGCTTTGGTGAGGCAACTAGTCTAGGAGAAGGAAAACTCTGAATTCAAACCTGTTAAACTCCGCTTAAAAATTGACCTTGTGTCATATCCTGCCCGAGCGGAGGGGTTGGTAAATATGAATTTTTAAGCAGCGTAAAGATAATTTGAATTCAGTTCCCTATCTCCGAGACTGGTTGCCTAACCAAGGCTAAAGAATTCAGCATGACCTACTATTTACCTATAGCTTGGGGGAAGAGATGGATTCATGCCTTTCCTAAAGGCATTAGCGTGAAGTTAAACGCAAACAGCATCATCCAGGGTTTTAACTTTGTTCTGGGAACTCCAATGGTCACCATAATGCCAAGTTGTATTGTACCTTGCTCTTCACTTGGACAAATCGGCGTCGTGAAGAGGAGAGACCTGCAGCATGGGTAACTGCAGGTCTTCCATAGTATCTCACCTAGGCCTGTGCCGAGATCCAGGCGCAGATTCATAATCCCATGAGACCATAAAAAAGTAATGGGCATCTGGAGGAGGTGTCATGGAATGTTAAACTCTCGTCGACGTTTATTAATTTCTAAGTCATCACAAAATATAGTTTAGCATTATTGTTGTTGACCGACCGTAGCCGAAGGTTCCTTTTTCTATAGCTACTACACCGAGGTGTAGGGGAGGGCGCTACTCCTTTCGTTGGATTGCTCCACGTTACCCTTGATACGTACCTTATAATGCAAGGCAACATCAAGTATCATTTTTTGAGTCTTTTGTACGACTCGGCCGGGGATTGAACCCGGGTCTCCCAGACCTTTGGCGAAACGTGGAATGGATACATTTATTGTCATACTGCAGCCTCGAAGTAAGCGAGTTCGAACTCAAGTTACGCTGGTATGTTCACTTTGGGATTAATACTCTTGGGAAAGGTATAGATCCCTTCATTCCCCCCACCCAGCTACAGGTTAAGTAATATCACAGCTGTTTTTCAACTAGGACAGCTTTGGCATTAAATAACCCACGAAGGTTGAAATGCCATTTAACAAAGAAATCAGACCCAAAGATTTTTGGTCAATTTAGGAAAAATCTTGCCGGTAAGGCTGTCTGTCAGTTTGTAAACATAATTAATGAGGACAGGAACGCCCGACCCTAAAATGCAACTTGCATAATACACCCTCTTCCACTTGTCATGCACACTGCACTATTATTTTGTAGGGTCGTATTTGTTTTGAAACAACCGAAAACCTGCTCTGCAAGATATTTAAGAATATTTCGCCATCAAAAATGTTTCCAATATTATGCTCGACCTTTTCACACTTAGGACAGCATCAATGTGGTTAAACCGAGGAAAAGCACTGCATCAAATGCGTTATGTAATCTTGCTGTCGTCTTCTTGTTGTTTTAGACAACATACTTTGAATACCAAAAGAAGGTCATGTTGAAATGACGCAATTACATTGACAAACTCTCTCTCTCTCTCTCTCTCTATCTATCTATCTATCACAGTCTATTTTACTACCTAAGTCTCCCATTCTGTCCATACCTATCTTTATTTATTATTTTCTATCTATTAACAGTTTTCCTTCCACATACAACTAAAATAACTTTGCGAGATATAACTTAACAAATTTAAGGCAAAATGGCGAACATAAACTAGAGTTATAACAGAAAATAACATGTATCCAATACTTATGCGTGCCAATCTATCTATCTATCTATCTATATCTGTCTAAGTCGGTTCCTATCTATCTTAGCCTGTTCATATCTATATTGTTCCATTCACGATTCTGTTTCATCTATCTATCTATCTATCTATTACAAGGGTGACTGCCAAGGTATTTATTTCTTTGATAAGATTTATCCTGGTTTCAAGAAGTTCTCTTGTTCTTCTGAGGTACTCTTTCCATACTTTTTCTTTGATCTCTGTTTGTTTGATTTAAATATTCCAAGGTACTTCTAGTTTTTTTTTTCTCTTCGTGTTCTGTTGTTTTCCTGATAGGCCAGTTCGATTCTTTCAGTTGCTTTTCTTTTTTTCACCCCTTATTTTCATTATCAGCATAATATATTTTTCGACTCCAAATCCCATTCCAATATCTTGCCTGAAGATTCTAATAGTTTGTATACTGGATTCTATTTTTTTTTCTTTCTTGGCAAATATCCTGATATCATACATATATATAAAGAAATATTTTCTTGCGATTTTATAAATCAGAAGTCCCTGTATATAATCCAGTGGCACCATTGCTATAGCATATACAAGACGGAATAAAAATTCTACTTGCCAAATCAGATTTTTATCTCTGCAAAGGTTTGTTCTCCAGCTGTTAATCCTACCTCCACCAGTTTTCCTCCCTCTCACCATATATGCATTTAATCTCTTTCTGTTGTGGCCAGAGGTTTCAATGAGTTAAGAGGGAATCAATATGATCTCAACGGTCGGCAAAAAAAGACCCCTTAGAAACCCAACTAAAAAATCTGGAAAATAATAATATTCTGTATTTACTGGAAATGTTTATAAGTTTCTAGGAGTTTTCGAGGGGATCTGAGATTTCCGAACGAACCTGAAGTCATCCTCCGTTGGCTACGATCGTCATAAACCATCTAGTAACACGTAGTAAATAGATCATTCATATTTAACAGATGTTTTGTCCTTCAGATACGAAAGATTATCCTGATTTTTGATAAAAGCAACTCTACGACTTTTATTCTTACAACCGGGATGTAATATGGAGAAGTACTGCTAGTAATAATATTATTAAACTTCATTTTCTTAATTTTTTCTATTTCGCTCAGTTGAGTCAACCCTCTCTAGAATCCATGTCATTTCGGGGTTACAGAATGTCTCCTTGGTATCGGCTTATCCGAATAACCTTTGTCAGTTTTATTATTTGACAATAAAGAAAATGGACAATGTAATAGTAAATCAGAAATTTGAACTCTTAATCTGCGACCAAAAATTATTTTCAATTGACCAGATTTTTATGTTTATTTTCAAAGAAGACAGGACATTTTAAAAGTATGACGCAATTTAAAAAAGGAGTGGGACAATCATTTTCGATCCACAATGCCAACCAAAAGAATTGAAATGTGTCGCCACCCAAAATGGAAGGTGGAACTCGTGAAATAGCAATTCAACTTCATACATATATACATATATTTACCCAGCCCCTCCATAGGTGCTGGATGTGACCCAAGGTCAGTTTTTTTAGTGAAATTTAACAGGTTTAAATTCAGAGGTTTCGTCTACAAAACCAGTTGCCATACCAAGATTAAAGAGCTTAGTCTGCCGTACAATTTACCCAAAGTTAGAGCGAGAATAGTTGGATTTGTTACTTTCCAAAGGATTTTAGCACGATGTGAAATGCAAACGGCCTCGCCCTGGATTTGAACTCGATTCACCGAACCCATTTCCTCCTCCGATAACCATAATGCCACATTCAACCTCATACGTGGAAAGGCTAAATTAAATTTTGATTAATTGATTTTAAATACATGTAAACCCATCTAGGGTTATTTCATGCCTTGAGGTTAAGGAATCCTGTTCATTGTACATTTATATTTACATTTTTCGTGTAGTTGTTTTTTAAATGTTTTTACTCACGCTAGTATGGTTTCAAGTATTCCTATTAAATACTAATAACACTGGTTTACAAAAATAAATTTTTGGTCTGAGGCAAGAATGGGGATATGTATTTTTTGTTAATTTGGGTGTGCTGAATTCAAATTTATAAATAGTTTTGCTCTATCACCTCTAGTTTTCTGGCTTTTAAATAGTCTCATTTTAGTATAAACAGAGAATAAATGTGCATATTTCAAGATTTGCAGATAACAGATAAAACAGGATAGACAAAGAACACTGATTGGATCAATATACTTGGATGACACAATTACACAATTCATAGTACTACAGACAGTCAAAAGTGTGTTTTCTTAGAAGATCTGGTGTATTTTACCTCTGGGATGTCACCCAAGAGCATCCAGCAGAAGTCTCCCATCATGCCGGGGTTCCATTTGCCTTGATAGTTGCTCTCCATCTTCGTAATGTCTTGGTGGAATCTTTCTCCATGCTCATCACTCACTGCTCCAAGGTTTGGCGGGAAGAAGTTGAGGTGGGAATGGAGAAAATGAATCTTGAGTGACATTCGGCAGCCCATATCCTTGTAAGACTTTAGCAACTTCTCAATATAGGCTTGGTAATCTGGTACGCGTGTGTTACCAAGGAAGCCACTACAGACTGACTTGAATGCTTCCCATGCTCTCAGTTCCATTAAGTTAAGAAGCTCCTCAAAATCAGTATCCTTCAGCACTTCTCGGATATGAGGTCCGACAAAGATGCCCTCTTTGAGCTTAGCATCACTAAGACCTGGGAACACAGTAGACAAGTGTTGGAAGGCAGCACCATTTTTGTGCAACGCCTTCACGAAATTCTTCGTCAAACCAAGCTTGATGTGAAGAGGAGGAAGAAGCACCTTATTCATGTCCACCAGAGGATTCTCCTTGAGGCTGTGTTCGCCAGGAACAAAAGTGCTTCTAGACCCCCAGTCTTTCTGCTTGTAATACTGGGATACAGCTCGACTATCCCAGAGACAGAGAAAACAACAGTACTTTGTGAAGCCCGCTTGCATACCCATAAGAAGACCAATGATCTTATTTGTTCTGATTCCTGAAACTGGTGATCCTTACATCTTCCTTGACTAGGTTCCACTGTTTAAGCCGAGAAGCCAAGAGCTCTGACTGCTGTTTTGACAGATACAAATCACGAGCAAGATCATTCAGGTCTTCTTGCGTGATCCAGTGTGGCTCATTGCCACTTGTTCCTGAGTATGTAGACTCAAAATCTTCCAAAGATATTGACTCGGCAGAATCCTCCCTTGAAGGCATTTCTTCATCTGATGAGGAACGAAGATCCTTATTTACTGGAGGTGTGGGTACAGGAAGATCATCTGAATGGGGAACGGGTCTCATAGCAGATAGAAGGATGGGATATTTGATCTTTTTCCTAGAAGATGCATTGAAACCAGTTATATTAGTTAAACAAAAATAACAATCATCTGGGTGGTTTCGCGGCTCTCTCCAAACCATCGGGACTGCAAAGTTGAAAGCCGCTTTCTTGCCATTAAACCATGCAGTTAGTCCATTGTAGCTGGGTTTACAACAGATGTGTGGAGCCGAAGACTTGTCCTGGTCACCAATTCTACAGTCAAAATAGTGAAAGTAGGCGGTTCTGAGGAGAGAAGTGATGGTTCGACGCTGTGCAACAGCTGTGAAGTCCCCACACACGTAACAGAAAGAATTGGCCTTGTTGAGGCATCCTCGACATTTTGACGTGCTTGAAGCCATTGGAGAATCTGAAAATATAACAAAGTAAAACTAAATGTGCATTTGAAAATGTAGTACTAATATTTAGTAACCCAAAAGATGTGTAACGCAATAGTTGAGGGACACCAACCTTCTGCGCCGCCTGCGAGACAACCTCTTCCAATGACTGCCAGAGTGTGGATTGAGACCTGCTGCCTTAACTGTCAAAATCTGTCTTGACATATATATATATATATATATATATATATATATATATATATATATATATATATATAATGTAATGCTATCACTTACATTTAGTGCATAATAACTAAAAAATAAACCATAAGTCTCACAATATTAGAATTAACTCTGAATTCATATACACCTTTATGTACCGTATATGCACAAAATGCACACTATGCATATCTAAAAAAACTAGAGGTGATGAGAAAAACGGATTTCAAATTTGAATTCAGCACCCTCAAATTAGGTAAAAACGGGTATTTTTGTGCTTGCCTCAATTTCTTTGTAAACCACTGTAATCATATGGTTTCAAGTAATTATTTCTATTTGATAATAGTCATTTGCTTGCAAATATTTACATTTTTTAAGTAAGTAATAATCCTCCATTAACAATTATAACTTTAGATAACTATTGTTAATACAAATAATTTGTTGTTATGTATACTATTCTTATATAATATAAATGATTTGTACATAGTTGTAGGCAGCCTAGTCAGCTAGAGCTGAAGAATACACCAACTGCATCCCCCAACGTGTGTGTTGAAGATGATATTAAAAAATCTGATAGTGAGACTCCAGTAATTCTGGAGCTTTGGGGAATGTAGAGTACTCATTCATTGCCATCGCTCCAAGGTCCAATTTGGCTCGGTGCGGTAGTACCTGATAGGGTCCTATCTATGGGACAAATAGAAATGTTCGATATTCAAACTGTGAAAACAAATTACTTTTGATAAATTGAATTGTTTGAAGTAGAACTTTTTGATCATTTAACTCTGTGTTTACAAAAGACTAATGTTTAATTGAATTGTTAGTGAAAGATAGAAATTCTTGGAACCATTTATCTTTGTTGACTTATGCTAAACTGATTTGTTAGAAATAGAACTGTTCGATTCTTTAACTGTGTGTATCTAAAAATGTGTTTACAAATCATATATCTAATATATATATAAAAACAGGATTGGGCATTAAATAACAAACAATGGTTGATAAACCAGAAAACCAAATCAAACCCAAAATTGTTTGATCGCAAGTATCTTCATTTGATACCAATGACTAATAGTAATCATTAGTAGACAGTTATAGCTTTAAGTAACTATTCTTAATACAAATAATTTGCAGTAATATGGCATCAAGTATTCCAATCAAATACGAATAATTTTTGAACACACCAATTTGAGCCATAGATGAGACCCTAACAGGTGCTATCACTCCCGTCAGAGTATACCTGGATGTATGTCATGGCCCAAATTTCAAGAACAGGAGCTACACCATATCAAGGACACCTCATTTTGTAGGGGATCTTAACTCTCCAACTGGGTGACTCGATCTGAAAAAGGTTTTGGGACTCTAACCTCGTACAACCACGTGTTTCTTAGAGAGGTAGTGGGTGTTGCTAAGTAACCCACTAGTTGCCCAGAGAGACTCTATAAAGAGGAATTACTTGTGATGGAAACCCAAAAGCCTGAAAATGATTATATGACTATTATAGATTAAGCATATTTACAAAGATATTTCCAACAAATTATGATCTTTCGTTTTGCTTTTAATTGCATTTCAACCCTTGTGGGTTATTTAATGCCAAAGCCATCCTTTTAGAACAGTAGCAGTACTATTTAACTCATACCTGGGGAGATACGGAAGTTCATGCTTTTCCCAATAATAATTTATTTCTAAGAAAAAAATCAAGCTGACCACGTGCGGCACTTGATTTGGCCTGAGTGGAAAAGGGAGAAGTAATTCTAAACAGTGCGGCACCAAAAAATGACTTCCTTCTTTTTGTCAAGAACTACTAGTCTGACCCTCAGTACAAATTCGGGGACCGAACTGATCGCACGAAAACTAACAAATGGGTTTCGTCACTCGCTTCATGAATGGGGTTCCCCAAGAAATAAAAGTTAAAATAAATGAAAGTCGACAACTGAAGTTCTTTCAAGAAAATTCAACTGAAAGAAAATTCAACTGAAAGAAAATTCAATGAGAATTCTGCGGAAAAGAACCTTAAAGAAAACTCGAAATTTAATGAACTTTGAAACTTTTCGATAAAACAAAGAAAGAAAAGAAAAATACTCAAATTCAAAGAACTTTGTTTCCCAGATAAGTTTCCCGCAAATTGTACTAAAAATTTGCAACACTTTATCTTTTCTATCCCTTTCTTTCTTATTTCCTTGTATAAAATTCCCTTTATTAAAAAACTTTATAGTCTGTGTTATTTTTTCGAACCAATATCCAAACTTGAAAGCTGCAGAACTTACTGTTTAAATTTACCGTTTGAATTACCGTTAATGGGTCACTACCCCCCCCCCCCACTAAAAACATTACCCAGTTAAACACTTAACTTGGCTTTAGTGTCACTCACTTCAACAAATTTTTATCTTTCAATCTCTCAATTCCCGCAAATTTTCATTTTATCTCAAATTTTTTTATCACCAGGGAATTCGTCCGAAAGTGAAAATAACGCGATTGGAGTTCGAACTCGCTAACAACATACAAGGTCGCAGTCCAGCACATTGACCACTACGCCACAGAGACTCCAACCCCCACAAATTATCATGATTATTCCATTGTATATTATTTCCACTTGTAGTATAATATCATTCATTTCCATTGTTTACACAAGGTCAGTGCCGTGCACCTAAAAATATGCTAGTTAGAAGAACGAGGTCACGGAAATGTTGAAAAGAATTAGCCTCGTTCTTATCTTTAAGTCACCAATTGAATAACTAGTAAGGTGACTAGTTATGAGTCCGGCGCCTAATTCTGTTATTATTGTTGGACATCAAATTTTTTTTTCAATGGATTATATTTGCATTGTCAAATAGTATTAAACTTGTTCTTTGATTGCTCCCGGCCGACCTCCCTACTGACCCTAACCACCATCATTCCATCACTCTTTGTTTGCCGAAGAATGTTTCTTTGGTATCGTATTATTGGACTTAACATAACGGATACTTCTTTTTTTTTTCTTTATCTTTTTTTATTTAAAGAAGCAATTAAGTGAACGTTTGCCAAAGGTGTTGTATAATAAATAATTGGCATAAAAACCGACAAAAATGGACTTATTTGTTCGTAGAAAAAATTTAAGCGATAATCTTACTACTCGACTCACAAGGATAATGTAAATTGACTTTAAAACACACACGCACTCATTCATATAATGGTGGGGGGCGTCAATGACGAAATTGTCATCGTAGTAGAAAATCGACTCGGCGACCTGAGTTCAATACCGGGATGAGGCTGTTTGTAGTTCATTTAGTGCTAAAGCCCTCGTGAAAAGCATAAATCCACCTCTTCTTGTTCCGTTCCCCAGCAACAGGCAAATAGTAGGATAGAGTGAGCTCGCTGACCTTGGTGTGACAACCTGTTAAAGGGAAGGAAAGCTCAGATTTCAAACAAGCTATAACTCTGCTTAAAAAATTGACTTTGTGTCACATACTGAGTGATCGGTTGAATAATTAAAAGAAGAAAATTGTTTGAATGTCAGTGCGCAGTAAGACTTTCACAGCCGAACGAGGGCTTTTTTCATAGTAACCTGTCTAGGAGAAGGAAAAGCTCTGAATTTAAACCAGTTCTGCTTATAACGAACGAGTTTGGTGAATACAAACGTTAACTCCAAAAATAATAGGTTTGGATTCATTGTTTAATGGTATATCAGCCAGCATGAGATATTTAATGCCGAAATTATCTCAGCAGAAATAGAGTAAGTAAAAGTAAGTAATGTTGGCGACCGTAGTCGAGAGCGACCAGAAGTCTCCCTTTGCAGTAGCTACTACACAGAGGGGAGGGCGCAACTCTTTTCCCTGGATTGCTCAACTTTACCCTTGATACGCACGTTATAGTGCTGAGTGTTAAGCAAGGAGGTATCAAGCACCACTTTTAAAGTCTTTGGTATGACGCGACCTGGGATTGAACCCAGGTCTCCTAGACCATTGCGGAACACTCTACCCACTAGGGAAATGAGCCGGTCTAGAAGTAGAGTAGTGGTACTATTTAATCCACCCCCTCCAAATAACCCCAACAACAACAGACCGACAAAGACTTCTGTGCATGGAAGAGAATATTAGATTCTATTTGTCTAAAACATTTCTTTCGAAAGCCATGAATCAATACATCCCTCTTAGCTGTGGATAAATAGTAGGGCAGAGTTAGGAAACCACTCTAGGAGAATGAAAACTCTGAATTCAAACCAGGTGTTCAGCGCATAAAAATTGACCTGGCGTCTCATCCTGTCCTTGGCAGAGGGGTTGGGTAAGAGGCATTTTTTCTTTCAGAGAATTTTGTAAAGTATTAGCACTGTGGTCAATTTCAATGTAAATTATATGAAAGATCTGTTTGAAAATATCAACACAAGATGGCATTTTATTCTTCTTGAGAGAAATAAAATGCAAAAGATTATATATATATATATATATATATATATATTTAAAAGAATGCTGCGAGCAATCTTGAACAAGTCCTGGCGGCAACACCCCACAAGACACCAACTGTACGTCCACCTGCCTCCCATCACGAAAACTATTCAAGTTAGACGAACCAGACATGCAGGACACTGCTGGAGAAGCAGGGACGAACTCATAAGTGATGTACTCTTATGGACCCCCACACATGGCCATGCAAAAGCAGGACGACCACCACGAACATACATTCAGCAACTATGTGAGGATACGGGATGTTGTCCTGAAGACCTGCCTGAGGCGATGAACGATGGGGAAAAGTGGCGAGAGAGGGTCAGGGATATCTGTGCTACCAGCACGACATGATGATGATGATGATATAAACACAGAGTAATTGAAAAGTAACCTTATCTTAAAATAAGAAAAATTTATTTATATATAGAACTATAGTTAATAAATAAATTATAAGAATTTTAAAATAGGGCGTTACTTTTCAGTCATCTTATATATATATATATATATATATGTGTGTGTGTGTGTGTGTGTGTGTGTGTGTGTGTTTGTATATGATGATAGAAAAGTAACTCCCAATTTAAAAATTTTCACACACACACACACACACACACACACACACACACACACACACACACACATATATATATATATATATATATATATATATATATATGAAGATACGTCCACGAAACAAGACCATCTACAAAAAATACGCCTGTGAAGAAAAATGGTTTAATTTCAATCTCGGACTCAAATAGTTTCTTTTAGAAAAAAAAAAAAATATCTACCAAAAAAATTTTTGCTGACAAATTATATATGTACTCAACATAACATAATTTTCACTAAATAGTCGACAAGGGTTAATATGCTTTTTAACAAAATAATACGACAGCTTAGCTTCACTCCATGCCAGCAGAAGATTCGGAGATGCTTCGACAATGAAAAACCAAGATTAAGAATGAATAAAATGTTTTTTTTTTGTTTTTTTTTGTTTTTACTTATGAAAGTCTTCTTGAAATTCGTTGCAGCATCTCCGAATCTTTTGCTGGCATGAAGTGAAGCTAAGCCGTCGTATTTCTTTCAATGACCTCCAAAACCTCATATCTTACTCTTGAGGTGACTTTTCCAGGGAGGAAAAAGAAAAAGTCTCACAGACCTGTATGTGGTGAGTGTGTAGGTTGTGGTTTGTGTGTTGTTTGTTGCACTTGCAAGATTCTGTGTTTCACTAAAAAAATCTCATTCGAAAGTATTAAAAAAAGCAATGTCTCAGCTATTTTTTGTTATAATTAAATGACAAGATAACTTCTTTCTGGATTTATTCAGTATGTAGCAACGTGTGTGTGTGTGTGTGTGTGTGTGAGAGAGAGAGAGAGAGAGAGAGAGAGAGAGAGAGAGAGAGAGTGTGTGTGTGTGTGTGTGTGTCTGCAAGTGTACTCCTCCCACATATATATACGGTTATGGTTTCTTTGTTTAATGGCATATCAACCTTCGTGGGTTATTTAAAACCAAAATCCTTGTTGGACAGTATGGTGCGATTCAACCCATAACAGAGTGGGTAAGGGAGTTCATGCCTTTGCTAACGGTATTCGTCCGAAAGTAAAAGTAATAGCGTGACTGGAGTTCGAACTCACTTACTACAATGTCACTCTTCAGCACGTTAGCCACTACGTCACGAGGAATATATATATATATATATATATATATATATATATATATATATATATATATATATATATATATATATATATATATATACAGTAGTGGGGTGTATTTTGGTATGTATGTGTCGACTCAGAAAAGAGATGTCATTGAGCTTCAAAATTGTGCATACTAAGGAAAGATACTAAATATTGTTTTTGATTTTTATTGATTAAATAATATAATTCAATAATTGAATATCAATCGATTTGTGGAACTCTTCACAGTTCTTCATAAATAAGAACAAATAAAGGAGGGAACTCTCCAATCTTCCTTAAGACCCGCCATGTTTAAATGTCACACAGATTACTAAGGCGAAATTTTAATTCAATGCGTCTCCGAAAATTTCTGTTTTGTAATTTAGTATAGATTGTAAAACCAAAACAACTCTTCATTTTTTTTGAGAATAAAAAGAAACATGAAAATGTTTCAAACCAAGGGTACCTTTCTGTTGGTCGACTTATATACATAAGCGGCCCAATATTGGTAATGCCTTAAGGGGCCTTTTTACTGGAACACAATCAGAAAAAGATGGCAGCAATAAAGCACGTGTGTTGTCACACATGAGTCTTGGAATTATTCCAACAAAACACTTTCTAAAATACTTTTTTAAATGTTAACCAAAAAAAAATTTTAATACGGAAAATTTTACATTTTAATTCTTAGTTCTTTTTCTTGTACCAATCAATAATATTACATTTTTAGAGGGTAAAAAAGAAAATAACAACAAAATTAATTGAAAGCATTGTTTATTGATCACTCAAAAACTGATTTTTTTAAGGAATACTTTTTATATTTCTTAGAACAAAACAACAACTTTTAATTAGTGTAATTCAATTTTTCAAAAAAAGTAAAAAAAGAAATGAACTATTTATAGAATAAACGAATACTTTTCAATTTAGTTAATATGCGAAATTTTCAACCGAAAAATAAAGACACATTTTTAATTCCTTGTTTCTTTATATTGTTACATTTTTATTGAGCCAAAAGAAAATAGATACCTAAAATCACCGATTTAGAGAAAAGTGTTGAGTCACCAGTGATGTTAGACAACAAGATCGTCATACTTATGTTTACGAAGTGAACTTCTGTTTCTATCAGGAACTATTTGTCAAAAGGATTAATTCTGCCCGATTCTCAAAAACAAATTTATAACCACATGATAAAATACATTATATTTGAAAGCTCCTCTTCAAAGTATAATAAAGCATTTCAATATTACTTATATTTAAAAAGAAACATCCTGACTACTGAAGTACTTCACTCAGCCCAGCAGTGTAGTTGCGGCTGACTCCATATTAACACAGCAGGCAGAAACAAAAAGCCAACCGGCGACAGGGTCGCCAGAGTCACCTCGATTTCAAGCTCAAGGACAGATTCGAAGCCAAATGGCTCCTGGCTTTGGCTTGGCTATCTTCGAGTGGGCGATGATGTCATTGACAAGCATTGTATAACACTGGTCTTCTTGGTCCAGTTTAAGCTGATTAGGTATCCGTGCCTAGACTTACCTTTGAGTCCATGTTCAGTAAGTATCATCACGCTTACATTGCACTGAGCTGATGACCAGCATAGTCCAGCAGGGCTCGAGCCGAGACTCGAGCCCGACCTCCACCTCCCTTAACCCCCACAATGGAGCGAACTTCGGGTCATTGATCTTGTTTCTCGTCTTGTCTGGTGGGAGGCAGAGACAAAAATCGGCGGTTTGACTTAAGCCCGGGGGAGAGGTATCTGTTCCCTCTTCCAGCAGCATGGGGTCTGCATCTTCACCACCAAACCAAGCCGCCAAACGTGGGGTCTGCATCCTTACCACCGGCCAAAGCAGACGACGTCGATCCAACCAATCACAGCAGTAGATCTAGCACAGCCAACCAACCAATCACTACTGCTTTTCTCATTCAAACAGCTCTTCTCAGAACTAACCTCAGAATGTCTTCCATTCAACAGGTCTTCTGAGAGTTAACTTCAGAAAGTCTACCGAGACTACTTTTGGTCTCCTCACAACACCTATTAGCAGATATAATGAAACGACGACACAGCAACCAGCACCAATTGCAGACCACTTCCAGCTTAACCTAGCAGCCGTTTCTGCGCAACTAAGTAACACCACCTGCAGACCAGCTACAGCTTAACCCCAGCAGCCGTTCCGGCGCAACTAAGCCACACCACCTGCAGCACCTCGTCCACGACTAACCACACTGCTCGGGCTAGCATCAACACTTCGAGGCCACATCGACACACACCAGGTTAACCAAAGATTGAATAAACCGAGACATCGATCATCCAAGTTAGCAACCAATACGTCCACATCATCGACCGTCTCTAGCAACATCAAAAACCTGACCATACATCTACATCTACAATCTGTACCAAACTTAAAGACCATTCTCACCTTCTAGACACACCGTCGCTACAAACTTATAGACAGCTGAGTCTATGACTTGCTACAAAACAGACTTTTTACAAAAAAGATTTTCAACACCTAGCAGAAACTAAAATAACGTGATACAACAATGGCAATTCTACGCTCATACACCTTTCGTGTACGACTTACTAGATAATAATTTACATTTATCCACTTGCTTCTGTCATTCGTCCAGTCCTCTGTCAATCACCAACATAACACATACAACATATAACCGTTCGCGAGATCGACGCATATACCGGTCCTGCGACAGATTAAACGAATACAGTTTTATCACTGTAACCCAACAGGCAATTATTCTCATAATCTTTTAAAAAGTCTTTAGAAAAATAAGATTACAAAAATGTTTTTGTTTTGGGTTACATTTCTTAAAATAATATTTTAAATGTAAAAAAAAAAAAAAATAGAATTAAAATAAAAGAATGTTGTTATATGTAAATTATTGGATTCTTTTATGATAAAATGTTTAGATGAATAATAAAGAATAGAATTAAAACTATTTTTCTCTTAGCAAAATTATTAACTAAAAAATTGTTCCTTTACTGAGCATTTTTGGTGCATAAAAGATCATGATAATGTTTGAAACCTTTCACCGGTATAGGGTTACATATTTTTATATATTATTTCAAATGTAAACTTAAAATGAACAAAAAGAACAAGCAATTCATAAAGTAAAGGAAAATTGAATTAATACGCGAAATCTTTCAACTATAAATAAGGACATATTTTTAAAAATTCTTTGCTAACTCCGCTATTTCTCTTTTCTACGTCACTCACTGTTGTTCCTAAAAACTATTTACTCTGGTCATCGACCGGTTACTTTTGCTAGTTTATATATATAAAGAAACAGTTTGTGTATGACAATATATATACTCCACTGTAGGTTGAGCGCTCTTGTAGGGAAATTTGCCGGCTGCCACATACGCTTAAATACTATAGTTTTCACGGTAGCTGATAACGTAAATGTAAAAAGATATACGTAAAAATTCCTTCTCTTACATTGAGAATTACGATGGTTCAAGGGTAAGATATCTGACCGACGTAAAGTCAGTTGAGTTTCGTTTTCGGCTTGAAGCATCTCGCGGATCTAGTCTCACTGAAGAGATGAGGTACAACGAAATAGTCTGTCTGAGGATATATATATATATGTAAAGTTGGCGACCGAAGTCGAGGGCAAGCCAAAGGCTCCCTTATCAATAGCTACTACACCGAGGAGTAAGGAGGGAGCTACTCCTTTCTCTGGATTTTTCCACTTTATTCATGATCCATACCTTATAATGCTGAGTGTTAAGCAAGGAGTCATCAAGTACCATTTTTGAGTCTTTGGTATGACTCGACTTGGGATTGAACCTCGTTCTCCCAGGCTATGGGCGAATTCTTGGTGTAATGGTTATCGTCGTAGGAAATGGTCACGGCGACTAAAGTTCAAAATCCTGGAAGAGACTATTTGCCATTTTCATTGCATGATTAGTCTTGGGAAAGGTATGCGTTCAGCTATCGGTAAATAGAAAGCTAGGCTGTGCTGTTTAAGCTTGATATGGCAACCGGTTTGGAAGAAGGAAAACTCTGCATTCAGACCTGTTAAAATCCGCTTTAAAATTTGGCCTGCTCGTGTGGAGAGATAAGTAAACACACACTCACACACACACACAGAATGGAGAAGAAAAATTTGACAGTTTTGTTGCTTCCTTTTATTAGTATTAATTAAAAACCCATCAGATGTTTTGGTTACACCCTAAATATATATATATATATATATATATATATATATATATGTGTGTGTGTGTGTGTGTGTGTGTGAAAAATGCGGTCCTATTGATAACACGATATATATTATGACCAACTGTTCATTTAAAAATGGGAATTGTTCGACTGCTTATATATATATATATATATATATATATATGTATTTATAAACTTCAATTTGTTAACAGGTTTTTATTTTCGCTTGCCTATGTCATTATAACACTCGAACGGCTAGATTAAAAGCACTTGAAAATTAAAGCACTAATAATACCCATAATTTTTTCCTTTGTCTTGATAATAGCCTAGAGTATGGTTGAAAATGCTAAACCTCAAACATTTGAACAATGATCCTTTTAATATATATATATACAGGGTGGAGCAGAAACATTTGACGGTTTTATTGCTTAACCGCATTAATATTAAATTTAAAAACCGTTCGGTGTTTCGGCGACACCCTGTTTATACATATTTGACAAAAAAGCTATACCCCGTTGTGCCCAGTTAAACATGGAACCGCTCGAGTGCTTTTGTATATATATATATATATATATATATATCATCATCATCATTCACAGTCAGACTGTTTCGGGGTGTCCACGTGATATAATGATTAAAGCGTTGGATTGCGGAATCGAAGTAAGCGAGTTCGAACTCCAATCGCGATATTACGTCCCCTCTCAGACAAATACCCTTGTGAAAGGTATGAACCCCCTTATTCTCCCAGCTATGGGTTAAATAGCATCACTGCTGTTCTTCTAGAAGGATGGCATTGGTATTAAATAACCCACAAAGGTTGATATGCCATTACCCCCCACACCCACACTCACAAAAAAAGACCAAAAAACAGATTGTTTCTTTGTTTCATCGCTCTCCAGTTGATAATATCATCATCATCCTTAAGCCGTGCTTATACCACGAAGTTCCCTGGCTCTCTCTCTCTCTCTCTCTCTCTCTCTCTCGTCGTCCACCCCAACCGTTTATTACTCCTCGCAGGTCCTCTAGAATGCATTGAGTCCACTCAAAACTAATCTATGTAAATAATTACTGGTCGGCCAGCTCTGCCGCGTCCATATGTAAGAGTCCATAACAGAATCCCGCTCATGCGTTCGTCCTTACCTCGCCAGCATCGCCCAGTTCATCTTGGATGGTTTATAAGATGGGAGGTAAGTGGCCGTACAGTTGCAGTTTTATAGATTTTTACGTTCAATATTTGTTCAAAACAGCACGTAGCATTCTTGTGTCGTTTCTATCTAACTTTTTCTCCATGCGTTTTGTATGCGTCCAGGCGTTGCATCCATACAGTCGCACTGATATTGTCACAGCCCGGAAGAAATCCCGTTTTATTTTATCAGAGAGATCAGATTTCCATATGATCGATAACCTTTCAATGGCAGTACACAATTTCTTTATGTATATGTTAACATCGCTTTCAGTAGATGAGATATTGCTGCCAAGTTATGTGAACTGGTTTGCTAATTTCAGATTCGTACCACTAAACTTGGAGATGGATACTTAGTTTTGCTATAATCATAAATAAAGAGTATTCACTATTATTGATAGAGCGTAAATGCATATTTAAGTTAAGATAGCGTAGACACAGTGTCAACAACTGTCGGTTTCATGTCTATGTCTTTATAGGCGAGAAACTGACAGTTGCATCTATCTAAGCAAGAATAGCGTAGACATAATTTCGACGGTGTTTGGTGACTGTCAGTTTCTCGCCGATGCGAACATCCGATAGCTTTTTCCTTACTGAATTTTATCAAAAATTCTATGTCATCATATTTTTTTGTCCAACTGTCTGATTTGGTTGATTTAGTAGATCCCACACCTTAATTTAGAGCCTAGTCATCAGTTTTGATATTAGATTTTGTAATATCAGAAGTTTTTTTTTCTCCTGCTTTGAAATCTCTCTTTTAACAAAATTTTCATTGTACTATTACCTCTTCAGTATTATGGGAAGACTTGCCTCCTTACGGGATTAAAACGTATATATAGGTATGCGTAAATTCGTGTGAATGTGTGAGCGAGGGAGAGGGTGTGAGGGAGAGGAAGAGAGAATAAAAGACTGCGAGTGAGTGAAAGAAAGGGAGAGAGTGTGAGAGAGAGGAGAAGAAAATAAAAGACTGCGAGTGAGTGAGAGAGAGAGAGTGTGAGTGAGAGAGAGAGGAGGAGTGAGTAAAAGACTGCGAGTGAGTGCGAGAGAGGGAGAGAGAGTGTGCGAGAGAGACAGAGAGAAAGAGGAAGAGAGAATAAAAGAATAAAAGACTGCGAGTGAGTGAGAGTGGGAGAGAGGAGGAGAGAATAAAAGACTGCGAGTGGGTGAGAGAGATGGAGAGAGAGTAAGAGAGCGGAAGAGAGGATAAAAGACTGCGAGCAAGTGAGAGAGAGGGAGAGAGTGTGAGAGAGAGGAGGAGAGAATAAAAGACTGCAAGTGAATGAGAGAGAAGGAAAGAGAGAGAGAGAGAGAGAGTGAGTGAAAGAGAGTATGGGAGAGTGA
Source organism: Sepioteuthis lessoniana (assembly GCA_963585895.1). Lineage (NCBI taxonomy): Eukaryota > Metazoa > Mollusca > Cephalopoda > Myopsida > Loliginidae > Sepioteuthis > Sepioteuthis lessoniana. The sequence goes on along the minus strand of OY757936.1, from coordinate 50,928,785 downwards.
GAGAGAGAGAGAGAGAGAGAGCGATATGTATATATATATATATATAGAGAGAGAGAGAGAGAAAAGGAGAGATCACACAATTCTAAGCTTATAACATCTCGAAAAGACCCTCGCCTTTAAAGTATATTGGAATACGAGGCGGTCCTTTGTGTGTGTTTGGTGAATGTCAACTTCAGTTAGAAAAACAGAGCTGGTGTCCAGATTCGTGTGTGTAGAGGAGTGATTGACTCCCACGGATCCTCAGAATCGGTCTTAAAAGTCGCTTCTTTCACTTCAATAATATAACCGCAAGAGGGACATTTTCCTGCAAATGTATCAACGGTCTATTTACTATCTGCTACTGCTGCTGCTGTCAAACAACATGAAAGAACAAAAAATCCAATGCAGACACAAGTACGACATGTAAAATCTAGAAAAACAGAGATGGAAAGAAAAACAACTGTATGGATACTTCAAGCGACAACAGAAATTGCACACGAGATGGTTTGGATATGGCTACGCAGAGGAAAGCTCTACAGAGAAACGAAATCTTTTTAATCACAGCATAAAATAATGTGATAAGCATCGAAAATTGATAAACGCAAAAAAATAGTTTCTGTGATGATAGAGATGAAACGGTTAATCACATATTAAGCGAACGCGACTAACTCGCACAAAAGAAATAGAAGGATAGACATGATTGGGTTGGAAAGGTAATCAACAGGAAATTGTGCAAAAGATTTAAATTTGATCATACTGATAAATGGTACTTGCACAAACAATAATATGTCTTAGAAAATGAGATGTATAAAATTCTCTGGTACTGTGAGATTAAAACGGATCATTTCCTCCCAGCCAGGAAACCAGATCTAGTATTGAATAACAAGAAGAAAAAACTTGAAGGATTTTGCTGTTCCAGAAAAAACCTTATTAAAATGAAAGCGAAAAGATACACAAATACTTGAACCTTGCCAGAGAGCTGAAAAAACTGTAGACGATGAAAGTGACGGTGATATCAATTGTAGATAGTGCCCTTGAAAGGGACCCCAAGATCTGTAAAAGAGACTAGGGCAACAGGAGATCAGAGAGGGAATCAAGACCATCCAGATTTAAAATCAGCTAGAATATCTAGCAGAGTTCAAGAGAAAAGAGGAGAGTTGCTATTACTCACAACTTCAGTGAAAAATCACCAGTTAAAACAAGTGAAGAATAGATGCATAACTAAAGGTATAAAATTACCCCATCAGGAAAACATCTAAAAATTTGGGGGAAAAAATATTTAGGTATATTAGAAATAGACATCATCAAGAAAACAGATGAAAGAAAAAATTTGAGAGGAGGACCTCAGAAGTACAAGAAAACTTCTTGAAACCGAAACATACAGCAGAAATCTAATCAAAGGAAGAAATATATGGGCAGTCTCTTTTGTAAAACATTCAAGCCCCTTCTTAAATGGTACAAGGAAGAAACTCATAAACATGGAAAATAAGACAAGGAAATTAATATCTACGTACAAGGCCTTTTACTCGAGAGATGACATTAACAGACTCTACGTAACAAGAAAGGAAGGAGGAAGATGACTTGAAAACATAGAGGATAGCATGGATGGAGCAATTCAAGAACTTGAAGAATATAAAAATTAGAGCAAAGTGAAGGATAACAGGAGCCAGTAACACAGGCACCAACAATAGAAAAGCAAAAATGAAAAAATGTCGCAAAGAAAAATAGAAAATAAAAACCCTTTGCATACAAAAAGTAACAAACTAAGATAATTGCATTCGATATGGATTGGACATGGCTGAGAAAGGGAAAATTCAGGAAAGAAACAGAATCTCTTTTAATTGCATCGCAAAATAATGACTTAAGAACCAATGACGTCAAATCAAAAATTGATAATACGTAGAATAGATTATGTGATAATTAGGATGAAGCGTTTAATCTCATAATTGAATGTGATAAAGTGACACAAAAGAAATACAAGAATTGGCACGACTAGACGGGAAAGGTGATCCTATGGAAATAGTATCATTGTTTAACAACATATTACATTTCATATACAATAGCGGTATCAAGTCCGGTCTGGTAGAAGGCAGAGACAAATATACTCCGAGAATATGTACTTTTAGATAGCAGCGCATATACCAGCTGCTTGTGTTTTAAATATTAATATTAATGATACTAACGTCAAAAATAACGTGATTATTTACGCATAGTCCTTTTGTAACAATCTCATGATATCAAGCAATATATATACATATCACTATTATTATGCCTAAAATAATAATAATTATTATAATAGTAATAATAATAATAGTAATTGGCGCACTTAGAATAATCCCTAAAGAATAGGTAAAGGGACTGGAAGACGTGGAAATGAGAGGACAGTTCATGACCAACCAGATTACAGCATCATTAAGATCGGCCAGAATACTAGGAAGAGTTCTGGAGGCTTGAGTAGATTTGCTGTCACTCAAACTCCCGTGAAAAACCATCAGCTATCGTAGGTGTGAAAAACTCTCAAAATCGTTAAATGATAACTGAATGTCTGAAAATGTACAGAATATCCGACAAAGTCATAAACTTCATCTCGAAAGTCATGAAAAACTGTAAAAAGGAATTACCAGAAAAAGGATAAACTTTAGCAGAAGTCAAAATCCAGAGCGGAATCTTCCTGGGAAACTCGATCTCACCATTACTGTTTGTTATAGCAATGATGCTACTCAATTATACATTTGAGAAATATGGAGGCGGAGAGCTGCAAATTTACAAAATCAAAGGAAAAGTTAAACCACTTTATGTATATGGACGATATCGAGATATTTGCAAAGAATGAAAAGGAACAAATACTTTGAATACACAGCCAGGATATACAAATGGATTTGGCATCGAAAAGTTTTGTTGTATACTGTGTCGTTATTAACAACGAGGAACACGTATGCATATAAGAATATAAGATTATATTTTTATTTGTGGCGATGATACTTGCGTGGAGCAGAAAAGCAATCGCAGAGAGTTCGCGCACACGAAGGAGCTGTCGGGAGATGGAAAAGCCAGTGAACAACTGACTTTAGCCGAAATTCGGGAAATTACATAGTCTACAACTCTCACGTGACCTGCAGCAATTCCTCTTTTTCGTTAACTATGGTTACGCCCACGTCTCACTTCTTTGCTTTCCATTGGTTATGTTGTCTGCTTCCCATTGGCTACTTGCTCAAGCCCGGTTCTGTGGGCGTACGCATCTGCCACTATCACCGAATTCAACCACGCCCACAGTTCAGGTGATATTCCGATATCTTCGACCGGATGCACCTGTTTTCAACATCAACTGTATTCACAGCACCTGTGGGCATGGTGACATTTCAGCAATCACTTTGTTGATATTATCCTTGAGCGGATGCAGCTGTCTCAACATCCTCTGATACACATCACCTGTGGACATGATGACATTCCGGTGATCCCACCGGTCTTATCAATCTATCTGTCAACAACATCCACCGTATTCACACCCGCAGGTCACGTTAATATATTACAGTTTGCCATGCTGATAATGAAAAGTGGGAAAAGAAACAATGGAAAGAATAGAACTGCGAAGTCAGGAAAGCATCAGATTGCTTGGAGAGGAAGAAAATTACAAGTACTTGAAAATACTGGAAGCAAACACCATCTAACAGAGATGAAAGAAAAAAATAAGAAAGGAGGTCCTCACAAGAACGAGAAATCTTCTTAAAACCAAGCGCTGTAGCAGAAATCTCATTAAAGAAATAAACTCTTAGACAGTCCTCTATGGAAGATAGTCAGGACAATTCTTAGAATGGACAAGAGAGGAACTCAGAAAAATGGATGAAAGGATAAGGAAATTGAGGACTATGCACAAGTTTTGGCATCCGGGTGATGAGATAGACTATATTTGCAAGAAAAAAGGACATGCCAGCATTAAGGATTGCGTAGTTCTATCAACAAGAACACGAGGAATACATTAAAAAGATCACAAAAAGACTAATCTAGTAAGAACTAAAAGAAAAATAACAAAAACTAGAAAACAAAAACGGGAAGATAAACAGTTGTATGAATACTTAAAGTGACAAACTGGAGAAATTGTACTCGAGAAGACCAGGACAAAAAAAAAAAAAAACCCTCAAGAAAGAAATTGAATTTATACTGAGAGAAGCACAAAATTTTACCATCCGGACCAAGTACGTTAAAGAAAAAAAAAAGATTATACGGAAAAGAATAGCAAGCGTGGATGATAGAACGGTTAATCGGATAATAAACGGATGTAGCAAACTAGCACAAAAGGAGTAAAAGACTAGGCATGGGAGAGCGAGAGGGAAAAGATCCATTAGGAATTGATGTCTATGAAAAACAGTGGAACGTGTGAGTGACGATGATACCAATTGTAAATGGCGCGCTTGAAACGGTCTCCAAAAGCTTGGAAAGGAGACTGGAAGAGTTGGAAATCGGAGAATGAATCCAGACCATCCAGATTACAGCATTATTAAGATTGGCTTGGAGAAGAATCCTGGAGACTTGTAGTCACTCAGACTCCAGTGAAAACCTATCAGCTAACGCTGGTGTGAAAAACTCTCAAAAGAGAAGAATATATTGAAGAAGAAGGAAACATAGAAGAAGAAGAAGAAGAAGAAGAAGAAGAAGAAGAAGAAGAAGAAGAAGAAGAAGAAGAATCTAACGTTCAAAATTTATTGAATTTATTGAATGTCTGCCTATTCAAATAATCATAAAAGTACGAGTGAAATCGGAGAATGAATCGAGACCATCCAGATTACATTATTAAGATTGGCTAGAATACTGAGAAGAATCCTGGAGACTTGCTGTCACTCATACTCCAGTGAAAACCCATCAGCTAACGTTGGTGTGAAAAACTCCCAAAAGAGAAGAAGAAGAAGAAGAAGAAGAAGAAGAAGAAGAAGAAGAAGAAGAAGAAGGAAACATTGAAGAAGAAGAAGAAGAAGAAGAAGGAAACATTGAAGAAGAAGAAGAAGAAGAAGAAGAAGAAGAAGAAGAAGAAGAAGAAGAAGAAGAATCTAACGTTTAAAATTTATTGAATGTCTGCCTATTTAAATAACCATAAAAGTACGAGTGAAGTGGGAAGACATGGGGTATAAAATACGTTATATTTCTCTCATTGCAAATCTGAACATGAGTCAGCCGGTAAAACCAGTCCAGTTTTCATAAGGAACAACACCCACCACCGAATTAGCATTTGTTGACATAGGCCAATTCGGAAGATGGCTACATTTTGAGAAAGCTCAGCAAGGATGATGCTCTCTTTCAAGTACATGTGAAACTGGCACTCTGAATGTGGTACAGATTCGAAAGAGTGAACAGCCAGTGTCTAACAATGGATTGAGAGTACTGCCCACCAACTATTTTAATGACTCAAATACTCCTTAAGGCATTTTTGGATGAGGTCAACTTTTGCGCAGGCTTATATATCTTGATTTATCTAAGGGATAAGTTGCTCCGTATCATGGCTTCTGACACCGGTTTACGCACAAATTTTAATGATATATCGGTCTCTTAGATCATTGTTGAGTGAATCCAATTTTGGCATTCAACACATGTTCAAAGAATATTGAGAGTAAAGCTGTATTTACCGAGTATGGAATGAAAAAAGAATGAAACCTTAATTTTCTTTGGATCTGTCAGTTGTGCTTAGAATACGCTAACTGTATCCCCTGCACAGGGGTAATATCCGCTCAAAAAGTGGGGGCTGGATAGAACACTAAACTGAATGTGATGGTAAGGCTCCAGTTCTTTACTCCCTAGTCCATTCGGGGCCGGAGTGGTAGTTCTTGTTAGATTCTGCTTGAAAATTAATCCTTTTCGACAGGACTGTGTGCAAACAAAAAAAAAAGCTAACTTTTAAGAAACACCAATAGAAAGTAACATGAACTCAATTCCCAAACCACAAGGCATAAGATAATCCTAGACTGGTAGAGATCTCGATAAAGTCAATTAATCAATATTAATTTTCTTCAAAATAGTCTACTTGATATTTTGCACGGAAAAATATTGACAGAATATAGATATTATTTAAAGAATTAAAATTCATTAATGATTTTACGAAATAAATGCTTACTAGCAAGCCTCTGAAATTAGTAGACCAGTTCACGGACCTCAGCAGTAATATCTCATCTATGGAAAGTAATGTCAACATTTACCTTCCAAAGGCGTGGATTGTTATTGACGGATTATTGATCATATGAAAATTTGATCTTACTGATAAAATAAAACGGGATTTCTTCCAAACTGTGGCTGCATCAGTACTACTGTATGGGTCACATATCTAAACTCTAACGAAATGCATTGAGAGAAAGCTTGATGGGAACGACATAAAAATGTTACCTGGTGTTGTGAACCAATCCTGGGGAATACGGAGTACCCCTTCATTGCCATTGCTCTCAGGTTCACTCTGGCCGAGTAAGGGACCTATCTATTGATGAAATAGAACTGACACTTAAACTGAGTACAAATAAATTACATTAAATTGAATTGTTAGAATTAAAACTCTTTTACGATTTAACTGTGAGTAAATAAATGTCTGATGTTTAATTGAATTGTTTGTAATACATAGCAATACTTGGATCAATTTAACAGTGAGCTAACTAATGAGTAATGTTGAATGGAATTATTAGTATTTATTAGCAATACTTGAAACTTTTTAACTGTCTGCCTAAATTGAATTGTTTGTGTTATATAACATATGCTTGAAACCATTTAACAGTGGGCACTTAAAACTATTGATGTTAGAGCGTAATATTTGAAACGATTTAACTGAGTTCAAGCAATTAATCAATACTGAATACAATTATTCGTGTTAGAATATTTGGAACCATTCAACTGTGTGTAAACAAATTATCCCTGATTCATTTGAAAATAAGATTACCTACAAACTATTGACTTACAAATCATATGTATAACCATTTAACCGGATGAAAACTAATGAGCTCTGGCTCGTTTAAAAATGTCTACAAACAATGAGTTTACAAATCATTTATATGTATAAAGAGGGTTTGACATTAAATAACCACAGCGGTTGCTATGTCCTAAAACCCATCCAAACAAAATTGTATGTATTTGATATATATGTATAAAGAGGATTTGGCATTAAATAACCTATAATGGTTGATATGCCATAAAACCCAACCAAACCAAATATATATTTCTAATATATATGTATAAATAGGAATTGGCATTAAATAACCTATAATGGTTGATATACCATAAAACCCAACCCAACCAAATCGTATATATCTAATATATATGTATAAAGAGGATTTGGCATTAAATAACCTATAATGGTTGATATACCATAAAACCCAACCAAACCAAATCATACATATTTAATATATATATATATAAAGAGGATTTGGCATTAAATAACCTATAATGGTTGATATGCCATAAAACCCAACCAAACCAAATCATATATATCTAATATATATGTATAAAGAGGATTTGGCATTAAATAACCTACAATGGTTGATATGCCATTCAACCAAAGTGAACCAAACCAAACCAGAGTATTTCCTTCTCGACCGATTCACTAACCAAAACTGCAGAGCTAAGTATGTCCCACTATTTACCTTTATCTATGGTGAAAAAGAGAGGGCTTCACACCCTCCATAAAAACATCAACAAATCGCCACATCTACGATTTGAACTTGACTCGTCGCGTAACCGTAAGTCTATGTACGACTCTGACTATTCCGTTCGTGTTTTCTTAATTTTTGATCACTGACAAAATATTTCTATATTACGTCACGTGATCAATATGAACCAGGCTACAGACCGCTAAGTCACCGGAATCGTCCGCAGGCATGGCTCGCCACCCCACGGCCAACAGTTGGCTCCCCCATTGGTGAGGTCATACTCCTTCTACCGAGGTCGGTGTATTCTATAGCGCCAGCCAACAGGGCGGGAACTGATCGAAATTGAAACTTTTTAATACAAGTTTTAGGAAAGTAAAAATGTTTACTCCTGAG
>OY757936.1:50840800-50915800 GCA_963585895.1 Sepioteuthis lessoniana | reverse complement strand
GGCAATACTACCTGGACTGAAAGCACTTGGAGAAAAAGCGAGAAGATAACTACATAAGGCTGTTGCTTGCTATTATGAACCATTCCCGGAAGCAGAACCCCACAAAATAGCTGCTGTACGGCCACTAACCTCCTATCTCATAAGTCATCCTAGTAAGACGAACATCACGTGATTGGCACTGCTGGATAAGTAGTTGCGAACTCATAAGAGACGTTCTCCGGTGAACTCCTACGCATGGACACACCGATGTTGGCCAACCAGCAGCTTTGTTTATTTGGTTGGTTTAGTTGGTTGGGTTTTATGGCATATCAACATTTTTAGGTTATTTAAAGCCAAATCCATTTTTATACAAATAATCAGTTCTAGTTCAAACAATCCAGTTTAGCATGAGTACACAGTTTAATTGTCAAAAACATTTCTATTTCAAGCTATTCATTTTAGTCTAACAGTTATAATTCAAACAATTCAGTTTAGTATACGTAGCGCCTTCAATAAGTTTCCAGACTTTTTTCGTATGGGCATTTAAAAATGTCGAAGACTCTTGAAAATTCGGTATGTTATTGCTATATATCTTATGAGATGCCTGACTAATTTTTATGATTTCAGGTTCAAATGAACAGCTACTGCAACAATTGGAATACACCCTACTAAACCCTAATTGTCACAGCTGGTGAATTTCAAAAATGCAATTTGACACTTTAGAAGAACGATATGCAATAGAATTCTGTTTTAAACTTGGAAAAAATGCCAGAGAAACGTATGGAATGCTTCAGACTGCTTTTCGACCATCTTGCATGAAGCGAGCATCAGTTTTTGAGTGACATAAGAGATTCAAGGAAGCCAGGGAGTCGGTGAGGGATGATGAGAGGTGTGGGACGAGTAAGGAAGTCAATACACCAGTGTTGATTGGCCAAAGGGTTAGGGTTAGGGTTACTATGTTGAGGTTTTAAGGGTGTTCAGGAAGAGATTCCTTGGGAAGAGGCCAGCACTCTTCAAATCGGCTCAGTGGCATTTCCAGCAGGATAATGCACCAGTCCACAACTCCATCCTTGTCACAGACTATTTGACCAAGACGCACATCAAGACAGTTCCTCAGCCTCCCGATAGTCCAGACCTTGCACCCTGTGACTTTTGGTTATTCCCTAAGCTCAGTGGGTGTCGTTATGGGACAACTGAGGAGTTGAAAGAGGCTGTGATGAAGGTCATTGACATGCTCACACTACAGGACTTCCATGGGTCCTTCCAAAAGTTGTTGGAACGGTACAACAAGTGCATTGCAACTGGAGGAGATTACTTCAAAGGGGACTAGAGTTTCATGTGTATACTTTCAATAAAAGTGCTCATACGAAAAAAGTCTGGAAACTTACCATATACACCTCGTATATCAACCTTCTTGGGCTGTTTAATGCCAAATCCATTCCGATGGAAGAACAGTAGGGTTACTATTTAACCCATAGCTGGGGAGGGATAAGGGTGATCATGGATTTCCCGAGGGTATTAGTTTGAAAGTGAACGTAATTGCGCGACTGGAGTTCGAACTCGCTTACGACGATGTCGCAGTCCAGCACGTTAGTCACTACGCTGCGAAATGGAATTGGCTACTACAATGATTGATTGATGAATTGATTGATTTTAACGACATGTCATCCCATTTGGGATTATTCTAGGCATAGAGGCTAGAAAATTGCGTGCATTGTATATTTATATTTAATTTTTTTTGTGTACATCATTGCCTACGGAAAGATTAAGTTCTATTCAAGAGCATGGCAACCCTGAGAAATCATAACGACATTTACAAGAGCATTGTACATACTTAGTGAACGATGTGAATTCGCTTATAAGAAAAAAGAAATAAAGAATATTTTCGTAACTGTTGTTGTACATTACTTTTTTTTCCAATTAATAAACCCTTAGGCTATTTCTGAATTGTCCCTAACGATAACAATGAAGGAGTACTCCTCATTCCCCAAAGCTCCAATATCACAGGAACCTCACCATCAGATTGTTTAGTATCATATCCAGAATACTCGTTGGGAGGGTTTTTACCCCTCTTCAGAGTTGCAGTCGGTGTATTCTACAGACCCAACCGACTGGGCAAACTCTCTGCTCATCTCTAGGCCACTGAATTTTTGGACTGCTCGAAATTTCATTCGGGCGATGACGATTAGCCTTGGGATCCTGAATTCTGTGGGTGTAATCTGGATTCATCATCCTATTATTCCGTTTACATTCTTCAGTCAGAAGATTACGTTGCTTACACCAGCATACCTTATCAATGCGCAATACTCATAGGCTGTTGAAATGTCTACTACAATTGTACGTTTTATTGCCGGGTTCGGTTCCAGGTCGTTAATCCTTAATTGTCGAATGGGTGATATATGTTTGGGGCGCTAGGTGTGTATACTGAGAATTAAGGAGAGGGCAGTCTGAGAATGTTCGGGAACAACAGTTCTCGATCTTGCGTCAATTCAAAAGGTTCATAAATATACAGAGATAATGATATGCCGATGTGGATCTATAAATAATTGTAATAATATTCATTGGGATGATATGATTTGAATATCTCTTGTTTCAAAGGTTTCTATTGGATTAAAATAAATTCTTGCGAATTATTTTCTTTTATTTCTTTATTAACCAGTCGACAAATGCAATCCAACGTGGAGAAATAATCGGTATTATCATAATTTGTCACGTTTTAGGCGGTTGTTTTCTAGTAATTTTCCTCAAGTTTCACACAGTATTAATTGAAGAAGAGCATAGAATAAATCAGGGAAAAGAGGGAGAGAGGGTGAAGTGGGTGTGGGAAGAAAGATAAGGACAAGGAGAGAAGGAAGAGAGAGAGAGGGGGGTGAATGAAAGACTGAGTGTGTGGGAGGAAGTATGAGATGAAAAAATGGAACAAATTTCTTTGCTGATCGTAATTCTTTTCGTCGGTTTAATTGTATCATATTCAAAATAGAAACTTTGCTAAATGGCACATCAACCTTCGTGGGTTATTCAATACTAAAGAAATCCTTGTAGAAGAACAGCAGTGGGACTATTTGACGCATAGCAGGAGGGAAAAGGAGGTTCATATATATTTATATGGAGAACGTAATAGCACGACGAGTGTTCGAAACCGCTTATTATGAATTCGCAGTCAAACACCTTAGCCACTACACTACGGAGACTCATCACCCCGAGCGGTAGAAGCATTCAAACCAAAATACTTATATATGTATAATTTTCATTTGATAAATGGATATACTACGTTACCAATTAATTTTTCTCCGATTTTTATAGTACATAAACTCTTTTGAAAACTATTTTAAAATCTTTCTGAAAAAAAAAGTTTTTTTTCACAAAAACTTGAGTTAAAGACAATCATAAAATAAATAACCCAAAAGAGATATACTTATTTGTCATATTACTTTTGTTTTACACACACACACACACACACACACATACACACACACACACACACACACACACATATATATATATACATGAATATATATATAACAATATCTACCTAATCTACTCTTCTACTGCAGCAACATACACATAGGGAGGCTGTGGACTGCTAAAGAACTTACGACAAACGCATAAGCGATGTTCTCTTATGGAGTCCTACACATGGACACACCAGTGTTGGACGTCCAGTAAGGACTTACGTACATCAGCTCTGTGCGGACACAGGATGTAGTCTAAAGGACCTACCCGGAGCGATGGTCGATATGAACGGAGAGAGGAATACGTACTGTCAACACGAATAGATGACAATCATATATATATATATATATATATATATATATATACATGCGAATATATATGAAGTTGCGTAAAAGTAAGTTATTTTTAGAATTGAATAATTTCTTAATAAAAAGATGGATAAATTTCTGTTTTGATCATATTTATTTTGGCCGAAAAATTATTTTGGACTAATTGCGGAATTCAGTATCCCTTAAATGTCTTTCGTTTTAAAAATTAAAAAAAAATCTAACTGTAAAGTGAGTTGTGAGCTACCTGATTCGTTTTTTAATTGCAGGAATGATGTACCTTTATAAGTAAAATACTAAAATTGCTAACGTTTATTTGAAATTGTAGCAAAAAATATGCACACACACACACACACACACACACACACATATATATATATATATATTTCCGAGTTGTGCTACAAAAACAATAGAATGAACAACCACAAACCCATCATGAATTGATTTCACAGTTTTGTAATAAGGACACAATATTTGGTGTAATTGTTAGTAAGCTAGGCAAGATTATCATTACTAGTGAGTTTGGTTCTCACAGTGTGCCCTACATTTTGAGTCTCGTGTCACAACTAACCTTCGCTTAGTAAATAACAATATATAGAGATATGCGCGCGTGTGTGTATTATGATTAAAATTTCACGCTAAGATCGTTTCTAATCAGTAAAATTTCCATTGTAATCTGCGCAACAATATAGAGAAATGTCACCATATTTCTCAAATATCTAAAATGCCTGTAAAGATAAAAACAGGATAAAGACTCATGACTGAGTATTACGTTGTTGATCTTAGTGAGCAAGTATTCGACAGGTTATATTCAGACGAATATAACAGATGCCACACGTTTATATATATATATATATATGTGTGTGTGTGTGTGTGTAAACTAGCCGACCGTAATCGAGGGTAACCCGAAGGACCCCTTTTCAATAGCTACTATATCGAGGTTAAGGGGAGGGAGCTACGCCTTTCCTTGAGTTGGTCCACTGACCTTATAATGCTGAGTGTTAAGCAAGGAGGCATCAAGTACCATTTTTTGAGTCTTTGGTATGACTTGACCTGAGATTAAACGCCGGTCTCCCGGACCATTGGCAAACACTCTAACCATTATACCAATGTACTGGTAAATACATCGTATGAGAATTGTGAAAAAATTTAAAATCTGAGGCTTAGAAGTTTTTGAACGGTCTTCGTATATATATATATATATATATATATATATCGTATGAGGGACTTGCGACAAATCTAAGATCTGGATGAGGCTTAGAACTTTTTGAAAGACCCTTGAATATCTATCTATCTATCTGTCTGTCTCGCCCCTTTGTCTCTCTCTCTCTCTCCCTCTCTCTCTCTATATATATATATATATATATATATAAATTCAGTTTATATCTAACTTATTGAATCCAAAAACACCCGAACGTATTTATGCAAGACTCTTCAAAGCTTTTACACATTTTTAAATTTGATAGGTTTATTTCGTTTAATCTAATAGATATGTCCGGGGCGAGCTACGCCTTTCCCAAAGAAACCGCCATAATGATTCTTTACAAAAATATTAAAGCAATTGTTCGCTCACCTGATGGTGACACAGATTTCTTTGACATTGTCGCTGGAATCTTGCAAGGAGATACATTAGCTCCATATCTAACAAGATTACGTACTACGAACGTCAATTGATCTAATAAAGAAAATTATTTCGCACAAAATAATGTAAGAAGCAGATGATATCCTGCAGAAACTATTACGGCTACGGATTGTGCAGATGATCCAGCACTTCTCGTAAATACACCTGCCTAAGCCGAACCTCTGTTGCATTGTCTTGAACAGGCAGAACGAAACATTGGTCTCAACGTGAATACAAATAAAACGTGTATTTTAAACAAAATGGCACCATCTTCATATTAAATGATAAGCCTCTGAAATTAGTAGATCATTTCACATACCTTGGTAGCAATATCTCATCTACTGAAAGCGATGTCAGCATACGCATAGAAAAAGCATTCTATCGACAGGTTATCGACCATATGGAAATCTAAACTGTTTGATAGAATAAAACTGGCATTCTTCCCAGCTGTAGCTGTGTCAGTACTATTGTCTAGCTACACCACCTGGACTTTAACAAAACGCTTGGAGACAAAGCTAGATGGGAACTACCCGAGGGGGCTTCATGCTATTTTGAACAAATCCTGAAGAGCCCCACACATGGACATCTCAGTGTGGACCGACCAGCAAAAACTTATATTCATCAGCTCTGTGAAAACACTGGATGCCTACTAGAGGACATGCTTGGAGTGATCGACGATAGTGACAGATGGTGAGGGAGAGAGAGTTAAGGGAATCCGTGCTAGCAGCACAACTTCATGTCGATGAGATCTAATTTAGGATTGCGTAGACACCGAGTCAATTGTGCTTGGTGACTGTTTTTCGCCTCAGCGATCATCAGATTAAGTATAATATACATGTGCGATCCTTGGACCAAATATATATCATCATCATCATCTTGTCGTGCCATCAACATGGATATCCCTGACCCTCTCACACCACCCCTCCCTATCGTTCATTGCTTCCGGCTGGTCCTCAGGGCTACACCCCGTATCCTCACAGAGCTGCTGTATGCAGGTTCAAGCTGGTCGCCCTGCTTTTGCTCGGCCATGTGAAGGGGTCCATAGGAGTACATCACTTACGAGCTCGTCCCTACGTCTCCAGCAGTGTCCTGCATGTCTGGTACGTCTAACTTGGATAGTTTTCGTGATAGGTGGTAGGTAGCCGTATAGCTGCTGCTTTGTGGGGTGTTGCTTCCAAGTCTTGTTCAATATTGCTCTACTGCTGCTCATCTATAAGGGTGGCTTCTATAGATGAGAATAAAAACAGCCACTGAAAGATAACCAAATACATACATACATACATATATATATATATATATATATATATATATATATATATATATATGAATGAATTCATTCATAATTTAATATCTCATTATAATTTATTACTTAAAATATTTTACTCCACAACTAGAGGTAATATTTTCAAATCCTTTGATTAATTCATTGACCTAATTCATAAGTACAATTTTGGTCAATGTTGGTTTATCATTTTTTAGAATATCCTAACCAAAGTCGTGTCATGAAAACCTTTTAGGTAGTTGTTCTGCAATACTTTTCCTCAAATTAAAGTTTTTTTTTCTCTAAATCCTTATCCTAAATCCTTATCCTAAATCCTTTGTACAGAACGAAACCTTAAAATATATATGAAAAAAAACACCCCAAAACAACTAATTTTCACGTTTTATTTCTCTTTCATATATATACGATATACGTGAGTATATGATTGATTCATTCATTGATCCATTTTAACGATATGTCAATCCGTTTACGTTTATTTTATACCAAGAAGTTAGAGAATAGCGTTCATTACACATTCATATTTACATTTTTGGTGTTGTTCTTAAGAGTTTTTAGAACACAGTTATATGATATCAAGTTTAATACAGATAATTTGCACTTAGTTCTACGGTTTTAAGTGTTCTTATCAAATACCCATAATTATATCGTTTCAAATAATTACTTCTATTTAATAATAGTCGTTTGTTTGCACACAGTTATATGGTTATATGGAAGTAATAATAGTCTTTAGTACACAATCACACCTTCAAGTAACCATACTTAATACAAATTGTATGCAGTTAGATGACATCAAGAATTCCTATCTAATAGATATAATTTTTAAACATATCTATTTGATTCATAGATGGGTCTCAAGCAGGTACTAGCAATCCGGGCAAAGGTAGACTTGGGAGTAATGGTAATGAAGGAGTATTAGACACGCCTTAATTCTCCAGAAATCCCTTATACGATATATATATATATATATATATATATATATGCAATTTAGTGCCATACTCAAGATATCCCTTTGAAAGAGTCTTACCCCTCTGAAGTGTCTAATAAGTCCGCAGACACGGCAATATGAGAATATATATATATATATATATATATATAAACTGTAACTCCACTTTTGCTACTCTGCGACTAGAGAGAAACGTGTAAATAGTCATCCGACGAGACGGAGAGTATAGTAATATTCTCCGTCGAAATAAATTTATTATGACGACTTAACCGAGTTTGAGACTCCATCAAATTGTACTATATATATATATATATATATAAGAGCGAGAGAGAGAGAGAGAGAGAGAGAGAGAGAGAGAGAGAGAGAGGAGGGGTGCGCGCGCGGGCGGGCAAGCGTTCAGTTTTTCTTTGCATTCCTAAGCTATCTTCTGTGTCCAATCCCAAACTTAGCCGCAAAAGGTTAACTACAAGACCTCCATTATGTTATAAGTTTCATTGTTAATATCAGACTTAAGGTATGCAGTAGTCATGTGACCAATTTCAACATGATAGTAATGTTAGCGCCTCTGACCAAATGAAAAAGTCTTTCGAATATACACAGTAATTAAAACTGTCTTTGTTTTATGCGTCCCTAATTAACATTATTCAACCAAAAAAAGGTAATTGTCGCCGAGAAAAGCTATTTGTAGACAAAAAGAAAATCTCAAAGTATTCGTCAATAAATAGATAAAGCCATACATAGATACATACATACATACATACATAGGTGTATAAAAAAAAATCAAGACTGAAGCTGTATTTACCAAGAGAGAAATGAACAATGAATGAAACGTTAATTTTTTTCAAAATACGAGGTGTGTGCAAAAAGTGTCGAGGCTGAAACTGTATTTGCCAACACAAAAATGAACCACGAATAAAACGTTAATTTTCTCCAAAATACGAGGTATGTTAAAAAAATATCGAGACTGAAGCTGTATTTACCATTACAGTTATGAACAATGAATGAAATATTAATTTTATTTAAAATACGAGTTGTGTTCAAAAAGTAACCGTTCTACCTCACATAACCGTAATTTCTTTTTAAGACAATTAATGTTTATCATTTTACATACTTAAGATTTTTTTTTGTTTTTACATGAGATACTATTTACCAACCCCTCCGCTCGGGCAGGATATGACACAAGGTCAATTTTTAAACGGAGTTTAACAGGTTTGAATTCAGAGTTTTCCTTCTCCTAGACTAGTTGCCTAACCAAGGCTGAAGAACCTAGTCTGTCCTACTATTTACCCATAGCTGGAGGGAGAATAATTGGATTCATAACTTTCCCAAGGGTATTAGTGCTATGTGAAATGCCATGTTTTTACATGAGATACCCTTTTCGAATCACTCGAGTCAGTCAAAATAGGACTATGAGAAGTCAAGCTCGCCTGATACTCTCCGAATGCGACTCACAAGTTTTGCTTCTAGGAGTGGGAGCATGTCCCAGGAATAGACACTTTTAGACCTACTAGATCTTGTCTGATCGTCGAAGTTCTTACAACACGAGCGAAATTTCTTCAACCATCTGGTTACTGTACTGTTATTAACTACACCTTCACCTTTCGTTCAACAAATGTTTTTTGGTTGTTCCACCGGCCCATTGGTCAAGTGGGTAGAGTGTTTGCTAATGACCTGGGAGACTGGGGTTTAATCCTATGCAAAAAACTCAAAAAATGATAATTGATGCCGCTTTGCTTAACACTCAGTATTATAAGGCACGGATCAAAGCTAAAATGGAGAAATCCAAGAAAAGGAGTAGCGCCCCCCCTTACACTTCGGTGTAATCGCTTATGAAAAGGGAGCCTTCGGACCGCCCTCGAGTACTTTACGGCATCATAACTCAAATCGAATGCGTCAAGCGCAAGGTCCCGAATTGAACAACGTTACATGTTCATCCGTGCGACTTTCAAATCAAAGATGGCGTGAAGAATGCACACGTGTCAACGCACCAACTACCACGCTAGAACCAACCATAGACAGTACCTCCTATGGTTTTAACTGCTTTTCTCAAGTAATACAGGCGCTGTAAACGAGCACGAACTAGGAGGTGCCCGTGGTGTAATTGTTATCATCGTAGGAAATGGATACGGTGACACGAGTTCAAATCATGGACGAGACAGATTGCATTTCACATAGCACTAATACCCTTGGGAAAGGTATGAATCCAATTATTCTCCCTCCAACTATGGGTAAATAGTAGGGCAGACTAGGTTCTTCAGCCTTGGTTAGGCAACTAGTCTAGGAGAAGGAAAACTCTGAATTCAAACCTGTTAAACTCCGTTTAAAAATTGACCTTGTGTCATATCCTGCCCGAGCGGAGGGGTTGGTAAATATGGTAAACGAGCACGAACTACCAGAAAACACTCTTTACTCACACTAATATCTATTGGCTTGATTTCTTTGTTTAATGGCATATAAAAATTCGTGTTTTTTTTTAATGCCAAAGCCATCTTTGTAGAACAGCGGTGATACACCATCAGAGCTGGTGGAGATGAAGGAGTTCAATAATTCTTGCAAGGTGATTTATCCGAAAGCGAACGTAATAGCGTGACTGGAGTTCGAACTCGCTTACTTCAAGGTGGAAGTCCAGCACGCTAGC
The DNA here is from genome assembly GCA_963585895.1 of Sepioteuthis lessoniana. Classification (NCBI taxonomy): domain Eukaryota; kingdom Metazoa; phylum Mollusca; class Cephalopoda; order Myopsida; family Loliginidae; genus Sepioteuthis; species Sepioteuthis lessoniana. The sequence goes on along the minus strand of OY757936.1, from coordinate 50,905,558 downwards.
TATTACGCTAAAGGGACTTCCCCTACTATCTGTTGAAAGCAATAAAGAAAAGTTTTACGTGGTGCCTACAATAACTTTCCAGATTTTTTTGTGCGAGCATTCTAAATCGTCGTAGACTCTTGAAAATTCAGTATGGTATTGCTATACATCTTATGAGATGACTGACCAATTTTTATGATTTCAGCTTCAAATGAACAGCTACAGCAGCAATTGGAATACACCCTACTAAACCCTGATTGTCACAGTTGGAGAATTTCAAAAATGCAATTTGACACTTTAGAAGAACGATATGCAATAAAATTCTATTTTAAACTTGGAAAAAATTCCAAAGAAACCTATGGAAAGTTTCAGACTGCTTTTCGACCATCTTGCATGTATTGAGCATCACTTTTTGAGCGGCATAAGAGATTCAAGGAAGGCACAAAGTCTGTGAGGGATGATGAGAGGTGTGGGAGGAGTGAGGAAGTTAATACAGCAGAGTTGATTGGCCAAAGGGTTACTATGTTGAGGTTTTAAGGGAGTTCAGGAAGAGATTCCTTGGGAAGAGGCCAGCACTCTTCAAATCGGGTCAATGGCATTTCCAGCAGGACAATACACCAGTCCACAACTCCATCCTTGTCACAGACTATTTGACTAAGGTGGGCATCAACACAGTTCTTCAGCCTCCCTATAGTCCAGACTTTGTTCCCTGTGACTTTTAGTTATTCCCTAAGCTCAGAGGCTGTCGTTATGAGACAATTGAGGAGATGAAAGAGGCTGTGACGAAGGTCATTGACACGCTGACACAAGAGGGCTTCGATGGGGCCTTCGAGAAGTTGTTGGAACGGTACAACAAGTGCATTGCAGCCGGAGGAGATTACTTCGAAGGGGACTAGAGTTTCATGTGTATACTATCAATAAAAGTGCCCATACGAAAAAAGTCTGGAAATTTATTTAATGATTCTCGTTTAAACTAATTTCCAACAATGCAGAGTTTATACTTATATGGAAAATAGTTATGAGAAAAATTATTTTGCTTTTTTTTTAACCATCGTATTTAAATTCATTTTTCTATACCTCTTTATTCTGTCTTCTTTCTTTCTAAAATTGGCTGTAAAACAAATGTTTAAAAAAACAACAGATTGAAGCTATATTTATCAAAGAAAAATAATTTTGATGGTGAGCTAGTTAGACAAGTACAATACTGGTATCTCCACTATCAGCTAAATTCATCTTGCAAGTCTATATCAACTAGAAGAAATTGTTGCTGGACATGCGTTTTCTCGGTGAGCAAAGATTAACATGTTTGGTTTCTTTTGTTAAATGACGTATCAACATTCGTGGGATATTTAATGTGTGAGCAATTTTTTTTAAAGATCAGTAGTGATACTATTCAACCCATAGCTTAAGTGGGGATAAAGGCATTCATACCTTTCCTAAGGGTATTATTCTGAAAGTGAACATAATAGCGCGACTGGAGTTCGAACTCGCTTACTACGGCGTCGCAGGCTAACACGTTAGCCATTATGCTACGGAAATCCCCTAGATGAACTTTTGGAATATACAAATTTTCAAAGCAAACAGGTATAATACCTCTCGCCCGGCCTCAAGTCTCGTCCACCTCCCTCCAATCCTCTGCTACAACGCGGGGACAAAAACAGATGGAAAGTTCTCCTCAGGAAAGTGACCATACACTGCTCTCACCCCACGCTGTGATTTCTTTTTAAGTGGAAAGGCAGCGATGACTCACGTTTGAAAAGAAGAGGGTTGCTAGCAGCCAACGACTGGAAACCGGAGGGGTATATTGAAGAAGAAAAAAAACACTCTGCTTTTTGCAATATATAACAAAAATGTTTATAAATCTTCGAGTTCTACAGATAACAATATTTCTGCGGGTGTGACTTTAGAATGGTCTAAGGACGTCAGATTGGCGAGGGTTAAGTTTTTCTTAGCGGCAACTCCGTCCTGGCGGCGGACTGGCGGTGTGAGCTGGCAGCACGAAGTGCAACCTGATCTGCTGGTCTGCTGGTCTGCTCCGTCTGCTGCAACTGCCTGAGCTAAAAAATCAGCTCGTTTATATAATAATTGCCAAGATTCTGGGGGTAGGTTCTGACTGTGGCAGGGGTGATTTCCATAACGTCATTTTCAACTCATCAGACATCCATTATGTCTTTGTTTCAGTTTTCGTCATCAGAAAGGGTCCAACCCCTTTTTCACTACTTTCACAAAGTCGTTCCTCTCACTGCCCTCGTGATAAGGACTACAGGAGGATAGCTTTCCTGCTACCAGCACAGTCTTTCTCATTTTTACTACTGGTTTCAAACCTGCGTAGGAGAAAGGGCTGGCCTTCCTCCCAGACTAATTAATAATTCCCTTTCGGCACCGATAAGTAAATTCCAGAAAATATCTCACCTCTTTGCTGAAGTATTTTTCCAACTGCCAGATGGCCCCTTACCATCAATAAAGACTTCTTTGTTCGCTTCTGAGTCTCATCTTTTAACTGGAGTGTACGTGACATCGTATCCGAATCTTTTTACTGTCAAGTTCTTAATTTTAACTTTTCCCAGGCTTGGGAATCATTTTAATATTATTACTCTTTTTTAAAATAATATATTTCTTATCAATTTCCGCTTGTGCTCATAACCAACTTAATCTTCCCAACATGTCAACATCTTCCAATCCCCATTTCAGGCCTTTGTCAAAAGTTCTTTTCCCAAAATTTTCAATTTTGCACTTTTGGCAATATTCTCAGAATTTCCATTTTACACTTCTTGACAATTATATTTAGCCGCTCAACTTTTTGCTTTTAACCCTTCATGTACCAACGCCATAGACCAATATTGTCACAAGGTTCTTTCTAAGTTTGGTTTGGTTTCTTTGTTTAAATACGTATCAACCTTCTTGGGTTGTTTAATGACATTCCTTGCAAGTCAAGAATTTAGTGGCCCAAGGGTAATTAGATAGCTACCTGGACAAACTTAGAACTGGGGCTTTCTTTTTACTCACATCCATCTTAAGGGCCCCATTGATCAACAAATAATATCTTTCTGCAGAATTATATATGACGTTTATCTCGAGTGCGTTTGTGCAGTAACGCATAAAAAAGATGAAACTGAAGGAAAACGAACCGAATAGATGACGGGTATTGAAAGGATTTCAATATGAATGATATGCACGCAGAACCACCATTCCCGTGTGATTACGCAAAATCAAGAAACGGTTGCTATGACATCAACGACCGAAAGTAAACGCGTTTTTAAATCACAAACTGCACTAAAATGAAGATGAATGCCAAATCCATTCCGGTGGAAGAACAATAGGGGTACAATTTAACCCTTAGCTGTGGAAGGATAAGGTTTATCATAGCTTTCCCAAGGGTATTAGTCCGAAAGTGAACGTAATAGCGCGACTGGAGTTCAAAGTCGCTTATTACAACGTCGCAGGCCAGCACGTTAGCCACTATACCACGGCAATTCCCAAGATAAACCATTGGCTCGTATTTGCTTTGGTTACTTTGTTTAATAAACCGGCGCATTGGTCTAGTGGGTAGAGTGTTCGCCAAAGGTCCGGGAGACTAGACTTCAATCCCTGGTCGCGTCATACCAAAAACTTAAAAAATGGTACTTGATACCTCCTTGCTTAACACTCAGCATTATAAGGTACGTTTCTTGGGTTAAGTGGAACAATACAGGGAAAGGAGTAGCGGCCTCCCCTACACCTCGATGTAGTAGCTATTGAAAAGGGAGCCTTCGGGTCAACCTCGACTACAGTCGCCGACTACTTTGTTTAATAGCATATCGAACGTCATAGGTTATATAATGCCAAAGCAATTCTTGTATAAGAACAGTAGTGCTACTATTTAACCATTAGCTAGAGTTGGATAAAAAGGCTCATTACTTTCCCAAGAGTAATAGCCTGAAAATAAACATATTAGCGTGACTGGAATTCGAACTCACTATCTATCATGTTGCAGGCCAGCACATTCACCATAACACTCTGAGGACATCGCTTATCAGGTGGCTCACATCTCTATATTCTTTCTTTTAATACCATTTGTATATTCTATATTTTAAATGTTAAATGTGTAAAAGATTTTCTTTTTGTCTCTTCTTCCATTGAATATAGTGTTAGTATATCATGGTTTGCCAATCGGAAATGTTTGTTCCTTGGGGAATCCTATATGAAAACATATATTTTTCGGGTTAGAGGAGAGAAGAGATCTGATGTCCGTACCGAAGACAAGACAAGAAAATAAAAGAAATTTTTCTCAAGAACTAAAGCCTCTCCAGCAAAAGCCTCACTCTCTGAAAAATTAGATTAGATAGAAAGACTGCACCAGCCAAATATCTAAATTTTCTGTCACTGAAACAAAACAAAAGCGATAATTTCTCTCTCTCTCTCTCTATATATATATATATATATATAGAGAGAGAGAGAGAGAGAAATTATCGCTTTTGTTTTGGAGGTGCCCGTGGTGTAATGGTTATCGTCGTATGAAATGGACACAGTGACACGAATTCAAATCCTGGACGAGACTGATTGCATTTCACATAACACTAATACCCTTGGGAAAGGTATGAATCCAATTATTCTCCCTCCAGTTATGGGTAAATAGTAGGACAGACTAGGTTCTTCAGCTTAAGTGAGGCAACTAGTCTAGGAGAAGGAAAACTCTGAATTCAAACCTGTTAAACTCCGCTTAAAAATTGACCTTGTGTCATATCCTGCCCGAGCGGAGGGGTTGGTAGATAGTATATATATATATATATGTATGTGTGTGTGTGTACGTGTGTGTGTGTGTGTGTGTGTTGTACTATTGTGCTTTAATTAATAATTTTTAATTGTTAACGGAGAGGGGTTTTTTTGTCTTTGAGTTGCCAGATATAGACCTGCAATATAGATTTAGCTGACAGTAGAGATACCAGTACTGTACTTGTCTAACTCACTTTTTTGTTTCAACGAACCACCCCGATCGCCAGAAAAAGTTCCTGATAGATTGAGTCATCGCCCATCCGTAGATCTTTCAAACACAACATGGGCAAAGAGGGAGTTGATGAACCAACTAGCTAGAAACGCATGTCTCGGAACCAAGGCCACAATCAAGTAGCGTGACTAGCGAAGGATCGAGTTTGGGCTCGACAATATAATCTTTCCTACCACCATGCTTTCCAATACTGACATCCAATTCGAAAAGGGAGAAGGCTTATTAAAAATGTTACAAATTTATATAAGTTATCTTTAATAAAACCTGGGGTATCTACGTGGTGTGATGGTTAAAGCGCTGGATTGCGGAATTATCATATTTACCAACCCCTCCGCTCGGGCAGGATATGACACAAGGTCAATTTTTTAAGCAGACTTTAAGAGCTTTGAATTCAGAGTTTTCCTTCTCCTAGACTAGTTGCCTCACCAAGGCTGAAGAACCTAGTCTGCCCTACTATCTATCCATAGCTGTAGGGAGAATAATTGAATTCATACCTTTCCTAAGGGTATTAGTGCTATGTGAAATGCAATCAGTCTCGTCTAGGATTTGAACACGTGTCGCCGTGTCCATTTCCTACGACGATAACCATTACACCACGGGCACCCCCTGGATTGCAGAATGAAAGTAAGCGATTTCGAACTCCAATCGCGCTATTACATTCACTTTCAGACAAATACCCTTGGGAAAGATATGAAAGCCCCTTATCCTCCCAGTTATCGTTTAAATAGTACCACCAGTACCGTTCTTCTAGAAGGGTTGATTTGGCATTAAATAACCCAAGAAGGTTGATACGCCATTAAATAACAAAACAAGCAAATTAATAAAACATGTCTCCTTTCTCATCATCATTGTCACGCTGATTGCACGGAGTCAACTGACTCTGTCTCGTCATCAGACTGCATTCAGTGTCCGTACAGAGCTGATATATGTAAGTATTTACTAGCCGGCCAACACTGGCGCGTCTATGAGTTTGTTTTTACTTCATCGACATCTTGGATGGTTTGTGAGGTGGGAGGTAAGTGGCAGTTCAGTTGCTGTTTTGTGGGGCGCTGCTTCCAGGATTTGTTAAAAACAGCAAGAAATGTTCTTGTGCAGTCCCTATCTAGCTTTTTCTTCATGCATTTTGCAAGAGTCCAGATGGTGCATCCATACAGTCGTATCGATACTGCCACATCTTAGTAGAAATCACGTTTTATTTTTATCTGAGAGATCGGATTTTTATATGATCAACAACCTTTCAACAGCAGTCCATGTCTTTTCTTATGCGTATGATGACATCGCTTTCAGTCAATGAGATATTGCCGCCGATGTATGTGAACTGGTCTACTTATTTCAGAGGCTTGCCATATAAGGTACAGATAGCTCCTTTCTGTTTAAAACATATGAACTCAGTTTTATTTGCGTTCATGTTTAGGATGAAACTGTTTTGATTTCACTTTGCTTTAATAATTTTGAGGAAAGTATCTGTTTATCTCTTCTGCACTCAAGCTATGTGCAAAATCGAATAGCCGACTGGGTTCTTTCGTCTTGGTAGGGCAACTAGTCTAAGAGAAGGAAAGGCTAAATTCAAAACCCGAAGAGTGCTGTTCTTTTGCACACCCGTGTGCTATCCTTTTGTTATCAGATTATCCAAAAAGTGTAGATGGCTTAACAAGCCTTCGCTGCTGTAACCAAATACCTTCAATAGTTTATTTGATAAACTTAGTTACTGGTCGTCATCGACGCCAAAGGACGAATAGCATTTTTATCAATTCACACACACTCACACACACACGCATATATATATATATATATATATATATAAGATTTTTCAACTGGGAACAGTTTTTTATGCCTAAGCATTAAATTCCCAAAAGGCTTGGTTTGGTTTCTTTGTCTAATGGCATATCAACTCTTTTTAGGTTATTTAATGCCAAACCCATTCTCCTAGAAGAACAGTAGTGGTACTATTTAACCCATAGCTGGGAGGATAAGGGGGTTCATACCTTTCCCAAGGGTATTTGCCCGAAAGTGAACGTAATAGCGCGACTGGAGTACGAACTCGTGTACTACGATTCCGCAGTCCATCGCTTTAACTATTACACCACGAGGACCCCCCCCAAAAAAAAGTTTGGTTTAGCTATCGAACTACAACTTCTCAAATAACTCTAAAGCATAACAAGATTATATATTCATAAACAAAAAGTCGATATATAGCCCTTTGAAGAGTGAAGCATAAATCTCTTATGAAGGCATATCTTCTGATTATAGAATCGTCTCAGCAAACATTTGCCTGAGACTTCCCAGAAATTAGGAACAAACTGTTAAAGCTGCACGACATGACTGGGCCTCAATTACCAATAGAGACATAAGCAATCCATATACGGTAAATGTAAGAAACAAAGTTGATACTTTTCAGGAGACAACTGAAAGACATAGATCGAATGACGAATATCAAAAATTTGTTACCACCCATATAGAAGCAGCAACTGAGTGCATAACAAACCAAATCAAAAGAGCTCCCTGGCAGTCAATACCAGAGAAAAACGAGATAGTATGAAAAAAGTATCCTTACTTAATAAAAGAAACCCAACAAACGCCAATGCACAGAATATTTACAAAATCCAGAAAAAACTAACACATACCGAAACGAACAACTAGATTACAATCAAGGTCAAATCAATAAAATCAGAAATTTGGTTGAAGATAGACAATAACGATTAGCATGGTAGACAGTAAATGAAGTAAACAGAAAAAAGGCGCCTCGAGAGCCAAAAATAAAAGCTGCCAGGTTAGAATAGAGACGGCAAAATTTGAAAAAAACATTTTTAAAATTTGCTCGGAAGCCTTCCTGATATCACTGACAAACCTATATATATATACCTAACTAGACGTCAAAATAGGACAGTTTACGAAGGAAAATTGTTGCAGTACTGAAAAAATTCAAAGCAGACAAGTTACAGGCTTCGACAAAATACCTCTTGAATTACGGAAGACAAGAAAATTAAATGACATACTTATTCGATTATGCAACATGGTGTATAAAAAACACCACAGAGAAATGCACAAAATGCTGCGTCTTCCTTTGCTCTAACAAAGGCGACCTCAGAATCATTAAGAACTATAGAAGTATAACTCTTACATCTATAGCTGCTGAGATTTATAATGCCCCGTTTATAATGCCCTGTTTATAATGCCCTGCTTCTCAATCGCATGAGATCTGAAGTCGAGAAAATTCTTAGGAAAAATCAGAACGGCTTTCGGAAAAAAAGATCTACAACATCAAAGATTCTGACTGTCCGTCAAATCCTCAAAGAAGTATTCGCAAAAAAGTTCGAAGCAATACTACTCTTCGTAGTAGAATGAGTAGTGTTCGCCAATGGTCCGGGAGACCAGGTTTCAACCCCTGGTCGAGTTATACCAAAGACTCAAGAAATGGCACTTGATGCCGCCTCGCTTAACACTCAGCACTATAAGGTAAGGATCTAGAGTAAAGTTGAGCAATCCAGAGAAAGGAGTTGAGCCCTCTCCTACACCTCGGTATAGTAGCTATTGAAAAGAGAGCCTTCGGGTCACCCTTGACTAAGGTCGCCAACCTTACTTACTTATTCCTTTCGAATACAAATAATTTGCTAACAGATCAATTTAATACATAGATGTGACCTTAACAGGTGCTACCATTCCTGGTTGGAGGGGATCTGGGAGTAATGGCAATAAATAAGGTTCTTCACACTCTCCAGAGCAGTCTCTCCACCAGATACAATTTAATGTCATACTCCTCTAAGGGGGAGTTTTACCTCTCTGTAAGATAGAGTCAGGGCATTCTACCTCTCGTCAACTTTGGAGATAGATTGATTGATAGATATGATCAGTCACAGATAGATAGATAGAAGAGCCTGAGATAGATAGGTTCAGTTTAGGCTTCTTTGTTTAATGGCATACCAACCTTTTTGGGTTATTCAACACCAAAGCCATCCTTGTAGAAGAACAGCAGTGATACTGTTTAACCCATAGGTGGATATATAAGGGTGTTCATACCTTTTCCAAACGTATTCGTTCGAGAGTGAACGTAATTGCGCAACTGGAATTTCGAACTTGCTCACTTCGAAGCCGCAATCTAGCACTTTAGTCATTACGCCCAAGAGATTCTCCTTGAAATAGATAATTTTTTCTCTCAGACCTAATAAAGAATTAGTTCTTTGTTATAAAAGTATTTAATCAAATCTCAGGTTATAACCTGACCTGCTTATAACAAACTGAATATACATAATATTTTTTAGGGAGTGAGGACGGTCTAAATCTAAACTGGGGGGTATGTGGTGTAGTCATTAACATGCTGGACTGCAGCTTCGAAGAACTCCGGCTGCAGAGTTACGTTGACTTTCAGACAAATACTCTTGGGAAAGGTATAATCCTGCTTTTGGGGTTGAATAGTTTCACTGCTGTCCTTCCACAATGATGGCTGTGGCATTAAATAATTCACAAGAGTTAATATGCCATTAACAAAAAATGCCACCCAAATTTAAGCTGCTTTTTAAAATATAATTAAAAAGACATGAATTAGGTATTGTTTTTTTATAGGGGTGACTGCTTGTTAACTTAGACGAAAAAATTCCAGCAATGTAACGTATTTTAATCGGGGCTACAATACAGGATGATAAAATTGGGTTACACGTCCGTTCACATTGTCGTCTGCTTTTGTCCAGACGCGCCTGTCTTTTCACCATCCAATCATTATCGTTTTCGACTCGACATATTTAGCAGGTTCAAAAGTGAAGACAAAACAAGGAAAATAAAACAAAAATGGAACGAAAGAAAAATATATAGAGTAAATGATTTGACAATTTAGCTTTTATAAAAAGAAATTTACAAAATCTTAGTAAAGAATGAAAAAACTTTTTTTAAAGCAAATGGGCTCTAGGAATTTACTGTGTTTATCTTAGTCAAGCACAAAGAAAAGTTTATATGATATATTGATTGATTTTATGGCATGTCAACCCGTTTTGGGCTATTTAGGTGCCTACGGATTTGGGAACTCGTTTAGATTTACATTTTTATGTGAAGTTGCTTCTTTATAATTTTTTTGCACACGGTCATATCAAATATGAATGATTTTTTAGATAGATCTATTTGACCCATGGGTAGGACCCTAACAGGTACTAGCACACGAGTTGGCTGTGTTAGCTTGGGTTTTATGGCATATCAACCATTGTAGGCTATTTAATGTTAAATATTATTTAAACATATACATTAAATATATATGATTTGGTTTGGTTTGGTTTGGTTTTATGACAAATCAACCACTGTAGGCTATTTAATTCCAAATCCTCTTCATACATAAATATTAAATATATATGATTTGGTTTTGTTTGGTTTTATGACAAATCAACCACTGTAGGCTATTTAATGCCAAATCCTCTTCAAACATAAATATTAAATATATATATGATTTATAAACACATTTTGTAGATAAGATTCTTCAGCGAACCTGAGCTCTTTTTTGCATGCAATAAAAGGTTTTCGGTACTGCTATATAACAGTCACAATTTAACATCCTGTCATTTGTTTGCACACCGTTAGTTTTATTTGACCCTCAGATAGTACCCTATCAGGTACTACCACTTCAGGTCAGAGTGAACCTGGGAGCAATGGTAATGAAGGGTACTCCACATTTTCTAAATTTCCAAGATTAGAACCTCATCATCAGATTGTTTAATGTCATATCCTGGACATGCGTTTTTCTTTGGGGGGGGGGGGTTCTGACCCCTCTACAGAGTTGCAGTCGGGGTATTCTACAGCTCCAGCCGACTGGGCTATACCACTCCGGGTCAGAGTTGACTTAGTAATGTCAATGAAGGGGTACGCTACATTCTAGATCTCCAGAACTGGGGCGTTAGCATCTAATGCAGTTTAGTGTCATCCCCAGGACACTCTTTTTCGAGGGGGAGGGTCTTACCCTTCAGTAAGAGATACATTTAGTGTATTCTAAATCCCGCTCACAGGGCGAACACGTCTTTTAGGCTACCGAGTAAACGTCGGGTTCTGTAAAAAATGGTCTGGATTAGATTGCGAACCATTATTACATTATTTTAGTCTGGCATAAGGCTGCAATTGTAGAGCACTCGGTTTGATTCAAACTCATTAAACAATTGTAATAATCTGAACATATTCACTCTTTTATTAAACTTAGCTTAGTTTTGATCAATGTCAAATTTCCAAAGCACCCAGTAAGGTTAAAATTTAACAAGCAGTATGAATATTCTCCTTGTCAATATAGTAAACCATTACCCTATGACGAAGTGCAGACATATACTACAAAGCTTAGTTTAATCTGGCACAAGGCCACTACCATCGAGGCACTGGATGAGGATCGGACTCAATAAACAGTGAACTATCGCCCCACAAGTAGACCAGAGGATATTTAAGTTTAGTTTAGTCGACCACAAGGCTACATTTGAGAGGTACTAGGTGAGGATTAGACTTTATAAATAATAGTATTGTTCTTTTAGATGATATTGTTTGTTATATTTATGCGGGACACAGTAAGGATCAAACTCAATAAATACAAGTGTCGTAAGTGTCTCGAAGAAAATTGTCGTAGACGAAGAAACAATGAGAAATGGGGTGGTGTTGGTTTGTCTCCCCACCAAGACAAAGTATGGCATATGACCTTTTTTAATGTATGGGCCGGGCACGAGCAAAATTCTTGGCACCATAGGCATTCCTATACGAGAACGCCTCAGGCGCCAAGCCATAAACTTGATCCTGCCTAAGCATGTGAAAGCCTCAGAGAACGACCCCCTGAAGCCCAAGAGTACCAATCACTGGTCACAAGACATGTGCTTGTCTGTGTACCACCTAACACAGCCGACAATTGTGCGGCCCATCCGCAAGATCTCACTCGTTTTTTGAGATGGGGTTGTTCATATCAGGAGAGGAAAAGTCAGACATGGAGCCATAGAAAAATCATACTCACTTTAATGCCGCTGTTATATCCTCCCTCTGGATAGGTCTCAAAAACAGGAAGGGGTAAAGTGCTGTTTTCAAGTCGACCAAAGAAAGTTCTATTCTCTAAAGTTGTAACAAATCATTCTTGCTCGTGTCAGATTGGATTTTATGCCGATGGCCCCGTAAAAATCAAGCCCAACTAAAAATATGATTTCCCTATAGATTCAATATAAAAACAATCAAGCAAGTATATCACTACAAATCATCATCATGTCGTGCGGCTAGCACAGATATCCCTGACCCTCTCTCTCCACGTCTCCTTATCATTCATCGCCTCTGGCAGGTCCTCAGGGTTACATCCCGTATCCTCACATAGCTACTGTATGTATGTTCGAGCTGGCCGTCCTGATTTTGATTGGCCATATGCGGGGGTCCACAGGAGTACATCACTTACGATCTCGTCCTTGCTTCTCCAGCAGTGTCCGGCATGTCTGGTTCGTCTAGCTTGTATAGTTTTCGTGATAGGTGGTAGGTGACCGTATAGTTGGCGCCTTGTGGGGTGTTGCTACCAGGACTTGTTCAATATTGCTCTTAACATTCTTGTATAATTGCCGTCTAGCTTCTTCTCCAACCGTTTAGTCAGCGTCCAAGTAGTGCATCCATATAGCAGTATCGACACGACCGCAGCCTGGAAGAAACTGCGTTTCATTTTATCGGTCAGGTTTGATAAGACAGTTATTAATCAATTAATTTATATATTTATTCATGTGTTTATTGATATCACGTGATTCAGAGAACGACAAATGGTTAAATCTTGTTTTCGGTATTATCCTCATGTAACATGAAACAAAAATCTAATTATCAGTTTTTATTGTAAATGAATAAATAACTTAGCTAAGCCATTTAAAGAAAACAGTACATATTCTCTTTTCATTTTAACGGAGAGGTACGGTTCGAATGGTAGATATCCGGTGCCATCTGTATCATTCTTTCTGATTTATCCAAGAGCGAGATTCGAAGTCTAGTTTTTCAGAAAGAATGGTTTTACTTATTGAGAACATCATGGGTACCATTTCTAAAAAAATGTTATGTATAAAACAAATGTTATAGAATTAGAATTAAAAAAATTAGAATTAAAATTGAAACTATGTTCAGAGTAGCATTTCTCAAAGAACAAACAAACAAACAAACAAACAAATAAAAAACAAACAAGAAAATAAAATTGTTGTATCAAAGAATTAATTATGATTAACAAAGAACAACAACAACGACAATCAATATCTTTATTGTATTTTAAACAAATGAGTATCGATGGCGTGGAAACGTTGAATAGTAGTGCTGGTAATATATGTACAATAGTTATATTATGTATTTGTACAACCTCCCCACCACGGGCATTGTGCGATACAAGGTCAATTTTTAAGCAGAATAGAACTAATTTTGGGTCAGAGACTCCTTTTTCTAGATTGGTCGCCTTAGATGAGATGGCTTCATGCCTTCTTCTAAGAAATGAGACAAGAGTATTTCTTAGGAGAGACAAGAGTATTTTAAAGAAAGACAAGTGAATTTTTTCATAATCAACTTCCCAAAAATTTTGGTTATCATTTCATATAAAATATCCCGATGTTCCATACGTGTTCATGATCACACACACACACACACACACACACACATATATATATATATATATATATATATATATATATTAATAGGACTTAAAGACATACTGACCAAGTTGGCTCGTGAGTTCAAATGCTTCTTCCTTTTAACGTTTATTTACTACTGAATTTTAGTTAGTTTTGGAGACGGTCTACTGTTCTACTCGGGGTGGGGATATTAATTTCATCATTTTTTTTCTTTTTCCTTTCTCTTTTTTTTGGCGGGGGGAGGGCTTGTGGTGGCATTAGGTGTTTTAGGCTTTTACTTTTTCTTCTAAACTACTCTTAGGGCTTTCTTTAAGAATTCTTAAATTATATTATAGAAGAGATTCAAAACATTTTGCCGTGTTCGCTGACATTTGGACAGAGTCTTAAAATCAATTTGGGTTTATAGTAGAGTAAGCGTGTCTTTACATTTAAAACGCATAGTTTAAGCATTATTTCACAAACAAAAATACAGCATAACATTTTGTAAAATTCAGCATTTTAAATTAATAGGACTTAAAGACATACTGACCAATATTGATACATTTTTTCCTCTGTTGGCTTGCTGTATTTTTGTTTGTAAAATAATGCTTAAACTATGCGTTTTAAATGTAAAGACACGCTTACTCTACTATAAACCCAAATTGATTTTAAGACTCTGTCCAAATGTCAGCGAACACGGCAAAACGTTTTTGAATCTCTTCTATAATATAATTTAAAAATTCTTAAAGAAAGCCCTAACAGTAGATTAGAAGAAAAAGTAAAAGCCTAAAACACCTAATGCTACCACAAGCCCCCCCCCCTCACCGCCAAAAAAAAAAAAGAGAAAGGAAAAAAAAATGATGAAATTAATATTCCCCCGCCCCGAGTAGAACAGTAGACCGTCTGCAAAACTACCTAAAATTCAGTAGTAAATAAACGTTAAAAGGAAAAAGAAGCATTTGAACAGACGAGCCAACAGAGGAAAAAATGTATCAATATTGATCAGTATGTCTTTAAGTCCTATTAATTTAAAATGCTGAGTTTTACAAAATGTTATGTTGTATTTTTGTTTGTAAAATAATGCTTAAACTATGCGTTTTAAATGTAAAGACACGCTTACTCTACTATAAACCCAAATTGATTTTAAGACTCTGTCCAAATGTCAGCAAACACGGCAAAACGTTTTTGAATCTCTTCTATAATATAATTTAAGAATTCTTAAAGAAAGCCCTAACAGTAGTTTAGAAGAAAAAGTAAAAGCCGAAAACACCAAAAAAAGTAATTTGTAAAAGCTCTATAATTCCTGAAGCCTACTAGGTTCCCAACGGTAGTATAGAAGAAAAAAAATCAAACTAAAAAGCCGAGGAAAAATGTCCCAATACCGCCCCCATACCCCCCCAAAAAAATTCAGTACCAGTGAAAGTCTGACGAAAGTGCCTTAATCTTGGACTTTAACTAAGTTAAAACTTAAGAGAACTTAAATCAAAATTACCCCCCCTTTTTTTACGTATACATGGGAAGCAGCATGATATACGTAAAAGTATTTGAATAAACCCATGGACGACCAAACTCAATACCTAAACGGGTCCTGGACGTGAGTTTGACGACTTTACGCTCAGGATCGTTAGTTCGATCGGGGAACTACTGCTGCTCCTCTATAAGAGTGGCTTCTATAGAAGAGAATAAAACAGCCATCGAAAGATAACCATGACCCACACTCAAACCACATACACAAACCACATCGCTCTTCGCGCGGGTAAAAAAGGGGCGCGTCCTGCTGAGGTTGGAGCCCTGGCCTCAGTGTTCGAAAAATCAGCTACAGAGCTCAAACAATCAAAACTACTAAAATGCAAGCAAACACTACAAATAGCCATATTTAACGTAAGAACCTTAAATAGAATAGGACAACTACCAGAGCTAATCGCATCGGCCGAAGAACATAAGATTGACATAATATGCATACAAGAACACAGATACACGCACACCGAAGATATCAAATATCACGAAACTGGCAATGGGTGGTCGCTCGTCACTGTATCCGCATGGAAAAACTCTGTCAACGCCGCAGTAGGAGGGGTAGGATTACTTATAGGACCTAGAGCATTAAAAACGCTAAATAGCGTTGAGAAAATACAACCTAGAATGACGGCAGCTACTTTTAACGGCAACCCCAGAGCAACAATAATCTCCTGCTACAGCCCCACCAATGTTAGTGAAGAAACTGAACTAGTCACCTTCTACGATCAACTATCCTCAGTAGTGCGTAGCATCCCGAAACACAACATGTTAGTCATTGGCGGAGACATGAATGCCCAAATCGGGAAAAACGGAAACAACAAATACAGCCTCCACAACACGTCAAATAGGAATGGGCAACATCTAACAGATTTCATGATAGAAAATAGATTAGCATGCCTCAATACAAACTACCAAAAAAGGGAGGGCAAACTATGGACATACACGTACGCAAACAATACTAAAGCTCAGATAGACTACGTCCTTATAAACAAGAAATGGAAAAATAGTGCAATGAATTGCGAGGCATACTCCTCTTTTGAGGGTGTGTCCACCGATCACCGAATAGTCACGGCGAAAATACGGTTAAGCCTACGAAAAAACGCCAAACGAACAGCGACCACCAAACACTATGACTGGGCCCTATTGAACAACAGAGATATAAGAGATAAATACGTATTAGAATTAAGAAACAGATTCGAAACACTACAAGAAAAGACCGAAAAAAGTACACCAAACGACGAATATGAAAATTTCGTCAATGCACACCTCGAGGCAGCAGCGAAATGCATTCCAACAAAACTCAAAACTAAATATAGAGTCCCATGGGAAACTTTAGCGGTGAGAGAAAAACGTGCACTAGTGAAAACAGCCTCTAAAAACTATCGAAAAAAACCAACAAACACAAATGCCTTAAAACTAAAAACGGCACAATATCAATTAGCAGGCATATATATAAAGGAACAGACAGAATACATTCAAAATCAGATAGATAAGATTAGAGACTCGGTGGAAGATAGACAATCTAGGATAGCCTGGCAAACAATAAACGAAGTGAGTAGAAGAAAGAACACAGCCAAAGCAAAACTGAAAGCAGCAAACCAACAAGAAAGAATAAAACTGTGGAAACAGCACTTCGAAAACTTACTAGGAAACCCACCGAAAATAACACATGAACCAATCACCAGAATAATTAGCAAACAATTAAACATTAAACTAGGACCGTTCACACAAGAAGAACTCGACTCGGTTCTCAGAAAAATTAGAAATAGGAAAGCTGCAGGGCTGGACGAAATTTCCCCGGAAGTATGGAAGACCAGACAATTCGACGACATACTGCTCCGACACTGCAACGCAGTATACAATCAAAATCCGATAGATAGATGGATGAAAGGATGTATCCTCCCCTTCCCTAAAAAGGGGGGCCTCAGATTAGCCGAAAACTACCGAGGCATACATTACATCCATAGCAGCCAAAATCTACAATGCCCTACTACGAAACCGCATAGAACCCAAAATTGACAACATACTTAGAAAAAACCAAAATGGCTTCCGAAGAAATAGATCCACGACCTCACAAATATTAACCATCCGTAGAATCCTTGAAGTTGTACGGGCAAAAAACCTACAAGCGACATTAATATTTGTTGACTTTACCAAGGCTTTCGATTCCATTCACAGAGGAAAGATGGAACAAATCCTACTAGCGTACGGCATACCTAAAGAAACCGTAGCGGCAATAACGATTCTCTATAGAAACACTAAAGTAAAAGTACGATCACCAGATGGAGACACAGAATACTTCGACATTGTAGCAGGAGTTCTACAAGGGGACACGCTGGCTCCGTACCTCTTTATCATTTGTCTAGACTACGTACTTAGAACATCGATTGACAAAATCAAAGAGAATGGCTTCGAACTGACGAAGAAAAGAAGCAGAAGGTACCCCGCAACAACAATTACCGACGCCGACTACGCCGATGACATAGCGATACTGGCAAATACACCTGACCAAGCCGAAACACTACTGCATAGTTTGGAACGAGCAGCAGCAAGCATAGACCTCTATTTTAATGCACACAAAACGGAATATATGTGCTATAATCAAACGGGGGACATCTCCACTCTAGAAGGAACCCCTCTTAAACTAGTAGACAAATTCACTTACCTAGGAAGCAGCGTCGAATCAACCGAAAAGGACATCGAAACGAGGTTAGCGAAAGCATGGATAGCTATCAATAGGCTATCGATTATATGGAAATCAGACCTAACCGATAAAATGAAACGCAGTTTCTTCCAGACAGCGGTCACATCGATACTGCTACATGGCTGCACTACATGGACGCTAACAAAACGGCTGGAGAAGAAGCTAGACGGAAATTACACAAGAATGCTACGTGCAATCTTGAACAAGTCCTGGCGGCAACACCCCACAAGACACCAACTGTACGGCCACCTGCCCCCTATCACGAAAACTATTCAAGTTAGACGAACCAGACATGCAGGACACTGCTGGAGAAGCAGGGACGAACTCATAAGAGATGTACTCCTATGGACCCCCACACATGGCCGTGCAAAAGCAGGACGACCAGCACGAACATATATTCAGCAGCTATGTGAGGATACGGGATGTTGTCCTGAAGACCTACCTAGGGCGATGAACGATAGGGAGGAGTGGCGAGAGAGGGTCAGGGATATCCGTGCTACCAGCGCGAGATGATGATGATGATGATGATGATATATATATATATATTACATGGTACAGTCTATGACACTGGGTTTCATGCATTCTGCAATCGTCGAACAGAGTGAAGATTTAAAAAAAAAAAAAACATTAATATCGTTAATTTTTTGTTCGAAAAGTGGGGGTTATTTGTGTGTATGTGTGCCTAATTAGTGTGTTATTGAATGTTTGTATGTTTATATATAAATATATATATGTATGAATATATATATATATATATTCCGAGTACTACGTTGTTACTATTTTCAGGTGTGCAAGTTTGTGATTTTTAAACATAGCTTCGATATAGTTACATGTAATCTATCGGGATTTTAGCACTTTTTTAGTCTTTATAATTTCGAAAGTCATACTTCTACACATTTAGTATATATATATATATATATAGAGAGAGAGAGAGAAGAGTAATGTATGAGGTTTAATCCGACAGTTATGTTGTATAAAGAAAACGGATAGAAAAGTACATATAAATGGATGGAAAAAGATTTAATTAATTTCACCTTAATTAGTTCCACCGACGCGTTTCGACGGGTTTGCTTAAGACATGAAATTACGAAAATTTCTAGTTAAAAGTGTTTTTGTCATCTTCGGGGTGGGAATTATGAATTTAAAATATTCGTTTCAGACTGCTATTTTAAATTCATAAATCCCACCCGGAAGATCACAAAAACACTTTCTACCTGAAATTTTTGTAATTTCATATCTTAAACAATCCTGCGAAACGCGTTGGTGGAACTAATTAAAATGAAAACAATTTATTGATAAATATTTTCCCATCCATTTATATTTATTTTTCTTTGCGTTTATATATATATGTATCTGTGTGTGTGTGTGTGTGTGTGTGTGTGTATGTTAGGATAGCTAGGACATTTTTATAAAGATAGAATAATTCCCAAAGACAGACAGTCAGTCACCAAGCGCTGCTGACTATATCAGCGCTACCCTAACTTTAATCTACATATGACCTATCACCGATATACGTATTCCAAACGGGTCCCTTCAATTGTTTCGAACAATTTTGTGTCACTATTTTTTCCCACAACAATACGATCACCTCTGTACTTCTGTCCCATTGCAGACAACACAACAGTGTCAGCTGATATCTAGAAAACCAAAACAATTCTTGGCCAGATGCAGAACGAAACTAAAGAGTTTGATCTTTTTTGTCATAACACCTATACCCAGAATTCACGTAAGTTTTTACTCATTTTGACATTTTTGCTGAAACAGGAAATTTACGAGCCTTTTTGCTAATGACAAACGTGCTGAACTGCGGTCTCGATGGAAGCGAGTTCGAACTCTGGTTACGCTATTACATTCACTTTCGGACTAATACCCCTGGGAAAGGCATGAACTCTCTTATCCTTCCAGCTACGGGTTAAATAGTACCAGTACTATTCTACAAGGATAGCCTTGGTATGAAACAATCCACAAAGGTTGATATACCATTAAACAAATAAACCAAACCAAACGAATCTGAGCCCTTTTGATAACAAAGTAACATTTATCAGTAACCCTCAACCCCGAAATTTGTACTTATTTACCCCAACCCTCCACCACGAGAAAGGGGCAACGCAAGGTCAATTTCTAAGCAAAGTACCGAGAGTTTAAATTCCAACTTTTCTTTCTCCTACACTGGTTGCCGTACCAGTGTTAAAGAGCACAGTTTCTTCAACTACTTACCCACAGCTGAGGAAAGATAGATGGCTACCTGCCTTTTCCTGGGGCATTAGCACGAAAATGAAACGCCAACAGCTTCGTCTAGGATAGATGGGGTAGGGGTTTTACCCCTCGGCAGTGGCACAATCGCGGATTTCTCTGTCTCAGTCGACAAGGTGGCTTATCACTTTTATTCTTCTTATATATACATATGTATTATTCGATCAAAAATAAACGATTGATTCTAGTACTGGCGTGTTTGTAGATCATTCATGTCCCAACATGTAAGGCATACAAAATCCTTTCTTTACAATAAAATCAGGATTGCAAACGGTTATAATCATTAAGATCAAGTTTATCAACAATGGTTTATTTGTCTGCACAAGATCTCTTTCTCTCTCTCTCTCTCCTTTTATCTCTTTATCTCTTTTTCTCTCCATTTTCAGCATGTCGCAAGCCATTGGACAGTTCTCATCTGAAATATTTACCTGCTGACTTCCGTTCGCTGAGTACTGGTCAACAGACACTGTGAAAACTGCATTTTCCTTTGACCCTGGGACCGGGGCGTATCCGGGTCCTAAATCAGCCAGGAACGATTATATGAAATAGGCACCAGAATAGCAAATGATTATAAATCCATAACGTTGTATATAAAATAAAACGCACAAGAGGGATACAATTTTTAAGGATATAGCTATTACCGACATGTCGGCTAGGGATGCAGAATACGCCAACTGCATCTCTGCAGAGGAGTAAAAACCCCAACTCAACGACGCTACCTGTTAGTTGAGGCTTACTGATAAATGTTACTTTGTTATCAAAAGGGCTCAGATTCGTTTGGTTTGGTTTGATTTATTTGTTTAATGGTATATCAACCTTTGTGGGTTGTTTCATACCAAAGCTATCCTTGTAGAATAGTACTGGTACTATTTAACCCGTAGCTGGAAGGATAAGAGAGTTTATACCTTTCCCAGGGGTATTAGTCCGAAAGCGTAACTAGAGTTCGAACTAGCTTCCTTCGAGGCCGCAGTTCAGCACTTTAGACATGCTTGACCAGGGAACCGTAGTGGACTTACCACTAGACGCATAGTCGGATAGACTTGATCCGATAAATCGGCTGGTCGTGTCAATCCCTAGCACCTATATGATTGTCCTGACTGTATTTTTCAAATTGCTCTGGCGGTGAACAAGTATCCAATCTTATTTTATCTTAAAGGCGGGTCAATTGCGCTGAGATAGCAATAGCCGGAATCATTTAACTGTGTATTAAATTGAGTTATTAGTGTTACATTATACGCAGTTAAAAGGTTTCAAGTACAATTAACAATTAATTAGAATTAAATAAAATTATTAATATTAGATTGCAATATATGAAACCATCTGTGTGCAAACAAATTAACTCTAACTCGTTTAAAATTAAAGTTACCCAAGCAGCTATTCGCTTACAAATCTTATATATATATATATGTGTGTGTGTTTGTATGTGTGTGTGTGTGTGTGTATGTGTGTGTAAACAGGGTTTGGCAAGGGTTGATATGCCATTAGACAAAATGACTAAACCTAATCAAAATTGGTAAGATAAATAGGAATATTACTTTTACGCTATTTATTATTTTTTTTTTATCTCAACTAGTTTCGACCTAAGGTGATCATCAGGAGAAAAATTCTTGAGCCAAAAAAAGTTTTCTTTTTTTTACAAAGCGTTGATATTCTGTAAGGCTTTTTGGTTATTGTTTAATGGCAAATCAACTCTAATTGGTTATTTTATTTAAAATTTCTTTCTTTCTCTCTCTCTCTCTCTCTCTCTATATATATATATATGTATGTGTGTGTGTGTGTGTGTGTGTGTGTGTGTTGTATAGTGACTCGTACCATATCGCATAAGTATAAAGACGTCGTGTTTCTGAAGCACGAGGGAAGCAGAAGTAGAAAGAGAAGCAGAGAGACAGCTCTGAAAGGACGTCGGTCAGTTGTAAGATCAACTTCGGACGTAACACCAACAACGCGTGACTTATAATACGAGTCGGACTGTACCATTTGAGTTAATAAATAATTAACTCTATTTCACTGTGTATCTTTTCCTTACCACGATACAACAATATGTAAGAGTTTTAAGTGAATAGTTTGTAGGTAACTTTATTTTTAAACGAGTGGTAAGATCTCATTTGTTTACACTCAGTTAAATGGTTTCAAGTATTGCAAACACTAATAATTCTATTTAATATTAATCATTTGTTTGCACACAGTTAAATGGTTTCAAGTATTGTTATCCAAATCTAATAATTCTATTTGATATTAATCATTTGTTTGCACACAGTTAAATGATTTCAAGTATTGTTTAATATTAGTCATTCTTGTTATCATATAGCTATCAAATAAAAATAATTTGTACACAGCTATATGATTTCAGATAACTAATAGTAATCCTTAGTAGACGATTGAACAATTCTATTTGACCCACTGATGGCACTCTAATAGATACCACTATTTGGGGTCAGAGTGGACCTGAGAGTTATCAGCCTAGTTGGCTGGGGCAGTAGAATACACCAACTGCATCTCTGCTGATGAACAGGACCACCTCCTATGAGTGTCTTGTATATGACATTGAAAAATCTGATAGTGAGACTTCAGTAATGCAGGAGCTTTGGGGAATGCGGAGTACTCCTTCATTATCATCGTTCTTAGGTCCACTCTGATCCGGAGTGGTATCACTTGATAGGGTCCTGATATTTATGCTGTGTGCAAAAAAGGACTTATGCTAAAGTGAATTGTTTGAAATAGAACGGTTTGATCATTTAACAGTGCGTATTCTAAAAATGTGTTTATAAATCATATGTTTAATATATATGTAAAAATAGGATTTGGCATTAAATAACCAGCAATGGTTGAAATGCCATAAAATCAAATCAAACCAAACTGAGAGCAATAACAATTACGTGTTACTCCACAATTTCCAAAGTTTAAGGACTAGAACCTTACCATCAGATGCAGTTTAGTGTCATTCTCAGAATACTCGTTTTGGGGGTCTTAAACCTGTACAAAGGGACAGTTGGAGTTTTCTACACCCCCAACTGACAGAGCAATATAAGAGAAGGAATGAAAAATGAAGTGGTGACATAGTATATCCATTTGTTGCATTTTTTTTGTTTCCAAGTTTAGTTTGGTTTGGTTTATGGCATATCAACCCTTCTTGGCTATTTAATGCCAAATCCTCTTTATAAATATATATTATATTCATATGGTGTCTCAATATACATGGGACCCATGTGACTTCTAATGACTCTACGTATAATAATGTTGTGTTTTTTTGTTTGTTTCAGATTTGAAAATAGTATACTATAACAACTATTAATCCCCGACTACAGTGCCTTGGACAAGAGAGGAAAATATTTTGCGTCACTACTTATTTGGAAACAAAATCATTCAAAACAGCCTCAAAATAGATGCAATCCATTAATATGATAATGATTTATTACTGAGACACGTAACTAAAAAAAAAGATTGCATTTCCTGGAAGCTGATATAATAACAGTTAAAAAAACATTGATTTGATGTCTCTGGGTCAAAGGATGAATTTTTTTACATGACGTGTTCCAAATGACCACCATTGCACTTGTCTCAGTAATAAATCATTCTCATATTAATGGGTTGAATCTATTTTGAGGCAACCCTTGTAGGTTATTTAATGCCAAATCCTCTTTATATATATATTAAAATATTGGATTTGGTTTGGTTTGGCTTTATGGCAAATCAACCATTGGAGGCTATTTAATGCCAAATCCTCTTTATACATATATATTAAATAAATATGATTTGGTTTGGTTGGGTTTTATGGCATATCAACCACTGTAGGTTATTTAATGTCAAATCCTCTTCATACATATATATTAAAGATATTTGATTTGGTTTGGTTTGGTTTGGTTTTATGGCAAATCAACTATTGTAGGCGATTTAATGCCAAATCCTCTTTATACATATATATTTAATAAATATTTGGTTGGGTTGGGTTTTATGGCAAATCAACCATCGTAGGTTATTTAATGCCAAATCCTCTTTATACATATGCAGTAAATATATTGTATTTAAAACACATTTTGTAGATAACATTCTTAAACGAGCCCGAACTCATTTTATTAATTTATTTATTTGCACACAGCTAAATGATTTCAAGTATTACTATGTAACGGTAACAATTTGATATCAGTCATTTGTTTGCACATATTTGAATGGATATACATATGATTTGTAGATGAGTTGTCGGTTAGTGATTTCATTTTGATATGAATTAGAATTAATTTGTTTGCACGCAAATATTTCTACTGTTTCTACACAGTTAAATGGTTTCGGTTATTGCTATCTAACACTACTTATTCTATTCAATATTAATCCTTTGTTTATCGACAGTAGTTATTTACTAAGCTTTTTTTTGCTTAGATGGGACACAAAGTTATATGAAGGGGTCACCCAATGAGACTCGAACTCACTCGTGAAGATTTGCAAGTCTAGCTTGCTAACCATTACACCAACAAAGGTGCCCTTAGTTTGCAGACAATAAAGTGGTTAAAAGTATCACTATTTAGCATTAATTATGCAATATCCATAATTCAATTTAGGCACGCAGTTAAAGAGTTTCAAGTATTGCTATGTAACACTAATAATTCTATTCAAGATTACAGATTCGTTTGCACACAGTTAAATGGTTCCAAGTATTGCAATGTATCACTAACAAATTAATTAGACAGTCATTCGTTTACACACAGTTAAATAGTCAAACAGTTCAATTACTAGCAATTCAATTGAACATAAATCATTTGCTTACACACAGTTGAAATGGTCGAACAGTGCTCTTTGACCCATAGATAGGACCCTATCAGGTACTACCAAGTCAGAGTGGACCTAGGAGCAATGGCAATGAAGGGGTACTCCACATTCCCTAGAGCTCCAGGACTGGAAACTCACCATCAGATTGCTTCGTATCATATCCAGGACACTCGTTGGGCGTGGTCTTACCCCACTGTAGAGATGCAGTCGGTGTATTCTACGACCCCAGCCGATTGGATAGTTTGGTATCCAAGTGTCTTCAATGGACTTTTATATATGTGCTGTCAGTATATCGGACAATTGAGGTGTATGATAAGCAGGGAAGGGTATGTTTCAAATAAGCCGTGCCTGATTGGTTTGCTTATCCTTTAGGTGCTTATATGTCACCACAAGTCTGTCTATCCTATTTCAAAACACTAACATTAAGTTTGATGTTAAATCCATTTGGAGTCAGTGTTTGTAAACGTTTTAACCATTTTTTCTTCTTGCCAAGAGTGTTTGGTTTGGTTTGGGTTTATGTCATATCAACTATTGCAGGTTATTTAATGCTAAATCCTCTTTATACATATAAACAGTTCTATTTCAAACAATTCAATTTAGTATAAGTATAGTTTTTGGTTTACACGTAGTTTAATGCCAAAATAGTTTTGCTTCAAACAATTCAGTTTAGCATGCAAAAACAGTTCCATTTCAAGCAATTCAGTTTAGCATACAAGAACAGCTCCATTTTAAACAATTCATTTTAACATAATTATGCAGTTTAAATGTCAAAACAGTTCTATTTCTAGCAATTCAGTTTAGCATAAATACACAGTTTAGCTCAATTGGACCCATAGATAAGGGGTGTTCCGTATTCCCCAAAGCTCTAGCATTACTGGAACCTCAACATCAGATTGTCTAATGTCATATACAGGACACTCGTTGGGGGAGTCTTATCCCTCTGCAGAGAAGCAGTCGGTGTATTCTACAGCCCGAGCCGACTGGGAAATTGACAAATGTGTGTGTGTGTGAGTGTGTGTGTGTGTGTGTGTGTGTGTGTGTTACTTAATAGATTCGTAATGTAGCATTTTTGGTCTTGAAAGGAAAAATACCACCGTGTTAACTAGGATGATTGATGACCGTTGAATTCGAAGTGAATCTGAGATCACAGTTCTTATTAGATAGTTTCAGTCAGGTGACCTAAACTGTTCTACAATTAGAATGAGTGAGAAACTCTCTATAAGAAATGTTAAGCAAAGTGAAGGGAAGAACGAACTGAAGTGAGATGAGGAGATGGGATCTGACCGATTGTAATTTAGGTTCTATATATTTATTCGATATAAACATATAAAAGAGAACGGACGATCGTTCGAGCAAGGCCCACGTATAAATATAACGTAGTTCGGCAGGCTATAAGGCTCTGAAGGTTATAACTTGGGTATTTTTTATTCTTTTTATCATAGTGAACCTTGAATCTCTCTTAAAATCGTAATTGTTTGAGTAGAAACATTGATCTACAAGTATTAGTTTGTTAGAATTCGTAGATTTAATTCTGCGTCTATAGTTATTTAGTTTAAAGTAAAATAGCCATGATGGTTTTTCAATGTATTGTTTTTTGGCAGCGAGTGCATTCCAGAAAGTAAATTACATTTTTGATTAGTAAGAATTTTGACCTGAAAACCTTATGTTGGAGTTACAATTGTTTCACTTCCTGTGTAACGTTTCGTTCTTTATCATACGAACATTTTCAAACACAACTGAAAGGTTTTGAAATACTGAAGAAGATATTGATACTGTTGTTCTATTTATACGGTCACTTGCCTCTCACCTCACAATCTACCCAAGTGAGACGAACAATATATGTTAGGCACTGCTGGAAAAGTAAGGACGGATTCATAAGCGACGTTCTTCTGTTGATTCCTAAACCTACTCCTAGAGAGTCGAGAGACTCCGTACAATCAGCACGACTATCAACACGACTTGACGTTGATGAGGATCTATCATATTTGAACGTGTCGTGCCGCAGTTTTTATATCTCTATATATTCACCAAACGTCACGTTCACATTTTGTCTGATATTATACCCTATACATTTATCATCTGCTGGAGAAGCAGAGACGAGCTCATAAGTGATGTACTCCTATGGACCCCCGCATATGGCCAAGCAAAAGCAGGACGACCAGCTCGAATATACATACAGCAGCTATGAGAGGATACTGGACGTAGCCCTGAAGACCTGCCAGAGGCGATGAACGATAGGGAGAAGTGGCGAGAGAGGGTCAGGATATCCGTGCTGGCGGCATGACATGATGATGATGATATATATATATATATATATATATATATGTGTGTGTGTGTGTGTGTGTGTGTGTGTATCTAACCCTTCCAAAGTCCAAATAGCATAGTTCATGAGATCGTGTCGTCGATTCCATTTTCTACGATGGTAACCGTTGCGCTAAGTGCACTTAATTTCTCATAAGTATTTGAACAAACACAAAATCTTTTTCATTACATAATGCAATGCTAACGGGGTTTCTGTAAGGATTGAACAATTCTCAGAGTGATTTACTTGGCGCAGCCGTTTCTCCTTTGCCAGGTGGAGGTAAAAACTTTATGGTCGGATTCCAGTGGGCTTTTTCCCCCGGGCAGCAGTTGCTCCATCAGCTAAAAGGGGTAAAGACAGTGTTTATTGATGGCTAAAGCGCTGAACTGCGTCCATGGAGTATGCGAATATGCGAGTTCGAACTCTAGTCGTGCTATTACGTTTATTTTCAAACTAATACTCTTAGGAAAGGCACGAACTCCCTTTTCCCTCCTTGCCGACGGTTAGATAGTGTTCTTCTTCAAGAATGGCTTTGGCATTGTATAACCCACGTAGTTTGATATCCCGTTAAACAAAGAAAGCAAAGCGAAGAAAACCTGCTACTACGAAAGGCTTGCTTGCAGCACGACACTCCACATTAAAATGACTTTGTGTCATACTCTGTGAAATTAGTTAAGTAGTCAACACTCTGAAGCTGTTCCTAGTATTTTTTCCAAGCCATATCCGGTACAAGGTTACAACCGTGTAGTCATCAGCGAAATCATTTTCTAGCAATCGTTTCATATTGGTCAATGCAATGAGAAGTCGAGCGTGTGGTCCTTCAAAGAATTATCCAGTCAGGTTTCGGTTTCTTTGTTTAATGGCATATCAACCTTTGTAGGTTTTTAATGCCAAAGCCATAATTCTAGAAGAACAGAAGTAGTACTATTTAACCCATAGCTGGGAGGATAAGGGGGTTCATACCTTTCCTAAGGGTATGTGTCCGAAGGTGAACGCAATAGCATGACTGGAGTTCGATCTTGCTTACTACGATTAAGCAGTCTATCGCTTTAACCATTACACCAGGAGGACACCCCCTCAGCTAGGTTATTCGGAAAATACTGTCCGATTAAAGTACAAACAGTTTAAATTCTATTCTAGCGTGTTATTTTAATAGTAGTTGTATTAAAAAATGCACATTCCAAATGATTAAAGTGTTATCTCTGATAATTTTCTATCACTTCTTTCAGAATTTAAACGATATCTGTCCCTAATCATGAATATAAAAAAGAAGAGGTGCATTCGATTTTTTTGCATGAGTTCAAGCTTCATGTCGATGCTTGGCCACGTGTTACCAGGATGATACTACAGAAGCTCACTGACTTTGGATATGAGACTTTTCCACATTCATTATATTCTCCTGATCTCTCACCCACCGACTACTACATTTTTTTTCTAGCATCTGGACATTATTCCCCAAAATTCATTCCGTTCCAAAGGAAAAGTTGAAAGAGCATTTAAAAATTTCTTGGCATCAAACTCTTTTGAGTTTTATCGTACAGACATTAATTATATTGTTAACCGTTAGCTAAAATGCATAGATGTTCAGGGATCATATTTTGATTGATCAAAACGCTGTTCAAATTTATTAATTCAAGAAATAAAACTTTATTCTAAAATCGGACATCATTTTCTGAACAACCTCATGTCTTTAATAAAAACTTCAGTCGCCTGTTGCTGTGGAGACGGGCTGTAACTGGTCGCCATGTTGTCTTACAAACAATGATTTACTGGATATTATGACAGTGACGTACATTTGCACATGTCCAGGCAAAATGGAAAAAAAAAAGACCAGGCGAAGGTCGATGCGATTGATGTGTTCGGGCGTTAAGCGTATATCATGTGACTATTCTCAAAACCCAGTGCGTGTATGTGCACGTGCGTAAGAGAGAGAGAGAGAGAGAGAGAGAGAGAGAGAGAGAGAGAGAGAGAGAGAGAGAGAAAGCGAAATAAGGAGACAGACAATAAAGACACTCGGGCTTTGTCTTTCAGACAACATTAATCTCCATAGTTGGTTGTCTTATATGAATGCATTCGTACTAAGTACATATCATTAAACATAAAAAAAAGGCCGACAAGCACGTACACTTACACTTACACATTTTTTGATGCGGCGCACTTGATGTAACGGTTATCATCGTTCAAAATAGAACCGGGACGACTCACCAAGCTATTGACAAAGGTAGCCCAACTAGTGAGGTTTATTTGGAACCCCACCTGACTCAAATTTCTCCGTAACCCATGTAATCTCATGCAATATACGAAGGTAGTTCAAAAAATTCTCAGCCTCACCCAGATTTTAAATTTATCGTACACCACTCGTATTTATATGGGCCTCAGCTGCATATAAATTCAGACATAAACTAGAAAAACTAATTCAGACTTCCCAAAAGTGGTAGTGTGTTGCTACAGCAAGAATGTTCGGCTATGGTTCTTTTTTCTTAGTAAGGCTTAGAACTTTTTGAGCAACCCTCATAAACAAATTCATCGTTTGTTCCGATATTTAAGATTAGTACATTCTATAGTCCTCATTAACTTTAAATAAAAGAGTTCTTTCCTGTGCGAGGTGATGAGAAATAGCTAATTTTTGGATTCCAGGGGGAGGGTTCAACCTTTGTAGCACCTATTCCTTCGCTTAAAAAGAGTAAGGGCTGGATTTATTACGCAGTGCTTGAGCTGCTCCTCAAGGAGAATGCAGACAGATTGTTAGCAATTTGTCCAAACCCACCGGTACGGGAAGCTTGCTTCCGGCGGAGCAGGCTACATTAAAATGGCCATGTCGCTATTTCGGCTCGGTGAGAAGTCGGAAAAATATCTTACCCCACAGAAAGCATTGCTCATAAGTACTTGAACAAACACAACATTTGTTTGATTGCCTAGAGCAAAGCTAGTTGGGCCTCTGTAAAGATCGAATGTGATTAGTTTGGCATGAATTCATATTTGTCCCCTCCAGCTTTGGGTTGATAGTAGGGCAGACTGATCTTCTCTCCCTAGCCCTCTGCCAAGGATCATTATAGTTTGTGGGCGGTCAGCCTAGGATCAAAGAGTCGCTTCCCGGGCCTGTTCCTTGGATTATCTACGCGTCCTGCCTGGGGTCGAAGTTTCTCTCCAGCCCTCTGCCTAGGATCATGACCAACATGACATATCTTTAGACAAAGAAATCAAACCAAACTCGTTCCTACAGAAGTCTTGCTTCCTGCGTGTCATTTCACAGTAAAAATGACCTTGTGTCAATCTTTGTTGGAGGAAGAGCAAAAAATCTCATATTCTGTCAGGTTAGTTAGCTAGTCAACATCCTGAGGCGGTTCTTTGTGTTTTTCACTGGCCATGTCTGATAAAAAACTTCAACTGTATAAATCTCAGAGTTACAAGCAGTAGCTTATGCTATTATATTGGTGTATGCAATGAGAAGACGTCTATGCAGCTCATCAGGAATTAGGAACATTGTAGCATCTGGGTGGCCTGTCTCGGATCAAAGAGTTGCTTTTTGTTCTTGTTTCTTGGACCATCTGTGCATTTTACAAGGGATCAGAGTTTCCCTCTCCAGCCCTCTGCCTAAGATCATGATTGAATCGGGACGGTCTGTCTACGATAAAAAGTTTGTTCATCAACCTTCCATCTATGTGTTGTGTTGTACCTGTTCGATCAGCTTAGAAACAAAGAGAGGCACCTAGGTTTTCTACTTTGGTTCTGTATTGTGTTCGTTATCTCACCGTGATTATCTGTGTATAAAACGTACCACGTTTCCAGATGTTTCTGGCCAAAAGTTAGGGGGGCGTATTATAATCGAGAATAAGGTATCAACTTTTTTTCGGCCACGTGCGTCACCATTTTCGTAACGGCATGACCAAAAATAAGTTATATTTAATGCAAAAAAAAGGTCTGTTTTAAAGCTCAATAGAAAAATAACCATTGAAATGTTTGTTTATAATTTCCTTCTTCGATAGTGGACTTTTTTCGATGAAAATTTTCAACATTTTCATAGGATATATGTCTTTGTCTTTGCCCTAAAACTATAACTACGCTCTGCCTAGGATAAAAAATTTGTTCACCAACTCTTTGACAATGTTCAGTTATGTAACTGAACACTCTGCCCAGGATCACCAGCTCTTTGCTATAGTTCAATGATGTAGCTAAACACTTTGCCTCGGATTAGAGCTTTCTTCACCAACTCACTGCCTATGTTCAGTAATGTAGCTGTACACACTGCCTCAGATCAAAGCTTTGTTCACTAAATCTTTGCCTATGTTCAGTAATGTAGCTATACTCTCTACTTTGTATCAGAGCTTTGGTCACCAACTCTCTGCTAAAGTTCAGTGATGTTGTACCATAGCCAGATACGGATATGCGTGAAACGTACATATAATGTTCGTAACATATATACATAGAACGACTTCTTAGTTCAGGTACGAAACCTTTTATTACCTTTGAGTTAAAGGTTTCGACATAAGGAAGAGAGATGCACAATCTTTCTATGATGACTTTTCCAGCCCCCCACCCCAACACGTGTGGCACCCGCCACAAGGCCACTGGCCTGGCTTCGGCGAGCAAGCGAAAGTCAACCGTCTTCTTCCGAGGCCGGAATCAACTCAACTAACTGACTTTTTTAAAATCCCCCAAATCCTCCGTGTGCTTCCGGTGCGTGACGTCACCCGCACCCTCTAGCCCCGTTTCCCATCTCGGGTTTTTATTGTGACATCTCTGAGTGACACGTCCGCTCCGCCCACGCGCGCGTGAACACCTGCGTTAATGTTGCACCTAAGTAACCCATGCACTGAGACGAAAGGTTCTCAGCCTAACTAAACCCAAAAGCATAAAAAGAAATCCCTCGGCTATTATATCACAATGTAGCTGAACACTCTGCCTAGGATCAGAGCTTTGTTCACCAACTCTTTGCCTATGTTCAGTAATGCAGCTGTACACTCTGCCTCAGATCAAAGTGTTACACTCCATTTTTCTGCTTTGAATTAGTGTTTTGCACGCTATCTCACTTCGTATTTCCAAGGTAATTTCACTGCCTCCAGCACGCATCTTATCGCTGATGAAGGTTTCATTATTTACAGATGATAACAGAGCAGAATTTGTTTGTTAATTTCATATATCTTTTTGCTTTAGCGTGACAGATTTTGCATACAATGAAACTCACAGAAGAAATAATGCTGTTTATCATTAATTATGATTTATTTATTACTGACATCTTAAAGTCTTTTCTTCCCGTGGGATATTTTTCAAGTCAGTCTGGTTTCATGTTTTACTAATGCTTTTTGGAGTAACGAAGAAGAACGTAGTAATTTCTGGTCAAGCCGGGTTTATTTTTTAGTCGAACCGCCTTTTCGGAAGTAATCCATCATTTTTTGACGAAAACAACTCCTCCGAACGGCACAGACCCCAACCCAATCTATAATTCCATTTCCAGGCTGCAAGTTTTTCTTCCTCTTTTTTTTTTTTTTTTTAAACTCAAGGCTATCTTGTTAAATTCAGTTTTCTGGGTGATATGGCTATGAAATACAAAGTAACCCTTGCAACACTTAACCCCACATATCGTTTAAGTACTCTGTGCCCACGGTCACAAAATTCACAAAAATGTCAAGCAGAAAATATATTCAAACTTCGATTCAGGGGACTGACAACTTTGTTTAAAGCTATTCCATCATTCTATCAAAGGAGATACTGTTAATAGTAATTTCATTAAGCTTTTTATAATTTGTATCTGACTTGACAATCCTGAACCCTAAATACTGGGCTTAAAATAGCGCTCTGTTCGATACGAAGATCATGAAATAAGTTTCCAGACTTTTTTCGTATGGGCACTTTTATTGATAGTACACACATGAAACTCTAGTCCCCTTCGAAGTAATCTCCTCAGGCTGCAATGCACTTCTGGAAGGCCTCATCGAAGTTTTCTTGTGTGAACGTGTCAATGACCTTCGTCCCAGCCTCTTTCATCTCCTCAATTGTCTCATAATGACAGCCTCTGAGCTTAGGGAATAACCAAAAGTCACAGGGAGCAAGATCTAGACTATAGCGAGGCTGAGGAACTGTCTTGGTGCCCATCTTGGTCAAAATAGTCTGTGACAAGGATGGAGTTGTGGACTGGTGCAGTATCCTGGTGGAAATGCCACTGACTCGATTTGCAGAGTGCTGGCCTCTTCCGACGGAATCTCTTCCATAACTTCCTTAAAACCCCAACATAGTAACTCTAACCGTAACCCTTTGGCTAATCAACTCTGGTGTACTGACTTCCTTACTCCTCCCACGGCTCTCATCATCCCTCACAGACTCCGTGCTTTCCTTGACTCTCTTATGCCACTCAAAAACTGATGCTCGATTCATGCAAGATGGTCGAAAAGCAGTCTGAGGCATTCCATACGTTTCTGTGGCATTTTTTCCAAGTTTAAAACACAATCTTATTGCATATCGTTCTTCTAAAGTGTCCTGACGTCCAGATTGCATTTTTGAAATTCACCAGCTGTGACAATCAGACTTTAGTAGGGTGTATTCCAATTGCTGCTGTAGCTGTTTATTTGAATCTGAAAGTATAAAAATTGGTCAGTCATCTCATAAGATATATAGCAATAAGATACTAATTTTTCAAGAGTCTACGACAATTCTAAATGCCTGTACAAAAAAGTCTTGAAACTTATTGAATGCACCACGTATATATGGCTTTCGGTGGAAATAAAATAGTTCAGGGTCTGAAATATTCGGCTTACGGGTATATATTAAAATAGTTCTTTTTCTAATATACTGGGCTGACGATGGACATAAGATGCGTCCGAAATACTGGGCTTACGGTGTCGAGTAAAATAGTGCTCTTTTCGAAATATAGGGAAATATAATACTGCGTATTCGGTGAAAATAAAATTGTAATATTCATAGGACAGGGTATTGTAAGATAGCTCCCTATCCGATAAATATAACTATTACTATTTTATTTTCTGGCCCAGTCGGCAGGGGCTATAGAATACACCGAATACATCTCTGCAGAGGGGTGAGGCTCCCCGAATGAGATTTCTGGATATGACATTAAACTGAGGCTTCAGTAATACTGGGTCTTTAGGAAATGCGGACTACCTCTTCATTGGCCAAAGCTCCCAGGTCCACTCTGGCCTGGAATAGTAAGAGTGTGTAGAAATCATATATTTAATATATATGTATAAAAAGGATTCGGCATTAAATAACCTACAATGGTTGATATTTCATAAAACCAAACCAAACCAAACCAAACCAAACCAAACCAAATCCTATATATTCAATATACATGTATAAAGAGGATTCGGCATTAAATAACCTACAATGGTTAATATGCCATAAAATCAAACTAAACCAGATCATATATATTTGATATATATGTATAAAAAGGAGTTGATATTAAATAACCTACAATGGTTGATATGCCATAAAACCAGACCAAATCATATATATATATATATATATATATATATATATAAAGGATTTGGCAGTAAATAATCTACAATGGTTGATATGCCATAAAACCCAACCAAATCATATATATTTGATCCATATGGATAGAGAATTTGGCATTAAATAACCATAAACCTAACAAACCAATATTTTATTTTCATCGCAAGCCCTAAGTCCTAAAATCTGCTTATGATGTATAGCATTGTTAATGAGTTCGATGCTCACTTCATCATATTTACCCAACCCCTCCGCTCGGGACTCAAGCAGAGTTTAACAGGTTTGAATTCAGAGTTTTCCTTCTCCCAGACTAGTTGTCTTACCAAGTCTGTCCTTCTCTTTACCCATAGATGGAGGGAGAATAATTGGATTCATACCTTTCCTAAGGCTGTTAGTGCTATGTGAAATGTACTCAGTCTCGTCCAGGATTTGAACTCGTGTCGCCGTGTCCATTCCCTACGACGATAACCATTACACCATGCTCACTTCATACTCCATACTTCTAGCTTAGTGCCAAAATAAAACAAAGTTTCTCAACTTAGAAAACAGCGCATTGTTGTAAAAACTTTTATAAGCCGAAATGGATTAAAGCGAAGTAGCAATTACCTTTAATATATACAGGGAACAATTGAGCATTCCCAGATCAAAAAATAATTTTTCTGAGATTTTTTTCCAAACTGGCAGGGTTAGTATGTACCCAACCCCTCCGCCAGCGAGTACGAATAGCTGTGGCACTGAAAGTGGAAGTCATCCTACGGCTGTGCTTCGCGTACCACTGGTTTGATCGTACCTATCAAGAATAAAATGAATCATAACACAACTATTATAATACTAGCATAATTGAATAGCTATTTTTACAGACACCACCACTGCATGTAAATAATATATGTGTTCTGAAAATAATTCCTCGAACTTATTTTAATTGGATCGATTTCAAAGACGTTATCATATCATATTTACCAACCCCTCCGCTCGGGCAGGATATGATACAAGGTCAATTTTTAAGCGGAGTTTAACAGGTTTGAATTCTCCTAGACTATTTGCCTCACCAAGGCTGCAGAACCCAGTCTGCCCTACTATTTACCCATAGCTGGATGGAGAGTAATTGGATTCATACCTTTCCCAAGGGTATTAGTGCTATGTGAAATGCCATCAGTCTCGTCCAGGATTTGAACTCGTGTCGCCGTGTTCATTTCCTACAACGATAACTATTACACCACGGGCACCTCCATTTCAAAGACGTTATAATTGTTAGGGTCCCATCTACGGATAATGTACAATTGTTCAACTACTTTCTAAAGATTATTATAACTAGTTATTTGAAACTGTACAGCTGTGAACATATTATTTATATTTTGTCATAGAGGAATAAAATGAGACACTAGCGTTTGAACACCGATCACCAGTAAACGGAAATGGCAAACCTCCAGATTGTATGAATAGAAATAGCGTGTTGTTAGAGTGGATAACATCAAGAGTGGACTTCTTTCAGAGACATATTTGAGTGAGAGAAAGACTTCAAAAATAGCTTGGCCGGTACACTGCTGTTTCAAAGCGATTCTGTTATTGTTTTAAGCAAGATTGTAGTGTAACGGAGAGTAACAATCTTTTGTTTGTCTTTTTTTCGGTTAATGTATTGATTTCAGCTGGAATTAAATACTTATAATTCTTATTGTAAAAAGACATCAATACGTGACGAGCAAAAGCATGGACAGCTATCGATAGGCTATCAGTCATATGGAAGTCAGACCTGACCGATAAAATGAAATGCAGTTTCTTCCAAGCTGCGGTCGTGTCGATAGTGCTATATGGATGCACTACATGGGCGCTGACTAAACGGGTGGAGAAAAAGCTTGACGGCAACTACACAAGAATGCTGCGAGCAATTTTGAACAAGTCCTGGAGGCAACACCCCACAAAGCAGCAGCTCTACGGCCACTTACCTCCCATCACGAAAACTATCAAAGTTAGACGGACCAGACATGCAGGACACTGCTGGGGAAGCAGTGACGAGCTCATAAGTGATGTTCTTCTAAGGACCCCCTCACAGAGCCAAGCAAAAGAACGGCGACCAGCTCGGACCTCCATACAGCAGATCTGTAAGGATACGGGATGTAACCCTGAGAACCAGCCAGAAACGATAAACAATAGGGAGGAGTGGCGGGGGTCAGGGATATCCGTGCTGGTAGCACGACAAGATGATGATGATGATGATGATTCTTTTTAAGTTGTCTGTCAATTCTTTGTTTAATGGCATATCAACTCTTTATAGGTTATTTAATGCCAAAGTCATTCTCAAAGAAGAACAATAGTGGTACTATTTAACCCATAGCTGGGAGGATTAGGGGGTTCATACCTTTCCCAAGGGTATTTGCCCGAAAGTGAACGTAATTGCGCGACTGGAGTACGAACTCGCGTACTACGATTCCGCAGTCTATTGCTTTAACCATTACACCACGAGGACACCCCCCTCTCAATTCTTTCTTCTTTTTATGCATACGTGAGCGTTACAAAAATATTACATTGGAATAGTTGATGAATAAAATTAGTTTGGTTTGGTTGGTTTTAAGGCATATCAACCTTTGTAGGTTATTTAACGCCAAATCCATTTTTATGTAAATAATCTGTTCTATTGAAAACAGTTCAGTTTAGCATAAGTACACAGTTTAATCATCAAAAACATTTCCATTTCAAACTATTCAAGCAGTTATATGTAATAATTCAGTTAAGTGTAAATACAGTTTTAATGTCGAAAAACAGTTCTATTAGAAAAAGTTCAGTTAAGCATAAGCACGCAGTTTAAGTGTAAGTACGGTTCAATTGTCAAAAACGTTTCTATTTCAAGCTATTCGTTTACTCAATTCATTTTAGCATAAGTATGCTGTTAGTTCTATTTAACCCATAGGTCCCTATCAGGTGCTACCGCTCCGGGCCAGAGTGGACCTGGGAGCAATGGCAATGAAGGGGTACTCCACATTCCCCAAAACTCCAGCACTGCTGGAACCTCACCATCAGATTGTTTAGTGTCATATACAGGATACTCGTTAGGGGGGGGTCTTACCCCACTGCAGAGATGCCGTCAGTGTATTCTACAGCCCCAGATGACTGGGCAATACACAGATTTAAATGACCGACAGTTTTATTTCAGATAATTCAGTTCAGCATAAGTACACAGTTTAGACGTCAAAAACGGTTCTATTTCGAGCAATTCAGTTCAGCACTAGTACGCAGTTCCAATGTCAAAACAGTTCTATTTTAAACAATTCAGTTTAGCATAAATACGCAATTTAAATGCAACAATCAGTATAGTGAAAGAAGCACGTAGTTCTATTTAACCCATAGATAGGACCCTTATCAGGTGCTACCACTCCGGGCCAGAGTGGACCTGGGAGCGATGGCAATGAAGGGGTACTCCACATTCCCCAAAGCTCCAGCATTGTTGGAACCTCACCATCAGATTGTTTAGTGTCATATCCAGGACACTCGTTAGGGGGTCTTACCCCTCTGCAGAGAAGCAGTCGGTGTGTTCTACAGCCCCAGCCGACTGGGCAAGAATAAAATTATAAGTGTAAGATACAAATACTTGAAACCATATAAACTGTGAACAAACACAAGATTAATATTAAACGGAATTATTTGTATTAGCAATACTTGAAATCATTTAACTGTGTGCAAACAAATGAGCTATTACTCGTTAAAAATAGTTACCTACAACCTATTCGCTTACAAATATATATTAAATAAAACTTAAAATGCACAAATACACAAATAAGTAAAGTAATAAATGGACACACACACGCGCGTGAGCGCGCACGCATACGCACGAACGTGTAAACAAACAAAAACAAAAGCACGAGAAAAATTGAAACAAGACAAACGAAAACAAATGTACCTGAAACAAGACAAAAAAAAAACGTTAGAAAAACGCCAGTACTAACACATTTTCAAAGAAAAGAAATTTAAATGCAAAAGAAAAGTTACGTTGAAGGACGGGAAAAAAATTTACTCAGAAAACTTTTAATTCCTTCTCTGAAGAGAACTGAAACGCGTTAGAAGGAAAGAAGATGATAAAATAAAATAAAATAAAGAATGTAATAAACATGTTATATAAGAAATTTTTTTAAAATAATCTCATAGTGGACCAATTTAACTTTTTGAAGAAAACTTATTTTTACTCTTTGAACTAAACAAAAATTATATATATATCTATATATATATTATCAAAAAAGATATACCCATAGAAGTAGTTTTGCACACGAAATTTACAGGCATAGGACTAGTTTATCTATGTGTTGGAAATCAAAAAGAAGCAAGGAATAAATTCTATCTGAACTGAAAATACCAAAAGTATAAGGCTGATGATTGATATTGTTTCCTATGTAAGGAAGAAAAGTTAACAATAGCTTCTTATAATAAAACCAATGAATTGCTGAATCAGAAATTTGAAATATTAAATGCTTGCTGGCATTCAAAAAAAGCCTAGCCCCTTGGCAGATAGAGTATGGGTTTGGGTTTGTGTTATGCTAATTTTTTTATTCTTTTCGGTGGCCACTTCCTGAAGATCTGGGGTGAAACACCTCGGGTGGTAGTTTCTGGCAATTTTAGGTATTTGGCTTGTAGGGTTTAGGCTTATATTACGTTGGTTTTACTTTGGTTGCGTTGGTATTACGTTGGTTATGTTGGCGTTTGATATCTGACTCTATATTTTGGTTATATTATATTTTACCCCCACGAAAGTCCCCAAAAGAATTATACAAAAAGAAAAGACAGCAACAGATTACAGACGAAGACAGTTCTTTTATACTTTCCTTTATTTGCTGGGTTCAACAATCATTCCGTGGATGAGGGAGTTTTTCCTGAATACATTGAAATGGTTGAATTCCAAGTTAAGGTGTCAAAAATACGTTAATTCGTTTCATGTATGTAGGTGTCTGCATTTGGTATTTCGGTCTTCCATAAGGGTTAGTTTCCTTTTGGAAGAGTTAGTTTATAGTTCAGTAGTGGGTCTTGTATATTTCAGCATAGTTCTGACCGATAGAGAGAGGGCTGCTACTGGGTGAAGGGACTATCCGACACTACGTCCAAAGACGTATGCGTGGTGCCCAAAACACCAGCACGAGGTTATCAATCCTCTAGTCACTGCCTGAAAGAGAAAGATAATATGGTCCCCTTTGTCAAGAGGAAATGCCTTTTTTCTTTTACGCATGCGTCATCTCCTTTTCCTGTTAGAGACCTCTGGTAGTTTCTGCAAATTTAATAGTTTTCTTTTTACTTATTTATTGATTATTTTTTAATTTAATTTTAAATTTTTTAAATCTATTTATTCGTTCCCTACAGGCTTAGTGGGCAGAGTGTTCGTCTGTGGTCCGGGAGACCGAGTTTCAATCCCAGGTCGAGTCATATGAAAGACTTAAAAAATGGTACTTGACACCTCCTTGATTAACACTCAGCATTATAAGGTACGCATCAATGGTAAAGTGGAGCAATTCAGGGGAAGGAGTAGCGCCTTCCCCTATACCTCGGTGTAGTAGCTATTGAAAAGAGAGCCTTCTGGCCGCCCTCGACTACGGTCGCCAACTTTACTTACTTTTACATATATATATATATATATATATATAAGATTTGGCATTCAATAACCCACAAAGGTTGATATGCCATAAAACACAAATCAACCAATATTTTGCCACATAGTTACCATTGTCAATGCATCTTTCAGTCATAGGATGTTGCTTTAAACACAAGGCCGCTTCGAACGTTAAACACAAGGCTGCTCCGGACGTTTCAACACTTCTCAAAAAACAAACACCTTCTTACATTCAATAAATTCTCATAACCTTCTTTTCTTCTCCCTTGAGGCAATTGCGGATAGGATTTCCTATTAAAGTACCGACCTAATTGGTTACCCCAGAAGAAACTTAGTTCACGAGGGAAAGAACTTTATGAATAAGACTTGAATTACAAAAACGAAATAAAACCTGTAAAACCATTATCTAAAGAAATTTAGGGATAATACACTTGAAAGGTAACGAAATGTAATCAATCAAAGGTGACAAACATTTCTTGGTAATCTCACCTGTCTGCACCAGTAGTGTGGAGGGGTAAAATTGTGAGTGCCCTTACTCCTGCGAACGAAGAGAAATAAAATGGTTATAAATAAAATAAGATAAAGAAAAATAAAGAAAAAAAGATCGGTCAACTGAGTTCATATTCTATTTCCGACTACTGGCATGGCATGACTTGCATATCAACACACTTGCAAAAGGCATGAAAACAACGTTCCCTAGGCTTAGCGTCATCATTATAATAAGTTTTTATGACCCGGAGCCGTAATCGTAACTATGAGATAGATCGATCGTTTTAACGACGTGTCAACCCGTCTAGGGTTATTTTATGTCCAGAGTTTAGGGAATCAAGTACTTTGTACGTTTATACTAACATTTTTATATTGTTGTTTCTTAAGATTTTTAGGCACACAGTTATATGATATCAAGTATTTCTATCTGATACAAATAATTTGCACACAGTTATGGTTTCAAGTATTCTTATCTAATAGTAATAATTATATGGCTTTAAGTTTGATTTCTTTGTTTAACGGCATATCAACCTTTGTAGGTTATTTAATGCCAAAGCCATTCTCCTAGAAAAACAGTAGTGGTACTATTTAACCCAATAGTATTTGCCCGAAAGTGAACGTAATAGCGCGACTGGAGTACGAACTCACTTACAACGATTCTGCAGTCTATCGCTTTAACCATTACACCACAAGGACACCCCTTATATGGTTTTAAGTATTCTTATCTAATAATACTAATTATATGGTTTCAAGTATTCTTATTTAATTGTAATAATTATATGGTTCCAAGTATTCTTATCTAATAGTAATAATTATATGGTTTCAAGTATTCTTATCTAATAGTAATAATTATATGGTTTCAAGTATTCTTATCTAATAGTAGTAATTATATGGTTTCAAGTATTCTTATCTAATAGTAATTATTATATGGTTTCAAGTAATTATTTCGATTCAGTAATAGTTATTTAGTTGCACACAGTTATATGTTTCTAGCGAATAATAATAATAATAATAATAATAATAATAATAATAATAATAATAATAATAATAATTACTTTATTAAGGCAAAAATCGATAGGACGCAACATAATAATAAGCGTTGGTTACGTGGAGATAGAGACGAAACGACTAATCACGTTATAAGCGAATGCAGCAAATTAGGGCAAAAACATTACAAGACTAGACATGACTGCATGGGAGAGGTGATCCACTGGGAATTGTGCACGAAATTGAAATTAGACCATACTACCAAATAGTATATGCCCAACCCAGAATTCTCAGGGATTTTGAAATACAAATACATCATGTAATCCCGACTAGAAGACCAGACCTAGTGAAAGATTACAAAAAAAGAGAAGTTCCTGAATAGTGGACTTCGCAGTTTCGACGAACCACAGAGTGAAAATCAAAGAAAACGAAAAGAAAAAAAGTACTTCGACCTTGCCAGAGAACTAAAAAGCTATGAAACATGAAGTTGACAGTGATACCAATTGTGATTGGTGCACTTGGAACAACCTCCAAAGGCTTGGTTAGCGGGCTGGTGGAGTAGACAATCAGAGGACGAGACGAGACCATCCAAACTACAGCATTGTTGAAGTCAGCCAGAATACTGAGAAGAGTCCTGGGGACCTGAAAAGACTTGCTGTCACTCAGGTTCCAGTGAAAGACAGTCAGCTAACGCCAGTGAAAAAACTCGCGAGGAGTAATCCTGAGTAAAGTTAGGGGAGTCCCTGTGGCATTGTGGCAAACGTTTTGAACTGTGACACCTTAGTGACTGAGTTCGAACTCTAGTCATAGTATTACATTCACTTTCTGATTAGTATCCTCGGGAAAATATGAAACCCCTTTTACCCCCTCCCCCAGCTATGGGTTAAATAATACCACTTCTATCCTTCTACAAGGTTTGCTTTGGCAATAAATACCTCACGAAGATTGATATGCCATTAAACAAAAAATCTAAACCGAAATTATTCTTAAAACCAATAAGTTACAGTTATATAGTATCAAGTATTCCTATCTAATACAAATAATTTTTTACTGGTTTCTTTGACCCGTAGATAACATCCTAACAGATATTAACACTCCCGGATCACTGGTGAATACTCTACCCACCAGACTAATGCGCTTCCGTTTCCTTCTCAAGTTGTTTTTTATAAGTGCAGTTGCTAGCTCTAAGCCTCCTGGTTTAGGATTCACAGTTTTTTGCTCTCCAAGGTTGGGTGTTTTACTTAGAAGACTAGTATACTCAGCCTATTCTAGTATTTACCTGTAACTGTAAATTAATGTTGAACATAGACAGAAAAAGTTACTGTGTTCATACTTATATGGCTCTTTGTTTCTCTGTCCCTAGTTTCTGTTATGCTAAAAGAAACATTCAAAATTAACACTTGCATGATTGATTGATTGATTTTAACGGCATTTCAATCCTTCTAGGGTTATTTTATGCCAAGAGGTTAGGAAATGGAATTCATTGTACGTTCATATGCTTTGGGCAATGAAGGGGTACTCCACATTCCCCAAAGCTTCAGCATTACTGGAGCCTCATCAGCAGATTGTTTAGAGTCATATACCTAGGACACTCTTTTAGTCTTTCCTCTCTGCATAGATGCAATCGGTGTATTCTCCAGCCTCAGCCGACAGGGCTGGGTAAAACTTGAGATGTTAGATAACAAGACTACGCGACGAGAGAAAACAGATTAAACGTTTATGGTTTTAACAATATCATTTCAAGTTAATATCATTTTCTGAAAATTTCAACTCGTAAAAAATAAATTAACAAACGAATAAATAAAATTTGTGAGTGATACACAAGTGATTTATCAACTAGAAAATCTGTTGATATAGTTAGTCCAAACAAAGCGATAATACAATGAAATTATTTTACATTTCTCGTTTAAAGAATTAGTTCGAGTTATTTGTAGATGAATGAATATTTTAGGAAGACAAATCGTTAATCTTTTTCTTAACTTTTGGAAATTCTGTAGAATTAATTATGTCTAATATTAATACGATGATGTGGTGTAATGGCTATCGTCGTAGGAAATGGACACGGCAATACGAGTTCAAATCCTGGACGAGACTGATTGCATTTCACATAGCACTAATACCATTGGGAAAGGTATGAATCCTATTATTCTCCCTCCAGCCATGGGTAAATAGTAGGGCAGACTGGGTTCTAGGCAACTAGTCTAGGAGAAGGAAAACTCTGAATTCAAACCTGTTAAACTCCGCTTAAAATTGACCTTGTGTCATATCCTGTCCGAGCGGAGGGGTTGGTAAATATGATTAATACGAGTTGGCAATCATAATTGTTTATACCCAGATAAACAAGGGACGCCTGAGGAAGGCCGTAAGATACAGCGGCCGAAATGTTGTGTTTCAACTAACAACAATAAAGATGACGACAGCAGTCTGAATAATCACAATCAAAATAATACACATCAAGCCTCATCTAAAAAATTCAGACAGATATTATCAAATAAATATAGTTCCCTAATTGTGATTTACATAGTAGTATTCGAAACCATACAGCTGTATGCGAATTATTTGTATTAGAAAGGAATACTTGATACCATA
This sequence comes from Sepioteuthis lessoniana, assembly GCA_963585895.1. Lineage (NCBI taxonomy): Eukaryota > Metazoa > Mollusca > Cephalopoda > Myopsida > Loliginidae > Sepioteuthis > Sepioteuthis lessoniana. Next base: position 50,861,395 of record OY757936.1, on the reverse strand, counting down.
TAACTGTGTAGATTATTTATATTGATAGTTACTTGAAGTTCTGATTGTTTGCAAAGAATAATTATTATTAGTAACTTGTTACCATATGATTGCATGTTAGTTATCTATATTAGATGGGAACACTTGAAACCGTATAACTGTGGAAACAAAAGATTATTATTAAATCATCATCATCATCATCATCATCATCAAATCGTGCTGCTCTCTGTCTCCATTCGTCTTTACCATCCATCGTTCCCGACAGATCTCCCAGATTACTTCCAGTGTTTGTACAGAGCTGTTGTAAGTTTTTGTTTGTCAACCAGCACTGCCACGTCCATGCAAAGGGGTCCATAGGAGAACGTCACTTTATGATTTCGTCCTTGCTTCTCCAGCAGTGTCCCGCGTGTCTAGTTCGTCTTTTTTGGATGGTATTAGAGACGCTGCTACCAAGTACGTCAACTTGTCCACTAATTTCAGAGTACCGCCATTTAGTGTGGAGGTGTCTCCTTCTTGATTAAAACCCGTGTACTCCGTTTTGTCTGCATTCTCATAGAGACCAATGCTTTCTGCTGCCTGCTCCAGGCTATGCAGCAGGGACACTTGGTTTGGTTTAGTTTCCTTTTTCAATGACATATCAACCTTCATAGGTTATTTAAAACCAAAACTATCCTTGTAGAAGAAGATTAACGGTTCTATTTAATCCATAGCTGCTGATAAGAGAGTTCCTACCTTTCCTTAGGGTAGTAGTTCAAAACAGAAACGGAATGGCATGATTGGAGTTTAAAATTCCTAGCTACGATGTCACAGTCGAGCACGTTAGCTAAACTACCACAAGCCATGATCACCGAAATATAGAAAGCTTGTTCGATTGTGACGTGACCTCACAAAAGTAGTCCATGAGGTTAGTGAAACAGTCAGTAATCATAATATTATGAATTATTGTAAGAAAAAATGGTTTTCGAAAACTTTTTAAAGATACATTTACAAAAGAAAGAAACATAGTTGGATTTTATAAAGAACTTTATTAATGATACGAAAAAAATATTGTTTCTGAATGCTACGTTAAGTAAATAAACTAAACATCATGTTACATTTCAGTAAAGTTTAAAGACTGAAAATCGTTCATTTTATTTGTTACAAATTTGAAAAAAATTCTTTAAAACCATAATCCACATTGTTTTAATTTATATGTTTTTATTTTAATTTCAATTAGTATTCTGTACAGTTATAGAATACACATTTTTTAGCCTTAAAATAATCACCCCAAAAACAATACATAAGAACATTCTAGAAATTTCGGATCAAAATCGCATTAACATTGAAGTTACACTTTTATATTTTTCAACTAATCAGCTAAAAACACAGAATAATAACATTCAAGAAAATCTGGCTCAGAAACTAATTAACAGAAAAATTTTAGGATCTAAAACAAATAAGTAAATATACGAATCTGATTGGTCAAGAAATGTCTGTGCGCTTGAATTTTAGGATCTGCAATAAAACTTAACAATATCCTATTTTTTATCCACTTCAGTGACCCCAAAAAGTATAAATAACGAAGAATTTAATTAACTAAAGCATTCGACTACCAAAGGTCATTCCTTCCACTACCAAAAAGACTTTCCACCACGGGAGGCCACGACGGACAGCAGAGAGCCACGCCATACTCAAAGGGAAAAGGCATGCAACCTTCTTTTACCAACTACTAGATTCCGACACGTTGTCGCCAAAGATTGTAAAAACTCACGTGCGGACTTATGAAAACAAAAGGCACATACTTACGGTCCATCCCATATATAGACACACATACATATGTATGTAAGTAAAGTCAATTTTTTATCATCTTTACTTCGGCCAACTATGGACACATTGATCTTATAGACTTTACTAACATGTAAACACACACACACACACACACACACGCACGCACGCACGCACGCACGCACGCGCACGACAAATCCTATTTTCATTCAAATGGCCATAGCTGTGTACTGGGTTTAGTTGTTTGTTAGCGAAAGGTTTAGTTGTTGGTAAGCGAGGAAGATGGTTGTAACGTATGTGTGTTTACGTTGAGTCGTTTCCTCGCTTAATGTTGTTAGTCCCCTCGCGAAGTTTGTGAGAAATAAAAGGAGGATGATGATGAAGAAGTAAGATGGCGAGAGTCGAAATGTGTTTTGGAATAAGTTTTTATTTGCAGCATGGAATATTTGGGTTTGCTTTAGGTACTGCAAGACTTGTGGTGTTTAAGCTTGTTAGTATTGAGACGAAATGGCGTTATGAGATGTTGAGAAGGCAGCGTGTGTCGTCGGACGTGTGAGGGATTGTTTGTTTTAGAGTCACCATGGTTTTTGTCCGTCTGGTGGAGAGGCGTGTGTTGTCTCCATTAAGGTGGCCCAGAGGTGAAATGGTAGCTAGCGTGTCGAGAGCGGGATTACGCGTCAGATCGACATAGCAAATTTTGGGGTGACATAAAGTTGTGCCTGTGCGAGGCATGTTGAATGCATCTAATTTATATTCAACTGGGATTCTTTGTAAGGAATCCATAAATTAGATGGATTCCCTCGTGTGTCCATGCTGCTGCTGCTATTCTAGAGCCGCAGTGAGATGTCTGCACTGGGCGGCGTTCTCAAGCCAAAAAAAAAAAAAATCGCTATTGAAGAACGGCCAGTGTGACGTCTGCACTGGTCGGCGTTCTCCAGCGAAAAGAGAGTGTGTTTGGCAGCCGGAAATTAAAGGTCCGGGCTGAATAGGATAGGTCATCCTGATTGGGTGAAATTAAGTGTCGAATTAAATTGCGCGCCAAACCAAAATACGAAAATTTTCCTTTCTCTACAGCTGTATTTTCTACAAAGGCCGCTCGTACATAACATGAACCTTGTATTTCTAATTATTTTATCCTGTTGGTCATGATTATTAAATTGTTTGTTTCTTAATGTTCGTTAATGGTCATATTCCATTTGTTTACGTGCTTGTAAAATTTGTGTTGTATTTGTGGTGGAACTAAACCTGAAAGTAACTCCCGTAAATTACAGAGGATTCACTCACCCACTACAAAGTTACAATATCGTAATTATCAAGTGATTATTATTCTTATACATTATATAACAACAACTGAATTATGAATTAGAGAACTAACGAACAATAATTGAAAAAAATAAACAGATAACAAGTAAATGATAAATAAAATATGAATAAGAAATTATTAAATTAAATACAAACAAGCAAATAAATTTGAAACAAACAATAAAAAGATTTAAAATTCAAATATAATACTTAGAGATAAATAGGTTACAGATAGAAAATTTTAAGACAGAAATTCGTTCATAATTTTAATTGTTTCAAATTTGAAAATAATTTTTAAAAAATCATAAACAGCATTGTTTTAGTTTGCATGTTTTCATTTCAATTTTAATAATTATTTTCTAAATTTACAATTTTGTAATCATTAAGTGATTATTACTCAAATACAGCAACAACTGAATCATGAATTAGGAAACAAACAATAATGAAATAAATAGACAAACAAATTGCAAATAAATGATAAATAAATAAAATCATTAAATATAAATTAGAAACAAGTAAATTAAATACAAACAAGCAAATAAATTAGGTACAAACAATAAAGATATTTAAAAATCAAATAATACTTATTAAAAATAGGTTATATATACAAAATTTAGCTGAATGTTTGAAGTTTGTTTTTGCTTAACTTGTTATTTTTTATATCATTTTTTCTTTGGAACAAAAACTATTTAAAAGAACATTTGTAAAGCACCAGACAAACATTCTTTGTATTTTTTCTATACTGTGACCCTCATTACAAGTGTCAACATTAAAAAGAAGCTCATAATCTGCCAAAACATTCAATGTTATATGCATGGCTAATTTTCTTTGATTTACTGAATGAAGAAAAGAATGTTGTTTTATCAGCTCATCAATCAATGACTACATAATTATATATCAGAAAATTTGTTGTTGTATAATTAGTATATAAGGGAGAACTTCTATTAATCCCCCCGAAAACAGCTGTTTATTTCAGGCATTTCTTCCACATTATCTCTTCCAGATATTAAATCTTTGCAACAATTGCATTTAATTTTCTTAAAAACTACATAACAGCAATAACCTGTTAAGTATAGTATCACAGGAAGAACTTCTCTGCTTTTATTAATATCATCTTCTTTAACATCAATTCTAAACTTGTACACATCTAACTTTTGCTCCTCTGTCACTTCATACCATTTTGGTTCTTGTAATTTTTAAAAATCAATTTTAAGGCATTTCTGATTAAATGGTAAGCTCAATTTTAAAACTGATAGTAGTCTAATTTTTTTCACACTCAAACTGTATCAAGATATTATACTGATCCCCCACTAAGTTGCCGGTATTGACTAAACCTGGCCTCATGGTGATCAGTTTGAACTTTACCAGGTAATATGTATTGCGTTTTCAATTCTTCTTGGTCAGTTCTAGAAATGCATAGGTTGTATGATGCAAAGCAGAGAAGGTTTCCCTTGTGGGGTTTTAAGGCTTGAAGGACAGGGACTAAGGGCAAGGCTGTGTTGCCGTAAGATATCTGACTCCATATTTTGGTTATATTATTTTACCCCATGTTGACTGGCCGGCGCAAGGTCTCGCCCAAAGAAAGTCCCAAAAAGAATTATACAAAAAGAAAAGACAGCAACAGATAAAAAACGAAGACGTTTCTTTTATACTTTCCTTTATTTACTGGGTTCAACAACCATTCCGTGGATGAGGGAGTTTTTCCTGAATACATTGAAATGGTTGAATCCCCCAGTTAAGGTGGCAAAAATACGTTAATTCGTTTCATGTATGTAGGTGTCCGCATTTGGTATTTCGGGCCTCCATAAGGGTTAATTTTCTTTTGGAAGTTTTGTCAAAGTCCGGTAAGAGTTAGTTTATAATTCAGTAGTGGGTCTTGTATATTTCAGCGTAATGTTGACTGATAGAGAGAGGGCTGCTACTGGTTAAAGGGACTAACCGACACTAGGTCCAAAGACGTATGCGTGGTGCCCAAAACAGAGACAGCAAAATGGTGTTGTTGGTTCGACGGTCACTGCCTGAAAGAGAAAGAATGACTTGTCCCCTTTGTCAAGAGGAAATGCATTTTTTCTTTTTACGCATGCGTCATCCCCTTTTCCTGTTATGGACCTCTGGGAGTTTTCTGCAAATTTAATAGTTTTCTTTTTATTTATTTATTTATTTACAAATTTAATTAAATTTTTTTTTCATTTATTTATTCGTTCCCTACACCCTTGTTAATTTGCCATTTCTTCCAGAAATGCTATTCCAAGATTCTAACCAGTCACAGAATACAGAGAAATCTAAAGTTTTCTTCATTCACTCTAAGTGGATTACAGTTTTTATTTCTAAGACGACAACCTTTATATGGCTTTTTTACATTCATTACTGTCCACCGAATTAAAAATATACTTATATAAAAAAAGGGGGAAATGGAATAACTGAACGACATCTCAAGCGCTAGAAAACACATGTATATCTGTATAAAAGAAGAAATTCAGAATTTTTAGAAAATTTTGATCATTGTTTAGGAATCTTATAGTCCTCTATTTGATTAATTTCCACATCTCTACAAAATACATGTGTAACATACCCATACTTGAATATGGGAAACGTACATAGAATGTTCATAACATATATACATAGAACATAGGGATCCCGAATCACGAGAAACACGTAACGACTTCTTAGTTCAGGTACGAAACCTTTTATTACCTTTGAGTTAAAGGTTTCGACGACATAAGGAAGAGAGATGCACAATCTTTCTAAGATGACTTTTCCATCTGCCCACCCCCAACACGTGCGCACCCGTCACAAGGCCTCCGCGAGCAAGCGTAAGTCAACCGTCTTCTCCCGAGGCACGACTCAACTCAACTAACTGACTTTTTCAAATCTCCCAAAATCCTCCGCGCGTGACGTCATTCGCACTCCCTAGCCCCGTTTCCCATCTCGGGTTTTTATTGTGACATCTGAGTGACACGTCCGCTCTGCGCGCACGCGCGAACACCTGCGTTAATGTTGCACCTAAGTAACCCATGCACTGAGCTGAAAGGTTCTCAGCCAAATTAAACCCAAAGGCATAAAACGAAATCCCTCGGCCATTATATCACACATGTACAGCAAAATTAGATTTAAGTACAAGAAACAGATTGATTTTTGGATATGGGGATTTGATACAGCTGCATATAATAAGTGTCTTTGCTGATCAACAACACTCCAGTAATTTCTATCACGAAAATTTAATTTCCCTTCTCAATCATTCATTCAATGGAATTTCTCCTGCCTTTTATATGCTAAGTCATCAGTAATACGTTGATTTAAAGCACTTTTAAGGGTCGAATTCTTCAGTCAAATTCTTGAGGTTTTCAATGAAGATAAATATGAGGGACAGTTAGGCAAAATTCTAGGGATAACACCATCACGAAGACAGGTGTCACAGTTGAAGTTAAACTTCAAAAAACATATTTGTTCGTCAAAAGTTGACGATTCTCTCCTAATGTCTTCCCGTTGAAAATGTAGCTCACATACCTAAAAAGATTTAAAAAAAACCGACCTATTTTAAATTCTTGTGAAAATCTAAGAAAATCAGTCTGCAAAAATCTACAATATGAAGCATTTTTCTTACAATTCTAGGAATAGTGAAGACAGTGTTCTGATATTTTAAGGAACATAATTTAATTTATTAATTCAACAAAAGATTATTAATGACGAAGCTCGGTACAAATAAAGAGAGAATTTTTAACGTTAACTCATTGTTTAAATTAAAATGATAAAATTTGTTAAATCATTTGAATTATTTTTATGCCTATAAAAATATTCTTTAATAAATTTATATTGAAAATTTCTTTAAAGTTTATTTTTTAAAAAGTAAGGTTTTCAGCTTTTAAAAATTTTAATAACTTTTTGAATGCGTTGTGAATTACAAATACATGAAATTTACTTAATCCTTAGAGTTTCAATTGAATTTAATAGCTTTTTAAAATAAAACTTTGTTTTAATCTGTTGTAAGACAAAAAATTAATTCAATTAAAGTTTTATTCACGAATAAAACAATTCCAAAAATTGTTAGAATGATTAGAATTATTTTTACGCCTATAAAACTATTTCTGAATGAGTTTACATCGAAAATTTCTTTAAAGTTTATTTTTTAAATGAGGTTTTAGCCTTTAAAAACAACGCGAGTGATGAACATATCTTAACTTTCTCGCCAGATTTGACTTATTGTTGTGAACATGAAATTAATTCAATTATAGTTTTATTCACGAATAAAAGAATTCTAAAAAATTGTTAGAATGATTAGAATTATTTTTACGCCTATAAAATTTTCCTGAATAAATTTATATAAAAATTTCTTCAAAGTTTATTTTTTTCAATGAGGTTTTAGCTTTTAAAAACAACGTGAGTAATGGATGTATCTTAACTTTCTCGTTAAATTTGACTTTGTATTGTGAATTATAAAGACATGAAATTAACTTAATAGTTAAAGATTCAATTGAATTTACTTATTTTTTTTAGTACAAAAAAAAAATGAAATTACTCACTCTGCTGAATTTAGTTGGAGAAAAATTCTTTCTTTTGATTGTACAAATCCAAACATCAGATAATTCTTTATCTTTAGAAAAAGAAAATACATAAACTTTAGGGCAGTTTTAAGAATTTCCTTTGCAATTTGGTACAACGTATCTATAAGGCATTGTTTTTGTTTACAAATAAATTCAATATTTAAAAGAAAATATTGAGAAATAATTAAAAAAAACATCACTGCAAATATCTAACACACAGCCTTCTTGAAAGTTGGATTCAAGAGGATGACGTTACATGACATCACATCACGGTCGAACAGGCATTTATATTTCGGTGGTCAGGCACAAGCCTAGTCGGCTGGGGCTGGATAATACTCCGACTGTATTTCAGTTGAAGGATAAACCCTACTCCTAACGAGTGTCCTAGATATGACACAAAACCATCTTATGGTGAAGCTTTGATTCTGGAGCTTAGGAGAATGTGGAGTAATCTTTTATTACCCAAAGCTCCTAGATCCACTCTGGCCCGGAGTATTAGCACCGGATAGGGTCCTATCTATGGGTCAAATAGAACTGTTCGACATCTAAAGTTGTGACCTAACAAATGACTCTGAATCGTTAAAAAAGAACTGTTTGATCACTGAGCTGTGTGAAAACAAATGATTGATTTTTAATAGAATGATTAGTGATACATAGCAATACTTGGAAACGTTTAACTGTGTGCAAACAAATGCGTATGCTGACCAGAATTATAAGTGTTAGTAATACTTGGAGCTTTTTAACTGTGTGCCTAAATTGACTTATTGGTATTACATAGCAATACTTGGAACCATTTGACTGTGTTCAAATGAATAAATTGTGTTAAACTGAATTATTAGTATTAAACAGCAATACATGTAACCACTTCCGGACATTGGCATAATGATTTGAGTGTTCGCCAATGGCCCGGGACACCTGGGTTCAATCTCCAGGTTGAGTCATACCAAAGACTAAAAAATGGTACTTGACGGCTTCTTGCTTAACACTCAGGATTATAAGGTACGGATCAAGGGTAAAGTGGAAAAATCCATGGAAAGGAGTAGCGCCCTCCCTTACTCTTTGGTGAAGTAGCCATCGAAAAGGAAGCCTTCGGGTCACCCTCGACAATGGTAACCACTTCACTGTGTGCAAACTAATATTATTGAATAAAATTATTAGAGTTAGATAGCAATAATTGAAAGCACTTCACTGTGTAGAAACAATAGCAATACAAGTGTGCTTACAAATTAGTTCTAACTCTTAAAAAATTAAATTACCTACAAACTATAAGTGCAAACAAATAACTGATGTTAATTTGTAACCGTAACATAGCAATACTTGAAAGCATTTAACTGTGTGCAAACAAATGATTAATAGTAAATAGAAATACTTAAAACCATTTAACTGAGCGAAAAGAAAATACCTCCGGCTCGTTTAAAAATGTTATCAACACAATGTGTTTACAAATTCCATATATTTAATGTATTTGTAAAATAGGGTTTGGCATTAAATAACCAACAATGTTCAACCAAATCAAATCAAAACAAGCCTACAAACTGTCGCTGAACTCCCCTGTACAAATATGTGAAAATTATTTGTATTCGATAGGAATACTTGATACTGTTTATAATTCTGAATAACTCATGACTATTAGATTGGAGTGCTAGAAGCTATACAACCTTGGAAAAATTATTTGAACTAAATAGGAATACTTGATATCCTATAACTGTGTGCAAACAAATAATTATTGATAAATAAACAAAAAATTCAATTAAAAATAAATTCAATGGAGCTGAAAATAATCAAATGAATCAAATTTTGGCATTGAATAACCCATACGGAGTTCATACGTCGTTAAACAAATTAGCCAAACCAAACCAGAAGAGATGTCGGAATGGGATATGTGTCTGATGTCGTAGAAGATTCTGTAAGAATTAATGCCATTCGCTAAAGACAACGAAACAAGCTCTTACAATAAACTTTCTAATAGGTAAAACGAATGAATTTAGCTCATCCGAACGTATCCATAAACATATAGTGACGGAAGAAGGACAAATTGACTTTATTCCGACGATGAGAAATGTGACTGGAATGACGAGGAGTGGTCCACTCCCACAAAATCAAGAAGACGGTTCCGCACCTCATCCAAAATAGACAAAAAAAGCCAAGAGAAATCTACCCAGACATTAGAACAGTATTCCACCCGTGGGAGAATCAGGCTTCTGGTACTATAGTAGAGCCCTACCATTTTTTCTACTCTTAGTCTTTGGGGTAATAGATGATCAAGGTCAAATCAGGATTAAAAACGTCGATCTTTTCCAATAGACTTTGGTCCATTAGAATATATATATATATACATACATATTTACCAACACCTCCGCTCGGGAAGGATATGAAGCAGAGTTTAACAGGTTTGAATTCAGAGTTTTCCTTCTCCTAGACTAGTTGCCTCACCAAGGCTGAAGAACCTAGTCTGCCCTACTATTTACCCATAGCTGGAGGAGAGAATAATTGGATTCATACCTTTCCCCAGGGTATTAGGGCTATGTGAAATGCAATCAGTCTCGTCCAGGATTTGAACTCGCGTCGCTGGGTCAATTTCCTACGACGATAACCATTACACCACGGGCACCTCCATATATATATACATATATACTTTTGCACAAAAAGAGCCAAAGTTATTCAATGAAAAAAATGGAAATGTGTTTTTGCAGTTTTTGAAACAATATCAATTGGTATTCGCCAATGGTCCAGGATACCTGGGTTCAATTCCAGATCGCGTCATACCAAAGACTTTAAAAATGGTACTTGATACCTCCTTGCTTAACACTCAGCAATACGTATTACGTATCAAGGGTAAAGTGGAGCAATCCAGGGAAAGGAGTAGCAACCTCCCCTTCACCTTGGTGTAGTAGATATTGAAAAGGGAGCTTTCGGGTCGCCCTCGACTACGGTCGCCAACTTTACTTACTTTTATTGCTATTTTTCAAATTTAAAACATTGTTCCATGAAATAAGTTTCATAAAAAATGTGTTCCAGAAAAACAAGAAAAACAAGAAAAAATCTAAAAAAAAAAAAAAAAAACAAACAAACAAAATTGTAAGATTAAGACAATTGTAAGATTAAGACAAAGATGACTTATCAGAATATTTTTGATATGTTAAAGAAAGAAAATATTAAAACATCCTTGTTAACTCTAAAGAGAATTGGTCTGAAATATGAAAGAGAAGTTTTATTGGTAGAAAATCGGGATCAGGCCGCCCTAGAGTTTCGACAAGCAAAACGGATATTATTAGATATGATTTATTACAAAACTCTTGAGTATCGAAACTCTAGCCGACCAGGCAAATTGCTAAAGGTTACTTTCTGGTTTACAGTGAGTGGTGTACGGAAGACGATTTTGAGTTTGTTTGGAAATCAAATATAGCCTCAAAAACTCCTAAACGGTACTATATATATATATATATATATATATATATATATATATATATATATATATATATATATATATATAAGTTAAGATAACACAGATACAAAGTTAACATCAGTTTCCCGTCAATGCAATCATCAGACTGGATCCGACGATTGTAGAGCAAGCACTATTAACTGTGTTTACGGTATCTTAACTTAGATATATATTGTCTATCACCGATGTTGAGCACTCGTTATTCATTAATATAGCAAATTATATCATTAATATTGATATGACGCTATATATATTGTTTGGTATGTAAAAAAAATTTTGACGGATGCATAGATACTAGACTTTGATGATAATATTTATACGCCTTCCCACAAAGACAAATCCATTGATTTAACAAAGGGTTTCATTCGTGTTCGTAGAGGATAGGAGAAAAACTACCCAGTCTCTGTTCGAGTTTGAGTTTTGTTTAACGGCATATCAACCTCTGTGGGTCATTTAATGCCAGGAGGGTTAAATTTCTTTTGTCTTTTGAGCATGTTTAGATTTTAAGGTATGAGTTTTAGTTATGTTTTATTATATTTGACTAGATCTTGATGAAGAGATTGGTTTCTTTTAAAAAGCTTAAGATTTTCTCTGGTTTGGAGTTTTTGAAGAGGTTCTTTAAACTGATTGTTTGGTAATGTTTTGGGCGAATTTGACTAAAACTGTCACAGTTTATGAGAAAGTGTTTGACTGTGAGATGTACTTTGCATGTTGAACATACTGGGAAGTCTTCCCCTTTTAGGAGGTGTGAATGGGTAATGTGGGTGTGACCAATACGAAGTCTGGAGATTATCACTTCTTCTTTTCTATTTAATCTATAACCTGGTGGCCATTCACCTATGGTCCAGTCTCAGTGGAGTATTTCTTTTTCTTTCTCTTTTCTTTTTCTTCTTAGTCAACTCGAAGATACGGACAGGATGTGACGCAAGGTCGATTTTAAGCGAAGTAAAGCTGATTTTAATTCACAGTTTTTTTTCTCGTAAACTAGTTTCCTTACCAAGACTAAAGAGTCCAGTCCGCCAAACAATTTACTCATAACTGGAGAGAGAAAAGATGGATTCATGCCTTCAGGTATGTGACTCAAGAGGATCATATCTTATTTGAACTCGAGCTTGAAGGCCGGTAACTCAGCCCGAGAGGCTCAGAATACGCTGACCACAGAGGGATGAGACGCCCCCTGCCAAAAAAAAGGAGTCCTGGGTATGACACTAAACTGCATTTGATTGTGAGACTACTGTAGTGGAGATTTTGGGAATGTGGAGTACTCTTTCATTGCTATTACTCCCTGGTCCACTCCAACAGGAGTGGTTGTACATTTTAGGCGCTTCTATCGGGGAGAGTTACTGTAGTGTCGGGGCTAACATGCCGGACTACGACATCGTAGTAAGAAAGTTCGAACTCAAGTCACGCTATTACGTTCACTTTCGGACCAATAACCTAGAGAAAAATATGAATGTCCCTATTTCCCCAGCTATGAGTTAAACAGAACCACTCCTATTCTTCTACAAGCATAGTTTTGTCATTAAATAACCCGCGAAAGTTGATATACCATTAAACTAAGAAATCACACCAAACCCATGTATGGGTCAAATAGATGAAAAATTATGAAAAATAGAGGAAAAATCATTCACATTTGGTAGGACCGTATGCAAAAATATGCTAATTGATTCCCCTGCTGAGGAGTATGACCTCCCAAAAAGAGGAGTCCTGGGTATGACCCTAAACTACATCTAATTTTAAGGCTTGTACTCCTTCAATGACATTACTCCCAGGTCCACTCTGACCCGGGCTGTTAGTACCTGTTAGGGTCCCATCTACAAGTCCAATAGATGTTTGAAAATTATTAACATTTGAAAGGACCGTATGCAACCCCTGCTCGAAACAAACAACTCTTGAGGAACTACTATGCAAAAAAATGTAAGTATGAACATACAATGAATGCGATTCCTTAACCTCTTTGCATAAAATAACGCTGGACAAGTTGGCATGCCGTTAAAAATCAATCACTCAATCATTGAAGGCCGGGTAGCGACATCCTGATCTTGAGTAGAGGTTTGGAAAGCGACACCTTGATCCAAGGCAGAAGTGCAAACCCATACATAAATAGGTTTTTTCTCATAATTTTTACGGGCACTGTGCTAGTATTTGTATTGTGTTATGACTATCCTATATTTAATCCGGAGTCATATTGTAGTCTTAATTAGACAAGTTACCTTAAAGCAAGAATGAAAATAGATTTTTCCACTGCGCAATAGGTTATATGTCCCACAGGAACATAAAACGAGAAGAGTCAGGCAAGTCATCTGTTTTTGTTTTTTTGTGTTTTTTTTTTGTTTTATTTTTTTTTCTTCCTTTTTTTTCTTCCTCTTTCTTTGTGGGTGTCGCTTTCTACGTTAAATCTATTTTGGCTGAGGACAAACTCGTTTGAATATTCAGATATGTAGATCTCTCCACTTCAGAGAATGAATTTATCAAATGCAGTTAATCTTGGGAATAAAACGTTGACAAAGCTTGAGTCTCTTGCTGATAAAGTGACACATTTATTAAGAAATACACTAGATACGATTGTGGAATAGTTCAGGTTTATCACCGAAAATCTCATCGGTCTGCCAAAAACATGCCACAACCACAAACTTCCCCAGCAGAGAGAGAGAGAGAGAGAGAGAGATAGAAAGATATATATATATATATATATATATATATATATATATATATATATAAAGACAATGAGTAAGATAGATAGATAGAGAGAGACAGACAGAGACAGAGACAGAAAGAGAGAGAAACGCCATATAATGTAAGAAGTTTGTCTTGCAGAACTTGTTTCTAGTGAAGTGAGTTCGAATCTTGCTGGATGGTATAATTCTTTGATCTTGTTTCAGCCTACGCTAGGCTTGGTCACTAAATATATACTCTTATATGCTCACACACACACTCATGGACAGAATATTTTTAATTGCTTAAATTTGGGCAAGTATTATGCATGAATTCTGGGAAATTTCCACGGTATAAATCGTATATATATATATATATATACATATATATATATATATATATATATAAGTGCATAAATTGTATATATATATATATATATATATATATATATATACCGCTCACATATATATACATAAATTTTACATATATATATATATGTATATATATATATATATATATGTGTGTGTGTGTGTGTGTGTGTGTGTGTGTGTGTGTGTGTGTGTGTGTGTGTAAACTGCCCACATATGCATATATAAATTGTATATATATATATATATATATATATATATATATATAGATACGTGTATTTATACGGTTTATGTATATATATATATATATATGTATGCACATACATATATGTACAATTTATGTGTATACATATGTACACAATTTATTAGTAGATATATATATGTGCATATATAAATAAATTGTATATATATATGCATAAATTGTATATATATATATATATATATATATATATATATATATATATATATATATACGTGTATGGATACATAAATTGTATACTTATATATATATATATGCATATATGTATACATAAACTGTATACATATACATACATGTTAACATAAATTGTATATATATGTGTGTATATATATATACATATATACGTATATACGTATATGAATACATAAATAGTATATATATATATATATATATATATATATATATATATATATATATATATATATACGTACATGAATTAAACATATATGTACGGGTGTTCATTAACAATATATCTACACATAAATTATGTATACCCGCATAAATTATATATAATCACAAATTATATATGCATGCATAAATCATATATATATATATATATATATATATAGATTATATATGTATATTTATGCGTACATGAATAATATATGCATATATATACATACATTCTACGTGTGCACGTATATATACATACGTACATATAAAATATATTTATATGGATATATACATCACACACACACACACACACACACACACATATATATGTGTGCGTGTGTGTGTGTGTGTGTGTGTGTGTGTGTGTGCCCGCGTATAATGTGCGATTGGTAAATTGTCACCATTTTAGATTATTAATTTCCGACATATGTTTTATTGTTTCAGGATTTGTCTACTTTGCAACAGAATAGAGTCAGATGGGCGTCTGAGAGGAAATTAGCACCACGACGTAATTCCCTTCTCTAGGAATCTTGAAACTTCATGCTCTACGACTGAGTATTCACGCGGAAGCTCTAATACGAAAATTTCACAGTGATTGGATGTCAGTCTGACGACTGATCCATACTCATATTTATGAAAACCAAACATCCAGTCCACAATATAGTGTTTGGGTGGTCACTAACGACGGAGATGTATGCCCCCAGTCGTCTTCCCACACGGACAACAGAGGAGTTGGTAGTGATGACCTAGATCGAGGGGGTAGCAGTTGGAAGATCGTGCGTCTGGCAATAGAACTCTGTGCCATACCGTACAAGCAGGATAAGTCAGTGTTGGTTGTAAGAAATTTTCTGCGACCACATCACACGTAACATCTGGTAGCCAATCTCCTAAAATTGCAATCCCTTTGATTATTGTGATTGGCAACGAAACTCCGTCAAACACAAAAGCTGAACTTTTGGACAAAGAGAAGAGCAGCATTTACAAAATTAACAAGGAGACTGTCAGAAAGCCTTGCAAGAGATCCCGAAGTCGTTTGGAGGCAATGGTTGAAGCCAATGGCAATTTCTTTCAATAAATCTAATCCATACGATTTCAGAATATTTTCCTGTATTTTTGATGAATATATCTGACAAAGTTTGATATCAGTGTTATTTTCATTTTTCCGTAATTTAGACGACAGTTCAAATATATATATATATATATATATATACACGGAGAAATAACAGATTGGAAAAATCCGACTAAAATTTCTATCTTTCTTTTTCTCTTTCTTTTCCTTTTCTGTCTCTTCTTCTTTCAGCCCCTTCCTTCTTTTTATCTATTTCCTCCTATACCTATGTAATCACCAACATTCTGATGAAGTCTTTGGGTAAATAAAAACGAAATGTTAATTGAATCCGTTGTCTGTGTTTCGGTTTATCCACTTTTCCACTCATTTTTACATTTATACGCACACAAATTAAAAACACTTAAAGACCGTTATTTGGAGTTTCCAACGGATCATATTGTATAATATATATAGCAAATATATAAACATATTCCATGATTTATATATATATATATATATATATATATATATATATACACACATATATAAATATACAATACATTAAATATATATGATTTATAAATTTATAATATACATACACTATATTATATATAACATTTATATGTATATAAATAATATATATATACTTGTGTATATATGTGTGTGCAAATGTATATAAATATATTTGTATATATATATATGTATGTAAAATTCTCTCTCTATATATACTTATATATATATATATATATATATATATATATATATATATACAAGCTTGTGTATATATATATATATATATATATATATATATATATATATTCTGAGGTGTATGTAAGCATGTGTATATATATATATATACATATATACGAATGTATAAGAAAATCTTTGTGTCTCTCTCTCTCTCTATATATATATATGCATGTTTATTTGTATGAATATATGAGAGTATGTATATAAATTCTTATGTATATATGTAGATGCCTATGTATATATCTGTATATATGCTTTCTAGATGCATATATGAGGATCATTAAATAAGTATCCAGGTTTTTTTCGTATGGGCACTTTTATTGATCGTACACACATGAAACTCTAATCCCCTTTCTCGAAGGCCTCATCGAAGTCCTCTTTTATGAGCGTGTCAAAGACCTTCGTCACAGCCTCTTTCATCTCCTCAATTGTCTCATAACGACAGCCTCTGAGCTTAAAAAATAACCAAAAGTCACAGGGAGCAAAGTCTGTGACAAATATGGAGTTGTGGACTGGTGCATTGTCCTGGTGGAAATGCAATTGACCCGATTTGGAGAGTGCTGGCCTCTTCGATTGGAATCTGTTCCTGAACTCCCTTAAAACCTCAACATAGTAACTCTAACCATAACCTTTTGGCCAATCAACTCTGGTGTATTGACTTCGTTAGTCCGCCCACAGCTCTCATCATCCCTAACAGACTCCGTGCCTTCCTTGAATCTCTTATGCCACTCAAAAACTGATGCTCGATTCATGCAAGATGGTCGAAAAGCAGTCTGAACCATTCCATACGTTTCTGTGGCATTTTTTCCAAGTTTAAAACACAATTTTATTGCATATCTTTCTTCTGTGTCAGATCGCATTTTTGAAATTCACCAGCTGTGACAATCAGGCTTTAGTAGGGTGTATTCCAATTGCTGCTATAGCTGTTCATTTGAACCTGAAATCATACAAATTGGTCAGTCATCACATAAGATGTATAGCAATAACATACTGAATTTTCAAGAGTCTACGACAATTTTAAATGCCTATACAAAAAAGTGTAGAAACTTATTGAATGCACCACGTAACTATTAAGAATAGGAATAATTATTTTTATTAGACAGGAATACTTGATACTAGATATAACTGTAAATTGTTTATATTGAAAAATATTTACTTGAATCTATATTGTTTACTAAGAATTATTAGAATTAGATATTTCAAAACATATAACTGTACAAACAAATGAATTTTATCAAATAAAAATAACTACTTCAAACCATATGATTATTAGTATTAGATAGGAATACTTGAAACCATACAGTTGTGTTCAAATTATTTATATTAGATAGGAACAATTGGTATGGTTGGGTGCAAAAACCGCTTAGATACAATAAAGCAAAAAATGTAAATATAAACGTATAATGAACACAGTTCTCTAACTTTTAGGCATAAAATAACCTTTGATGGGTTGACATGCCATTAAAATCAATCAATCAACTAATAAATACGCCACCTAGCATTTACATAGTTGATAAGTTCTTGATTAATTGAAGGTATTTATCTCTGTCTCCCACCATTGATACAAGGTCTTTTTTCATAATGGGTATATAGGGGTAGGTCGGTCGGGCAAGAGCTTCGAAGCTAGTGCATAGCAGGCCAATGTTGAACATAAGATCGGTGGGTGAATGAGAACTATGGAAACCTTTGCCAAGCTTCCAAGTACGAAGCTAGGTGTATTTATCACTGCCTCCCACCAGGCAGGATTTAACATATGGATTTTTATAGTGGGGGTTTTACGGAAGTGGGGAGATTGGACTATGTTGGTTATAGGCTCATTTAGTGCAATGTGAGCCAAGTGACCCTCATGGACTTGGACTCACTAAAAGTGCTATGTATGCCTGGTCATAGTTGAAACCATACCAAAAGGTCTACTGCTATGCTTTGTCATTGATTATTTGCCCACCAAAAGGTGGCCCAGCCGAAGTCGGGAGCCATCTGGCCTCGAATTTATCGTTGACTTGATTTATTTATCATACGTCCCACAAACGCACAAGACCGTTTTTAAGGTGGGTCCGGTCGCAGGGCCGAAGCCCACACGCGTCCGGCAAGGTCAAAAATACCTTCGACCCCGTCGGCATTCCCCTTTTTGGGGGCGCCAGGCAATAAGCCTAAACACCCTGAAGCGGGTAAAAGCATGGGGGGATGGCCCCCTGAGGCTGGGGGAACTCTCCAGTGCCGATGGACACCCAGCAGAACCACCCAGAGGTAAAACGGCTTACCGAATGCAACCCAACAACTGGAGAGGAAAGATCGTTGACTTGATACCCCATCCGGCACGAATAACAGACTGTCCAGCAAAAATATCTAATTTGCATATTCATCTTTTAAAAAATAAAATTGTGACAAATTCTTTTTAATTCACTTTCGATTCGCCCATTTAGTTCAACATTATTTATGATTTCACAATGTATTGAATGACGTCATTCATTATTTTCGCGTCACGATTTTCGAACGACGTTTCCTCGTAAATCTCTTATCAGAGAAAAAAAAATAAGAGGAAAAATCGCAAACGTTCTTATTAATTTTGTCTGTACACGAAAGAAATTATACGTATATATACATAGACATCAATATAACAACCCATATTGTAGAGTTTTCCTGACGATCAGCAATTGGTGAAATTATGACAAGTCTCGTTTTAACGAGAGCAAGGACAGTCGGTAAAAATATCCATTATTACTTCCTGAGTAGAAATCTCAGAAAGATGCCGTACAGACGAGAGGGGCGTCCTCTCACGAGATTTCAGACCCGCGGTCGCGTTGTAGAACACATTCAATTGTCATTCCCCATTAAATTAAGGTTGACCATCCCAAGAACGAGGCCCAGACCGTTCCGCCCGAGATGCTCTGGGAAAGCAACCGGTTCAAAATACCGAGGCTGTCAACTCAATAGTAACTGGAACGAGACGGATAACCTTCCTGAAAGTAAGCTCTTATTTTTCGAGGATCTTGGCTGCTCGTCTGTTGAATGCAAAATAATAGCTGACGTGGAAGACACAGATTTGAAAGACGATAATCCAGTCCCAAAATGTGAATGCCCCGAGCGGAGTGTCACAGATATAACCGACGAATTGACGTACGTTCAGATGAAGGGCTACTTCAACTGGATTACGTCGTTCTTTCAACGTTGGAAAAAGATCCCACGGAGACCACGGAATTGCCGGCGGATAAAAGGAGGGAACAGTTCACGACCGCTAACATCAGTCGACGATAAATATTTGTAGCAATCGAAATGTCTTCTTTGTTAATATTAATTATATTCAAATACTCTAATTAGTATCCTCGTGTAAAATTCGATCTCGTAAACCTGTTAATCCTTAATCTTACTAGACTCCCACAAACTCCAAATTTTAATTCTATACTAGCGGATGTACCCGGCAATGCTCGGGTGTCAGATTTGTTTAATTGTGTTTATTTTGTTATATATAAATGACTTGAAGCTTTTGATGTACTTTTTGTATGTAATTACACGGAAAGAATATACTTTAGTATAATATTGATCATGGAAGACTTCAATTGTTTTCCTTTTTTTAAGAAAAATAAATAGCCATTTTAATTTATCAACAAGGAAATATTAGTTTTTGGTAGAGACAGGGTTAAACCCATAATTCTTTTTCTTAACTGTATTGAAAAATGCAATTTAACCTCTAAGTTATATTACTAATATTTCTATATTACCTTGTTTTTATATTATTTTTTTAGTATAAGTCGTAATATAAGCAATATAGGTATTATAAGATTCATAATATGTCTTATAATCTAAGGATATTTATCCGACTTCACACCAAGTTAGACATGGAGTCATATTATAGTTGGGAGCCATGCACGAATCAAAATTCATGCGCCGCTATTTCAAAAAATGCTTGGTCCTGTCGGCATTCACTTTTTGGGTGCCACAGGCGCCGGGCAATAAACTCAGTCCTGCTAAGCTGGTAATAGATTGATGGGAAAGGGACGGGCCCCTGGAAACAAGCTGATATTGCTTTCTAACCAACCCGGCAAGATTGCTTCTGGGCCCGGTCAGTGTTATAAGTCATATAGAAGTAACAT
>OY757936.1:50788300-50835800 GCA_963585895.1 Sepioteuthis lessoniana | reverse complement strand
GAAAACATTAAAAATAAAAATAAAAACTTATATCGAAATTTCATCAGTTAGATGGATATTAAGGTATAATAACCATATCCATTCGTTCTCTCATGAACGCTTGAAAAATCAAAAAGCCTTATCCAAACATTTTTGTAAATTGAAAAATAAGGGTTTAACCCCAGAAATTCAATGGAGTATATTGAAAAGATCTATTACTCTGAACTGCTTTGATGGTAGATGTAATTTGCGTCTAGAAGAAAAGATACAAATTATGTTATACCCGGATCCCGGTAAACTATCAAATTAGAGATGTAGGCATAGAAATAAATTTAGACAATTGTAAAACATTCAGTATATACCAGGTGCATACGATAAGTTTCCAGACTTTTTTTCGTAAGTTCATTTAAAAATGTCGTAAACTCTTGAAAATTCAGTATGTTATTGCTAGATCTCTTATGAGATGACTGACCAATTTTTATGATTTCAGATTCAAATGAATAGCTACAGCAGCAATTGGAATACACCCTACTAAGACCTGATTGTCACAGCTGGTGTATTTCAAAAATGCAATCTGGACGTCAGGACACTTTAGAAGAATGATACGCAATAAAATTGTTTTAAACTTGGAAAAAATGCCACAGAAACGTATGGAATGCTTCAGACGACTTTTGGAGCATCTTGCATGAATCGAGCATCAGTTTTTGAGTGGTATAAGAGATTCAAGGAAGGCACAGAGTCTGTGAGGGATGATGAGGTGTGGGAGGAGTAAGGAAGTCAATACACCAGAGTTGATTGGCCAAAGGGTTTGGGTTAGGCTTAGGGTTACTATGTTGAGGTTTTAAGTAAGTTCAGGAACAGATTCCCAGGGAAGAGGCCAGCACTCTTCAAATCGGGTCAATGGCATTTCCACCAGGACAATACACCAGTCCACAACACCATCCTTGTCACAGACTATTTGACCAAGATGGGCATCAAGACAGTTCCCCACCCACCCTACAGTCCAGACCTTGCTCCCTGTGACTTTTGTTTAATACCTCAGCTCAGAGGCTGTCGTTATGAGACAATTGAGGAGATGAAAGAGGCTGTGACGAAGGTCATTGACACGCTCATGCAAGAGGACTTCCATGGGGCCTTTCAGAAGTTGTTGAAACGGTACAAGTGGATTGCAGCTGGAGGAGATTACTTCGAAGGGGACTAGAGTTTCATGTGTGTACTATCAATAAAAGTGCCCATACGAAAAAAGTCTGGAAACTTAGCCTATGCACCTCGTGGTCAAAGTTAATATTTAACTATAAATCATTAAATTGTTATAGATATTTTAACTTAGATAAATAAGTCTTACCATTACCGGCAAGCGTTTCCCAGTTGGCTGGGGTTGTAGAATACACTGACCGCACCTCTGCAGATGGGTAAGACTCCCCACCTCCCCAAAAGACGAGTGTCCTGAAAATGACACTAAACAATCTGATGGTGAGGTTCTAGTAATACTGGAGCTTTGGGGAATGCGGAGTACCCCTTCATTGCCATCGCTCGAGGGCCCACTCTGGCTCGGAGTAGTAGCACCTGTTAGGGTCCTATCTATGCATCAAATAGAACTAAGCTGCATACTTATGCTAAAGTGAATTACTTGAAATAAAACTGTTTTGATATTTAAACAGCGTACTTATGCTAAACTGAACTGCTTGAAATAGAACTATTTTAACATTGAAACTGTACTTACGCTAAACTGAATTGTTTTAAAATGGAATTGTTTTGACATTTAACTGTGTGTAAACACAATCTATAGTTATACTAAATTGAATTGTTTTAATCATAACTGTTTGATTAAACTGATTCGGAACGTCCTCTGGCAAAAGGATTTTCGCAGCACGTCTGGTAATTTTGCCAGAGTGCGTCTGGTGTGGTGATACGGGGAAGTCGGTCACGTGCTTTGTTTCACTGTCCGATCGTTCAGCCGTTGTGCAAAATTCTTGAGAGCTATATTGTTGGCAATCTGAATGGAAAGTTCTTTGTCCTCGAAGCTACTTCTGCGTGCAGCAATGTAGTTTCGTCGCTGAACAGGTCGGAACATTGTTTCTCTACTTACCCAGCCAAAGGAATTCCACGAAACTGAGTTTTTCTCAGTCTTACTGATCCTAAGATTCTCTCTAAGAGACAAAGACTCTTCTTTGGAGTTCGGTAAAAGGTGAGAGAAAGTTGTGTGTTTGTGTTGCGTGAAAAAGGTACTCACCTTGAATTCTTGTTAGAGGTTACAGGTTAAGAAGGATTTTTGTACTTGGAAAGTTGACTAACAACCTATCCCAGGTAAGTGAGACTAATTTAGTTTTCTGCGATGGAGACAAGTTTGTTTTTTTTTCTCGCTACACCGAGCACATTTTCGATAGGAGAACTAACGTTTCAGCCATGTTAGTCTCTGAGGTGGGAACCAATACTAATATTCGTTTTTTGAATTTGTACAACACACACACATATATATATATGCATCCGTTTTCTTCGCTGGGAATACTTAATTTTTGTGAATAAAATTTTCAATCATCCTCCTCCGTCACAATAATGAAAATATGGGATTAGGTTAGATACTGCGAGTTATTGACCTGTTTTAGTGCGAAAGATTCAGAATAATTTGTGTAGTTGAGGTGAATTTGCATTATTTTGGGTAAGTAAATGGATCTAATTAATTTAATATTAGAATAGTGATAACCAGCCTCAACGCGCCCCATTTTCGATTGTGTACCAAATTTATGTACTTTTTATATAATAAATATTATTTTGAATATTCTCAGGAACCTTTGTTTTTCTCCGTGTCATTCTTCTTATGAATGATCTAGGTCAAAGTTCATTTTCTTCGTCAGTCTTTTCTAGCAGTTCATTATCACTTTCGACTATATCCCGCTCCGTTTCACTGTCGAAATCATATGTCTCCTCCCTCTCTTCATTACCAAATTCTTCCATTTTTACCCTTTCAGTTCTGCAGCCAAACTCATCCATATGGGCCAGTAAATGCTGTACATTGTTCTTTAATAACGCCCTTTTTGTAACAGGAATTTTGCTTTTTCTAGATTTCTTTTTTTTTGTTTCTCTCTCTACGAAACGTCTTTTATTGGAAATGAATGATTTGTCACACCAATAACGCAAGGCTTTTTCTTCCAGTTGGTAGAATCGTTCGATAACTTTGGAGCAATCTGGGTTGGTTGGTTGGTTTGTATGATTTCATTAAATGGGGAAAATACCTCTAATCCTAGTTTCACAGTTTGCAAAATTCTTTCGGTAGTGCCATTAAATTGCGGGTGGTACGATGGTTTCTTGTGAGGAATGCACCCAATACGTTTCAGCAATAAACAGATTCTCGTCGCAAAACTCAAGCGTAATGTCTGTGATAATCGTTTCTTTACAGTTGTGGCTTTTCTATCCGTTATTTTGATTAGCTCAGGCTATCCAGAAAAGAGTCTTCTAGTATTAAGAATAAGCCTATATCTTTGACGTATGCATGATCCATGTGGATCCTAATCCCCTTTGAGCCACGAGTGAACGTTGTTTAATTTTTTTTATTTTATTTCAGCAGATTTTGGGCATCTCTAATATTATCTACTGGTTGCAAATATCCCGGCCACTTGGCTTGAGAGTTTAACCTTTTTTGCCGTAATGTATATCATATACACTCCTTCATTCTTGGGCATTTGTGGAGGTACTATTATGTCTTCCTGGCATATTACGCCTTTCTCCAGGATTATTTTGCGTTTCGAGTCTTTAAAGCAGTTACTCTATATATTTCTTTATTCTTTCGAATCTCACTCAATACGGGGGTCTTTCCCTTTTTTTTTTTTAATCCCAAGTTGATTTAGAGGCAAAACGTCTGTTTCCATCCAGTGTGGTGCCTTGTCTTCTGCATTTTCGTTATTTTCTACCTTTTTCATTACCAAACTCTAGTCTGGATCCAGCGTCTCAAATGCCATCAATTTAATGTCCCTTTAAGTGTTCAATGACTAAACCCTTGACACTTCTTTTCCGGGATTAAATATAAACTAACGGTTTGTGGTCCAACTCGAGTAAAAATTTTGGTCCTGATAAATTTCTCGTCCTTTCCGTGCTCCGCACTACTGCTAGTGCTTCCTGTTCAATATTCAAGCAGTTTGTTTCGACTGTCGTCAACTTTCTGCAGAGATATTACTGGGTGACCTTCTCGTGATAGAATTGCTGCTACGGCATATTCACACACATCAAGGAGTAGCATTACTTTCTTTGGATCATAATTTCTTTTTATCGCTGTTTTTGTTAGTGTCTTTCTGTGTTTCAAAAAGTGATAGTTTGTTTTTAAGTCTAGTTAAAATAAACGGTATTTTTGTGTAACTTTGCAAAAGTTTCTATCAGGTCACTGTATCTGGTTAGAAGTCCCCAAAAGGGACTTTTTGTGCCTTGGTTTGGACATTCGTTTTTTGGTTAGTTTCTCATCAGGGGAATTCCATTCTCTGATATCCTAAATATGATACCTTATCGCAGTTTCGTTCACATACGTCTTCGCTTACGGTCATGCCTGCTTCGTTTAACTTGTACAAAATTTGCTGTTTTGCATTACAATTGTTTAGTGAACGGTCCCACACATATATCAACGCCCCCCACTACGACCAGAATGTTACGCAGGGTAGTGGGGTATTTGTCATCCGTCCCACCACCGAATAAGAATGGCACAGGGCCGTAGCCCACACGCGTCCGGCATTGCCAAAATTACCTTCGGTCCCGTCGACATTCCCCTAAATAGTGGCGCATCAGGCGCCAGGCAATAACCCCCCATAAGGGAGTAAAAGCCTGGGGGATGCCCCCCCCTGAGACCAGAGGAAATCTCCAGTCAACAAGCCAACACTCGGACAAATCCGCGCCCCTCCAGGCACGGCCGACCAAAGTGCGACCCATCGACTGGAAAGCCAGCCTATGACTGTTAAGTAACAAAATATAGCGACTAGGTGTATTTAAGCGGGGCTGGCTCCACAAATATATAGTCCTGATATACATTCCGACATTTTTTTTTTATCTTTCTCTATAAAAAAAATTTTTGTTGGCTTTTAAAAAAGGTGGCACGAAATATTTATGCCAAACGGCAGACCAGTCCACTTTAGTAAGTCTTTCGGGGTGTTAGGTTAGTGGTGATTTCCTTTAATTTCTCGTCAATTTTAATCTGATTGAATCCTAACTTGAGATCTATCTTTTAACTTCCACATATTCTTAAATCCCTTGGTCCAATCTGCTGGGGCTGTAGAATACGCTGAGTGTCCTAGATATGATACTAAACTGCCTTGGTCCGGGAGCTTTAGGAAATGTGGAGTACACCTTCATTGCTATGACTCCCAAGTCTACTCCGACCTGGAGTGGTAGTACCTGTTAGGGTCCCTTCTATAGGTCAAATAAAACTGACTATTCAAACTCAGAGAAAACAATGACTGATATTGAACTGTTATTGTTACATAGCAGTACTTGAAACCATTTAACTGTGTGCAAACAAATGAGCTCTGGCTTGTTTCAAATGTTACCTACAAACTATTCGTTTTCAAATCACTTACATATACAGGATTTGGCATTAAATAAGTTCCAATGTTTGATATGCCATAAAATCCAACAAATCAACCAACCAAATTTGTCATGCTCGTATTTTATTATAGACTCATTTAGGTCCTGTCTCGTCTTCATGAATTCGGTTCTCTCAGCGAGAACGAGTCTTTGGGGGGGGTATATTTTTCTTAATTATTCTAACAATCTCTTCATAAATTAATTCTTCTAATTCTCTTCGGTAAACCATAGTCGATATTTTCTTCACAGTTTTACAGCCTGCTGCAACTAGAAATAGGTCCATGATTTCATTCTCTCCCCTGCAAGCTCTTTCGTCTTTTAATTTCCTTACTCTTACCGACGCTGTGAAACATCTTATCCATGTTTCTATATGTTCCGGTTCGTCCAGCCTAATAGCATTAGCTAGATACCGGTTGGTATTGGATTATTGCTTTTATAGGTGTATCTAATTTACATATGATACTACAAGTAGACCTGGGAGTGATGACAATGAAGAGGAACCCATACTCCTCAGAACTCCTGAACTATCAGATGCAGTTTATTGTCGTAATCTGGTCACTCCTTTTTGTGAGGGGAGGGTTCTTATCCTTAGATCAGGGATCTATGCCGAGTCAATAGGTCTCGAGGAAAGAAAGGGAAGAAAAAGAAGAAAACATCCCAAATTAAAAAAGGCGATAAGTTTCCATTGGCATTTAAAATTGTCGTAGACTCTTGGAAATTCAGTATGTTATTGCTATACCTCTTATGAGGTTTTTATGATTTCAGGTTCAAATGAACAGCTGCAGCAGCAATTGGAATACACTCTACTAAAGTCTGATTGTCACAGCTGCTGAATTTCAAAAATCCAATCTGATCCTTTAGAAGAACGATATGCAATAAAATTCTGTTTTAAACTTGGAAAAATGCCACAGAAACGTATGGAATGCTTCAGACTGCTTTTCGACCATCTTGCATGAATCGAGCATCAGTTTTTGAGTGGCATAAGAGATTCAAGGAAGGCAGGGAGTCTGTGAGGGATGATGAGAGGTGTGGGAGGAGTAAGGAAGTCAATACACCAAAGTTGATAGGCCAAAGGCTTACGGTTGGGGTTAAGGTTACTATGTTGAGGTTTTAAGGGAGTTCATGAAGAGATTCTGTCGGAAGAGGGCAGCACTCTTCAAATTGGCTCAGTGGCATTTCCACCAGGACAATGCACCAGTCCACAACTCCATCTTTGTCACAGACTATTTGACCAAGATGGGCACCAAGACAGTTCCTCAGCCTCGCTATAGTCTAGATATTGCTCCCTGTGACTTTTGGTTATTCCCTAAGCTCAGAGGCTGTCATTATGAGACAATTGAGGAGATGAAAGAGGCTGTGACGAAGGTCATTGACACGCTGACACAAGAGGACTTCGATGGGGCCTTGCAGAAGTTGTTGGAACCGTATAACAAGTGCATTGCAGCCGTAGGAGATTACTTCGAAGGGCACTAGAGTTTCATGTGTGTACTATCAATAAAAGTGCCCATACGAAAAAAGTCTGGAACCTTATCGTATGCACCTCGTATATATATATATATATATATATATATATGTGTGTGTGTGTGTGCTTAAAAATATTTAGATGCATATTTACTAAACTTCATTTAGTTCTGACCCAATGTCACAGTAATAGGCTCTTAGTAAGTATGCCTTCGCGCTGATTAGAAAGCTATTTTTCAAGGTTTGAGTGACTTGTTCGAGAATGTCAACATGGATGACGTTCTGCTCTTCTTGAGACAGACAGGGTTGTACCAAAAAATATGAATTGAAATCCTTCAATCGTGTGCAAGCAAATGAGATCTTGCTTATCTAAAAATGCTACCTACAAAGTATTTATTTAGAAATTTAACATATGTAAAACAGAATTTGGCATTAAATAACTTACAAAGGTTGATATGCCATAAAATCAAATCAGCCAACCAACCAACCTAGTAAGTAATAAACTCATTCACCAGAAGTAACGATCTTTTTGACTAGCGAGGAGCCCCACAGCTATGAGATAAATAGTACCACCACTACCTTTATATAATATTGGATTTGGCATTAAATAACCCATGAAGGTTGACATACCATTAAACAAAGAAACTAAACCTTTTAGGCAAATGGGATGTTAGATTTTGGATGATAAAAGTGACTTGTTGAGTTTTTATGGTGAAGATTTCCCCCATGAACGGTGTTTCATGGTCTAGTTGACCAGTCGACTGTAATGATGATCATCATCATCATCATATCGTGCTGGCAGCACGGATATCCCTGAGCCTCTCTCGCCACTCCTCCCTATCGTTCATCGCCCTAGGTAGGTCTTCAGGACAACAACCTGTATCCTCACATAGCTGCTGAATGTACGTTCGAGCTGGTCGTCCTGCTTTTGCGCGGCCATGTGTGGGGATCCATAAGAGTACATCTCTTATGAGTTCATCTCTGCTTCTCCAGCAGTGTCCTGCATGTCTGACTGTAATGATAATCAAATCAAATCAAAACATGATCAATGTAATTGGGCCCATGAGAATACTCGCATACGCAAAACATCTAATGCAAGCAGGGAAAATAATTTGTATCAGATTATATAACATGTGTAATATTTTTTGTATTTGTTTATTATGCCTCATTAGACATCTCCACTCTCTACTATTTTCTCACATCAACCTTAAAAAAATATCTTTGGACAGAAAATACGAGGGAGTCCTCGTAACTTAATGGTTAAAATGCTGGACTGCGGTCTTGAAGAAAGCGTGTTCGAACACCTGTTGTTTTACTACGTTCATTTTCGGACAAATACCCTCAAGAAAGATTTGACCGCTCTTATCCTCGCAGCAACTAGTTAAATACTATCATTGCTGCTTTTCTACAAGGATCCCTTTGGCATTAAAGTTTGATATGCAATCAAACAATGAAACCAAACCAACAAATTATATATAGTATTGATACATCTACACACAGATCATTCTCTAAAGTAATTTATCTGATAACCCATGAAGGTTGACATGCCATTAAACAAAGAAGCTAAACTCAACCAATTACTACTTAATGATTTTAATTATCACTCCTCATTTATTTTCATAGACCACACAAAAAAGTGCTCTATACTCTATAAGTAGAGCAATACGCAGTTAATATTCAATGTTAATTCTCAAAACTCATTTTGCTGCCAATGAAATTTGTAAAACTTAATTTGTAGGAAAATTTTTAACACTTGATATTAATTGCATTGATAGATAAAGAGATAATTCAAAGAAATATTTGAATCCTATATTTTTGGAAATGTACTATAATGATCAGAAGTAACAGTTAGAAAAATGTATTTTTTCAACATTTCTGTCATCATCATCATCATCATCATTACTAGAACTACTACTTCTACTACTAGTAGTAGTAGTTTGTTAAGCCTCCTTCGGCATCTCCGCTTTTTATTATCTTCTCACATCAACCATAAAAAAAAGAAGAATCTTTGCATAGAACTTAGCAAATATCAAAACAATATCTATAAACAGATCAAATTCTGTTGAGTAATTCATCTGATAGTTCCCAAAAATGCCCTCTTAAAGTCTTTTTCTTATCATTATTTCAGAAATCATCCTATTTAAACTTTATTGTTTTTTATTTTCTATATTATTGCTGCTTTTGATCTGATTAGGCAATTTGTTCCCAAAATATTTTACTCTATAAGCAAAAAATGCAATTAATAGATTTAGTTTTTGAACTTTGTCTTGACAGTAAATTTCCAGTTCGGGGAGAAATATTTATTTTCACGGTTAATAGTCTTGTCTCGCAGACCAGTCTACTTGGGGAAGTACCACTTGTTGTAGTTGCTAACGAGCTGGCCAGTGACATCGTAGTAAGTGAGTTCGAACTCCAGTCGCACAATTACATTCACTTTCGGACTAATACCCTCGATAAAAGTATAACCCGCTTTACCCACCTGCTATAGGTTAAATGGTATCACTGCTATTATTCTACAAGAATGGATTTGACATTGAAGAACACACGAAGGTTGGTATGCCAGGGACTTCGGTCCGGAGCGTGGCTCTGCAAAAGGAACAATGGCAGACTTGGGGCCTTTAATTAGGCACCTAGTTTCGACTAGGCTACCTTCGGGTGGGCGAGCTGCATTTTTGTCTCCTTTGTCCCCCTTGGACGGCACTAGACCAAGCGTCTAGTTTAAGCCGTTTACTGGCATACGTGCCCGGACCCACATTTGGGTTCGTGAAACTGCTTGCCTCATCAGGCTCACATTGCACTAAGTGAGCCGATGAGCAGCACAGACAAGCAGGGTTCGTGTCTCGGCTCGTTCCCGACCTCCCCTCCCCTTTATCCCCACTTTAATCGGCCTTCGGGCTTTTGACCTTGTGTCAAGTCGTGTCTGGTGGGAGGCAGCGACAAATAAACGAAAGTTGGTATGCCAGTAAAAAAAACAAAAAACAAAAAAAAAAACAATCTGTTTGTGAACTGAATTTCACTCTCACTGAGTGTTCTGTTTGTAGATAATAATAAATAACTGCTGGTCCTCAGTTAGTAAGTATTAGTTTGAAAGACTAGAAAAAACCCGCTAAAACCCATTTTGTATTTACCAGTCTTTCCTCACGAACAGGATGTGACACAAGATAAATTTTTAAGTGGGGTTTATCAAGCCTGAATTCAGAGTTTTCCTTTTTCTAGAATGGTTGCAATACCAAGGTTAAAAAGCACAGTCTGCCCAACTAATTATCTTTAGTTGGAGGGAAATTGTTACCTTCATACTTTTCCAAAGGTATTAGTGCTATGTGAAATGCAAACAATCTCGCCCAGAATTTGAATTCGGGTCGCCGTGTCCATTTCCAACGACGATAACTATAACATAAACAGATATTGTTTCATCACCACCCTCGACCCAAATTATGCAAGCAGTTTCACCTGATACAAGGTCCAATCTAAATCAATGCTTAAAATGTTAACAGAATACTTGTATACCTCATTATAACTTCAATAACAAAAAGTTTAACTATATATATATATATACACGCACACACATGTATATATAGATAGAGTGAGAAAGAGAGAGAGAGAGAGAGAGGTGAATGAACTTAAAGATACATAATCCCTTTTTTCTTATCTCTGTCTTTGCGTCAATCTTTCGCTTAAACACGTAAAACTTTCAAACACAAGGAAAAGAAAAAAAAATCAGTAAATTTTTCGTTTTTATACTTCTCTGCTTACTGGCAAATGAGTTCTCATTTTTGTTCCCAACGTTTATTTTACATATGACTTTTGCTCATTGTTATTATATATATATATATATATATATATATATATTATGCGGCAGTATCGATCTTCAGTCCAGCTAACTAACCTCTGCACACGCTGTGTTTGATTTTATTTTTTGTTTTTTGCTTTTAAATAAGTCAGCTGTTGATTTTGGACGAAACTGTAGAAGCCACTGGCCAGGACAGTCGTTCTTTCGCCAAGACTGCTTGCCCTACCAAGGCTAAAGATTCCAGTCTGCTCAACAACTAACCTGTTACTAGTAATACAGAGAAACCTGATTCTTTTCTGGTCGCAAGTCACAACTTTCTTATTCTTGTTCTCTCGGTCAATAACGGCGCTGATTTTCATCTGTAGTCGAATTGCTGCTCCACATATTACAGAAAGTTTACGTAAGTCGTGCGCTTCCTTCAAAGAGGATGCTGCTCTGTCAGAGAAGCTTAAGATACGCTGACTGTATCCTCTGCAGAAGGGTAAGACCCTCGCACTAAAAGCAGCGGTGTCCAAAGTATGATATTAAACTGCATTTGATGGTAAAGCTCCACCGGAGTCGTATACATACAAGGGTCTCTTCTATGGATCAAATAGATCTGTGTGCAAATTATTTGTATAAGATAAGAATACTTGATTTCATATAACCGTTTACAAAAAAACATTCTAAATAAACTACTCAAAACATTTAAATATAAACGTACGTAGTTCCCTAAGCTCTAGGCTTAAAATAACCCCAGACGAGTTGACATGCTATTAAAATAAATCAATCAAAGAGGATACTATCTCAGTAACGGCTTGAGATCAAGCCTACCATTCTTGTCTCATTTTTCACTGCATTACCCAAAACTAGGAGGAGTCATATTCTTCCCAAAGGCATTAGCGCAAAGTATAACGCCAACAATCTCGTCCAGGATTTGAACTTGTCGTCTACATTTTCTACGACAATAACCGATGCCTCACGAATGACTCATTTTACCTAATTTGTAGATATATTTGAATACAGATAGGATAATCGTTGTTGTTCAGTAGATAGATTGATAGATAGATACGAGAGTTATTCAAGAAATAAGCTGAATTTTGCTTTAGGAATTGGCAATTGGAAACATTGTTTACAGTTGCACCTTTTACAAGTAAATCATAGTGATAGGTCCTTTTATGTCCCAGAGAACTGTCAGTAACACTTTCTTAACTGACAGCTATGACCGGAACTTTTTCTTTGCGAGAGAGTCAATGTGTTGTCACTCCATGCAATATCTTTTCGACTCAGGCTCATAGTGGCAAACCCACGTATATCCAGCTTGTAAGCATTTTTTTTATTAAAGCATGCTTCTCCGTATGCATCACACGTTCTTCAGTAAATTCCACATGGATTGCACCACTTGACCAGCGAAGATTTGATGATAGAACTCTGTTCAACTCTGGGACATTGTATTTGATTTGTCGCAATTTTCAATGGTCGAAAACAAATATTTTTCCAAGATTATAATAATTTTTGCTATAAACCTACTCTAAACAATGCAGATTTTACATTATTAAATGACCCTCGTAGATAGATAGATAGATAGATAGATAGATAGATAGATAGATTCAGTCGTTAAGGAGTGCAACATTTTGTTTGCCTTTTTGCTTCACTTATCAAAGATTTTAAATATCCGTTTGAAGTCGGAAGTGCATATTTTAACAAAAGTAATTTCTTCTTTTTTATGTATTAGTCATAGTGGCTCATATTGTTGCACCCACATGCAATTGTCATTAAAACTAGTTACTTGAAAGAACAGGTTCTTGCCGCGTCTTTGGAGTGAACTATATAATTGTTTTGGTCTTGCTTTTAACACCAAGGAATTAAACAAAAAATCATGTCTAACCATTCTCCCATTCTTGCTTATTTGACTATAAATTTTCTTTAGTGTTAATTTCTTTCTTTCATCCTTGAATTCATTTGACTCCCCGCTCGCCTCTCTCTCTCTCTCTCTCTCTCTCTCTCTCTTTCTCTCTGTCATCTGAAACATTACTCCTGCATTTTATAGTAAACTAGATGATATAATCTTTACTGACTCAGAACATGAAAATAATACATTAGGGAGTTTGGGCGTTTCGGGTGGTGTGATGGTTAGCAAGATAGTCTAGCAAACCTACACGAGTGAGTTTGAGTCTCATTGAGTGACCCATTCCTACGATCTTTGCCACATCTAAGCAAATATCAATATATTTTTAAAACAATTTCTTAATCTTGTATATCCACCCTTGTTTTATTTTATGGCGAATCTTTTTAAAGTTTAAGTTTGATAGTTTCAAGTATTGCTATCAAACACAAATAATTCTATTTGATATTAATCATTCGTAAGCACCCAGTTTAAATGGTTTCAAGTATTGCTATCTCAGCGCAACTGACCTGCAGCCACTGCTCCCTAGCATCTTTAAGATGAAAAAAAAAAAAAAAAAAATTGACGTTTGTCATAAGAATGATAAATTTGAAGAATACGGTCGAGACCATCATGTACGTGCTAGGGTTGGGTCTCTCCAACCCCAGCCCCGTCTAGTCCAGTCAGGACCGAAGAGGAGTCTTGCAAGTCACGTGTCCACTTTGGCTGCTGAGTTACAGACTGCTAAGCCCCCTGGACCTCGTCCTGAAGCATTACAGGCCGCCAACCACGGCCAACTGGTAACTTTGTTGGTGGTGGTGGTGGGGTCTTACCCCTTTACAGAGGTGTAGTGGGCATTATTCTACAGCCCTAGCTGACTAGGCTTATCTATATATTTACAAGTTTATTTACAGTTGTGTGAAAGAAAATGGACTAACCATGTCAGGTTTGGCTTGTTTTCTTTATTTAATGACGGCTTATCAACCTTTGTGGGTAATTTAAAACCAGAGCCATCCTTGTAGAAGAACAGTAGTGATACAATTTAACTCAAAGATGGAAAGGATAAGGGGGTTTATGTTTTTACCAAGGGTATTAATCTGAAGGGGAACAAGAGTTCGAACTCGCTTACTACGAAGTCGCAGTTCAGCACGTAAGCCACTACTCCACGAAAACTCCTTTATACTATGAATTTTTAAGTTAGCTTCATAAAGGCCTGCTTTAGACAAGTGCTACGACATTGAAAGTTTGCATATCAAATCCTGTTTATATATATATATATATATATATATATATATATATATATATATATATATATATTGTCATCTACAGACAGACTGTTTCGTTCAATCAGAACTCTTCAGTGTGGCCAGACACGCAGGACGCTCGAAGCCGGGATCGAAACCCATCCAACTTTACGTTAGACTAAGTCTCAGACCACGTTGGCTAAGGGAATTTTAAAAGTTATTTATGTAGCAACAGCAGCAGCGTCCGTTTGTTTACATTCTTATACCCTATCGGCTACCAGAGTGCTCAATTCTTTCGAAGAGCTTTGCATTATGCGAGCGGCGGCCGACAATTCCTTAATCACGAGTCGGGACTATCCTACTACAGTTTCGCCGAAAACGGCTCCTCAGGGTACCTAGTCCCGACTCACGATTTAATTTTTGTAATTCGCTCTATTTGGTATTGAGCACTTTTTGTAATTGTAGCATTGCAGCATTTTGCGGTGGGTTTTTGTTCTTTTGACCAACTGATTGCATATCTCTTGATTTTTTTCAACTGGTGTGACGAAGTTGGCCTTTTCTTTTTTTCCTCCCGATAATTTTTTTCTTTTTTCCCTAGGCAGTGATTCGAGATTTGTTATCTCTGAATTCTGGCAGGGTTTTTTTCTTTTTCTTTGTCACCGTGAATGCTGGTAGATAGTAAATTAGTAAGTATATATATAT
The DNA here is from genome assembly GCA_963585895.1 of Sepioteuthis lessoniana. Taxonomy (NCBI): domain Eukaryota; kingdom Metazoa; phylum Mollusca; class Cephalopoda; order Myopsida; family Loliginidae; genus Sepioteuthis; species Sepioteuthis lessoniana. The sequence continues at coordinate 50,821,198 of OY757936.1, read as the reverse complement.
ACTAACAGAAATACCCGTCGTTGACTGGGTTCAGAAAGAGCCTTAAAAATTGTACTCTAATTAATGAAAATTACTGCTTCGATATTATTTAATGTTTTGGAGCGGAATATTCACATGTTCTTCAGCCATAAGATTATATAGTTTAATATACTATTGAACTCATTGTCTTTCTCGTAGATAGCAGAAATATGCGTCTTAACAGAGTTCAGAAAGAGCCTTAAAAAATTATACTCTAATTTATGTATACTGAAAAAAATTTATATTAACCCGAGGTCTTCACGAATGATTAACCCCAATAGGACATTCAGGAATTAAACAAGACTAAACAAAACCTGTCTCGTGTATATATATATATATATATATACGAATATACTTATATGTTTACATGTCTAGCCACACTGAAGAGTTGTGATACAACGAAACAGTCTGTCTGTGAATGACAATATATATATATAAATGGTTGGTTGGGTTTTATGGCATATCAACCTTTGTAGGTTATTTAACGCCAAATCCATTTTTATGTAAATAATCAGTTCTATTTCAAACAATTCAGTTTAGCATGAGTACACAGTTCAATTGTCAAAAACATTTCTATTTCAAACAATTCAGTTCATTCAAACAGTTATAATTCAACTAATTCTGTTTAGCGTAAGTATAGATTTTGTTTACACAGCATAATGTCAAAACAGTTCTATATTAAACAAATGAGTTTCGTGTAAGTACAGTTTCAATATAAAAAAAACAGTTACATTTCAAATAATTCAGTTTAGGATAAACACTCAGTTTAAATGTAAGTAGGTTTAATTGTCAAAACCATTTCTATTTCAAGCTATTCAGTTTAGTCAAACAATTCAGTTTAGCTTAAGTATGCCGTTAGTTCTATTTAACCCATAGATAGGACCTGGGAGCGATGGCAATAAAGGGGTACTCTGCATTCCCCAAAGATCCAGCATTACTGGAACCTCACCATCAGATTGTTTAGTGTCATATGCAGTACACCCGTTTGGTGGGTCTTACCCTTCTGCAGAAGTGCAGTCGGTGTATTCTACAACCCCAAGTCGACTGGGCAATATATATATATATATATATATATATATACTATTAGAAGAAAACTTAAAGCTGGTTAAATTGTCATTGTAGATTTATTTCGGCGAAGAATATCATTATATTCTTCGTCTCATCAGATGACTTCACACGTTTAATTTGAGGTTGAAAAACAGTAAATATGGATTACATCCCCCCTCTCTCTCTCTTTATATATATATATATATAAACTATATAAATTTAAATTCTCAGGCGAAAGTAAAGGAGGTTAAAGCAATAAAGTATTAGAAAAATTAAGAAAGCAGGGAAAGGGTGTTCCCATCCTAATTTGAACATATGCTACATTTTTCGTAGAGATGGAATTTTTTGAATAATGTGAACTTGTAGACTCAACAATTATCTTTGTAAATTTTTCTCTTTATTCTTTTACATGTGTTAAAACCCTCAGCCAATTGAGCCAAACCTGGATAAGGAATATATAACAATAGCCACACATCGAGCACTCCCATAGATCTATATGAAATTCCTCATATATTCTATACGCAAATAATCCACACATATTATCTTTCGACGTTGACTGGATATATATATATATATATATATATGTGTGTGTGTGTGTGTGTGTGTGTGTGTGTGTGTGTGTGTGTATTAAAATCAGAGGTATTTGAATTTTCACCGCGGAGCTTTCACTTCCTTTAAGCCCCCGAATGACACGGGAAATTAAATTTGCTGTAGTTCATTGTCTTTCTTGTAAAATTTTGCATTAGAATACAAACATTGTTTTTATGTATCTTCCATGAAAACTGGATGTATTTGCACTTTCAAAGGGGCTTTGCGCTGTATTACAAACCTTATTAGGGGAGGTTATATATTATTGTAAGATGAGGAAAATTCGGAAATCAACTTTACTTAGTACCTAGAAGTTATGCTTTCATTTTCCTCGAAAGAGGAAGTATTTGAATTTTCACCGAGGGCATTTGCTGAAAAGTAAATTTCATGTATCTCATTGTCTTTCACGCAAAATATCACAGAATACTTTGTTTTAATGTATCTTCTATTTCTTTTCGTCCTAGAGATGTACGGACACACACACACAGACGGACGTTGACCTTATTAAACATATATATATATATATATATATATATATATATTAATGAAGTTGGCCAAACGTAGTCGATGGTATAAGGGGTGGGGTGCCTCTCCTTTCCCTCGATTGCTCTACTTACCCTTAATCCGGACCTTATAATGCTGAGTGTTAAGCAAGGAGGCATCGAGTACCATTTTTTGAGTTTTTAGTATGACTTGATATGGGATTGAATCCGGGTCTCCGGACCATTGGCGAACATTCTAACCATTATGCCAATGGGCCGGCATAATATATATATATATGTGTGTGAGTGTGTGATTTTTAATTGAATTGTCTATTGGTAACTTTATTTTTTTTTGCAAGTTAATTGATTCCATGTACCATTTATTGTTTGCACACAGCTGAATCGTTTCAAGTATTGCTATCTAACACTAATAGTTAGCGACTGTAGTCGAGGGTGACCAGAAGGCTCCCTTTTCAGTAGCTACTACACCAAGGTGTTAGAGAGGGCGCTATTCCTTTCCCTCGATTGCTCCACTTTACCCTTGATACGTACTTTATATTGCTGAGTGTTAAGCAAGGATGTATGAAGTACCATTTTTAAAGTCTTTGGTATGACGCGACTTGGAATTGAACCCATGTCTCCCGGACTATTGGCGAACACTCTACCCCCTAGGCTAATGAATTCTATCTAATATTCATAAAAATCCGTATCAAGATGTTAAACACTTCTATTTGACACATAGATGTGACTTTAACAGGTACTACCGCCCCGAATCAGAGTGTACCTGAGAGTACTGGTAATCAATGGGTACTCCACATTCCCCAAACTCCAAGACTAGCGCCTCCCCAAATGCGGTTTAATGTCTTACCCAGAACACAATTTTGTTTGTTTAAGGGTCTATAAACTCATTATAGATTATTTGCTTAAAGATATTTAGTGTCAATTTGAAAAAAATATGTTATTGTGTTTCCTGTATCGGTCGGAGTTTCGGTGGAAATGAATAGGAGGGATTACTTTTGGAAGACCCTTGACATTTTAACAAGAGATTTCAGTCAAAGACCCCTCTGCATGAACACGATGTGACTAGCAGTCTAAAAGGTTTGAATTCCGAGTTTACCTTCTCTAAGACTGGTTGCCTAACCAAGGCTAAATACCTAGTCTGCTCTGCTATTTACCCATTGCTGGAGGAAGAATAATAGGATTCATACCTTTAACATTGGTATTAACGCTATGTGAAAATGCAAACAGCCTCGTCCAGGTTTTGAACTCTGGTCTCCATGTCTATTACCTACGACGATAACCATTATACCTCGAGCGCCTTAGTTTGTGAGTGCGCATGAGTATTGAGAGCGAGATTTACTGTATTTGAGCAAGTTTGAATTTTATGTTGGGCGAGAACACTAAGGATTGTGTGATCTTTTGTATGACATTACAAACGGCTTTATATTGTTAACAGTTAATTTGTTTTCCATTGCATAATATCGTGTATTGGCGCCGGATAACGTCATAGGAAATGAGTGACCAAAGTTCAAATCCTGGACACGGCTGATTGCATTTCAAATGAGAAAAGTATGGATTTATCGCTTACTCCTCCAGATAACTGTTAGGCAGACAAAGATCTCTAGCCTTGCAGGTAGGCGAACTACTTTACTACCCCTGGTAAAAATAATGGAATTGGCATACCCAGGGAATACTCACTTCGTTATTGTTTTGTTCTTTGTTACTTATTCTTTTTTTTTCGTCCCATTTTGCTTGCTCCCTTGCTTTTATTCAGCTAAGTGCCCTGTATTCCAAATTTTAAAATAAATTGGATAATAGTAAAAGTAAAGTTGGCGACCGTAGTCGAGGGCGACAAGAAAGCTCCCTTTTCAATATCTACTACACCGAGGTGTAGGAGAGGGCGCTACTCCTTTTCCTGGATTGCTCCACTTTACCCTTGATACGTACCTTATATTGCTAAGTGTTGAGCAAGGTGGTATGAAGTACCATTTTTAAAGTCTTTGGTATGACGCGAGCTGGTATTGAACCCAGGTCTCCTGGACCATTGGCGAACACTCTACCCACTAGACCAATGAGCCGGTTTAATGGTCTTATTCTATCATGTTTTGTATGGTAAGTAGTTGAATTATATGAGGACAAAGCTTCAGGTTTTATATTTGCTTTCTGAAATACATTGTTTGCGATTTAATATTTTCTGCGTTATTTTTCGGACTGTTGTCCTTATCTTTATTGTTGTTATTTATATCACAACGTTTCGGCCTTCTTCATGTATCCCTTGTTTATCCGGGTATAGAAATGACTTAACCTGAGTAATCATTTTTAAAGTTACGTTGCAAATAACAAACGTTGTGTTACAAATAACAACAAAGACGAGGACAACTGTCCGAAAAATAATATACAAAATAGTGTACATCAAGCCTCATCTAAAAAATTCAGACTTGAAATTTAATGTTAAAATATTCCTTCTTCGGTGACTATTAAATGTATTTTTTGTTGCATTGATTTTTGATTAGTTTAATCTAACATGCATAATATTGGGGATATCAAACATGCCACCCGTTGCAGAAATTATGGAATTAACACACTTAAAGGATTTCAATAGAGTTTTTTTATTCAGCAGTACATAAACTAATAACAAATAAGACACAAAACATTTTTATTTTATAGTTGAAAATTCTGACTTCATTAAATATTCCTTTAACAAACTAGATTAAACTATTCAAATCAATGGTATATTTTTCCCAATCCTGAGGAAAATATTATGGAATAACCCAACATGGAGGAAAAAATTATGGAATAACCCAAAATGGAGGAAAAAATAATTGAATTCATTGACGAAAAAGTACAATTAAAACTCACTTGCCCCTCCTCAAGCTTTTTTGACTGCTTTGATTCTTTTAGCTATGGATTGCAATAATTTAAAGCAATATTCTTTATCAAAGTGGTCCTAACTTTTCCGAATGACTGTGTGCAAATTTGTTAATTTTTGCCAGGGCTTACAGAAGAAGGTAAATTCTAATTTACCCCTCACTGCAGATAACGTTGTAATATAATGACCGAGGGATTTCGTTTTATATATCTTGCCTTTCAGTTTAGTAAGGCTGAGAACCTTTCGCTTAGCGCATGGATTAGTTAGGTGCAACATGAGCGCAGGTGTTCACGCGCACGCGGGGAGGATGTGTCATTCAGAGATGTCAAAATAAAAATCCCAGATAGAAATTATATGACTGGGGGATGTGAATGACGTCATGCACCGGATTTCGGGTATTTGAGAAAAGTTAGTTGAGTTTTAGCGTCCGAAGATGACGGTTGACTTTCGGGGCTCGCCGAGATCAGACCAGTAGTTTGCAGCGGGGGCCGCGCATGGTGGAGGGGTAGATGGAAAAGTCAGTATAGAAAGATTGTGTATCACTCTCCTCATGTCGAAATACTTTTAACTCAAAGGTTATAAAAAGTTTCGTACCTGAACTAAGAAGTCGTAAGTGTTTTTTTGTTTCGGGATTCCTATGTTATCTATATATATGAGTTATGAACATTCTATGTACATTTCACATATTCATGTATGGCTATGTAACAACGTTTCGGCGTTGTAGAATAAATTATCACGTTTATACATGTATATAAGGGAGATTGTTTAAACAGATCGCCGCCAAATAATCTTTCCATTGCTCTATCCGATTCCATGAAAGGAATGTCGAAACGAAGACCTGAAAAAGTTTATGGAAGTAAAATTAAGTAAAATCTATTACATGCGAATTCGAAAGGAAATGGTCGCCGCCTGGTAACTTTCCCATTGCTCTTACCATGTTCCACTTTTGCGTTTTTAGGATACCGCCCAGTCGGCAAGGCTTAGAATATGTCTACTGTATCCTATGCGAAGGGATGACACCCCCAACAAAAGAGATGTCCTAGGTATAACATTTATCTGGATCCGGTGACGAGGCTCCAGTTCTGGATCATTGAGGAGTGTAATGTACTCATTGATTGCCATTACTCCGAGATACGCTATGACTTGTTTGTCCGGTTGGCTGAGGCTGTAGAATACACCAACTGCATCTCCGAAAATAGGTAAAATCCCCATCAATAAGTGTCCTAGATATGACACTAAAGAATCTGACAGTGAGACTCCAGTCCTGGAGCTTTGTGGAATATGGAGTACCTCTTCATTGCCATTGCTCCCTGGTCCATTCTGACCCGGAATGGAAGCACCTGATAAGATCCTATCTATGGGATAAATAGAACTCTTTGACATTTAAACTGTGTGCAAATAGTAAAGTTGGCGACCTTAGTCGAGGGTGACTCGAAGGCTCCCTTTTCGATAGCTACTACACTAAGATGTAGGGAAGGGCGCTACTCCTTTCCCTGGATTGCTCCACTTTACCCTTGATTCTAACCTTATAATGATGAGTGTTAAGCAAGGTAGCATCAAGTACAATTTTTGAGTTTTTGGTATGACTCGACCTGGGATTGAACCCGGGTCTCCCAGGCCATTGGCAAACTGATTGGCTGACTGATACAAAATTTAATTGTTAGAAATAGAACTCTCTGACCATTTAACTATGTGTAAACAAATGACTTTAACTGAATTGTTAGTAATTCATAGCAATACTTGGAACCCTTTAACTGTGTGCAAACGAATGGTTAGTATTGAATAGTATAATTAGTGTTAGAAAGCAATACTTGAAACCATCTATGTAGAAACAATAGTAATACTAGTGTGCAAACAAATTAGTCCTAACTCATTTAAAAATCAAATTACCTACCAACTATTTATTTACAAATCATATGTATATCCATTTAAATATGGGCCAGCAAATGACTAATGTTAAAGAGTTATTGTTAGATTGCAATACTTGAATCAATAGTAAATAGAATTTATTTATGTTAAAAATACTTAGAAATCATTTAACTGTGTGAAAAAAATAACTCAGGCTCGTTTAAAAATTTTATCAACAAAACGTATTTACAAATCATATATGTAATGTTTATGTATAAACAAGATTTGGCATTAAATAACCTACAATTGTTGATATGCGATAAAACCCAACCAAACCAAACAATGACTTGTCTTTCTATTTTCGTACTCTTCATTTTTTATGTTCCAATCGACAAGCCTTTGCAGTGAAAGTCATTATCAAGTACAAACGTAGGAGTACTCACATTATTACTTCAGTTGACTTGTTTATCCAATGAGCCAGTGTGAATGAAATCGATTCTCACTGAATGCAAAAGCGGCAACTTAAATGCCTTAACATTATTTTCATTGTCTCGTTCCTTCACTTTCAGTTCTTATTAAGGCTCAAGTTCTATAGTTCTTACGATTGTGTTGTTACCCCTTCGTTGTCTGCTGTCAACGACTTTCTTTGCAAACGGTAATACGCCCCCCCCCAAAGGGGTGTGCTTGGTATAACACAAACCTGCATGTGATGGAAAGTCTTCAGTTCTAGAGCTCTGGGGTGTATGGGTATCCCTTCATTACTATTACTCCAAGGTCCACTCTGATTCAGAGTGGTAGTGTCGGTTAAGTTCCTCTCTATGGGTCAGATTTGTCTGAAAATTATTTGTATTTGACAGGAATACTTCATATCATATAATTGCGTACAAGAAACTCAAGAAACTAAACGAAAATACTCGATCCAATATTATCAGGGCTGTGGTCTGGACAGTTTCAATTCTTCCTCAGATCTTCACAACCTATTTAGCTGTGGTGGGGACAGTAGAATACAACGAATGCATCTCTGCAGAGAGGTAAGACACCTCCCACAGCGATTATTCTGGACATGAAACTAAATTGCCAGTCCAGTTGCTTGAGTCTATCTATAGAATACACCGACTGCATCTCTGCAGAGGGGTAAGACTCCCCCAACGAGTGTCCAAGATATGACACTAAACAAACTGATGGTGAGGCTCCATTAATGCTGAAGCTTTAGGAGGTACCTCTTCATTGCCATTGCTTCCGGGTCCATTCTGGTTCAGCGTTATGACACCTGATAGGGTAATATCAATGGGTCAAATAGAACTGTTTTTGACATTTAACCTGCGTACAAACAACTTATACTAAACTGAATTGTTTGATATAGAACTGCTCGATGATTTAACTGTGTATAAACAAATATCTGATGTTTAATTGAATTGTTAGTGATACATAGCACTACTTGGAACAATTTAACTTTGATGACTTATTTTAAATTGAATTGTTAGAAATAGAACTATTCGATCCTTTAACAGTGTATATCGAAAATGTGTTTACAAATCATATATTTAATGGATATGTAAAACATTAAATAACCAACAATGGTTGATATGCCATAAAACCAAATCAAACCAATTCGATCTTCAATGCACCCAGGGAATTTTAAACAATAGCCTGGGCGAGATTCCCGTTAGAGAGCACTGAGGAGAGTGGGGTATCCCTTTATTGATATCACTTACCAGGTTCGCTGTGAAACGGAGTGGTAGTACCTGTTATTAATTCCCTCAATGATTCGAATATATAATTATGCTTATTTTTCACAAACCTGATTTGTTCATTTGTCTGGGAAGTAAACAAGTTTCTTTCTTGTTCGGGGGCGCCGTTAGTTCTTTATGACACATTCTTAACTTCTTAAAAAAGATTACATAAATTTCATAGTTATTGAAAAGTAAATGTCCCAATAAATAAAATCTTTAAATACAAGCTTATGATGAACCATAACTTTTCAAGCAGGCTATTGAAGATATCTAAATAATCCAATAGTATAAACAATGTTTTGGAAATTCATATTTTATTTTCATTTGATATTCTAATTATAAATTTAAAAAGAAGTGAAAAAAAGTTAATTATTTCCAAAAATGAAATAATTCCAGAAACCACCAATCCACTAAGTGAATCCTTCAAAAGCATGGGAAGGTGGAATACAGTGGAAATTTAACACGGGATGGGGGGACACAACGAGAATTTGACATGGGACGGTGTGACAAACTTTGGCTTCTTTACCAAAACTTTTCTTATCCTCCAATGATATATGCATTGGAAAGACAAGGTCTAAAAACATTTAGCTTGCTGACAAAAGAATCACAAATCACCATGCCGCTCTAGTGCCAGGTGGCGAAGGTACGAGAGGTAGAGAGTGGTCTGGAACTGTGCGAGGCTCGTAAATGTTAAAACAGAATTAAGAAGAAAGGGATGCCATGTGAAGACCCTGTAGTTGAAAAGCATATAGAAGGTACGATGATTAAATACCTCCAGATAATGTTGATAAGTGTGAAGAAAAGTCGAAAACTGGTATGATCTGTAGGAGGTGATATTGTGTTTTTGATATTTAATTTCCATTTTGTAGTGGAATATCTAATTTGTTTTTATATGTGGTTGCGTGTTCTGAGAAGTTGGAAGGTCGTCATTTATAGCGATGGGAATAACATTATTATTATTATTATTATTGGGTTTTTTAGGTTTAAGTTGGTATTACTTTGGTTGCGTTGGTATTACGTTGGTTGCGTTGGTATTTCGTTGGTAGCGTTGGTATTTCCTTGGTGGTGTTGGTATTTCGTTGGTGGCGTTGGTATTTCGTTGGTTGTTATCCCCTCGCCGAATGTTGATGGAAAATAAAGGTAGTGGAGAAGAACGAAGACGTCGTTAGGTTTTTGTATCAAGGTTTAATGGCAGCATGAAGTAAGGGGTCTACGCTGGTATGCTGCGAGTCTCGTAGTAAAGAAAGAAGGTAGGAAGTTGTTAGAGTGTATCATCTAATTTGTTTTTAACTAGAATCCAGAGTCTAGAAGAATAGACCGAAGGGATCCATTAACTAGATGGCTCTCCTCATAGTGTATGATGCTGCTACTCTATTCAGGAACAGACGTTAAGACGTCCGTTCCCGTTGAAGATTTCTGACTGAGAGGGAGATTCACGGGCTTGCTTCAATTTTAGTGCTGCTAGGAAATATGGTTCGGGCTGAATAGGACAGGTAATCGTGATTGGGTGAAAATGTTCGGTCAAATTAAATTACGCGCCAAACAAAAATTCAATTTTCTTTATGCTACAGATCCCAGAGGGAAAAAGGGGTGCCTTGCGAATGTCTTGCAGTTGAAAAACATATAAAAGTTTAGATGATGAAATGTTTTCAGTTTGCCGTGTATCTGTCTCGTGAAAGTAGAACGAAGAAAAAGCAGTTCACTGAAGATTTACAAGACTTGTTTAAGCGAAGAAAATAAAAGAGGAGCAGAGGTTTATTCTAAGGTAGTTACATTTTATCTTGGTGAATCCCTGTGACGTTGTGGCTAATGTGCTGGACTGCAACATGGTATTAAGCAAGTTCGAACCCCAGTCACACTATTACTCGCCCTTTCGTACTAATACTCTTGGAAAAGGTGTGAACTCTCTTATTCTCCCAGTTATTGGCTAAATAGTACCACTAATTTTCTTCTACAAGGGTGGCTTTGGCATTAAATAACCCACTAAAGTTGACAGTTTTATCCAAAATAAATTAAAAAAAAAAACATTAGTTTCCAATAGGTTAGATTAGATGAGTCATATTTTACGAAATATCAACCCTTCTGAGCCATTTAGTATCGAGGTCGTTTTTGTTTTTTTGTTTTTGTTTTTTGTTGTTTTTATTTTATTTATATGGTGCGAACCGGCGGACCACAGAATAAATCTGAAGGAAAGTGAAAAGAAGGATAAGTACCTCGACCTTGCTAGAGAATTGAAAAAAGCTGAGAAACATGAAAGTAACGATTGTGCCAATTGTGATTGGTGCGTTCGGCACAATAACTAAAGGATTATTAAGAGGCCTGGAGGACTTGGAAGTTGGCAGACAGGTAGAGACTATCCAAACGACAGCATTGCTAAGAACGGCCTGAATCCCGAGACGAGTCCTGGAGAATTGAGGAGACTTGTTGTCACTCAAACTCCAGTGAAAAACTCTAAAGGAGTAAATAATAATAATAATAACCTGGACCTAGCTAAGAAAAGGAAACCTTGAGAGAGAAACGGGATCTCTCCTTATAGCAGCACAGGACAACGCCATAAGAACCAATCATATCAAAGCAAGAATAGACGAGATTCAACAAAATAGAAAATGTAGGCTATGCGGTGACAGAGACGAAACGATCAATCACATAATAAGCGAATGCAGCAAATTAGCACAGAAGGAGTATAAGACTAGACACGACTGGGTCGACAAGGTGATCCACTGGGAGATGTGCAAGAAATTTAAATTTGACCACACTAGTAAATGGTATATGCACAACCCGGCACGTGTCCTAGAAAATGACACACATGAACTCCTATGGGACTTTGACATACACACGGATCACCTAATCTCGGCCAGAAGACCAGACTTTATAATGATCAACAACAAAAAAAGAGAATTGGCAAAATTGTCGACTTTGCTGTCCCGGCTGACCACAGAATAAAACTGAAAGAATGTGAAAAGAAGGATAAGTACCTCGACCTTGCTAGAGAATTGAAAAAGCTGTGGAACATGAAAGTGACGATTGTACCAATTGTGATTGGTGCTTTTGGCACAATAACTAAAGGATTATTAAAGGGCCTGGAGGACATGGAAGTTGACGGCCGAGAATACTGAGAAGAGTCCTGGAGATGTGAGGAGACTTGTTGTCACTCAAACTCCAGTAAAAAACCATCAGCTAATACTGATGTGAACAACTCTAAAGGAGTAAATAAAAAGTAATAATAATGATAACGGACTGAAGGAACTGGAAATAGGAGGAAGAATCGTGACAATAAAGACCACAGCATTGTTGTGTTCGTCTAGAATACATAGAAGAATATAGACTTGCTGTCCCTTAGACTCCAGTGAAAGACCACCAGCAAACGCTGGCGGGAAAAACTCTCAAGTAGTGAAATAATTACTCGCATCATTATCATTATTATAACTTTTATTTTTACTCCTTTAGAGTTCTTCTCATCAGCGTTAGCTGATGGCCTTTCACTAGAGTCTAAGGGACAGAAAGTCTCCCGGACTCTTCTCAGTATTCAGGCCGTTCTCAATGATGCTGTCCTTTGGATGGTCTCCACTTGGCCGCCAACTTCCAAGTCTTTTTGTCTCTTTAATAATCCTTTAGTTACTGTACCAAAAGCATCACAATTGATATGATTGTCACCTTCGTGTTCGATAGTTTTTTTTCAATTCTCTAGCAAGATCGAGGTATTTATCCTTCTTTTCATATTCTTTCAGTTCTATTCTGTGGTCAGCCGGAACAGCAAAGTCGACAATATCGCAAATTCTCTCTTTTTTTTTTTTTTTTTTTTTTTGTTGATTATCATAAGGTCTGGTCTTCTGGACGGGATTAGGTGATCCGTCTGTACGTCAAAGTCACATAGGAGTTTGTGTGTCATTTTCTAGGACAGCTGCTGGGTTGTGCATATACCATTTGTTCGTATGGTCAGATTTAGATTTTTTGCACATCTCCCAGTGGATCACCTTGTCGACCCAGTCGTGTCTAGTCTTATACTCCTTCTGTGCTAATTTGCTGCATTCGTTTATTATGTGATTGATCGTTTCGTCTCTGTCACCGTCGCAGCCATAATGATGCTATATAAAAACACGAAAGTAAAAGTCCGCTCCCCGGATGGAGACTAACTACTTCGACATTGTAGCAGATGTGCTGCAAAGAGACACATTAGCCCCATAGCTGAATATCATCTGCCTAGAACGTCTACCGATAAAATGAAAGATAACGGTTTCAAGCTGGCAAAGGAAAGAAGCAGAATATACCCCGCACAAACAATTAGGGACGCAGACTATACCAATGACATAGCACTTCTGGCAATTACAATCGCCCAAGCCGAAACCCAGCTACATAGTCTGGAACGAACAGTTGTTAGCATAGGCCTCCATGTCACCGCAGAAAGACAGAATATATACAACAGCTCTGTGCCGATACAGGATATAGTCTTAAAGACCTATCGGGAGCAATGGACGATAGAGACGGGTGGCGAGAGACGGACAGAGAGATCCGGGCTGGCAGCGTGACATGATGATGATTTTATTATGAGTGGTCTTACACTAAAGTCAGTGGCAGCAAGTTTCTTCAGGCTTCCAACTGGTGTTATAGATTGACCCTCGACCGAGCCGTCACTCAAGAGATGCACCTGTGTAAATAAGCGGAAGAACAGTGGAAGCAGGACGTTAAACGAGGTGCCCGGGTTAGCTGGAGTCAGATGGTGAGAAGATGCCAGCTGAGGGCTTTGCGGCTCTCAGTGACTCACGGTTGAGCAACCCAGCCAAAATGAGAAAGAAGAGATGCTATGGTCGAGGAAGAACTTAGGGTCCATATAGCAGTCCGTCCTTGTCTCCAACTCATCTCTCACACACAACCAACATCACCCTTTCAAGAATAAAGTGTGAGAGATTATATTTTTATAAAGAAGTGTATTCGTTCATTTGTTGAAGTCGTCATTATGTTTGATTATATCAATAGTTATATTTGTATTATGAGTATACAACACTGGACTCTTCTATGTATTCTAAACAATGATCTTTATTGTCACGCTTCTTCTCTTGATTTACAATTCCTTCAGTCTTTCTTTCAAGGGCACCAACTACAATTGGTATCACCATCATTTTCTACTGCTTTTTCAGTTCTCTAGCAAGGTCTTAGTATTTGTTTATCTTTCATTTTCCTCTGTGGTCTGCCGGAACAGCAAAATCTGCTTGATGACCAATCCTTTCTTTTTTTTTTTTTCTTGTTCATTAACATCGGGCCGAGATTGAGTGTTGGGTTTGTATCCCAATATTCCAGATAATTTTATGCGTCTCATTATTTAGGACGGATTATTATTTTTATCATTACTATTATTATCCCTGGCATGTTTTTCACAGCGTTAGTTAATGGTCTTTCTCTAGAGTCTGAGTGTTAGCAAGTCTCCTCAGGTTTCCAGTACTCTTCTCAGTATTCCAGCTGATCTTAACAAAGCTATGGTTTGGACAGTGTTGATTTTTCCTCTGATTTCCTATTCCTCCATTTTTTTCAAGCCTTTAGAGACTGTTCCTAGCGCTCCAACTATTATAAGCATCACCGTATCTCTCAGTTTTTTCAGTTCTCTGGCAAGGTCCAAGTATTTGTATATCGTTTTGCTTTTTTTTATTTTCATTCTGTGGTCCATCAGAACAACAAAATCTATTTGATGATCAGTTCTTTTATTTATTTATTATTATTATTGTTGTTATTATTATTGACAATAATTTTGCTTTATATGATCCTTCAAGACAGTTGTTATATCAATCCAGACTTGTTTTCGATACGCACTGTTACTTGCTATCGGCGAAGTGACGATCTGAGCGAGTCCCGATAAAATAAAATAAAATAGAACTAAGATGATGAAGATAAAACTCAAAATTTTTAATGATAATGAGGTAAGCTTCGTTAACAACTGAATACTTTAATATGGAGCTTATATCCCCCCAGTACATCATGACTGTTGTGAGTTCGATCCTTACTAGGATCCAGACGAGAATCTAACGGTTGACTTATATAGTCAAGTTACTTTTTGTTTGTTTGTTTATTATTTTTCTTTTTTTTTGTATTTATTTATTTTTTGATTCTTTGTTTTCCCCTTCGCATATGATTCAGGACACACAAGTAATTTGACAATTATGAAGAAGCAAAATCTTGCAGCCCACACATCTGAGGAACCTTAAACCAAATTTAATCAATCTCATAATCACCACGGTAGTGGTAATAATCCTTTGAATATCCAGTGTTTTCGGACGACAAGAATAAGATAATCATACTTGGCTATCTTTTAATCTTCCTTAGATAGTCATTATACCTCCAACATCACGTGACTATAGGACGCAGCTGTTGTCATTTTTTTTTTTTTTTTCAGTTTTAGTTTTTCCACAAAAGCTTTTATCTTCTGTATTGTCCCACCACTGCTACTGATCACTCGTTTATTTTACTTCTTGTTCAGAGTAGACTAATTTCCGTTATTGTCACCAACGAAACACTGTTCTCCGACAGATTTAGCCAACAGAACAAAGTGTTGGGCGCATGTGCAAGTCTGGGCGCGCACGCGCAGATATCGGAATAACAGTGAATTAGAAGCGGAGAGATAACAAAGCCTAGTTGGAAGAAAAAGAAATATTAAAAACAGATCATTTATTCAACAGAAAATTCAGTCCTATTTATTTATTTATTTATTTATCTTACTGTTACTAATTCTAACGAATTCACCGCGTATAGCGCGGCTTTGTGCTAGAACCTGTAGGCAGCATGATTGCTATGCTCAGTACGCACTCATTCTAACTATTATATTACCTCAGAATCGCACCGTATATTGCGTAACACATATTACCTATTATAACCCTCGCCTATTATAGTTTGCTTTTTACTTACTGGTATCTTTTGCCTTCACATTAGTATTTGGGATCTTTTACGCGGCCTAGTATATTTTACCTTTTACATTGGTATCTAATACCTTTTACACATCGGCCATTACCTTGTAACAGAAAGAATTTCAAACCATTATTTAGTGCGGGAATTGTTTGCCATTGGAATTTTGAAATTATACATTTCATTCAATTAAAACGACCCATGCCATTCTGCCCGAGCACACCTCCCCGGGCACCATAAAAGGCAGCGCTAACCATGTGCGACCTCTCTTTTCTTTTCTCATTCCTCTTGGCTGGCAGTTAGGTAAGACCAGCCGATACGAGAGATAACATTTCTCTCTCTAACTCGGGACGAATCCAACAGCAGACAGGGACTATCCGTCTCGAGAGAGCACACTTCAACAATTGTTCCTCTGCATACCTTAGGAGACCATTTCCTGGTCAATCATTTCTCCCTCCTAAACCAAATGGACCCGATGCCTCTGCATACCTTAGGAGACCATTTCCTGGTCAATTACTTCTCCCTCCTAAACCAAATGGACCCGATGCCTGTGCATACCTTAGGAGACATTTCCTGGTCAATTACTTCTCCCTCCTAAACCAAATGGACCCGATGCCTCTGCATACCTTAGGAGACTATTTCCTGGTCAATTACTTCTCCCTCCTAAACCAAATGGACCCGATGCCTCTGCATACCTTAGGAGACATTTCCTGGTCAATTACTTCTCCCTCCTAAACCAAATGGACCCGATGCCTCTGGCTAAGCACTAAACTCACGCATAACCATTTAGAAGTGTTTTGTCATTCTCTTCAACTCACGGCATAAGGAAAACTTCCACTCAAGCAGTCATTAAACTACTAGATTGAAAGCCATCAGTATCTACGCATTCATTATTTGTTTCCTTTCTATAAAAATAACAAGAGGCAACAGAACGATACTACGTCAATTACCATTTATGCCAAAATGGTAATATCATCTGCCCTCTTGTTATAACCTTTTCCCTTTTTACGCTTTTATTTATCGATTTCCTGTAAAAGATTGGACCAGTAGGAGAAAAAGTTCCATTTTCACTGACAGAATAAGCCACTTTCTATATAAATTATTATCATCAATGAATTTCGGTAGAAAAATAAAGACACAAAAAGAACAGTTAGTGATTAACATTGTAAATAAGTGGCAGCAATGATCAATACTGCAACACTCTCCATAGTATTCTACCTGATTTTAATTATGTTGATTTAGTGAGAAAATAATTATCTCCCTTAGAGAATTGGAGTGTCTGTTACATAATAGTTCAAGAAACCCATTCTCGACCTCTTTTTGTCCCTGTTCTTTAAACAATAGAGACGTGGTATTTATTAGACTTCCTACCAAGTGTAAATATAGCGGCGCACGGATCGAAACCCATGCGCAGCCGGGACAAAAATTACTGGCTCCGTCGTCATTTCCCTGATCTCAGGTGCCAAGCAATGAACTTAACCTTACGATCAGAAAAAGCCAAAGAGACGGCGCCCTGAGACCAAGGGATTTTCTCCTGTTCTTCTGTCTGGAGCTGGTTCTCACTTCGACATCCTGTCTCCAACTAACTCGAACCGTCTGGGCACCTCGTTAAACTATTGTCTAACGTCCACCTGCTTCCGCTGTTCTTCCGCTTATTTACACAGGTGCATCTCTTAATTGACGGCTCGGTCGAGGGTCAATATATAACACTTTCACGGGCGTCTGAGTGAGATGGGACTGTAGAATACACCAACTGCATCTCTGCAGACGGGTAAGACCCCCACCAAAGAGTATCCTGGTTATGACACTAAACAATTTGATGGTGAGGCTTCAGTAATACTGGAGCTTTGGGAATGCGGAGTACTCCTTCTTTGCCATTGCTCCCGGGTCCACTCTAGCCCGGAGTGGTAGCACCTGACAGGGTCCCATCTATGGGTCAAATAGAACTGTTTGATATTTAAACTCTGTACAAACAAATGACTTATGCAAAATTCAATTGTTTGAAATAGAACTGTTTGATCATTCAACTGTAAGCAAACAAGCGACAAATGTCAAATTGAATTGTTCGTGATTGATAGCAGTACTCAAAACAACTATGTGCAAATAAATGACTAATCCACCTTGTTCGCTGAGGCTGTAGAATACGCCGACTGCACCTCAGTAGAGGGGTAGGACCCCACCAAAGACAACACTTGTTGGCCGTGGGTGGCAACCCGTGATGCTTTAGGACAGGATCCTGGTTGCTGGGCAGTCTGTGACCCAGTTGCCTTAGTGGCCACATGATTAGCAACACTCCACTTTGGTACTTACTGGCCTGATCCGATCAATCGGCTGATCATGTTAAGCCCTCTTTCGGAGGCCTTCAAAAGACTTTTGCAGGTTTCTGAAACAGAAAGCGGTGGTTGCAGGGTCAATCCTGCTGAAGAAAGACCAATGTTTCCCCTTTTATCTCTAGGTGAATAATAAACTTGGGAATGAAAACTTAGAAATTCCAAATTGCTGGTTCATTTCCTCAGTGTGAGTATACTGAATGTGTAGCCCAGATTTGCCAAGACGAAGGGGTTTTCCCTCTTGACATTTCCCTTTATAGGGCTCCGTGGTGGGTGTGAAGCACAGTCAGTGAATTTAGCGTAAATCCCAATGAATGCAAAAAAAAAAAAAAGAAACAAGCGAAAAAAAAAAAATTAAAACGTCCGCAAATTTATTGTTCTGGAGTCAACGGAGGATACCCCAATCACAAATTTGTCTCCCTTCATTATCGAAAAAACCCTTAGCAGTTTAATAAAACCAAAATCTGTAAAAAAAAGTTAATCGACAGTTTCCTGCTGGTAGAAGTGGCAAAAAAACTTTCTCGGACCTATTACTAGAATAAAAATACTTTCACAACCTAAAAATAAAAGCTTATCCCACAACTCCCTGAATTCGTCAAAGGATGTAGCAAGAAGCCTAGATCTCTTCCTCTGCACTTTAGACGAAAAAAAAGTTACCTCGCAAACAAGGTGTCACTGATGCCAAACGAATAGAGAAATAATCAAATAATCTCAACAAACACCTATATTCTAAGTTTTAAGATTCCAAAACTACATACTGAAATAAAAATAGGATACTTAATAACAAAAGTTAAAGCTTATATTCCAAACCCACTGAAATGCCACACTTGCCAAATATTTAGGCATCCCAAAGAAAAATGTATCAGACCTCCAATATGTAAGAATTGCGGAGAAACTGGAAACTATATAGACTGTCAACAGTCCCCAAAATGTGTAAACTCCAAACAAAATCACTCAGCAGATTCGAAATAATGCTAATTATGGAAAAAAGAAAAAAGAATATTAGAAGTGAAATATATCCTACCCGGAGGCAAGGAAGTTCATGGAAAATTCTCTAGCCACAACTACTAATACAAATATAGCCAAACTCACAAATAACTCTACACAAAATCAAGGAATGATGACTCACTTGGACATGATAAATCTAATAAAAGAATTGAAGACACTACTTGAATTACAAAGAGAAAATTTGACTAACTTGGCAACTAAGCCCCATGCAGAACCAGTTCCAAAGAAGAACCTTCACCCACATAGCAACGAACACCCCCCCAAAAAAAAAACCCAAACCAAAGTAAAACTCAACCTAAACAACAATAGGCTCCTGACATCCCTCCCATCACTACAAAACCAAACAATCTTCCACCAAAAAACTTGGACAACACTGAAAACCCACCGTTAACCTCCAAAAAGAGATCTCCTTGGAAGATGAAATCTAACAAACATAAAACACAAATAGAAACTGAAGATAAATTTGAACTGATGGAAACAGAGAGCCAAGAAAACTCTTCAGAACAGAGAAACCCCTAAATACTCCAAAAGTTTCAAAATCAGTTCGAAAAGCCTAAAAACTATTGAAATCACTGAATCCAGCCAAATGAAAAAACAAAACACTAAAACCAAAACTACATCTAAACAAAATAAACATCAAGCACACAACAGAGATTAAAAAGCGTCACCCATAAAATGATTCAATGGAACTGCCGTAGCTACAAAGCAAATTATGACGAGCTGCTTCTGTTAATAACCGAACTCACCCCTACCGCCATATGTCTCCAAGAAACCTTCAAAAAACATAGTGACAAACTAAACGTGAAAACCTTTGAACAACATGACCGCGTGGATGATACCGGACAAAGAGCGTCAGGTAGAGTATAAATCCTAATTAGGAAAGATATCTTCCCAAATAAAATCAACACCAACACTCACTTGCAAGCAATTGCAGTCTCGGCAACCCTACATAAAACTGTCACCATCTGCTCACTATATATTCCACCTCACGACCTCATAAATGAAAATGAATTAACCCCTTATCTTGATGAGAGATTTTAACAGCCACGATATAATACGGGGAAGTAAAACAAAAAAAATCATCAATAGCAATAATTTATGCCTCCACAATCAGAATTCTCAGACCCACCTTAACTCATCCTCAGGTTCATTTTCTGCCATAGACCTAACCTTCAGTGACCCGTCAATCTTTACAGATTATAACTGGAGAGTATACAAAGACCCCTGTGGCAGTGACCACTACCCAATAATAATGGAAAACTCCACCATAAAAAAGACTCAGAACCACAAATAAAACCCCCACGATGGAATTTCAAAAGAGCAAACTGGCAATCTTACAAAAAACTATGCCTTACCACACTAATCCCAGAATCAAATACAAATAAAGAAGAACCCATAATACATTTTACCAACACCCTCATCACCATAGCAAATAAAACTATCCCCCAATCCACAATATCTCCGAAACACAATAAATTATGGTTCACAGAAGAATGCAAAAACATAAGAGAACGTCAAGCAACTCTCAGGAAATTCAAGACAACCCCATCATCGGGAAATCTAAACAAATACAAACAACAAAGGGCAAAAACCCGACATATCATCAAAGAATCTGAAAGATCCTCGTAAAGAACCTTCACTTCGAAGATAAATTCTAATACAAATAAAAAAAAATGGGACCAAATAACAAATAAAAACATCAACAGCCCAATAAATTACCTCTCTCAAGGAAACACAAAAGCCACAAATGAAAAGCATATAGCCAACCTGATTGCAGAACATTTTGCTCAAGTTTCATCAACAGAAAATTACTCAAATCAATTTAACTCAATCAGAATCAAAGAGGAAAAGAACAAACAAAATTCACCGCTGATAATACTGAGTTATAACCAACCCTTCATCCTAACCGAACTCCAAAACTCGATATCCAAATCTAACAACTCAGCACCTGGTCCAGACGAAATTCACTACAACCTCCTCAAAGAATTACCAACAATATCTCTAAAATATTTTCTTGATATATACAACAATATTTCGATCTCTGGAAACATCCCTATCATATTTAAGCAGGCCATAACCAACCCTATCCTCAAAAAACAAAAAGATCCCGTAAACCCTACCAGTTATAGACTTATAGCTTTAACAAGAAGCACCTAAAAAACCCTTGAAAACATCAATCTAAGACTAACATGGCTTCATGAATCCAACAACCTCCTTTCAAACCTACAAACAGACTTCAGAGCCAAAAGAATTACTATAGACCAAATAGTCCGTATAGAAACTTTAATCAGGGAAGCATTCATCCAAAAAGAACATCTGGTTGCAGTCCTCTTTAACCTAGAAAAAAGCCTACAATACAACCTGGCCATATGACATACTCAAAGACCTCAAAGATCTTGGCTAACAAGGTAGATTCCCCATCTTCATAAAACACTTCCTAGAAGACCGGACCTTTCGAACACGAATGAACAATACACTCTCAGATCAAAAACAAGAAATAAGTGTACCTCAGAGTAGTATCCTCTCTGTGATCATATTCATGATTAAGATAAATAAAATAACAACCTACCTCCCTCCTCAAAAATCAATGGATCATTATATGTCGACGACTTCCTCATTTGTTACAGTTCTAAAAAACATGGTCACCATAGAAAGAAAAATGCAAGAATGCATCAAGATATTAAAATGGATCATGAAAAATGGTTTTAAAATCTCTAGCAATAAAACCAAAAGCATGCATTTCTGCTAAATCCATAAAATGCATAATCAACTCACCCTAACATTAAATGGCTCTGAAAAATCCATAACCCAGCAATATAAATTCTTAGGCATTACTCTTGACCCCAAATTATCCTTCATCCCCCACATTAAACAACTCAGGATCAAATGCAACCAAGCTATGCAAGTCCTGAGAACCATAGCGCACACAGCTGATAAAAAAAACTAACCAAACTATAGAGATGTCTAATATGATCAAATCTTGATTTTGGCTGCTTCATATATAGAGCAGCCAGAAAATCCTATCTCAGAGAATTCGAAATTATCCATCACCTGGGACTCCATATTGCCTTAGGAGCCGTCACTGTCACTCCAATTTAAAGCTTATGCATAGAAGCCAATGAACCCCCACTTCCTAGAGAAAATATAAACTTGCACTCCAATACTATATTAAACTCATTTCATGCCCCCAAAGCCCTGCCTATAACCGCATCATAAAAATAAGATATAAAAACCTTTTCGACAATAAAGAAAAGGCCATTAAACCTTTTAATCTAAGAATTCAAAACCTCTTAAATAACATCAAAATCAATCCGAAAATTATACATAATACAATTCTCCCCAAGACAACACAATGGACCATAAACCAACCAATAATAAAGCTAGACCTAACCAAACTTTCCAAAGCCAAAACAAACCCCATCACTTTCCAAGAGAATTTCCTCAATATCCCCAAAACTTCCCAGACCACCACACCATCGATCAGATGGATCCAAACGGAATGAAAGTTGGTTGTGCTGCTGTCTTCGAAAACCAAGAACTGTTAAAACGTCTCCCAAATGAATCATCAATCAATAGTGCAGAAGCCATAACTATTGACCAAGCCATGAACATTATAGCAACTTACAAATCCTTCGAATTTATCCTCTATTCAGACTCCAAATCAGTTCTCTAAGCTCTACAGAATAAAATACATCAACTCCTCTCATCACAAGACTACTTGATAAAATGAACAGTCTTTCTAAAAAAATAGTAGCATCCTTCTTACTTGGATACCTAGTCACATTGTCATTCAGGGAAATGAGAGAACAGAAAAAGGACTCCAGACACATGTATCCAATACAAAAATTCCATACACCGACCTAAAACCACTCATTAACAAATTCATGCTCAAGAAATGGCAAAAATCTTGGGATGATCAAACACAGAACAAGCTCCACCATATTCAAGATACCATAGGGGAATGGCCAGTCGGCTACAAGAGAAATAGAAAAGAAGTGATAATCTCCAGACTTCGTATTTGCCACACCCACATTACTCACTCACACTTGCCCAGTCGGCCGGGGCTGTAGAATACACCGACTGCTTCTCTGCAGAGGGGTAGGATCCCCCAATGAGTGTCCTGTTATGACATTAAACAATCTGATGTTGAGGTTCCGGTGATGCTGGAGCTTTGGGGAATGCGAAGTACCTCTTTATCGTCATCGCTCCCAGGTCCACTCTGGCCCGGTGTGGTAGTACCTGATAAGGGTCCTATCTATGGGTTAAACAGAACTAAACCGTGCTTCCTTCATTATACTGATTTTTTGCATTTAAACAGCGTACTTATGCTAAACTGAATTGCTTAAAACAGAACTGTTTTGACGTCTAATCTGTGTACTTATGCTAAACTGAATTATCTGAAATAAAACTGTTTTGACATTTAACTATGTGTATTGCCCAGTCGGCTGGGGCTGTAGAATACACCGACCCATGAGTGTCCTGGATATGACACTAAACAGTCTGATGGTGAAGTTCCAGTGATGCTGGGGATTTCGGGAATGCGGAGCACCCCGGCGTGGTAGCACCTTATAAGGCCCTATCTATGGGTTAAATAGAACTAACGGCATACTTATGCTAAACTGAATTGCTCGACTAAACTGAATAGCTTGAAATAGAAATGTTTTTGACAATTAAATCGTACTTACATTTAAACTGCTTGCCTATGGTAAACTGAATTGTTTGATATGGAACTGTTTTTTGACATTGAAACTGTACTTATACTAAACTGAATTGTTTAATATAGAACTGTTTTGACATTTAACTGTGTGTAAAGAAAATCTGTACTTATATTAACTGAATTAGCTGACTGCTTGAATAAACTAAATAGCTTGAAATAGAAATGTTTTTCACAATTAAACTGTACTTACATTTAAACTCCGTACTTATCCGAAACTGAGTTGTTTGAAATAGAACTATTTTCATAAAAATGGATTTGACGTTAAATAACCTACAAAGGTTGATATGCCATAAAACCCAAACAACCAAACAACCAACCCACTCACACCTTCTAAAAGAGGAAGACCACCTTGTATGTTTAACATGCAAAGTACCTCTACAGCCAAACACATTCTTATAAAACGATGGAGGTTTAGACAAATTCGCCCAAAATATTACCAAACAAATAATTTAAAGACCTCTTCAAAACCTCCAAACCAGAGGAAATCTTTAGCTTTCTAAAAGAAACCAACCTCTTCATCAAAATCTTGCCAAATATAATAAAACCTAACCAAAACTCATACCTTAAATCCTAAAACATGCACAAAAAATAAAATCAGTTTAACCTTTCAGGTATTAAATGACCCACAGAGGTTGACATGCCGTAAAACAAAAACTCAAACTCAAGTCTCCAGAACTTTTCTCAATATTCTGGCCGATCTCAACAATGCGTCTTCACTTGTCCTCTCATCTTCAAGTCTTCCAGTCACTGTACTAATCAATATTTTGGTTACTGTACCGAGTGTGCCAATTATAACTGGTATCACTGGGTTTTTTTCAGTTCTCTAGCAAGATCTAGGTACTTATCTCTTTTTTCGCTTTATTTCAGTTTTACTCAATGATCAGCCGGAACGACAAAGTCCACTATTCGGAATGTTCTCTCTCTTTTTTTTTTTTTTCTGTTGACTATCACTAAGTCTGGTCGTCTGGCCGAGATTAGAGAATCCGTTTGTATCTCCTGGCTGAGAATTATTATGATTCTCTTTATTATTCGATTGGATGAGAAATTTATTTATTTCACAAGGGAGATAATTTAAACCGTATTGCCCAAATGAAAAAAAAATCTCGCTACAATGTGCTGTTTTAGCTGTGATGTGGTATCATATAAACATAGGAAAATAGAATCATTATGATTTACATTGCGTACTTGACGAAGCTTAGTAAATGTAAAGGTTGCCGTATAAAATCTCCTGAACAATAACCTACATATCTTTTTCTCCAGTTTATTCAAAAATGTAACTGAAATTCGAATCTTTATCAAAATGTTATCTAACGGTTGTCATGTTCAAGAAGACGTAATCTTGAGTCGGAGTGGAGATCAATGGGACGTTTAATTGAAAAAAAAACCCAAAAAAACACTGGGTTGGGGAGGGTACGAAATACGAAGCAATTCATCACCAAAACTGTATTTGTTTGTTTGTTTTTAAGCTTGCAGCATGCTTTCTTATCAGTGCCTACGTGTATCTGACTTAAATACGGTGGTGAAGTCAACCATAGTTGTCTCCAACTGGATCATTCACCATAAACACTAAAGAATCTCCATCTTAACTTAGCCCAGTCAGCTGGGGCTGTTGAATACACTGACTCCAGAAGGGTAAGAGACCTCAATGTGTGTTCTGATATGACACTAAACAATCTTTGACATTTAAACTGGGTGCAAACGAATGGCTTATCTTCAATCGAATTTTTAGAAATATAACTGTTTGATCATTTGACTGTGATAAGAAATGACTGGTGTTCAATTAAATTGTTAGGGATACATACCAATACATGGAACTACTTCACTTTGTTGACTTATGTTTACGAATCATATGTATCTAATATATATAAATAAATCTGATTGGGCATTAAATAACCTAGAATAGTTGATATGCCATAAAACCAAACCAAGCCTATCCATCCTTCCTGGACAAGAATTAAGTTATATTTGAATAAGACTTAAATAAATCAATTACCTCATTCGTCTTTTATTACAGGTCCCATCGTGCTGAAAGCACTGGTTCTTGTTAGGTCACCGATGTTAATCAACGTCTTACCTGATCAGTACCGAGATGGAAGACTGTATAGAAACACCAAACACAGCAGACAAATTCTATTTTGGCTAGAGAGCCAGAATAAACAAAGTTTCTCCCTTAGCAGGGTTTAGAATACGCCGACTGTGTATGAATTATTAGTATTTGATTGGAATACTTATGTTGTATTTTGACCTTCGGTCCGAGCAAAAATGCCATTCCAAGGTGATGCACCGGAAGGAAGTGATACATTCTAATGGCAGTTATGAGGGGAAATCGCGTGGGCGGAAATTGGCTGATGAAATGGGACGAGGTAAAAAATTCCCATGGTACACTCATAGACTGTCGCACCGGAAGAGAGTGACCTGTGAACTGCATGACAGTTATTTCCGCTTGATGACGATCAAACATGCGATTTCAAAGATCGAGTGGGCGATCGAGTGGACGTTGAACTATTATATAACGCAGCCAAGACAGAAGTTGAGTTCGAGTTCCAGTTAGAGCTGGAGTGGGAGTTATATACGAGATGTGGTAGGGAAAGCCACATCAGGCCGAAGGGGCCTTGAGGCCCTGGTGAGTTGGGGTCCAGAGAAGATGCTGATAAGATGCAGTAAAGAAAGCCAGCACCCAGCAGAGTGGACCCCAGCGCCTCCGGTTGAGCATCAGGAGAACGAGAAAGACACAACGTTGACGGCCATAAGAGTGGGGGTCAAAATATTACAGTTTATGTTCGGTCACCAACTCCCTCTCACACGCAAACCTTGAGTAACCCTTTTCGAACCCTTACAATAAAGTGAGAGGTATATATATATTTATAAAGAAGTCTTCCTGCGTCTGTCATTATTATTGTGTCGTTATGATGCGGCATATGAGAATATAACACTTATCATATATAATTTTGTGTAAAGTATAAGATAGTAATACTTGGTAACACATATAATTAGGTAGGAATACTTGATATCCTATCAGATTGTATATGAATTATTTGTATAAATAGGAGTACTTGATATATGTATTAGTGTATACATTATTTGTGTATAACTGTGTACTAGTCATTTGATACCATATACGATTGTATACAATATATTGGTATTAAAGAGTATTTGATGGGAATACCGAAGGAACCAAGCATTTTTTTGTGACGGTATTGCATGAGTCTTGATTAGTGCGAGGTCCCACACTATAAAATGACCTTGTGTCGCATTCTGACTTGATTGGAAGTCAGTTAAATACCGCGTTTTCAGCAGGAGTCTAGCGTTGCGAATAGTTGTATTTTTGAGGATCGTTTGTGGAAGATTATTGGATTGTTGTTGCAGATTTCCCAGCCAGAATTCACGAATTTCGGATCTGAAATTGATTTCCAGGGTTACTTCTCATAACAAATGTAATATAATAGCCGAGGGATTTCGGTTCATGCTTTTGGGTTTAGTTAGGCTGAGAACCTTTCAGCTCAGCACATGGGTTAGTTAGGTGCAACCTTGATGCTGGTGATAACGCGTGCGTGCGCACAGAGCGGATATGCCACTCAGAGATGTCACAATAGCCTGAGATGATGAAACGGGTGACAAAGCGCGGGTGACGTCACGCACCGGAAGCGCGCGGAGGATTTTGGGGATTTCGAAGAAAGTTAACAGAGTTGAAAACTAGACGCCGAACGAGGAGGTTCGACTTTTGGGGCTCGCTGAGGCGAGACGAATTTGCGCGCCGTAGGTGCCGCAAGAGATAGGGGCCAAATGAATAAGACGGCATAGCGAGATTGTGTCTCTCCTCCTTATGTCGAAACCTTTAATTCAAAGTTAATAAAAAAGGTTTCGTACCTGAACAAGAAGTCGTTACGTGTTTTCGAATTTCGAGGTTCCTATGTTCTTTATATGTTCTATCGTTATGAACATTATATGTCTATTTCACACATAGCGTTAATTGTGGCAATGTAACACAAAGAAGGTTATTGTTACCAACCACTTACAGATTTCATTGCTGAATACCATAAATAATTGTATATAATTTAATATCAGATACCATATATAATTAGACAGGAAAGTTTGATATATATATATATATATATATAATTGTATATAAATTATTAGTATTAGATACCATATATAATTGCTTCCAAATAAGTGCTTGATAGCCTATGTAATTGTGTATACAGTATTAGTATTACTGAGGAAAACTTGAAACCATATTCAATTTTTCGTTGGTTGGTTGGTTGGTTGGTTTATCGTATATCAACCTTTTGTAAGTTATTCAATTTTAAATCCTTGTCTAACGTAAAGTTGGATGGGTTTCGATCCCGGCTTCGAGCGTCCTACGTGTCTAGCCACACTGAAGAGTTCTGATAGAACGAAACAGTCTGTCTGTGGATTACAATATATATATATATATATATATATATATATATAGAGAGAGAGAGAGAGTTGAAGTTAGGCTTCCTGATGATCCGATAAGGTGAAACTTTAGTTGAAGATTTTCGACTCGCGATTTAAGTTAATTATATATATATATATATATATTCACACACACGGAGGAAAATAACAGTAAATTAAATCCGAAACCACCCCAACACACAAACCTATCAAAGATCAAAGGCAAATGAGGAGTAAAGCAGGCTAAGGTAAACACACTCTAAGAAAAAGAGAGGAGTGATCTATATATAAACCCCATAACCAACTGAAAATCATTCAAACTGCAAACACAAGTGAGTTCAAATCTCATTGAGTACTCCATTAACAAGGCCTTGTGCCATATATGTTCTCGGAGGAAAACAACAAACTGGAAACATACACATACCAGGATCATTAAATAAGTTTCCAGACTTTTTTTCGTATGGGAACTTTTATTGATAGTACAAACATGAAACTCTAGTCCCCTTCGAAGTAATCTCCTCCGACTGCAATGCACTTGTTGTACCGTTCCAACAACTTCTCGAAGGCCCCATAGAAGTTCTCTTGTGTGAGCGTGTCAATGACCTTCGTCACAGCCACTTTCATCTCCTCACTTGTCTCATACCGACAGCCTCTGAGCTGAGGGAATAACCAAAAGTCACAGGGAGCAAGGTCTGGACTATTGGGAGGCTGAGGAACTGTCTTGATACCCATCTTGGTCAAATAGTCTGTGACAAGGATGGAGTTGTGGACTGGTGTATTGTCCTCGTGGAAAGGCCACTGAGCCGATTTGAAGAGTGTTGGCATCTTCCCAAGGAATCTCTTCCTGAACCCCCTTAAAACCTCAACATAGTAACCCTAACCCTAACCCTTTGGCCAATCAACTCTGGTGTATTGACTTCCTTACTCCTCCCACATCTTTCATCATCCCTCACAGATTCCCTGGCTTCCTTAAATCTCTTATGCTACTCAAAAACTGATGCTCGATTCATGCAAGATGCTCCAAACGCAGTCTGAAGCATTCCATACATTTC
Source organism: Sepioteuthis lessoniana (assembly GCA_963585895.1). Classification (NCBI taxonomy): domain Eukaryota; kingdom Metazoa; phylum Mollusca; class Cephalopoda; order Myopsida; family Loliginidae; genus Sepioteuthis; species Sepioteuthis lessoniana. The sequence continues at coordinate 50,792,202 of OY757936.1, read as the reverse complement.
TCTGGCAATTTTTCTAAGTTTAAAACAGAATTTTATTGCATATTGTTCTTCTAAAGTGTCCTCACGTCCAGATTGCATTTTTGTAATTCACCAGCTGTGATAATCAGGCTTTAGTAGGGTGTATTCCAATTGCTGCTGTAGCTATTCGTATGAACTTGAAATCATAGAAATTAGTCAGTCATCTCATAAGATGTATAGTAATAACATGCTGAATTTTCAAGAGTCTACTACAATTTTAAATGCCTTTACAAAAAAGTCTACAAACTTATTGAACGCCCCACGCTTATATATATATATATATATATACATCTGCATGACAATATATATACTCCCATACTTCTGACTTCTGACAAGAAGTGGAGGAACGCATGTGCGAAAAAAAAAAGGATACGCCCCGGCGAAAAGGAGGGATTTGGTCTCACTTAAGCGGGAGCTTTCAGACAAATAGGACGTTCTTCCACCCGGCTGCTAGCAAGGTAGCACACCTGTTTGCCAAGTCCCCTGAAATTCGCATGCGGGTTGTGTCTGCTACTGGCGAGCTAACGCGTTGAAACAAGTTTTATGAAAAGCATCCGACTTTGGACTTATCAACCACCGGAGACGACTAACATTTTTAACACCTTGTCTGGGAGACGAAACCATTTTATTTGGATTCAGGAATGATTTCCTCACCCACAGAATGGTTAATGAACTCAGAAATAAAGTCAAAGGTATCTTGGCCTCTCTTCTTCAGTAATTCTTTGCGGCCTTCACAGACAAGAAGACGCCAGCGAATTTAGATGGGGTAAAAATAAATCAACGCAGTCAGATATCATAAAAACAAAAAAACAAACTAGACGAATAACCAACCCAACAAAATATCCTGTACCCCATACGCTATTCGCCTCTCCAAATGCATAGTATTATAGATTTACTGTCTCCACAAAAAAGTGGGGAGAAAAAGTGGCGCAGTAATCGACTTTTAATGGCACTCATATTTTATATTATACAGAAACCTTCCGATGCAAAAAAGTAATCCCGGGGGAGTTTTTCCATGCTAATCATAAATGTCAGTTAATGTCAAAATTACTGCGCCGAGTAAATATCAAGATAACAGCGGAATAATCACAATAAAAATGAATGAGTAGATAAATAAATAAATAAATAAATAAAACTCTGTCTATAACATTCAGGGGAAAAAAATCATCCGCAAATTTTAAATCAATAACAAAAACGTAATTTTCTTAATGTACTCCGAGGCAAGACTATCCAGAAGGATTGCAATTTTGTTCGAGTCACGTGAATTTCCTAATCCCATTGTTAACTGATCAATAAAATGAAGAAATTTTCTGACTGAATTTCGAGGTCAAAGACAATATAAGACACAAACAGTGACAATCACCTTTGTTTGTTTTTTTTGGGTTTTTTTTTTGTTTTGTTTTGTTTGTTTGTTTGTTTTTTCGCCTCGTTAGTTAGGCTAAGAATACGCTGTCTGAAGCCCCATGCAGAGTAATGAGAGTCCCCTACTTCTCCCCACACAAAAGTGGTGTCTTCAGTCTGATGATTAGGCTCCAGTTCTGGAGATCTGGGAATATGGAGTCACGCCTTTATTGCCATTACCCCCAGGTCCACCTTGGCTCGGAGTAGTAGTACATGTTACGGTCCTATCTAAGGCAAGGGGGAGTCTTGTGACGTAATGGCTAGCGTGCTCGATTTCGACATAGTAGTAAGCGAGTTCAATCTCCAGTCGTGCGATTACGTTCTCTTTCGGAAAGGCATGAACTCCCTTATTCTCCCAGCAAAGGATTAAATAGTACCACAGCTGTCTTCTACAAGGATAACTTTGGCATTAAATAACCTGCAAAGTTTGATATGTCATTAAGCAAAGAAACAAAACAAAACAAACAAAACTTTGGGTCAAGTAGATCTGTTTGAAAATCATTTGTATTAGATAGGAATACTTTAAACTACCTGACCATGTACAAATTATTTATATTAGATAAAAATACTTGAAATCATATAACTGAGTAAACAAATGATTATTATTGAGAGTAATAGTTACTTGAAACCATACAATCGCGTACAAATTATTAGTATTAGATAGGATTACTTGAAACCATACAACAATGTACAAAGAAATGGTTATTATCATTAGATAAGCATAGTTACTAGATACCACTGAGACAGGCTTAGTGTAACGGTTATCGTCATAGGAAATGGAACTAGTGACCCGAGTTCTAACCCTGGACGAGTCTTTTTGCGTTTCACTTCATGTTAATGCTCCTAAGAAAGGGATGAATCAATCAGTTCTCCCAACTATAGGTAAATAATAGGACAGACTAGGTTTTTAACTTTGTTTCGGTAACTAGTTATAGCGTTGTGATGATAACACTATTGTTTTTTGGCAAACAAATGAATTACGAAACTTTGCTTTAACACACACAACAACGAAAGTTCTTTATTTGCAGCTTTGAATAGGATTTGTTCTTGGTGCTGAAAGACTCGTGGTGGTTAGGCTTGTTGGATGTTTGAGACGAAATGGCTTAGCTAGATGTTGAGATAGCAGCGTGTTGTTGGACGTGTGAGGGAAGTATTCAAAGTCACCGTGTAGTTTTGTGTCGAGAGCGGAGTGGCGCTCGGATCGACATAGTAAATTTTTGGGGTGACATAACGTTGTTCCTGTGGTGGCGTATTGAATGTATCTAATTCATATTCAACTGGGATTCCTTGGTCTAAAATATATTAGACGCAAAGAATCCATAAATTAGATGGTTCCCTCGTTGAGTGTCCATGTTGCTGCTGCTAGGGTTAAAGCCACAGTGAGATGTCCCACTGGATGGCTTGTTTAGCTAAAAAGCATCGCTAAGCAGGGACGACCAGAGGCACGTCTGTTCTGGTCGCCGCCTCAAGCTGAAGAGAGTGGTTTTGGCCGCTCACCCGTTTTGCTAGATGGAAATGAAGGTCCGGGCTGAATGGGATAAGTCATCCTGATTGGGTGAAATTCAGTGTTGAATTAAATAGCGCGCCAAAACAAAATACGATATTTTTCTCTTCTCTACATAGTCAAGGAGAAGAAAAGCTCTGAATTCAAACTAGTTTTACTCCGCCTTAAAGTTGACCTTGTGTCACATACTACTCGTGGTGGAGGGGTTGGGTTAATATATATTTGAATCCTTTATCATTTGATACCACATAAATGGTTGGAAAAAAAAACTTACTTCGGCATTAGATAATATATGTTGTGAAACAAACAAACAAACAAACATTGCACCACTCGAGGCGCCCAAAAAGTAACTTTTTAAGATCAGCTAAGTTTGGCTCATGTTCAGATATATGGAGCGTCTTAACCCCTGCTTCGACTGACAGTCTGGCATTCGTGTCGAACGGTTAATTTCCTCGAGCCTCAGGGGACCGTCCCCCTAGGTTGGAACCCTCCTTAGATGGGTTAGGTTTATTGCCTGGCGCCTGAGGCGCCTTTTTTTAGGGGAATGCCGATGGGGCCCGAGGCATTTTTGGAGCCGCCGGACGCATCTGGACCACGGCCCTGCGCCTGGACCCACCTAAAAAAAGGCCTTGTGCCACACTCTTCCGTCAAATATCGCTCGCCCAGCTCTCAAATCGTTATATTAAACAAAGCGTCCAGCTATTGATATGTTATCATTTTCTAAGTTATGTTTGGCACAAGGCCAGAAGTTATGAGCACTTATTGACAATCGTATTCATTATCAATGGTCCGCTGACCTAGCTGGCTAACCAATGCACTACACGATGCGCCCAATAAGTCATTTAGTAAGCTTAGCTTAGTTTGGCTCAAGTTCAGGAGTACAAAGCACCCAATGAGAAACAAGCTCACTGATTGATAACTAAGTCCGATAAACTTCATACCACACGAGGTGTTCCCTTTGTAGTTGTGTTTTTATACT